>OZ030008.1:45107500-45707500 GCA_964023405.1 Apodemus agrarius | reverse complement strand
TTATGGGACTCCATGATTAAGAACTGGATAAGAAGTAACCCCCTCCTGCAACTGTGCTTTTTAGGAAAGCCAATCCAATAGAAAACAGAGATGTAATTAATGAAGAAAACTCAAATCAGAAATAATTTTGGAAATAAAAAAACAAAGGAATTAAAATAAAAACACTCAGTGGAAAGCCTCACTAATAAAATGAACCACATAGAAAATATGATCAGGTATGGAAAGACAAGAAAGAGGAATTAGAGAATGCAGTAAAGGCCAATGATAAATTAAAAAAAGTGGTTTGAAGAGAGTGGGAGAGCTCTGGGTGGCATGAAAAGACCCAAGTTTTAGAATAGGACAGAGAAGAAGGACATGAACACCAGAATGAAAGCCTAGAGAATATTATAACTAAAACAGCACAGAGAATATTATCAGCAGAATTATAGGAAAAATCCCCCTCCCACACAAAGATTCATCTAGGTCCAGGAGGACTATAGAACAAGTTTTTAAACTAGTTTTAAAAAAAAGGTCTGTGTTGGCATTTAAACCATTGAGCTGTAGAGAACAAAATTGTAGTTATTAAACTGAGAGTTAGAGGAGACTTTTGTCATTACAAGATTGTCTGGTTTAAGTTATTTCTCTGGGTTGTACGATCCTGTTTTCTTGCATCTGCTAATGTGTTCATGGTTGTATGTTTCTTGATGAAATTGAAGTTTTCCTGCTTGTGAAATTTCTCTTTTATAAGCTTATCAACATAATCATCTTTGTTTTTTTCATTTGATATTTTTCCAAATATAAATATAAAACAAACATGCACTGTGGATTTATTCAAAGAAGAAAAGCAATGTGTTTGAAAAATTAAGCCTTTGCTTCCCAGAAAAAGCAATTTTAATTACATTTGTTTCCTCTCCATAAGTCCCATATCGTGGGAGAATGTTTATTTTTGTTCATGATCTGACTTATTATATAGCTAATAGTTTTGCTAGCGTGGTGCAGGGGGCTTTGAAAGCTCTTGACCTGGAAAAACACATCACTAAAACTTCCTGGTTTGAGAAAAATGAGACCCAATGACAGGGATGTTTCAGAGTGTCAGTTTGATGTTGAAACAAAATTCTATAGGAATAAAAAGACAAGAAGTACAGTGAAATAGCACTGTGCTCCCATAAAGATAAGGAGCTAGGACAGGAATTTTCATATGTTTCTTAGAATTTCAGGGCAAATCTATGTGGTATCTTTCATTTCTCTTGATTTCTGTATCAGCAAATGGAAGTAGCGTGCGGTAACACATGCAGTATGCACAGATCTTCTTCACTTCCTGTCTACCTTCTTGCAACCACCCTCAACCTTAGAAAAGTTGTGGCAACCAGCACCTCTTGGAAGAACAGAATCTGAGTCAAGTCCTGAAAAGATACAATTTACCATGAAGAGAGAATAGCATTTATAGAGGGGAAAAAAAAATCTGTGTAGAGCCATTCAGGTGAAGACAGCCACGGAGGTCAAATGTGGTCTAATCAGATTTGGCTATAAGGTAGCCCTATTTCTGGCCATGTTGAGCTGCCTTTGGATGATATAATTGTGACAGATAAAGGATGGAGAATATCAGGCAGAAATTGAGAGCCCAAAATTCAGATGGCCCCCACTTCTCTGAAAAACTCAGTAGCTCCTCTCACCTCCTCTTCACCTTCCCCCTATGTATGTTTTACGTCTGACAGAAGAGTCTAGTGTTTGGCTACCCCAGCCACAGCAAAGGTGCACTAGTCTCAGTGGGCTCAACACCAGGCTCCATGGCTATGCATTCATCCCCGTCCTAGTTACCAGTGGTGAAGTGATTGGCTTCCAGAACTCCTTACTGTTGCCGCGGAGCAGGTCATTGATAACATGGCAACGGCAACTCCTTTAAGAAAGTTTTGATTGACATTTGAGCCACGAAGAACAACTAAGAGGTTAGCGTGGTTAAGCGCTCTCATGAACTATGTTGAAGGCCTTGCTCTCGATTTTCACACTGAATGGAGAATGGTTGCAAGGGAAAGAAGTTGGGTGTAACGTGATTTGCAAAGATGGGTATGCTGAGACACAAAGGTCAATTAAGAGGAAATGGCAGTAGCATGGGCAAGAGCCTGACACAGCTAAAGAGAGATGGGAGGAAAGTGGGGATTGCTGAGAAGAACAGGAGTCAGAAGAAGCAGGGTTATCAGCTGAGCATAAGGAAGAGGGACCTGTTAACTCCAGGAACAAGGCAAGCCTGTGTGATCTTGGTAGATGAAGAAATAGGAGCAGGTGATATGAGAGGAGGGCAAAGAAGTTCAGGACCGTGGGGATGTATCTGGCTTGAATGCCATTGACTAGGGCTCAGCTGTCATATGGAAATGTTGGCTGAAAAGCTGGAAGTGAAATGTGAGAGTCGGTTGTGTGAGATATGAAGCCTGTCACCTATAAGAAAACAAGGCTGCAGATATTTAGGAGGAAAATGGAATCCAGTGCCAATAATCATATATCTGAATTTGCATCCTTGTGGGAGATACTTTTTCAGTGTTTGTGTAAAATAAATAAAATAAAATCACTGAACTCACAGTTGGTTAAGGCAGGTTATCATGTGGCGGAAAACCTAAAAACTAATGTGATCTACTGTAAGCTTGGGCTTTCCTGAGACACAGTGATAATAGGTGAAATATTTTTTTGTAGGAAAACTCTGGAAGCAAGTAAGACATGACTATAGATAAGGGAAGACTGATGCTGGATATTGCTCTGAAGCCTGTGTTCACTGATGGCCAGTGATGCCCAAGTGTACATGATAAATGGAAACAGGGAAAAGTTACATTTCCAAACACTAAACAGAATAGTTCTTCCAGTTTCACTCACTAACAGGGCCTATACAGCTTCTAATGCAGGCAGTGGGGATCTGAAAGAATGGTTGTGTTTTGGCAAGACCATGAGCTTCTTCTTGAGTCCCTGACAGTTCCTGGTAGAAGCCAGGAAATATATTTTTAGGTTTCCATGATTCTGGCTAAGGGAGTTATGTACCTCTAATGGTGGTCATCCAGTGGATATAAATAGAACCTTTAAAGAGACAAGCACTGTGTTTCCCAGTGGCTATTTTACTTAACTCCAGATCTTAAAATTACAAATGTAAGATTTTGTGAAAATGTCTCTGCTTTATTCCATTAAGATAAGCAGTGGTCACAGGAATGGTTTGGAATATATCTACTGAGCAGGAACTAATGATACTTATACACCAAAGCTTGTGGTAGGATGCAAAAAACTAACAGTGGTTGTTCTTTGCTGTTCTCTTAGAGTTCGAAACAAATGCTAGGTGACTCTCAGACTATGACATGCAATTACTAATGCATTTACACAGCAGTACTTCAGTTTGTCTAACTATTCCCTCATTAAGACTGAAGACAGCTAAGTGTAATTTTCTACTTTCAAAGAATTGAAAGAACTGGTTTTTATTAATTAAATTACAATGGCTAATTAAAAGGATTGCATTTTTGCATCAGAGAATTGTATGGTAAAAATTAGCATATTTCTAATGACATATACTTTATGTACATATAAAAATGTATAGTACATGGCCATAGAAAAATCATGCAGTATCAAGTTTGAGAAAAGATAACTGGAATTCCCATGGGTTGCTGGGGATGCTTTGGAAAACTGTTAACATTGTACATGTGTATATTGTGTCATACTGTATCTTATCATATATCATCCCACAACATACCATATTATACTATATCATATTATGCCATATAATGCCATACGATATCCTTTAAATCTAATAGAAATGAATGTATTTGGCCATCAGACAGCAGTTGCTAGAATTATTATATAGCATCATAGTAATAGTCTCCAACAAAACTCAGTTGTCCACCCACCGAGTATAGAGAAACAAACTGCAGTATATTCCATGCAAGTACCACTCAGCTGTGAAGCACACTGAACTAGTAACTCATGTTGCTATATGGCTGAAATCCTAAAATTTCATATTGAATGGAAGAAGTCAGGCACAAACTAGTGCCTAATTTGAAGGTCAAGAAAGGCAAAACTTATTGACAAGGCTGGGCTTCAGAATAATATCTCACTCTTCCAAGGGTGGACTATGACAAAATTTACATACCATGTGATATTACCTCTTAACTGTGATCTTCTCTCTACTGGTCCTTTTACATGAGTATCCTTTGGCAACAGGAGCACCAGCAGTTCTCAGGAAAATGAGTCATTACATTGTCAATCATAAGCAATAGTAAAATTTGAAAACAAAATGAGATGTGTATCAGATAACTATTTTTACATGTCTAAGAAATTATCTTAAATTACAGTAGCTTTAAATTGCGATCCCGTATTTAGGCTGTGATTCTGTGTATCAGCAGTCTATCTGCGTTCAGCTGGGGGTTCGTCTGTCTGCTCACGGATCTTGGTCGACTGGCTGCTGAGTCGGCAGAGCAGTGCTGATGAGCCGATTAACTCTTGTTGCCTGGGATGAGCGAGCATTGATTGCAGGTTCTGGTCTCCCAAGGTTCTTCCATGCAAGAGTGTGTAGAGTGGTTTCAAGAGAAGAAGTAGAAACAAACAATTATTGAGGGCTGCCATTTCAACTAGTGTGGCCTCTGACACTTTCTCTTAGTCAAAATAACCTTACAAGGTTGCTCTGGATTTAACCACTTCAAGGAAGCCACTGCCAAGTCACTTGTCAAAAAGCAAAGGAGATGATGGTGAACACTTATTGTCATTTTGCTCAGAATGACAAGCAGAGACAAATTAATCTCTCACTGCTTTATTTACCTTACCTGATGAGGTTTGAACACTGATAGTACTGTATAAGAGTATGTACATGTGCAGTTTTTCTAATCGTGTCTCCAGTGTATTTATTGCTTAGTTTGTGAACACCAGTCAATTTCTTAGGGGTTTTCTAACTGAGCTGGTATTTCACTTGCTCTGAATGTCTAGGCTCAACACGATTTCTCCAGAGTTACAATCATGCTCTTGAAGTCCTGCTGCTATGATTTAACCTTCTATCTCTCAGGAAGCCAAAGGACAGGACATTATACTGTGACTTTTCAAAGCATAATACCCAGTGACTTACAGAAGCAAAGTATCTATCCAGCTTCTAACTCAGATGCTGTATAACGTAAACAAACTGAGTGTTTCCATGGTGACTGGCATGCTTCCTTCTCAAGATGGGAGACTTTCCACAGCTTCAGCATCCCCTCTCTCTCCTCTTAGCTCCTATACTATGTGGTCCAGTATGCTAAAGAAAGACACATATTTTTCCAGTCACTACTCCGGGGTCTGGGAATACATCCTTTTGAGACAGAACATATGATAGAGGCTATATATGTTCTGTTTTGACTTTTAGATTGTTCTGTAATTTCTAAGGAAATATTTTCTTTGGAAATCTTAAGCTGGGGTTTTGGCTAACATGTCCATTGTATACTGCATTTCTCTAGGAGGCTCATTCTCATAGAAACTATGATACAGTCATATAGTAAACCACATCAAATTAGGAGTTAAGTGACAATTGTTTATTAGTTTTTAGTCATATAAAATGTGACTGAAATGAAGTAGTTTGGATTCAGGGATTGTCGATACAGGGATTTAAGCATTATTCTCTGTGTTTTAATCTTGAATTTAATTAGTTTCATCACATACAATCCCACAAATATGGCTAATATCAGAGTGATAAACAGATGGTGAATACATGCTTATTATTTTCCTTAAAAATAAGGACAGTATAGGACACGGCCTTGTCCAGTCAGGTCAGGAGTGAAAACTGTGCTAACAGAAAAGCCCCTAAAAAACATGAGCTTGTATTTCTCCTCTTTAACTTCAGGGTTTCAAGTGTAAAAATGGTGGATGTATACTTGTTGGGTGGGAGACAGTCAGATAATGTGTATACAGTGGCCAGTGTGGGTCTGGAGAAAGTAAGTGCTCTATAAGTATTAGCCCTTAAGCTAGCTTGTCATACATGGTGTTCCTCAGAAGCAGACATGTAGAGGAGGAGTGTGCTCAGACCTAAGAGGAAAGGATCAGAAGAGATAGTAGTAAAGGAGTATGGACACAGGCCATGGAAAGTGAAGAGAGCCCCCCCCCATGACAGCAAGCCAGCACAACCAGGGATGGACTGTCTCTTTCTAGTCCCTTCCTGATCCTCACAATATTAGGGTAGTTTTAAATTGCTCAAGGGGAGCCACTAAAGGAGACTGAAGCTGATACAGTTGCAAACATCGCATGTAGGACCTGGAGATGGAACAAGGAAGAATGGAGAGCTCAGATCTGCTGGCAACTGAGTTCATTCCTGAACACATTCGGAGTTTACAGGGACCAAGTATACAGATCTCATGTTCGAATGGAAGCCTTCTGGTAGAAAATGGCAAGTCTACCACTGGAAACTACTCAGAACCATTCTATCCATGAGCAACCTTTAAAGCAATGCCAGTTTATAGAAATGTGGTCCAAGGTTGAAGATAAAAATCCTAGGAAATCTGGGGCAGGTTTCGGCCTCCCTGGGTAAAATGCCAGGCAATATCTAAATCAGCCATGAACATTTGATTAGAGCATTGCTAGAGAATGATGGTGGTAGGAAGAATTGAAGATTCTCCTTTAAAGGAGGAAATGGTGATTGGGCTGTGGAGGACTATTCTTCTTGCCACAAAGTATTTCAGTGATCAAGATTAGCTTCTAAAGGAATCTAGTCTCTGGATCTATCTAGAGATTTTTTGGAAAAAAATCTTGGACAATGAATAAAGGAAAGTTTAGAAAAGTTGAAAATTCAGAGAGAAAGAAACAAAATTAAGAGACATTGTAAATTTCCAAAATGATAGCAATGGTCTCCATCATATTTTAAAAAGCATTTATATTTGTAAGAATATGATCTATTTTGAAGTGTCATTATTTCTAATGTACCTCATTTTAAGGCCTCTTAAGAAATCAGAATTGGCTGATAAACCATTTTGAGTATTTTGGAGACAAGTTAATAAAACACGTTATGATTCTGAGCTTATTATCATTCTTACATTTTCTCATCTCAGTTCTGGACCTGTCCGTCATTGGAAGTAATTCAAAAGAAAGCTTTGCCCAAAGCTATGTGAGATCTGGAAACAGAGTCTTAAGTGGTGAATAGGAATAAGATCCCAAACTTAATCATGAAACCTGATGCTGTAGCCCACTTTGACAGACAGAAGCATCATCAGCAGACAGCTCATTTTTCTTTGCTTTGGACTTTCCTGTGATTTGGGGTCAGGTTTACTCTGAAATTTGAGGCCTTATCAAAGTCTTATCTTCACATAGGAGAGCTAAGGCACTAAGATGAGACAGCCTGTCTGCTTTGCCACTCCAGAGGGTCCCATCACCGGAAGGGACTGAGGCTCTGTTTGTTGCTCTTGGTTAGTGCATATTGCTGTTGTCTGTGCCATCTCTCTGTTGTGTTGGGTACACTAATTGTGCCCTTCTTTAATAGTCCATACTTATATCTTACCCCTTTGGAGTTTAGGACCAGAAACAGTGGATTAGAAGCCTGAAGGTTGGGTGTTTAAGTCTGCTGCCAGAGATTTACTGACATTGTTTTAGATGCAAAATATTAACAGGCAGGTCAACTGTCTTCACTCCCTGGCTTAGTATATTTAGGAGGGAATTATGTGAGAGTGAGTTCATTTGTCACAACACAGCAGGAAAATCAAACACAAAAGGTGTAGCTGAAAACTTGTATTTAAGTATAAGCCTATCCTTTCACATCTGATGGGCATATCTTTATCTGGGGAAAATCTGACCTGCAGGACGTGAGATGTGGGTGGTGACGTGTGCTTCCAAAGTGTGTACCTAAGGCAGATTTGTGCTTCATCTGATTCTCATCTTGTATTTTATTTTGACTATTTTGGAGACAATTTAAAAAAACACATTATGATTCTTAGCTTATACTCATCTCAGTTCTGGAACTGTCCACCACTGGAAGTAATTGAAAAGAAAGTCTCAGCTAATAAAGGGAATTATAACAATAATAATGTACTAATTTGTTACTGGTAATGACCTAACTTCTGTGTTACAATATGACTCTTGCTTTGCTTAGTTAGTGCTCTTCTGGGTTTTGTGATCCTGTGTTTTGAAGGATTTTGCATCTGTGAAATGGCTGGT
This sequence comes from Apodemus agrarius, assembly GCA_964023405.1. Lineage (NCBI taxonomy): Eukaryota > Metazoa > Chordata > Mammalia > Rodentia > Muridae > Apodemus > Apodemus agrarius. The sequence continues at coordinate 45,699,394 of OZ030008.1, read as the reverse complement.
AGTTATATTTTGTCACATCTTTAGCCATCTTCATTTGCTGTTTAAGTCTCTCTTTTATATAGCCTTAATTCACTTGAAATAGAAAAACACCCATAGAGTGTATTTGCAGAAGCTCCCTTTTAAACATTCAGTCAGCTGGTACCTTTAGTCATCATTTCTATCTGTCAGTCAAGGAATATTTATTTGAGTCCAACAATATATCAGAGACATGGCTATCAGCTTTGTTAGAGGACATGAACCATGATACAGTCCATCTTGCTTTGAGACTGTCAGTATTTACTGAGTCTAAACAATGCCATGGATATTGCTAGCTGCTGGGAATTTGGAGATGGAAGATCTAGTTTCTTTTCTTGACAGAAATGTTACAAACAAAACCAAGGCAGTAGACAGAAGTTTCTATCTTTAGGTTGCTTAGAACAAATCAAACCTTGGCCATTTATAAACAGCAATATCTATACACAGTTCTAAAGACTAGGAAATACACCATCACAATGAGCGTAATGGGGGCCCATTCTTCGCACATGTGCCTTTGAACTGTATCTCCTTATCCAAGAAAGCCAAATGGGCAAACAGACTTCCTCAAGTCTCCATCATACCATCCATAAAGTGAAACCTTCATAAGTTGGTTCCTCTCCCAAGACTTCCCTTACTTCTTGATAGCATCACATTGTACCTTGTTTGGGAAGGAAACCAATACTCAGACCACAGTACAATGGAAAGCTGGGCTAAATGCACTTAGGTTCTCAAAGCAAGAGATTCTATTTATGCCCAGAGAATAAAGGGAAACCTTGAAGCTGAGGGTTGATACATAGAAGTTTGCCATGGACAAAGAGTGTCTGTAGCCCTGGGTCATAGCTAGATAAGGGTCTATGTATGCTATTCACAATGCTTTTTATATTTTATTTTTATATTGGTTATTCAAAAGAAATGTGATCTTATAGGAAAAATCTCTTAAAGTTAAGAGAACAAGAAGTGGAATTTTCCAGATTGCATCATCATGATACACAAACTTGGATGTGCTTTTACTCATGATTTTTAATGTTACAATTCATTGTGTGGTGATAAAATTTGTGGGATATCTTTGATAACTGTCATCCTAGCAATGGGTAAGTTGAGGCAGGAGGATTATATAATCAGGTTGTGTCTGGTCTACATAGTGACTTCTAGCTCAGGATGGTCTTCAGAAAAAGATTCTGTCTCAAAGGAGAAAAGGAGGGAATTAGGAAGTGAAGATATAACAAGAGCAAAAGAAGAAAGGGGGAGGAAAGAAAGGTGATATAAAAATAAAAGAATTAATCCATAAAATTATGTCTAAATATATAAAATAAAACAAATGAAAATCATAAAAATGCAAATAAAGCTGATGTTGATGAAACAATTTTATTAAGGTTTCAGGCAGCAAGATTTATTTGTTTTGAAAAGACCACTAGAATTGTATTACTCAGAATGAGAGAGTATTATTCACAATGGACTTAGAAATTTGGATATTTTTATCTTATTGGTAGGTTAATGTTGGCAACTGCTTTTTATTTCTTTGAAAATGTCTATGATGATAGGGTTGCCTGTGCATTCAAGAAGATCTTCAGATGGCAAAGAAGTGAACCATAGGTAGTAGGCAAGTGTCGGTGATGAAGAAGAAAGATTCAAGAAGTTTATTCATATAAAGATGAGAGGAAAGAGACCTCAGCCCTAAACAAGTAACCAAAGGGAACTAATGAATGCGGAGATAGGTGGATATAGTCTTTCCCATGGAAGAGCACAACAGTTGTTTATACAACACCAAATGGTCAGCCCTGGAACATATATACAAGTAACATTAGAGAGACTGAGAGGTTATCTTTATGAATACATATCCATAATATATTTATTATATACATTAGATATTATACAAACATATTTATCTATCTGTCTGTCTATCTTATCCATGTAGGCATGCAACAAAAAATTAATAAAAAGGTGACCATGAATTTAAAATAGAGCAGGTACTAGTTTACAGGGCGTGTGGAAGGGGGAAAGAGAAGAGAAATATGTTTGGCTTGTAATGTTAAAATATTTTTTAAAGGTTAAGCATTTAAAGAAACATAGAGGAAGTTCTTGGGAGTCTCCGGATTCTGTTGCCTCAGCAAACATGGCCATCTTTGGAAACCTCACCTGCTGGTTTCAGTGTTCCATAAAAACGGTCACTCTTCGATTATGTAATGTGCTCCTACCTATGACTTTTTTATTATTATTATTTTGTATTGAATGTCATTTTCATCTACATTGCCAATGGTAAAACCTTTCCTGAGTTTTCTCCCTCTCCAAAGATCCCCATCCCCTCCTCCCACCCCTGCCTCCACATATATGCCCCTCCACCCCACACACTCCCCCCCTTTGGTTTCCCTTTGTTGGGACCTCTGTTGAGCCTTTACCTGACCAAGGACCACTCCTCCCACTGATGCCCAACAAGACCTTCCTCTGCCATATTTTTGGCTGGAACTGTGTGTACCCCTTGGTTGATGGTTCAGTCCCTGGGAGTCTTGAGGCGTCTGGGTGGCCAAAATCATTGTTCTTCCCATGGGGCTGTAAACCCCTTCAGCTCCTCCGGACCACCATCCAGCTCCTCCATTGGGGACCCCACACCCAGTCCAATAGTTGGTTGCTAGCTTCTGCTTCTGTATTTGTAAGGCTCTGGCAGGGCCCCTCCGGAGACAACCATGGGATGCTCCTTTTGGTATATGCTTCTTATCCTAGAGTAGGGGTATGGTGACTGTTTATAGAATGAATCCCCAAGTAGGGCAGTCTCTGGGTGGCCTTTACTTCAGTCTTTGCTCCATACTTTGTCTCCCTTATTGCTCCTCTGAGTATTTTGTTTCCTTTCTCAGAGGAATCAAAGCACCCTCACTTAAGTCCTCCTTCTTCTTGAGCCTCCTGTGCTGGCTGAATTTTAACTTGTTTATTTTGAGCTTTTGGGCTAACATCCACTTATTAGTTAGTGCATACCATGTGCATTCTTTTGTGATTGGGTTACCTCGCTCAGGATGACACTTTCTAGTTCCATCCATTTGCCTAAGAATTTTCATGAATTCATTGTTTTTAATAGCTGAATAGTACTCCATTGTGTATATATACTACAGTTTCTGTATCCATTCCTCTGTTGAGGGACATCTGGGTTCTTTCCAGCTTCTGGCTCCTACCTATGACATTCAAATGACATGAAACTGTTAGTTTCTCCTGTGACAAACATGATCTAGTGGTGGTAGGATCAGCGTTGTAGCCACAGATAGTTACCAATACAGTGCAATCTTGATGCATCATTTCATTGATCTGTAAAGTGTTGATAGACAAAATGGCTAACTGTATCTACTGATCCAATAAAACGTTAGAATACATGTGAAGTTCATTTATTGAATAGAAGTTTCATGCATAAGCAGCTCCATGGCACCATTTTCTTTGTCCCATTGACTTTTCTTCTCTCATTAGCACACTAAGGCCAGTTTTACTTTCGTTTGCCTAACTCTCCCATTCTTCCATTTATTCCTGCCATAGAAATCCATGAGAATAGATGTTTATGAAAGGAACAACTATATGTATATCCTAATCTTACAGGTATAACTTATTAGTATCAGTCTGCTAGAAGATAGATAAAGCATTTCAATGGTGAAATTAGTATGTGGGTTGGTTATATGATCTCCTACAGTGAATGCCATGAGTGTTGTGTTCTTATCCTTTGGACCTAACCATGCCAGAATATTCTTGTGCACACTATCCTATTTGCACTGTTTGATACCTTCTTTATGCCCCGGGTATTCTGGACCCACTCACCTAGGAGGCTGCAAATTTTTAAGTGTTATTTCTTCCAATCAGTCCTTCAACCAGCAATTAATGGATCACAACTGGTGATCAAAGTTGGTTCTCTGCTTCTAGTGAAGGTCCAAGTGATCAATCCCTATTCATTTAGAATGTTGGCTTTTTCTTATTACATTTCCCTGGCAACTTGACAAATTTAAGTGCTTTTATATGGATATATCTATTTCTAGATTTTTTGAACTATTGAACTACTCTTATACCCATATAAGCCTGAATGTAATTACCCTTGAGTGTCCCCAATTTAAATAAGTGAAAAATCAAACCATGTCCTAAATGCATAAGGAATTTACTTTCAGAAAGAAAAGTGAAAGTATTGCATTGCCAGCCAGTTGTGTCTCTACACATGTATATTAATAGCTTGTTACTCTGAATACGTTTGCTGTGAACAGTGTGCTGGTCTAAGATCATTTAAGAAAATATTTTATTCTTCAGAATCTTCACTTTGCTAGGCACACTGTATTTACTACCACTGTAACTTTGATAGCTGTCTAGCTCTTTTTCTAGAACATTCCTGGACATTTATTTCTTTTGTTTGGGATTCAACAATTTCAGAGTCTCCATGTGATATAAAAACTGGCCATTTTAACTCAAACCACAATATTACTTTAGTTGGGGTAGGATGTATAGGAAGATATCTAAAATTACTTTATTCATTTAAAAGTGACCTTTTTAAAGCCTCTGTAAATTAGATTGAATGCTTTCTAAGATTTCAGCCACCTAGGAAAAACTATATGTTAGTTAAAATTATATCTGACTTACTACTTCTATTTAAATAAATGTTTAAAATATTTCGCAATTAGGATTTGTGATTGAATGTTAATATATGTCCCTCAAACACTAGACTGTTGTTTGAAACAGTTCAAACAATGACAACCACTGGTAACACTGGTGACTGTTATGGTTTTGTGGCAGGTCAGGCTGCTTTCCTGAAGGATGCTTGGTAGGCATAGGCTTATGTCATTATTTTTTGACTGTTCCTCTTTGCCTTCCTATCTTCTTGTACAATAGTTCAAGGTTCTTACCTTGAATTATTCGGCATTTGAAACATTCAATCTAATATGCTTGACTTATGCTATTTGCCCGAGAGACGGCTTTTGGCTTGGAGGATGTGCTGCTTTCCCCAGGAGATCCAGCGTGCCATGCCTCCAAAACTAACTCGATTACAAGGCCATGGGAAAGTGGTGTGATGCATCTCAGTTGCTGAAGGTCCATTTTAACTTCAATAATAAAATTTCCAAATCACCTAGAATTGAACTTAACCGTGCAATATTATATTGCCTTTGCCAATTAACTCAGTGAAAGTTTGAGGTAATGTATTTGAAAAGTACACGTAATCTGAAAAACACTAGACAGTTGTTAATTGCTGTCATTATTATTGGAAAAGTAGAAAAAAACCCTACCTGTGGCCACTCAGAGTGGTGAAAATGTCTCAGCAGTGAACAGAGAACAGCTCACCCCTTAGGCAAGTGCTTATCATCAAAGCCTTTCTAATGACTCTGATTCATAGCAGATGAAAACTAATGCCAACATTTTTCAAACTAGAGGTCTTTACCCATGAGCAGGTTGTGAAATAGCCTTGTTTCTTCGAGACCAGAATTTTTTTTTTAAATGCTGAATAAAATGTAAAAGATTGTACTGGAAGCTATCAGAAACAGAAAGGGAGAATATTTTTTGGGAAGGTATCTAGGTTTACACGGTGTGTGTGTGTGTGTGTGTGTGTGTGTGTGTGTGTGTGTACTATATGACAATATCAAATATTCTAATTTTGAATTTATGGAAAAGTAAGAAAATCTAATAAAAATGACTTTTCTTTGTTGCATGCAAACTTGATAGGTTTTACATTGAATTTAATTTTTTATGCAAAAGGCTGGAGAGATGGTTTAGTGTTTAAGAACGTTGGTTGCTCTTGCAGAGGATAGAGCTTCAGTACAACAACTATACACACTTGATGGGTCATAACCATCTGTAAATCCAGCTTCAAAGGATCTGATGCCCTCTGATCTCTGACAGCTCCAGGCAGACTAATGTTGCACCTACATAGATATAAGCAAAACACACATGCATATGCAATTAAAATAATTTAGTCTAAAATATTTAGGAATATTATAGTAATAAAATGTTAGCAATATTATATGCTTCTCATTCACAATTCCAAATGAAACTTAAGGTTCAGCCGTTCATATTCTTCTCACAAACAGATATTTATTTCAGCTTTGTATGTTGTTGAAGAAATGTATATAGAAATGCAAAACCGGTGTGATAAATTTTAATTTATATATCATAATTTATGTTAACTATCAGATTATTATTGTGTAAAATATTAAGTTCTCTATGAGCAATATTTTATAAACCTTTATTCTTTAAAGCTTGATATGGATTTTATAGCACTATTTGAATTATTCTAGTATATATTTTCTTTCACAGAGACTATATAATATAAGTCTCTGCAACAAATCATCTTAACAGACTATATCAGTCTCTATGAAACAAATAATCTTAAAGAAAGTAATATTCTTTCCCTATGTATTCACTGTCAGTTTCATCTGTTGTTGGCCTAAATTGGGTTTTCTTTAGTGGTTCTGTAACTGGCTGGGTAGAAATGAAGCTTCTCTAAAATGGCAAACGTGTCCCTCAATCTGACTATCAGATTATGGAAATAATGGACCCAAGAATATCTCCCATCATAGGAATCTTGTAAAGGGAAGAGGCTCCACTCAGAGGAAGAACTTTTATTCTGAAAGAACAAAAACAAAACCAAAAAAGATTTCTAACATGTCAGAACATTTCTCCGAGTCAGATTCAAGCCCAAACAAGGGTGGGTCACTGGCGGGCAACACCACATCTTAACATGTACCTGATATTTAAAGTTTAATTTCATTTCAGAAATCCGAAGATGGACTGGAGAGGTCACTGAGTCTCTTTGTCTCCCAAATGTGGCCACCTCGAATAAATCTCCTTTTTCTACTTTATAATTATATTATTAATTTCACTGTTTGAATTGGCTTCTCAGGAATGGGTGACTTATTGGGGTACAGACTATGAACTACAAGGTTAAGTTCTACAGGTCTCCCTACTGTTCGCTTGTCCTTCCTTCCTTCCTTCCTTCCTTCCTTCCTTCCTTCCTTCCTTCCTTCCTTCCTTTCTTTTGCTCTCTCTTTCTCTCTCTCTCTCTCTCTCTCTCTCTCTCTCTCTCTCTCTCTTTCACTGAAGAAATACCAATGAGTTCTGTAGACAAATGTCCACACCTACCCTCTTTCTTGACTCTTGATAAATTCATATTAAAAAGAAAATTACTGGGGGAGGTAATCAAACCTATGCATTAACAAGTAGAATGTTTCCTTATGGAGGGCAGTGTTGCCTCTCTCTTTGGTTGTAATAAGTAGTTTTAAGAGTATAGTTTTGCTAATGGAAGAATTCTTTTCTGAGAAGATTCTGATGCTTTATCTAGTTGAGCACACATGTGTGAACAGAGACACTGGTCAGTCAGGCCAAGTTTGGGATTATTGAACCTTCTGTTGAACAACACCCTTTGTGTCTGTTCTCTTTCCATAGATGTTTCTAAAAGTCCTAGTTCTAAGGAAGATGTCATTCAGTGCCTCCTACATCAGTAGGATATAATTGCTATATTTAGCTCAAAACTTGGGCCAGAAATGCTCACATTTCAATCTTGCTAATAAAATGAACATATTCTGCTGAGAATAGTTTCATCCAACAAATTTAGAAATAACCGAATTCTAGAGTGGGTTTTATATAGCCATTTGTCTCATGCTGAACATACTAAAAAGCAAAATAGGGGATATTAGAGAAACAAAGCACTTGGTATCTATTCACAGAGTGATAATTTCTGTATGGATAATGAGATACTTCCTTGCCCTGTGAATATCTTTTCTTATTTTGTTTATTGAGGTAATATTGTGCAATAGTTGGTGGAGCTGATGTGAGGACAGGATGTCTGCGTGTGCATGTAAGCTCTGTATTGTGTTACCTCTTTATCACACACTGATCTTTGTATACTCATAGAGTAGAGATAATAGGAGTGGTTAAACTTTAAGGTATGACCATTTTGAGAAATGTATAGATCTGCACATGTAGAAGTTAGGGGACAGTACCCAGTGTATAATAAGGTTCCTGGAAAGCAGGAGACTTCATGTGAGACCACTGTCTGGCCCAACTCAGTTTTCTGTGTCACTGATGTCTCTTCTTCCCCTTTGCCCAGCAGTCACAGGTTAATTTTGTCCCTTCAGTCTCGTGTCTTGGCCCCTCTGATTTGCTGCTCAGCTTAAAACACCTTATGATGCTAGCTTGTTTTGTGTTAGTCTATGTATTTTCCACACTGAGAAATATTGAGAAAAATATATATGATACCTGGGCCATACAAAATGAGATGTTGTTCAGTGTGTGAGTGATGTGTGTGTGTGTGTGTGTGTGTGTGTGTGTGTGTGTGTGTGTACACATGCCTGATTGCCTTTTTTCAAAAGCATGCACACACATGCCTTCGGTCATACTTTGAAGAAGTGTTATCAACATACATTATTTTAGAAAAGACCTCTCAGTTTGCCTGATCCTGCGAGTTAACCATCTCTGCAGCACATTCAAGTTGAGTTACGGGAGTTTTAACATTTTTTTGGCCATTCCAATGGGCAAGTTATAGATTTAAGTTGGAAATGATGCATTTTGAAATGTTGTTCTTTTTATTTAAACACTGTGGCTGGAACAATTACCCAATAATCTGCCCCCAAATGAACATCTTACCAAAATAGTTTTAGATTATCTTAATATTTGTTGTCTTAGTTAGTCTTAGTTAGTCTGTCTTAATATTTGTTGCATTTGTACATTAAACTTTTTATAATTCAGAACTTTTAAAAATCAGAAGTAAAACCCTGCGACTTTGAAATGGATCCTTGAGTTAATTGAACATCCTCCTTTTCAGTCAACTCCCTGTCTTCTCCACTGCCTTCTCACAAACTGCTCTTTCTAACTTTTCCTCCAAAGCTGACTTTGTTGCTTACTGTTTTTATTGTTTAGTAAAGAACGAAAACATAAGTTCTGCATCTCTGTCGGGGATAGGGGGTGAAGACAGAATTTTGGCTTCTACCACATCAACACAGTGAGATGCAGGGATGAGGAATACTCTGATTTCCTCATTTGATTGACAAAACATGCATATGGCAAAATCAGCTTTCACAACAAGTCCGCTTCAAGCAGCAAACAACAACTTAAACATTCTTTGTACAATGCAAAGCATTTTAGTTTAATTCTGGGGAGTTTTGACATTTCTTTTTGTCTATTCCAATGCACAAGTTTACAGATTAAAGCTGGAAACGATAACATTTTAGTTCATAACAGTGTTCACCCATAGTTTTGTTTGGTTCAGGGTTTAACTGGAAATAATATATTGTCATTGTTCTTGTTTTAAACACTGTGGATGGAATGATTACCCAATAATCTCTCCCCAAATGAACATTTTGTTTAGTGAATAATCAAATACTTGGAACTAGAGAGATGGTTCACCACTTAAGAGCACTTGCTGCTTTTTGGGAAGACTGAAAATCAACTCCTACCATGCACATGGTGGCTCCCAATCATCTGCAATTGCATGTCTCTGTTCCCTGGTATTGACTTTCTAATGTCTACTGATGCTGATGTTTATGGTTAAAGTCTAACTTTCGGCTAGGCATACTGGACCATCAGGTACCTCTAGCACTAGGCAGTCAGAGGCAAGAGGATCTAGACTTTACTCTTGGGCAGCTATGCTAGCTAGTTTTATTTAAACTTATTGTCAGTTGGGAAAATGCTTCCATAAGATCCAGCTGTAAGCATTTTTTTAGTGATTGGTTGGGGGAGGCCCATCCCATTGTGGGTAGTGCCATTCATGAGCTGACAGGCCTAGGTTCTATGAGAAAGCAGGCTGAGCAAGCTGTGAGGAACAAGTCAGCAAGGAGTACCCCTCGGTGGCTTCTGTGTAAGCTACTGCCTCCAGGTTCCTGCCCTACTTGAGTTTCTGCCCTCAGTGCTTTTGATGATGAACTGTTATATGAAACTGTGAGTGAAATAAACCTTTTCTTCCCCAAGTCACTTTTGGTCATGGTATTTCATCACAACATAATATCCCAAACCCATGTCTTACAGTATGTCTCAAAATGAATAGTTTGATGTAGGGACTGTGGTTGTAGATCAACACACGCTCAGGTCTTAGATTTAGTCCCAAGACCATGAAGTAGGAGTTAATAAATCAGAGCAAAAACCAAATGTGACTTCTGATCCTCCCCCATTTTGAAAGCGAAATCTGTTTAAGATTCTTATTTCTGTCAATAGTATAGGAAATAATTGATCAAAAATTTTTTTATCAAGTGTCTGAGTCATCGAGGGACATTAAAGAATTATAGAGCTGCTGTTACATAACTGGCCTCAATCCCATCTTGTACCCTTTTGCTGAGAGAGCAAACAAACCTACGCAAATATGGAAGAAATTAGCCACCGCATTTTCCAACCCCCGTGCTACTCACTCAGAAGAGCCGTATTGTTGTACATGGTGCAGGCTGAGAATGCTAAACATTCTTAGGCCTGAGCCTTGTGTTCCCTGTCATGCTACTGTGGTTTTCTTTCTTTTTTCTGTTTAAAAACTTTTCTTTACGAGACGGTTTATTGCGAGTGGGAGGCAGCATTCTCTAGACCCCCTCATTGAACCTGGAGGAGATGTGGGTATGAACTAGATGGGGCAGATTTTGTTCTGGATTTTTCAGTTTGCTTGTGGCTAGTCGCATCCTGTTGCTTTATTGACTTTATGATGCTGCCACCTTCGGCTCCTTGGCCATTTCTGCCTTCATGAGGTTTAGTTCACAGCCCTGTCCAGTATAGTCCACGTCTCATATTTTCATTTTTTACTTCTGATTGGATTAAGGATCTACATTTCAAAATGAATGAAAACGTTAAAAGTAGGATCAAATATATTCATGGAAAACAATTTATATCACTTAAGAGCATTAGTCTTCATTCCTCAGACTATAATTTCTTTATGAGTGCCTTCTGCTTTAAGCAGAGCAATTTCTACATAGCTCATCTGAGAAGTGTGGTACATGCGTGGCTTGAAAATAAGTTTGACTGTAGAATGTTTGCTTAACACGGCAAAGAGATAAGGTAAGTTAAAGTTACCCATGAAAGTAAAATGTCCAAGTCATAAGAGCCAGGAATCAAACAAGCAAGACACAAGATTAATATTTATGTAGGTGAAGGGATTTAAAGGCTTGTACAGCCCAATTACATAACAGAGACAAAATAAGGTAACCCTGGTTATAACATCTTGTAAAGAAGCAGCCACATTATATAACTAGACTGCCTTTATCAAGTAGCACATTCCACCTACACAGCTTTGGAGGAAGATGGGAGAAGTGGAGAGGAGGGGGCGATTTCTAAGGAATAAGAAGGCAGAAGGATGTGAAGTGTGTAGTGCTTCCAGCCTGTCCAACTTCCTTTGCTCTGTCCATAAAACCCTTCAAAGGCTTTGATCGCATTCATCTTTAGGGTAGACAAGAGGAGTTCATTGTTTGGAAAGGGCAGGTTTGAAGCGCTAAACTGAACATAGGGGTACAAGAATGGGAGAGGTGCTAAATAAGGACATGTTTATGTGGGAAAATCCTGCATGTTGGGGAAGTGTTGGGTGTACAGAGTGGATAGTGTTTGTGTCCTGAGGTGTATGCATAGCAGGTTTGGGTTGCGGTAGGTGGTGTCATGGTCGCAGATAATGTCACGTGCCTCGCTAGTATAACAGCATCATGAACCAGAACCGAGGAGAGAAAGAGAAGGCAGGATGGTAGTGGCTAGCTTTTTTTTTTATGTGATCAGAAGTGCAATAAATAGAGCAGAGACATCCTGGCAAACACACTTGGGGTATTTCTATTCTGTTTCTTCATCATGAAACCGTGTGATGCTTTTTTTATTTCTTTAGTATCAAATCTTAAACAGTCGTAATTCTTGTTGAAAAGGTGTGTATTCCTAACACTACTTGAGTACACACCACTGGGAAAATCAAACTCCCAGCCAACGTTCTTGTTTGTTCCTTGTAATTTTAACCACATTAGGTTGTTGAGGTATCCAGGGAAACATCCTCTTACCAAGTCTACGAGATATCAACTACATAAGATCTTTGGAGTGACAAGTTTTGCTGAAGGAGATAAATTTAAAGAGCTTGTTAAATTAAATGCCACCTCTGAAGCTTCAGAGAGTATGTGGTCACTTTGCCATCTCTGCATTTGTGCTGCTGGAGTACATGACACCCGGTGAGGAAGAGTGAGGCCCACGTCCCTGTTCCTTCTGGTTTACACTCATGATAGAAACCAGCTAGCTGAGAGAAAACATGTCAAAGCACATCAATTACAATGATCAAGGAACAACCCCTGTGATACAGACTGATCCCAGTCAGTGACCTAGCAGGAAATGGACTCCAGAGGTTGCCATCAACAGGGGCAAATGTCCTCTCTAGAAGTAGCCTGACATGATTGCTAGATAAATGAACATTTAACAAAAGAAGTTGGATAGTAATTGAATGAGTACTTAAAGACTTTGGGGATGATTTAGTCATTTCACAGTATTAATTCCTATTTTATGGCAGCCTTTATTTGGCTGATATGAATAGCAGTGGCTTGCTTTTAAATCTACTGGATTAAAAAGTAAATGTTTAAAGAGAAAGTTGGCCAGAATAAATCTTTTAAAAACACCTTTCTCGTGGTTAATTTTAATTTTAACTCACTGCAACCAGTGGCCAGGTCCCTGGCCATCTAGGTATGTTCTCGATCACTGGAAGTCCTGTTTTACTGTTATAAAGCATCCACGCTGGGAGCTTTCCCTAGGCAGGAGATCCAGCTGCCCTGGCTCAGACAAAGACTTGGCTTTCCTGAGCTCCTGACAGTGTGAGTTTTTTCAAAGCTCTTTTAGAACATTATGTTTTAAGAGCAGTGACAATTTGCATTTAAGAAGTTGATTCCTGGTGGATTTCAAAGGCTGAATGAATTCCTGTTTAAAAAGAAGGTGAGAAAATAAATTGTTCCAAAAAATGGGACGGTACAAATACTGTGGGCTAAGGCGCTCAATATATCTGGATTCCGAACTCATCAACTTTGAGTAAGACACGGACAAAGCTGCCGTTTGCTCTGTAACGCTCAGACAAGAACAGTCTGTAGAGGAAGCAGCAGTGATCCCAGTGTGTAGATCATTGTATGTCTGCCACCACTGACTGGTGAAAGTGATCAAAGGGGAGGCAAAAGGCAGTGGTCATCATGGCCAGTGTTGCAAGTGTGGGGAAACAGGATGCGAACCTACCTATGATGCATGCAGGGGCTTGTTTTAAATGCTGAGTAGACAGTCTCTGTAAATGCCCTTAATATCAGTCTTTGCCATTTTCAAATATAGGTTTATAGACACAAACACACACACACACACACACACACACACACACACACACACGCACACACAGAGATCAAATAATGAATAAAACAATATAAATGTCAACTAAAGAATCACCTTTACTAAGTCACCTTCATTGACATTGTCCCACCTTTATATGTTGACACACATACAGATTCATATATAGAGGAAGTATGAATAGCTTTATAAAACTAAGATTGCTCTTTTTGTAGCCTTAAAATTCTAGTTTTGTTGTTGATTTCTTCCCTAAGGTAGATAAGAATAATCAGTCTTTTCTACTTCATCTGACACCATGTCTTAGTGTGTCTTTTTTATTTTTTATTTTATTTTACTTTACTGATCTATTTATTTGTTTTATACTCTTCATGATTAATGGCTCCACCTTGTCCTGGAACAATGTCTTTGCTATTCAGTTTTTACCAGCACCATATCCAAATGTAATTTGTGCTCTCCACCTACAGCTCACTGTGGCCTTGCGATCCTACATCTTTTGTCTTGATTCTTCTCTACCTTGCCTCAGTTCTGCTCTCAAAGTCTATGACAATGAGGATGTAGCAAGGGCACCGCTGTGTTATTCTATGTGGTCTTCCACGGGGGGGGGGGTCATGTGGTTAGGTATACTATTCTTGGATCACTTTTATAGCCATTGCTTCTTGGCCTTCTAGCTCAGAATTATGCAGAACTTTAAGAAGGAATTGTTTGTTCCTTGTGATGAACTATCTGCTTGGATGCCTAAAAAAACAAATCTTCCTAATTTTTCTCTGAACTAGGATGCTTTCCATAGTTGCTTTGCCCCCTTTTCATCTTGCTCAGATGGTGCTTTTCAAACATTCTGCCTTTTCCAATAAAATATTGGTGACTCTTGACTTCCTTCCTTTGTCTGAGACCAGAATGTTTCCATTCACAGGCTGTGGTCTGAGAGCTGGGTGGGTGTTAGGCATCATTTTGTTTGTCTTCAATGGGGAGGCAACCAGCACTGTACATTTTTTTGGGGGGGGGACATAGGTCTTGTTTTGCTTTTAACATTTAGTTATATAGCACTATCACATTTACATAACTGTGAGTATGTGTGCACACTCATGCTCCTGTTCGTGTGTGAGTGCCTGCATGTGTGTGTCTGTGTACATATATGCATGTGTGTATATGTACTGTGCATGTGTACATGTGTGTGTTTGTATGTGTGCCTGTGTATGAATGTGTGTGTGTGTGTGTGTGTGTGTGTGTGTGTGTGTGTAGAATGGGTAAAATAATCAGTTGATTCCCAGCTCTTCTTGATCCAGAAAACTTTATTACTTTCTTAGCTATCTGAGTTATCCCCAGGGTTAAACTCTGTTTCTGTTCTGTCTTTGTTATTATGATTTTCGATTTTCCTCAGTTTTAAATGTATTCTGCAAGGCACTATTTAAATCTTCCTTTACTTTTTTTAACAGGAGATCCTCACAGTGTTTTGACCCAAGGTCAGCAGGTTGTTTCTGCTCCTTTTGAAGGTGTTTGTTAGGCCTGCAGGGACCTTGTCTAGAGGAGCACTCAGCTTCTTAGGAGGGTGTTTAGATGAACCCCAACTGGCTTCAGTGTGTTTTTTCTAATTTTCCTTTTTTAAGCTGTCAGTTCCTGTCAGTATTGAGAACACCCCTCTTCATTTGTTCACCCCCATTTATAAGCTGAATGATGAGGAGTATTCACAATTTACCCATTTTTTATTTATTGGGGGAAATCTTGGAATTTTTGGTTAGAAATGCAGAAATGCAGAGAGAGAGAGAGAGAGAGAGAGAGAGAGAGAGAGAGAGAGAGAGAGAGAGAACATTCAGAAAAGATGTGCTATCTAGATCATTTAAGCAAAGAAAACAAACAAAGCAAAGCAAAAACAGTGTCTTTGATGTTTCAAAAGCAAAACTAATAAAAGTGTAATAACTAAAGTAGACTGTCCATGGCATGTGAGGGTGTTTGTCCCCCAAAAGCAGGTAGGTCAAGAAGAGGTCAGCATCCTATTGTATGTCCAAATGCCTCCCACTCTTTTAGGTGATTTTCCCCCTTATGGATAAACAGTATTCACAGTTAAGAACAATGAAGCATAACACTCAGTCTGGTTGTCCTGTTGTACACCTTGCTACTGGTGGAGAACTGTGTGACGCGGTTGTCCCAGTGTTGCTGGAGAAGTGACGTGAGCAAATGCATGGGAGGTTATGATGAACCTCTGGTGAATACTTTCTCTTCCTGCTGCAGTTATGTCATTCAGTGGAAAGTTCCATGCATGCGTTTGTTTTCAGTAAACATTCTTTTGGCATCATTAATGCTTTACAAGAAAAAAATCTGTAGACAGTGTTGTGGTTTTGCTGCTTAGTGATTTAAGTAAGGCCAGGAGGGTTTGATAGACTCACCTCAAGTTCATCTTTCACAAAGCTCCATAGGTTTTCTGCTCAGGCTAACTAGGCTCAGAGCAGTGAGGGAGCTCTGTGAACCACAGGGTCTGTGGGATGCACTGAAGGTGGTATGGAGGATTCGGGTAGACAAGTACTGGTGCCAATCTTGACCATACCCTCTGCCAGTCGCCATTTATCTCACCACACTTCTCAAAGTTAGTTGGCTTCACTTTTGAACTCAGAAATTAACTGCGAGTCACTTCATGTGAAGTGTGTGTGATGACAAGCCACACACAGGGGAGAGGACGTTTGGAGTGTGGCTTCCACACTGTAAGCTGCTTTGACCAGAACGTTACTGTACTTGGTGTTTGCTTTGAGCTTATATCACTGCACTGTTTTTCAGCATCCATACCTCTCATTACACTCACAACCTGTATCTCTGACCCTAAGAATCCATTAAAATGCAAACTCTCAGACCTTCAACTCAAGCCTACCGAATCAGAACTTACAGTTTCACAAAAATTCACAGCTATTCATGAACAGCCACAGTTGCTGTTACTCTGTGTGCTGATGTAGGTGAGACTTTCTTCATGGAGAAAGGTACAATCCGCAAGAGAAATGTGGGTATAAATAGTCTCTAAACCCATACAACTGATGCTCCCAGCTTAACAATCTACAAAGCTGGGAATGTGATAGCTCATACCGGGAATCACCTAACTTAGGAGGGTAATATAGCCTGGCCAGCAATTTGAGAGTAGCCTGGACTACAGAATGAATTCTAAAGCATTTTTGAGCTACACAGCAAATCATAGTATCGAATAGAGGAATGTGGTGATTCAAAACCACACCCAAATACCTGCTTGGTTCCATTTTCTTTTCCTGATAGGTTTGTGCTGATGTGAAAAGATGATAGTCTCTATGTTGGGTATGGCCAAGAAATTGATGCTGGGATTTCTAGGAGTTGGGATTTGGGTGCGAATAATCTCTGGAAATAGTTGAAATCATGGCCTCTAACAGATGCATACCTCACATGTTCCGGGCAGAATAATTCAAAATAGACTGACAGTAGAAACAATTCCAAGCACATGTGTGCCGCTATAGGGGACAGGTGGGGAAGCAGAGGGAACATGTTCCTGGAGATAAGACTTGCATGACTACCCAGCCCTGGCCTCAGCACCCACCAGTAGGCCCTGCCCATCCATGTTCAAGGCCATTCTCATCTTCAACAACCATGGGAAGCCACGGCTCTCCAAGTTCTACCAGCCCTATGTGTTTGTGGAAACATTAGGCAAATGTTTTAAAATATTTAAAAAATATTAAACTGTATTTAATATTCCATGTAGACAAGGTTCATAATATTCTTGCAGAAATGGTGATGGGGTGGGATGGGATTGGAGACCAACATGAATGAGATTGTCACACAAATTGATGCACAAAATAAACTGGAGAAATCTGAGGCGGGCTTAGTGGGAGCTCCAGCCCATGCTGTATCTGCTGTAAAGAATATGAATCTTCCTGAGAGCCCAAGAAATATTAACATTGGTAACATCAGTATAAAAGTGCCTCCCTCTTTTAAATAAATATTAACAAGGCCACTCCCAGGTAAAACCTAAAGGGAAAGCCATCTAAGTTTACCATGCAATTGTTTTCCAAAAATAGATGAGCATCTTAACTCTGCTCTTGGATTTAAGTCAAGGCTATATATAGAAGCTGCACAAAGTCAGTATGGAAGTTCAATGTTGCTTTTCTTGCTCAGTGATTTTTTAAAATTCGACTCATAAAGGCATGCCTCTCTATATTGGCTATTACAGCATTTTGAAAAGTGAGATGTTTCTATAATTATGTATGACCCAAAATGTTGATATTTTGTATGGATTGCAAGTACAGCATTCTCTAATTCTTTCTGCTGTATATCACAGTTGTTATTTAAAGAACCAAGTATGTATTACATGAAAACATGGCCTTTTCTTTAGTTTAAAATAAACTCCAAGGTAACTGTAAAAAACAGAAACAATTCCAAGTGTCCATCCATGGATGAATCATAGAGAAATGCACATGTGTGTAATTATTTTTCATCTTTGTGTTTAGTTATGACATCCCCTAAAGACTCATGCATTGAAGGCTTGGACATGAGCTAGTAGATTCAGTTGTTGAGTGCTTGATGGTTCTCAGAAGCTCTCAGTTTCACACTAGAGTGCCATGCTAATGCCTTTTTAAGTTGGTGAAATTATGGGGAAGTGATGAAAACCCGGCAGTGGGACATGGTTGGAGAAATTAGGTCAAGGGGTCATGTTGACATAGGGTGTCTCAGACCTTTTGGCTTGCTCTTAGTAGCCTTATTATCATGAGTTACAACCCCTTTCCATAACATCCAAGCATCACAATATTCAGCCTCATTTCAAACCCAAAGTGCTGCCTTCAGTTGGCCCTCATGTCAGTGAGGAAGCCAGTCAGTCGGTCAAGTCATCCTGAAACTCTGAAGTGAACAGTCTTTGCTTTTCTAAGTTGTTTCATATATTTGCCACACCAATGAAAATCTAGTACAAGAACAGTATTCTGATAATTTCTAGTACATAGATGAACTTGAAGTCATTAGGTTTATTGACCAAAATGTATGAGCCTACATACATGAAGTCCCTAAAAAGAGCTAATGTATAGAATTGAGGTTAGAAGGGGCCATTGTTGGATGACTACAGAATTGCTATTTGGAGTGCCAGAATGGTGCTGTATATAAACAGTGGTCATAGTTACACAGCATTGTAAACATACTCAATGTTGCCAAGTCTAATACCTTAAATGTTAATATGGTATTTTACGTGATTTTCCATACAAAACCATAGTGTGTCTACACAAAGCCTTGCAACACAGTGACAGCAGAAATTACACCACACACACTCATGACAGATTTCTCCAGTATGATGTTGCTTGAAGAAAGTCATGTGCAAAATAACGGGCAGCATTAAATGTAGGGACCTCATTTATATAAAATAGAGCAAGATAAAAGCCAAACAAGAATATAAGGGCTGCAACTAAACTGATTAAAGTAATAAGTAAAAAAGAAAGCAAAGGTACCTTATCATAAATTGTAGGTGTGTAGTTCATGTCCTGTTGCTGTAATAAAAGTGCTTGAGACAGTTTAATTTAGAAAAAATGATGCTCATTTAGCTTTACAATTCTGGTAGCCTCAAAAGTCTTAATAGCATGGAGCTGGACATTGTTTTTGTAAAACATGGCAGAAAGATGGAAAAGGAAGCAGCCACATGTAGTAAGGGCCAAGTGGGTAGGGGGAGTTTACTTTGATATTCTCTACTGGGAATTAACACACTCTACAGATGCGCTAATCTCTTCTGAGTGTGTGTTTCCAGTGATAGAATTACCTTACACTTTGTAAAGGTTCCACCACTCCATCCTGCCACCCAGACAAGCAAGTGTCCAGCCATCCATGTCCACTATAGCAGTAGGTTTATGCCTTGCTCTAGTGAGGATCAGGTGAGCACCGAGAGCGCACAAGAAAGTGCCTTGGAGAGGCTGATGGACCCGGTAATGGTCTTGATGTGTTTTATGTGTGTGCATTATAACTCAACGGTATTTTTTTAAAATAGAAATAGCCTTATTCCATGAGGTTGGTAATGGGAGAGTGGGCATAGCAGGGATGAATCTTTTAACCTTAAGCTGTTGTCAAGTTTGCTAAATCCGTAATTTCCATTGTATTTAAAATTTCAGTTAAAATTACCATACCAGGAGCTCATCAAATTATCTGTACTAGATTACTGTAAGATATTTTGATTTTATGTATTCAGTTAACATGTAGAGCCCAGAAAATACAAATTTTTGTTTTATATAAATATCAAAATAATTGTCTTAGAAATACCACTATCATGTTTTCTTTGTCCCCAGAATCCCTCATTCGTGATTAACTTGCACTTTGACACTCTACTTTTTGGCTGGGAGCATGGGGTATGAAATGTTTAACTATTAGAAATAAAAAGGAAAAGGAAAACAGAATTATTTCTCAAATTAGAATCTGTTTGGCTAAAGCGTGGATGAGAGCAGCAGTCATCCCTGCAGAGAGGACTATTGGCAGCCAAACTAAGTTTCTTTTTCAAGTCATATCTTAAAACTCTAGGCAAAAATGTGGTTCTGGAAAGAGATAAGAAGGCAAGAATCACCGTGCAAGATCAGGTTCCTGTAGGTACCCCAGCCCATTGAGTGACTTGTTCTTTCCCAGAATGCCTGCCTTGCTTAGACTATAGACTTCAAGAAGACAGGAAAGCTCAAAAGCTCATGTGGGAGTCATGGAATTTCAACTAGCATCAGCATTTGGAGAGACATTGTTACTATGTTTCTTTAAAACTTAGTTTATCTCCCACAGCAGTGTCATGCTGGGGAGTCTGTGCTCCTGAACATGAAGAGCTCTTCTCTTGGGGACAGTTGTTTTGGGCGGATCTCATAGCCAGTAGTTGGGCAGCTATCCTTTGTTATGATCATTAGGCCTTTAGTGTGTGTCTAAAAGGGTGCCATCAGGCAAGCAAGGCTCAATGGCTTTTAGAACTGTTGCTCCATACCTCTCTCTTCCATCTGGACTATTGTTTGAATAATTTATTCTTAATCATTTAAAATAGGAAGACACTTTTTAGAGTGCTTAACCTTGCATTGGATGTCTGTAACATGCCTCTCAGGGTTCAGAGATCTTTGCAGAACAGGAGTCAGAAAGGTTGTAAGAGCCAGAGGTTTTAGACTTTGAAGAAGCAGCACTTTCCAGACACAGCCAGGCAGCTACACACATGAACTCACAGAGACTGTGACAGCGTGGGTAAGACTCCTACATGCTCAAGCCAAGCAAACAGACAAGAGGGTGAATGGGCACAATAGCCCACCCCTAACCAAGAAACTATTTGCAAATGTTAGCATTTGGGAAAGGGAAAGCAGTTTACTTCAATGGAGTGTCACTGGGTATATCAGCCACACTCCTTGTATGGGGGAAGTTGGACCCATATTTTTTTAGTATCTTCTTTTCAAGTTTTTTTTAGGAGGGTGAAAGCACCCTCTTATCAATGAAGTTGAATTGATAGGGAGTTGGGAGGATCTGGAAGGAGTTGAGAGTCAGAGAAGAAACAATAAAAACATACTGTACGAAATGTTCAAAAATGAATACAGAAGAAAGTATGGACTCAGCGATCTCTCTATTTTGTAATTAATTCAACAGTAAATATCAGCTTTCTTTCTTTTTTATTTTTTCTGGGGAAGGGTATGGGAGACAATACAGGATTGTTCTCTGTAGCCTTCGCTGTCCTGTATCTTGCTCTGTGGATCAGGCCGACTTTGAACACCCAGAGATCTTCTGCCTTCTTCCCAAGTGCTGAGATTAAAGGCATGCACCATTACTGTCTGACTAAAGTCTGATTTCTTCACGTGCACAGAAAATACAAGTTTTTGTTTCATTATCTCTTCAGAGTCCCACGCTCATTTTCCTAATTGGCCTTTATGCACTAGAAACAAAGAAGGTGCTGACAGCTCTGCCGAAAGCTTTCTCTCTGCCTGTTCATGATGTCTGAAGACGTTTTGTGATTTCCATCCAAAATATTCTCCAACATGTAGGTAGAATGCGTAGAAGATATTCCCTAATGCTATGTCCTAATTGTGCTGTTTTTGAATTATTTTCTTTTACTTCCCTGCTGGTTTTTATGAAATGTAAAAGAAGAGGAAGCTCCACCAGAAGAATACAGGCAAATCTTATTGTCCAACTCTTCTTTGTGTTTAAAAATAATCACACAGAGGAGAAGGAACATATTAGCTAAAACACTTGTAGACTGTGCTTTTGGTAGTAGTGTTTTTATCATTTTGGTGAATTATTTTTACTGCGAGTCTCACAGTTGGGTTTTATCCCAACAAGTTTCAGTTAAATCTCATATTCTTTCCTTTAATCATATTTTCCCCTATAAAGTGAATAAAATGTCATGATAGGATTGTTGGAAAGAGGACCTGTTAGGCATGACTCTAGCTCCTGCATCATGGGTCATGGGGCATCCCATGCTACTCTGAGCTACATAGGTGAGAGCGTCTGTGACCCCTGTGATATGGAGACTGGTCTCTCTGTGCAGTGTGGATGTCCTCAAACTTAGCTTCTACCTCATGGTCCAAGATGGTTGATTCAGCTCCAGCTTCATGGTCACTTACCAGCAAGAAGCAGAGAGAGAGAGAAAAGCACTCTACACATTGCCAGAGGTCAGGCATATCACCTCCAGTGCAATTCCATTAGTCTATGCTTAGTCACACAAAAGGGTACTGGGAAATTTCATCTCAATTTTATAGTCTTGTACCTAGCTAAAATAGGAGGTTCAGTTAGTACAGAAAGAACAGAGGCTGGGTATTGGACACAATATATAGAACTCTAAAGAAAATAAATGTCATTCATAAATCTTCCATTTCTGAATTTGGCATACTTCCTCCCCTTACTTAATGTATAACACAATTGTGCTGTATAGTGTTTATTTCTTAATTTAGTAAGAGACCCTGAACATTTCCTTTAGTATTTAAGGCTCATCAAAATACTACTTTAATAGCTGCATAGTATTATATGCTGAGCATATACATGTATGTAACATTTCATCAAATTCATGTTTTTCAGTATTTAGATTTTTTGGAATCTTTTTTTTTTTTTAACACATTGGTGTTTATAAATATTTTGGTGAGTGTGCTTAACTTGGAGCTACAATAAATATTGAAATTTTTTATTATATTTTCCAAAATGAGCCATCTGAAAAGAACACACCAAGTTATACCCCAAATTTGTGTATAAAAATATTCACCATATGTACTCTACCCATGATTAGATAACGTTTTCGTGTAAATTGTTGTTTGAAAGCTATTGTTTCCTTTCTGCATTGTTGTAATCACCATAGGAACTTTAAAGCAAGTAATTTGTTGGTAATTTGTCATCTGGGTTAAGATTTCTCCATATGACATTAGTCTATTTTCGTAGTGGATTTCTGAAAGGCCTATGAGACAGTTCATCTTTGAATATCTTTTCTATACTAACTTAGAGGAAGCCTTCTGTTTCTTTTTCTTTTTCTTTTTCTTTTTTTTTCTTTTTTTTTTTTTTTTTTTTGGTTTTTTCGAGACAGGGTTTATCTGTATAGCTCTGGCTGTCCTGGAACTTGCTTTTTAGACCAGGCTGGCCTCAAACTCAGAAATCCTCCTGCCTCTGCCTCCCGAGTGCTGGGATTAAAGGCGTGCGCCACCACGCCCGGCAAGCCTTCTGTTTCTTAAATAAATACTTGCATTACTAGAAATTATTCTTGCTAATATATATAGAACAAATCCTTACTTTTACCTAGTAGAGAATTGATGACTTATTTGCATGAGTGGAGATTTGAAAACAAAATGGAGAGCTCATTACCACATATTAGGGCCCTACTGCTCACTGCTGGCCTTGGCTTCTGCTGCTCACTGCTGGCCTTGGCTTCTTTTAAGTTGGTTGTTTTCATTTGGGCCTTGTTTCTTGATTGACCAGTGCATGTTTTTTAGTGTAAGTTTGAATGCAGCCATTCATGTTAAACTTCATAGCTCATGTACACAGAGAGCACTCTGGCTTTCCTATGGATTTACTACAATAGGCCTCCTCATTATTGTCATTTCCCAACCAAACACTTTGACTTCTGCATGAGGCATCCTCTGTTTATTCATCCTCTGCACCATCCTCTGTGGTGATCCTACTGTTTTTGTTTATTTTTTATTATCTTGCCAAGGACATTTTACTTTCTCTTGAAATATGAAAAAGCTTGACTCTGTATATGATGAAAAAACATTGACAAAAATATTTTGGAATCCAGGGAAGTATTTTAACCCCACAGGCTTCCCGTAGTTTCTTGAACTCTGCTCATGCCTCTTGTTTCTGTGGACTCTGGTCTCTTGCTCTAGGCTGCTGGTCAGGACTACTACTTGTCTCTTTTGCTCGTTCATTCTGGGTCAGTGTAAAAGCCTTGCTCCTCTAACTGGTGTTTTGCTTTTGTTTTGGGGTTTTGTATTTGAGTAGTTATAGGTACACTTTCTAATAAATGTGTTGATTTTGCTGTGGTGTTTTTCTTTATCTCCTTTGCTAGCCTGGTCTGCCCAGCCCTTGTCTTGCCTCTGTTTACATCTTTCTCTCTATTTTTCTCTTCTCCTGTTCCTAAATTCTCTTTGTTTACAGAGTCCCTACTTCAGTACTTACTGATTCTTTAAGGCAAATGCTTTGTTTGTATTTGCCTTAGTAAATATTCTTCCTAAAGGTATGTTCTTTGTTCTGTCCTTATGAATATAGGGAGGTAGGTAGATCAGTATCATTGGGGATTAAAACTTTTGATACTTTTTTATTTGTTATGTAATAATACATACATATCATTGGACAAAGAGACTGTTGAAAGTAGGGTTGATATTTGACCACAGATGTAAAATAATAATGGCAGGAAATTTTAAACTTTTGACATCTTAATCCTTCCTTCCTTCCTTCCTCCCTTTCTTCCTTCCTTCTTTCCTTTCTTTCTTTTAGAAGCCCCTCTCAGTTCTTAACCTGGAATAAAAAAAGGTAAATTTGTGTGTTTATATTGCTAGTTCAGTGGCTATATGAAGAACTGTCTCATTGAACTATTTGTTTGGATTAACCATGTGTGACCTTTTGCCTTCATTGAAATGAAACACCAAATTAGGAAGATGTCCCCAAATTGATATTTTGCAAAACCAGAACACTCCATATGGGTGTGTTGTTCCCAGGTTTTAGTGCATTGTGGGACTTTAAAATGAATTTGTTACAGATGCAGATATATTGATGAAAGGGGGATGGAGACTGGAGACAGTTCAGTGCTTAAGAGCACCTGTTAATCTTGCAGAGGACCCAGGTTTGATTCCTAGCACCCACATCGTGGTTCACAACCACCTCCATCCTCTGTGGTGATCCTAGGATACTACATGCTGCAAGGGCTGCTTTAACCCTATTGTATTTATTTCTTGAGAGAAACTCAAGAAATAGTTCATGCTGTTTCATGTTTCATCCATTTTTAATATTTAGCTGAACTTGAATGATTCAAGAGTATTGTTGGTACTATGTCTGGGCCAGCAGGCTCTCACTCTTGTGTTGTGGTCTATTGGTCTCACTGGCCTAGATCCATATGTACAACTTGCCAAGCACCCTTATCTGCTGAGTTCCTCTGACACTCACCTGTCCCAGCACCATCTCCACAGTTGCATGCCTAACTGCACTGAAGCAGTTCATGCACCTGTGCCTGCACCTGCTGTCTCTGGCTTAGCTTCTTCACTAGCCCAACCTATGGTAGATTAGAATATCACATCCGACACATAGCTAAAATACAAAATCCACATGCCCAGTTCACATAGCAAACCCACAAATAATAAGAAGGGCTAGATTGGTGTGTCCCCCTCCACCCCAAGCTCTCTAGTCTTGTAGAAATATTCTCTAATGAGAAAACATGAGAATCTCGATGAATCCTAGGACACAGAATTAAAACAGAGGACTAGCATGAACTCTGTCAGATAAGTCAGGAGGTTTAAAAAAAGACATTAGTAAGCATCTAAATGAATCAAAAGAAGATAAAAATAAGAGCCAGAGCGATGCCCCCAAACACCCAAACATATGGCTGAATATAATGGTGAAGACAGATCAGGATTTGAAACTGAATATATTAAAGAGATGGAAATATTGAGGAGAGGGGTCTAGAGATGGCTCAGTGGTTAACAACATTTGTTGCTCTTGCAGAGGACCTGGGTTCTATTCCTAGTACCTCCAAGGTCATTCACAAACAACTGCAGCTCTAGTTCTGGGGGATCTGATACCCTCTTCTGGCCTCCATGGACACCAGTCACACATGTTGTATAAATAGATACATGCAGGCAAAACACTCACACATAAAATGAATAAATCTAATTTCTACAAAGAAATATCGAAGAGAACTCAAAAGTAAAATGAAGTTGGAAGTGAAAACGTCAAGAACCCAATTGTAAAACTCAAGGGAAACTCTACCAGTAGTATCAAGTAGAAGATTGGAAATCAGGATCTACAGTAGAGGAATTGAACCACTCAAGCAAAGAGTATGAATATATTAATTAAATACATGAAAGTACAAGCATCATGAAAAGACCCAATCTAAGTATTGGTGTACATGAAGGAGAGGAAAGCCAGGTCAGTGTCATAGAAGAATACTCCAAATCAAGGGAATTATATAGGTTAATTATTACCAAGCGACTATATAGATGCAAGAAACACAGACAATACCTAATAGACAGGACTGGAAAATAAAATCCCAGAGCATATTGTAGTTAAAATACAGAACTGAGAAGAACTGAAAGTAGCCTGAGTAAAACCACAAGTCATATTTCATGGGAAACCCTTCAGAATATCGAATGGCTTCTCCATGGAAAACCTTCACGGAATGGATTAAGCAAGCATTTGCGAATGGGATGTGTGCTCCCACATGCCATGTTAGGGAATAAAGCCTAGTTTGCATCAGTGTCATTAACTTTGATGGATCGTGCTATTTGATCCTCATCAGACTGTTTTTATGATTTGACAGCAAAAGTGGCTCTGATGATTGCTGCCTTCATTCATTCATGAACACCTCCACCTACCCAGTAGAGCAGATAGCAGTTGCAGGAGCAGGGCTTCTATAGTGTAATATTCCCTCGTGGGTCCCAAGGAGAACTATGGTGTTTTATGGTCTGATTCTCTTTTTGTTGATTAGTTGCTAATTAATTCAACAAATACTGGTTATCTTTGTCATGTTAAAACCCTCAGATTTCTAAACCCAATTTGTTATTTATTATTGGCCAATGCTTTTTTTTTCAGAGATGACAAATACAGCATATTTTCACACTTTAATAGATTCATGTGTCCTAGATTGCATTTGATACATGGCACATGTAGTATAAGACCAAAAAGAAGGAAAGGAAAGTATTCAGAAGTATGGGATATGGAGAAAGGGAAGGCTGTCAAGCTTAAATATGTTTCAATTACATGATATACTAGAAAGACATTGTCATTATGAGACCCAGTACTATGTATACTGCCTACAAGCCAAAAATAGATCTCCCCAAACTAAATCTAACCAAACAAATCAAAGAAGTTATGATTGCTGGTTCTTAAAGATTATCATGGATAGGCAGGTATGTGGTTGCTTGAATAAATTTGTAAGCTCAGACCTGAGAATTCTATCTCGCTATTCCAAGCTTCTAGATTAATACCCACTTATCAGGGAGTACATACCATGTGTGTTCTTTTGGGATTGGGCTACCTCACTCAGGATGATATGTTCTAGTTCCATCCATTTGCCTAAGAATTTCATGAATTCATTGTTTTTAATAGCTTCATTGTAGAAGTGTACCACATTTCCTGTATCCATCCCTCTGTTAAGGAACATTTGGGTTCTTTCCAGATTCTGGCTATTATAAATTAGGCTGCTATGAACATAGTGGAGCATGGGCCCTTATTACAAGTTGGAGCATCTTCTGGGTATATGCCCAGGAATGGTATAGATGGGACCAATTTGTTATATTAAGGAAAGAATCTAAGGTTTTTGTCCTCTTGTCTGTTCTATTTGGAGCCCTTTCTAGGTTTCCTGTCCTCCTTATAGATATAGAATAAAGTGGTTTAGAGAGATCAAAAAGTCTCATAGAGAAATTTCAAGAGAAATTTATGGTGAACTTTTTAATAGATAACATCCAAATAAATATAATTTCTTCACAAATCAAATTAATTTTTCTAATATTCTGTACCAAATATTTTTTACCTGTTCATGAATGGTTTTGTTTAGTCTTTTTCTCAAAAGATGACAACACAATGATAAATATGCTAAGCATTTGCTCACATGCACACACACATATAGTTATGTACATGCATATATAATTCTATAATATTTCATATTGCATATGACAGTAAAACAGTATAACATGAATTTATACATTTGGAAATTTCTTCAGCTCAGTATTTCATGGGTATTTAATAACAAAGAATTTATGATTTGAGCATGGGAGACAAAAGGCCATGAGTGTGTTGATGATACCAGCAACCACGATATCCCATCTTGTCCCCAGGAGGCTTGCTGAAGCATGTGGGGGAGGGACTGGGAACCAGATGGTGCCTGTGGCTGGCAGTCGATGGCTCCTGCCGCGATGGAAAGCAATTACTCAGTACCAGTCCCCTGGGAGGCTGATGACAAGGCAAGCATGTTCCCTGCATTCATCTATACAAGGTGTAATAATTAAGCCAACAGAATCATAGTGTCCGCCTGATGGGTGTACAAAGAAGCAGCAGGGACCCTCTTGGCTTGTTCATCACCTCCACGTTACCTCCACAGACTAGTAATTACTCAAGGGGTTTATGGCGTTTACATGTGACAGCAGCCTTTGCTGCTATAGTACCTTTAAGGTCCAGTGGGCTGCCGAAACCCTGTTTATAACTAATGAAACTTAAGCACTGAGGGCTTGGATAATTTCCCTGATATCATCCTTATGAAAGATTTTACATGCCTTGACGTGAAGGGAAGCGAAGCTGCATGCTAGAGTGAGCCGCCATGGTACTTGTCATGGGCAGGACGTTATTAAATGCTCTCTGAACAGCAGGACATTTCCATTGGAAAGGTAACTGTCCAGTCTTCGTCTCCCAGTGGTTCAGGGTAGTGGACAGAGACCAAGCACCAGATTTGCTCTCCCAACCAATGTATTTGGAATTGTTGGCAAATGCTGAAGCCTGTGTTTCAGTGCTCCCTGTTCTATTCTCTTCTTCCCATCCTTTGGCAACTGCACACTGAGGTTTAATCTGTTATTCCTCTTTTCATTATTATTATTATTGTTGCTGTTGTTGTTGTTGTTGTTGTTGTTGTTGTTGTTTTAAAGTGTTGGGTATTGAACCAGAATCTTGTGCGTGCTAGGCAGACACCATACCAGAGAGTCGCATCCTTAGCTCCAGCTTCCTCTTCTTGGAGATTACTGCAATAAGACAGGACTGTGCATCTCAGGATAGAAGACTATTTCCTCGGGGATGCTGGTGGAAAAAGAAAATTTCAAGAGGAAGAGGGAAAAAAAGCTGATATATCTTATGTTGGTTTTCTCTAGAAGCAGAGTGCAGGACTGGAATCCTCATGTAAAGGGAGCCACTGAAGACATGCTCTCAGGAAAGGGTCTGAGACAGGCAAAATCCGCTAGGGACGAACTAGCTAATCCTAGGCTGGGGGTCAAGTAGTTATATGAAAGGAGAAAGTTTGACAGAATCCGTGCCATGAAAAGAATGTGCGGTTTGTAATGGCGGTGACTAGCTGATCATTGAAGGTGGGCCTCAGTAGTGGATATTAGCAGAGATGATAATAGTAAGAAAGGATGGGGAACACTAAGATTATCCAGCTCTTCTTCAACACTTGGCATGTGCATTGACAGAGCTTCTGAGGCCACAACCTCCCCGAAACCTTGTTGAAATGTAGTCTTGTTTCAGAATGTCTGATGGCAGCATTTGCACTCTGATACCCTGGAAAGGTGATGCACTTCTCCCCTGGCTACTGCATGTATTATTTCCATTTTGCTGATGAGGAAAGCCAAACCACCTGGATTAAATTATAGGAGTAGGAACCAACCAACCGGGGTGAGTGCCTGCCTGGCCTGGCTCCTCTGTGCTAATTTCAAATGCTCTAATGAAAGGTCTCCACAGAAAGGTGAAACTGGAAATCAGTTGACACAGCCAACAAAGGAAAGACAAATGTCTTTGCGGGCGAATCCCAAGGTGAGTGAGGCCAAGCCACTGGCCAAGACACCCATTGACAGCCATGACTAAGTGTGACTCAGAGAGCTTGGTCCTGCTCCTCTCAGTTTCTCTTCCAACTTCCTGGGACTCCAAACCATTTGGCTGCAGCTTGTCAGCACCTCTCAGTGGCTTAGAAGGAACTAAGCAGTGAGCGCCAGAGCCTCTGAGAGATGAATGGCGGCAGGAATAATTTCTCAAAGATCATTCCGTTTGTCTTTTTCCATATTCCGGCGTGGAACGTAAAACAGCAGGCTGCTGGGGATTTATGGCTTGATTTGTTCTAATTGATTTCTTGGCTTCCTCGGATCTAATTAATTTTTGCTGTGTCCCCTAAAATGGTACAGCAGGCTTCCTAAAAGCTGTGAGCGCACAGCTGCTTCCCAGTTTCTGAACATCTAAAACTTGGTAGGTAAATAGAAATCGATTTTGCTTTTGAAGTCCAGACAGAAAAAGAGGGAAATAGGCTGTAGAATGCAGCAGAAGATCATGGATCACTGTTTTTATTTCAGTTCCCTGAGGAGGAGGAGGAGACTTTGAGGCAAGCATTCAGTGCAGTTACTTTTGGGGAGCCGGTGCCAGGAAACTCTTTTGTGCCTTGGAGGAGTGAGAGAGGAAACAGAAATCACTAGCAGTGTGCATTTCAAGGCAGTTGCCCCCGCCCTGTCGAGCCAGACTGTCTTGGGAATTTTCAAGGAGATAGTCTGTGTCTCATGCTTCCAGTCAAGGAGCGAGTCAACTGTGGGGCTTAGCCTCCAGTTCCTTCAGTCGTGGTTCAATGGTCTGACATTAACACCCAGGCTTGAGCAATGAGCTCGGTGTACCTGGAAGAGAAAGCTACTAGTGCTTACAGTTGGCACTGAGGACATGAGTCCATGCGGAAATGCTAATTGAGCAAGGTCCATGGACAACACAACTGAACGTTGCTTACAGTGTCTGAAGGTAAGCCGTTGGTGCACCAGTGATCACTCTACCTCCCCACGCCATGCCAGCCTCCTGCTTGTTACCACCATGTGTGGACCTCCAAAATCTAGAAGACCTTTACATTGACTTGGAGAAACTAAGGCGGCTGTACACTTTAACCCCATTCATGAGGTTTTAAAATACTGGTATGTATCATAGATATGAACTGTACGCATTACAATCATAAATTATAGCTGCTGGCAAGGTTAGGCAGACTAGCAAGTGTTCCGGTTTTCATTCATTCATTAATTCTGGATGTCCTTCACAATTACTTACCTACAAGTCAGTAGCATTTTATTGGGAAGGCTGGTTATGAGAATAAATGAATGCCCAGCCAAAGTGAAAATTGAATAGAAGCTTATTTGGGGCAGTCCTTTTTAATGGGCTTAAAATTTAATCTGCAGAGTGTGTTTCTCCTTGTCGGGAGCCAAGGAGGAATACGAAAAGTGTGTTCTGGGCCAGCACTGAGTTGGCTTCGTCCAGACCAGTGCCTGCAGGGTCTTAGAGCTTCCCTTCTTGAATGGTGTCACTCAGGCATTTCTGTGAGCTTCCTGGCCCAGCTGCTGTCGCTTACCTTGTCCTACCCATGGGGCAGAAAGCAGAATGACTCCATTGTGGTCGCCAAGTCTAGGGTCAAGGTTCAAGAAAGACTGGAGGTCTCCTGGGATCCTCACTGTGTGTGTCTGTGTGAGATTGCTGCTGCTGCCTATGGAAGCAGAAGGCAGCTGGGTATCTTCTCCAAGGTGGTAAGTGCCCAGTGGCCAGCTTTCACATTCAGACCTCACCCCTCCCCATAAAGTTCATCTCCTGCTCTGGCCCTTGACACTTTGTCCCCTGATGACTCATGGGTTCTTAGAGGGACACTTAAGATCTGAATTGTGTCCTTGTCCCTCTGTTCCTGTAAAGCTCTGTTTCTTCTCCCTGCAGCTAGCTCACTGTGGATTTTCCTTTAGCTCTCAACACGTGGTGTTCACATGTTTGTACATGTGTACGTGGTGTACAGTGTCTTAGGCACTCATTAAAGCAGACTTTTCTAGTTGTCATAATTTTGCTATCAATGAGTGTTGTTTTCCCCTCCATTTTACGGATGTGGAAACAGGTTAACACAGTGATGATTATGCAAATAACATTCAGGTGGATGAAATATAAAAAAAATTAACTAATTTTGACTTTTTGGGTTCTCCTTTGTCCCTTTGTGTATCTATACCAAGGGCTTTAGGGATGTCTTAAAATACATAGTGAAGGATTGATTTGCATTCTAGGAGGATTAAGTGACTTCAAAAGGGAGGAAATGCTACTGGGCAAAAAAATAGCATAGGGAATGCTCTTAGACACCTCCTAAGCTCTGCTCTGTGTTTCCATGTGTGTAATCTTCTATGGTAAGCCAAAGGATGCAAATGTCCTAGACCAGACTGACTGAAGAAAGGAACTTTTTAATCAGCTGCCTTGTAGGATAAGCAGGAATCCTTAGGGCTCAGCAAGGAGTTATGAATGAGATGAAGAGGTTTGGCTTGCCTGCTGTGTCAGTCCTCAGCATTTCACATAAAACTTCTTTAACCTTAATGCCTGATAAGTGGTTTATTTATGGCCTCAAGGATGTGCGAAAGGCAAATTTCATGGAAGTATAGCCTAATGTTTAAGACAGGAAGCAGAGTCTGTGCTTGATTCTGAGTCTCTACTTGAATGTTGAATGCTGATCAGTCACATAAAGGATCTGGCCTTGGATTTTTATCTATAAAATGAACACAGAATCAGTAGTTTCTGTGAAGGCAATAGAAAGATGCCAGTATGTCCTAAGGATGCTCTGAATGCCAGATGCTAATGTTATTCCAAAGCCTTGCCCAGTCTGGAGCACTCTCCTGCTGAATGCTACAGTTTAAAAGGGGCATTGCAAGGCCTGGTCCTGTGATTTTAGAAAAATCCTTCAACCATACTCTGCCCCCCCCTTTTTCCCAGAAAAAAAATGAAGTTCATAATGCTTTTCTCATGACATAAAGTTAATGTCTCTATGTAAAACTCCTGGGACGGCATCTAAAATCTTTGCCTGTTATCGTGTGTCTATCCAAGAACCTAGTACATAGGAGATACCCAGTAAATATTCGTTGTTTGTAAAAAAAAAAAAAACACTATTAGTGGCTGCGACAGCAAAGAACTTTTCACAGTAAAGTGTTATTATCTGGCAGATATCTGATGCTGCTTGACATGTTGAGGTGTGGATGGTTGTCTTTGTGTCTGGGGAAAATGGTTTGCAAGGGAGGGTGGGGCAAAGGAAGAGAGATGTGGACAGAGGCCTCAGTCTCAAACCAAGGCTGCATTTCTTGCCTGCCTTCTGATGGGTGTGTAATCAAGTGGGCTGTGGTTGTGTCTACCCACATACTTGTGGGTCTCTCCTGCTTTCCATCTGTCTCTGTGTTTGCCTGTCTCTATCTGTGTCTGCCTGTCTCTGTCTGTGTCAGCCTGTTTCTGTTTTTGTCTTCCTCTCTGTGTATCTGTGTCTTACTGTGTCTCTGTCTCTCTTTCCTTCTACCACCTACATATTAAGGACTGAGGTAATATCCTGGAGGAATTTCTGATACTGCAGAGAGGAGAGAGCAGCTTTAGAGAAAGCTCGGGGAAATGCATGAGACTTGCCCATGCTGTTGTTTTGTTTCCATTGTGTGATGAGGTGATCACAGGCTTTTGTTTCTGCTGATGTGCAAGATGGGGAAGCTTAAAAAGTAATTTTCAGTACAAAATAATTTCCACTCAGCAGCCTATGCTATATTGTTGCAAGTTGATTTTCATTACTTGGAAAGAACTCGGACAAGATGAAGTGTATAGACCTATGCCTGTCTGTATGTCTTTGTATAAATATTTACATATACATATATATTTATATGTGTATATGTGTGCTTGGGTGTCTGTGTACAGATATAGAGAACTGAAGGCAAAATCCTCCAGTGTATGAGTGTACCGCTCAAGATGAACTTATATTCTAAAGTGTGCTTTGCCACATTCATAGTAAAACTGCTCAATCGCCAGAGAATAGCTGTACATTGATGTTAAAAATACAAAAATAGTATGGGGGAAAGCAACCGAATGCCATGGCCTCTTAATTGTTTATTGACAAAATTCTCGAAAGGGAACTGGAGAAAATGGGGGAAGGCAATTGAATGCCAAGTAATAATAATCATATCCACTGAAGGATGGCTGAGAATGAGAGTATTGACTAGGAAAAGAAAGCTTTCTTGGGACTCTGTGGATGTTGGAATCACTCATGCCCAGCAGTATGAGGGGTTTTAAAGATGAAGAGTGGACATTCTCTTAGGAATTAAAACCAGGCATTTTATAGGAAGGTTTCAGGTGGACTGGTGATCATAACGTGGTGATTTCCATGCATCTTGCAGTAGGTTCTGTGCCTCATTAGTCCTAACCTGAATGCTGACATGTTTGACTTGAGCTTTGCTGTTTAGAGTTCCTGTTGACTTTGTAGGATGTCCTAATGCTCGCCTTGCAAGTTGCATCACAGTCCCACAACAATGCCTGTTCTGATGAGTTGAAGCAAGAACTTGAATCAGATGGGGAGTTTAGGCAAACACCCTTTCAAGGCACACTGTGATTACAATCACTAAGAGAAAAAAAGACATATTTTGCATTCTTGTTACTCAAGCTATTTCTTCTTTTAAGAAAATATCAAATGGATGGAGCTGGAGAACGTCATACTAAGTGAGGTAACCCAGTCTCAAAAGAATACCCATGGTATGCAGTCACTGATAAGTGGATATTAGCCTAGAATCTTGGAACACCAAAGACACAATTCACGTACCAAATGATGTCTGACAAGAAGAACGGAGTGGACACTGGTGCTGGAAAGGATCAAAGCATGTGTAGGGGAATACAAGAACAGGGAAGAAGGAAGGGGTGGAAGAGGGAGCAGGGGGAGGGAAAAGGGCATGTGGGACCTTTGGGGGGTGGGGAACCAGAAAAAAGGAAAATGAATTGTAAATATAGAATATATCCAATAAAAATCACCTTTGTCATATTTCTGATATTAATTTTTTAAGGGAATGTATTTAATCTCTTATGAAGAGACTTATTCAAAGCATGAGCCCACTGTTCCATTTGGGAGTCTAGAGTCCAGGATTTTGTTTTCTTTCAACATAGAATGAGACAGTGTGATGTAAAAATTCCTTGGATAATTAAACTATTTTTTGCACTTTTTTATGTGTGTATGTGTATGTTTGTGTGTTTTCTCAGATTATAAAAAGGAGTTGCATGTAAATGTTTTTTTTTTAATTTTAGATGTATTCATTGAACATCTCTTTCATCCAAGCCCTGATGATATTATAGAGCAGAGGAACCTCAATGGTGCATTTTAATTCTACCTAGAATACTATTTATCAGGAATATAGAGTCAATAGATTGTGGAGGTTTGATAGGAATGGCCCCTTAGCCTGGTATGTTTGAATGCTTGGCCCATGGAGAATGACACTATCAGGAGATGTGGCTTTGTTGGCGTAGATATAGCCTTGTTGGAGGAAGTAGGTCACTGTGGGGGTGGGATGTAATGTCTCATATACTCAATTTGTGCCTAGTGTGGACATAGTCTCCTGTTGCCAGCTCTCACACGTAGAACTCTGAGCTCTTTCTCCAGCATCCTGTCTGCCCGCATGCTGCCATGGTCCCCACCATGATGATAATGAACCTCAGAAACTGTAAGCCAGCCCTAATGAAATGTTTCCCTTTAAAAGAGTCGCCATGATCCCAATGCTTCTTCATAGCAATAAAAACCCTAACCAAGACATAGATAGGTGCTTGTGAGATAGTAGCAGATAGTTTATGAATGGAAAGATAGTTGGAAGACACCACAGATTCTCTGTAATAGAACCAATAGTAGCAGATAGTTTATGAATGGAAAGATAGTTGGAAGACACCACAGATTCTCTGTAATAGAACCAAGAGGAGTCCGCAGAGGTGCCCCAAGTACTCTGGCACCTTCACACACACCCATTATGACAGCCATCACTTACAAGATGTGTCCTGGAGCCTCTATTCTGGATCTCCTTTCTTCCAGGTATATCTTATTTTTCAGAGGGAAGTTAACAGAGACTCTTAAGCCATATTTTCTGCCTAGTACAGTGAGCAACACATTTACTACTACATTGAGATTTACAAGCTAAGCACCTAATAGTTATACCTTAAAATAGTATCTTGGGTTTTTCTTGGGTTTGTTTTTAATAATGTTACCTGTTTTATCATGTGCCTTACCAGCACATATAAACATGGACGGACTGCTTTTTAGGCCCAGACCTCCTTCTATTCTCAACATTCACCTTACTGAAAGGCATGCCATTCAGGGCTTGGATAGAGATGCCTCTGCTTTCCACTCCCACACCACCTACCCCCTCTACGCCTCCTTCACAGTTATCTATCAGCATTTCCACTTGTATGCTGCTCTCTTATCCTCATTTTAATTTCAGCTTCTCCTTTTCCAGTAAATTTTATAGCAAATCTATTTGTCCAAACAGTATGTCTAAGAGTTACCCACTAGTGTTTCTTAGATTGATTTTTTTTTTGCCTGATCTATTATCGTGTTTACTTACTTTTATACCCTAACAATACCAATAATTCTTCAATATCTCTTTGTTTCTATAGAATTTTAAAGCTAAAGGGTTTTCCCTTGATCAACTAGCTTCTGTTTTCTCTATGTGTCACTTGGATGCCATCTTCAGTATCATCCAGCTCTTGCCACAGTAATGCTGACGTCCATGGCAAAAGTAGGCATCTGTTGCTCACAGATGAAGAGAGGTTGGGTTTGCTTTGGTTATTCTCGGATAAGCTCACTTACATGCCTGGGAATCTACAGCTAATGGTTGGTCTGAAATGAGTTCAGCTAGGAAGAGCAGGGAGGCTCAGCTCCCTCCCGTCTGTCTCATCCCACAGAACATTTGCTGCAGACTATATTCCCAGAAGGGCAGAGAGCATAGGTAGAGATTCCAAGTGCTGCTCAGTCCTCTCTCCTGCCACTTCGAATATCCGATTGGGTGAAACATATCACAGTCCTTAACTGGGTTTCAGAGAGCAGGGAATGTGTTGATTTCATGGAGAGAGACTTGGATATAGAGAAGATAATGAACTGGGACCATTAAAGCCTTTCTCCTTACACAGTAAGTCCAAATGACCCCTTCCCCCAACCACAGTCTTAACCTTTTCACTTTCACTGCTGCATGGACCTCCTTTTTCTACAGTTGCACAGCTATTTATTTGGGAGACATTATTTTTAGGCACTTGGAAAAGGAGGTCCCATTGTTTCATAATTGCAACGTATACTACAGTGTTTGGCTCGTTGTATTTACTAAAAATGAATTGAATGTGAGAAAGAACTGGCAGGGATGGCTTTAAGATATAAGTGATGTGTCTTTACCATAGCCTCGGGAAATGGTAATACTTACTATTGTAGAGATAAATAAAGACTTTGGTAAATAACACCAGTATCTACTTTATTTAAGAGATACCCTGGCTTCTTAGGTAGTGCTTGCAATACATGTACACACACACACACACACACACACACACACACACATGCACACAAATGCATATATATATATATATATTTATGTATTTTATAGGCACATGCACACACACAAATGCATATATATGTATGTATTTTACAGACACACACACACACACACACACACACACACATACACACAGCTTCAAAGAAAATGGCCCTTTGCAGAGAACTAAGTTTGACATTCCAAATTCCATAGCCACATCACTTTTCTCTATTGTAAAACATTTGAGAGAGGGGTTTGTTATAAATTATTGAGAAATAGGAAGACCTGATTGAACCATAGTGCTTCCTTTGGTTTCTAAATAACAAATGTCATTTTCATCTTTGCAAATGTATATGTTGCCTGGATTCAAGGAAAACCTGGATTCTATGAGATAAATGTAGCCAGACATCAGGGATCGGAGACATTGCTCTCTTGCACTATTCTGTTTTCCACTCAGTGGACAAATGAAGCTCCTGCTGCTGCTGCTGGAGCCCCATCCCCAGCGCCCTTCTGCTCATGCTGAGTCCACCATCTGGAATCCTCTCACCTGCCCTTCCTGATAGACCGTGCTTACCATCTAGGCATCGGGTATAAATCTAAAATGTGTGTCCACTTTGACTCAGTAAATCTGCATCAAAGGATTCATCCTAAGGAAATAAATGGAATCGTTGCTTGAGGTCGCACAGCCAGAAGGCTAGCAGAATTTACATCATTTCTAGGAGTTGGGATTTGGTATGAATGTGGCCTTGGTGCAAGACTGACTCCCTAGATTCCAATAATGGCTCTATCATTTCCTGACGGATTGAGCTTGGCACATCACTTTCCCTTTTGCCTTGATGGCTTCATACCAAAATAGAGGTAATAATAGCAACTGCCTCCTACAGGTATCAGCAAGATTAAAAATGTCAGTAAAGGTGATGTACTTTGCACAGTGCCTGACGCCTGAGAGGAACTCGGTGTTCATGTAAGCACTTGCTCAGCCTTCACATGTGATTGCGTTATTTAAAACTTCTCAGTTTCTTTTTCTTGCTTCCATTCCTACTAGTAGACTGGGTAGACCCCTCTTTTATGTTCCCTAAAACCTCTAGTTTGGTATTTTTAGCTACATTTAATGCAAAATGTACAATTGGTGACTTGCCAAGAATAAAATAATGGAGATTCTTAAACTAATTTCTTTTATAAAGAAACATATGTCAGTTCTCTAATTTGGGAGACTATTCCATTTGTGTGATAGCATCTGCTGATCCCATGACAATTATTCAACACTCTGGCACTCAATAATGAGGGCCAAAGATGTGGCCAATTGAAGTCAACTACAATTCAATTTTAAATAGACTACTTGATTTGGTTAAAATTAGCCTTTTAATTTTACTTTATCTGATGTCAGTGTTGTATTTTGGCTACTTAAATCTTTGGCTTTTAGTTAGAAATGTAACCAAGAGGTGCCAACGTCTTGTCACCCTGTGTTGAAATGTGAATGTCTAGGTTTTCCTCTGATCAAAGGGTGTTCTGACCAGTACAGCTTGGATAAATTGTGAGGCACATGCTCCGGTATACTTTTCAGTTTTTAATTTTAATTTACTAGCATGCCTTTTATTTAATCATGTCCAAGGTTCAAGTAAAAGCTTGGGCCCTTATCTTCTCAAGAAATAATTTCATTTATCAAGTATTGTGCCATAATTATTATCTGGGCATTGGGATAGAGCTTTGTGGATTCTGGGAACCAGTCTTGGAATAAAGAGATCCGAGATAATGTAGAAAAATAAAACCACCACAGCCTATATCAGCTGCACTCACTGCCCCGCTGTGAAAGTTGCTGCACTTGTAGAGGATGGCGGTCTCTAGCAGAAAGATGGTGGTCTTTAGTGGGTGGCTGGTGGTCTCTAGCGGGAGGACGGTGTCAGCAAGGAGTAGACTATTCTGGGAAAGGCAGAATTGAATCCATCTGATATCCTATGTGTGTCCCTGAAATAGATGGTTTGCTCTCAGGAGCAGTTCTTGAAAACATAAGAAAAAAATCTGGGGCAAAAGAAAGCTTCCTGCTCCCTCTTTGTTATGTTATCCTTTAGAGAAACCTGGGGTTTCAAAGTAAAGGTCATGATTTTCTTCCCCCATTTGCCTTCCTGGCAAGGGTCGCTTCAAACTCTTGACATTCTCAAAAGTGTCTATACTTACCTTTCTGAGCAGATGGAAGCTTAAGAATGCCACAGAGATACATAGAGGCTTTCAAAGGCATATGTATGAGAAATAAGAGAAATCCATGGGTGATATGCCCTCTGTTAAACACAAAGCTTATTAGCTGGAATAATTCTCTTGACTGAAGTGACTTGTTAGAATTCTTCATATACATGCTGAACTATTTCTTTCAGAAAATGACTGTCATGACAAATGAATATCATGAAAATGAATATCATGACAAAGATGATGGTAAAATATTTAATCATTGAAAATATTAGTTTTCGCCTGTTCAAATTGGCCAATTCTGTCTTATCTAGGTATACATTTCTTTTTCCCTTTTGGTAAAATCAGCAGGAACTTCCAGGTGGCTGAAATCCATCCCGCAGGATTGTTGCTGGGAACATTTATAGTCCATTGTTCAGAGCAGAATAGCTGGGAGCGACAGGGGGCTCTTTATTTTTGCCTCATGGAGCCCCAAATTGGAGATGTGTTTTTGTCGAGTCAGAGTTACAGGTGTTAGGGTCTGAGATTCAAAGCAAAAACCAGCTCCTGCTGAACACAAGCCTTAATTAATTTCCAGCAGGAGATGAGTGATTGCCAATAAGCCACGAATTAAAATGGAACGGTCACCAAGGGCCAGGTTCTCATCTCAAAAAAAAAAAAAAAAAAAAAAAAAAAAAAAGAAAGAAAGAAAGAAAGAAAGAAAGAAAGAAAGAAAGAAAAAGAGTTTCTAGCTGATTCCTTGAAAGGTCATCTCAGCCCGAGAGGTGAGC
Organism: Apodemus agrarius; assembly: GCA_964023405.1. NCBI lineage: Eukaryota > Metazoa > Chordata > Mammalia > Rodentia > Muridae > Apodemus > Apodemus agrarius. The sequence goes on along the minus strand of OZ030008.1, from coordinate 45,659,538 downwards.
ACAGGCTTGTCCCAGCTCTCTGGCAGGAAGGCGCTGTGTGGCAGGTGAGAGCGCAAAGTCCTGGCCTAATAGAAACAGAGGACCAACCCGATGGACCCAGAGGCACTTGGGCAAAGTCCTCATCGCAGGACATAGTTCTGGAGCGTCTGCCTGTTTCTCTGGCTTAATTATTTCAGTCTCCAGAGGATCTTAAAGGTCAGCTGTGCCCCCTAGAGTCAGTGTCTGTGGTGCATTGGGGCCATCTCTGTACAAAGAAATTGGTACTTCCTCCATTCCTCCAGTCACCACAAATTCCCTTTCCAGAAACATTCTGTGTTGTCTCTATCCTATTGGCTAGTTTTCTTTTCTTCTTTAAAAAGACTAAACAAAGAGAGAGTCCCCCTGTTGTTTTAATCCTTTGAGGCTGATTTATCCCAAGGGGCCAAACACAATGAATCAAAAGTCTCCTTGTGTGTGAAAGCTCTATTATAAGTGAGACTGCTGGTCTCAAGCTTCTTCTATGGGGCATATATTATGGTCAAAACAACTCAGAGCCTTTCAGAATTCTTTGCTTGACACGGTGTGTGTGTGTGTGTGTGTGTGTGTGTGTGTGTGTGTGTGTTTCCACTTGTCCTTGTATACATAACTATTGTCGTTGTTGTTGTTGTTGTTGTTGTTGTTGTAATAACAAATAGCCAGTCATAACGGAGTGCTTATATTGTGGTATAAAACGATGCTAGTGTTTATGTAATCCTCAACAACAACCTCATAAATTGAGTAGTTGGCATGTCCTACCCTATTAATAAGGCATTTTACAAAAAAAAAGGTAACAGGGATTGCTGTTTTGCCCATTAGACTCAGAATCAGGAATCGTCACTCTTTTGTGATGGTTCAACCCTCATCCTTCCTGAAAGCGTCAGCCATTGATGATTTCTTGAGAGAAGCTGCTATTTCTGTCACGTGCTCTAAACAGGTTATGGATTGGATTTCTAAAGGTACTGTGCTGATTGATCCTCTCCACACTCAACAAACATGAACAGCACTGTTTCCATGCTGGAAAGTCCACTCAACGTGGTTAAAGACGACGGGTAAGCATCTGCGTCAGGGTTTAGGTCCAGCTGCTTCTGGATCAAAACCATCTTCTTCCAGTTCATCTTGAGAGCTGATGCCAGCATCTGTAGGTACCATTCACTACTTATGGTGAATGAATGAATGACAATGAAAGCCCATGGCCTGTTATGTCAGCCTTATTGTCTACAGCTATTGCCCTCTAGTGGTGCAAGGAAAAGGTAAAATGAGGTCAGGTTTATGGTTTGACTTATCCTCAGAGTCCAAAGATCGATATAGTGATGTTGCTATATCTTCCTCAAGGCCAGGGCCATGGTCCTATATCAGTTGCAGTGTCAACTCAGCTTTTAGTAACTGTTAGAATTACACATGCAAATACAGATGCTTATTTCTGGGCCTGGGTAGCAGCAAGCTTTTGTTTTCATACAAGGCAAACAATGGAGATTGCAGGATCTGTTTTTAGTCTGCTAAAGTAAATTAAGTCAATAAACATCGTTACTCTCATGATAATAAGCTACTGTGTTCTTTGGGACCAGAGCTCCATATAGTCAGTACCAGAGGATCTGAAGTCCTGCGTAGGTAGGGGTGTTGTTGTTGTAGTTCTAGACATGGCTCTTCAACTCTTGGTTTCCAGGGATTCGGCCTAAGTCCTCTAAGCAGCTGTGGCAGTAGGCCTATGCCACCATACCCTGCTTTAGGCATGTTCTTTTGTAGCTAACTCTGCTGAAACTTTAATGTGCTGTGTTTAATGTTGATAGTTTAGGAGGCCACGAACCATTCCGTGAACTGGAAGAAGATGGTTTTGACCCAGAAGCACCTGGACCTAAACCTGCCAAGGCCATGAACCATTCCTAGTACAGAATATACTCTCTAGTGGTTATCACCTCACTGAGATTGGATGTAGGGAAAAGTGTTCTGTTAGAAAAGGAGAGCAGAAGAGCGCAAAGAATGGACAGGCTCAGTCTGTCTACAGATCTTCAGCCCTTTGCTGTCTGTCTGCATTGGATTTATTCTGACTAAAGGTGCCAGTTTCACCACTGAGCCACGTAGGAGAAGTGCCCCAGAAGTGACACATTCAGGACACTGGACATGCCAGGCTGTGCCTTCTCCTGCTATGGGCCCTGTCTTATATAATTGGTGCTTTTGCTAAGTTCACTTGTTTCAGATTAATTACAGACCTCTTATTCACTCTGTCCAAACACCATAATATGTGCAATCCTAAGTCTTACCATCTGTAAAGTGGGATTGATAATTGTTTTTATGGATTATCTTGATGTCTCTACCATAATCAGCCTAAACCTAGCCACAGTAAATGTTCTATGAAATAAGACAATACTGAACTTACTGCTGTTTGCTTAGCAGGTTAGAGGTTATTTGAAAAGTGCACAAAGATTTTTTTTTTTTGGTATAATTTCTCCTGCAATTCTGTAAGTGGAGAGTTTAAGACATATTTTAACAGGGCTAAACCAATCCTTGATCTGGAAGCACAGATCTAGCCATGAAATGTTACAACCAGGGAAGAACTCTGTTGCAATTTGCAAAGCATTAACCAAATCCCCAAGAATTAACCTAAAATCCATGCACATTTCTAACAAGGCAGCTTGGAGCATTCGGCCACATCTTTATTTCTTCAGCTCATTTACAAATACTTATCTGTGATTTAAATCACTCAAATGGCTTCAGAGACACAATGGAACCAGAGCAGAACTAAGTGTTTCCAACTGTCGGTCTGGTGAGGGATGAGGTAAAGTGGGACATTTAGCCGGCATCCTGCATGCTCTCTAAATAGAATTAGCAAAAGCTTCCACATTTCAATGTCTAAAAATAGTGTTGATTTTTAAAGGAAACATGTCCAAGACCTAAGGGTGGGGCTGGGAGCTAGGTACACACATGGTGGGTGCAGAAGGGGACATCTGGGGGGTCAATTAAATGTCTCAGGGGCTCTAGAGTCAATGTTAATTGATTCCATAAAAACTAATCAGAAATAACCTTCTCTTTCTGCAGTCAGCATCAAATGAATCCTAGTAGGGTTGGACTCACCAGAGGTACGCATGTCTGATGAATCAAGCAGCTGTTTGATTCTCTCAAGTTGATAACTGGAATCACCTGCAAACGCCCGGCTGCTTCTTCTCATAGTGGAAACAATATTTCAGAGCTAATGAGGGGTTTGATTGGTTTTTAGTCCAGTGGTTTCCCATTGTTAATCATTAACAGTGTTGTTACTTAAGGACAGGTCTGCTTGAGGCTTGATTGTCTCTTCTTCAGGGCTGCTTTGATCATTTGTTAGAGGAGACTTTAAATGTCAGAGTGGTTAATCCAGAAACACTGTACTCCTGGCAAACAAGCAGAATCTACTGCTGATTCGTAGAAAAGAACTTATTTCAGAGGAGAGACGATTATTTGATAACTGCCAAATTCTTTTTGGAGCAAAACATTTACTTTTAATTTATCATTTAATAAGCAGGTATATAAGACTTAGCCAGAGGATTTATGTTCTTTGTAAAAAAAAAAAAATTAACTAACTTAATCCTCATAGTGGCCATGAGGGAAGCAGTATGAATAGACCCATTTTGCAGTTAAAAAAAAAATTTCAGTAAAATGAAGGCAGTTCTGTTGTTTCCCAAATATCGTATAATTAAATGTGCAAGAGGTAGACTTTTAATCCACATGGGCCCATGAACTTTTGAATGAGCTTTGCCAAGAACTGTTAAGCCATATTTGTTGAGTAATTATGAAAAATGATAATATTAAAATCTGCCAACATTAGCTTTATTCTCCCATATCTCTAATAGATATGAGTTAATGGATTCCTCCTTTATAACGTTGAAAGGTATCAAATGTGTTTATTAATTTTTTCCCTTAGTATGGCAAATAACGGATTTTATTATGATATTGTATCCATGTGTATTTGGCTGTCTTTTGTTACTCCTCCTTTCCCCACTTGTCCCCTTTAAAATTAAAGCTCTGTAGAATTAAAAACACACATATATATATCATAGTTGGGTCAGACATCAAGTACTTTTGAGACCAGTCATTATAAGTAGTTTCCATTTGATCATTGACTGTTGTGGTGAGAAGACAGTATTTCTTTTTACCCCTTTATTTATGGAGGTGAAGGCGCTGAGGTGGATCAGGAAATGTGTCTGCACCAGGGTCACAGGTCCCTTTGGTGACAGTGCCTATGAGCACAAGGCTACCTGGTTTGAATTCGGCTATTTCCTGAAACAGCTTTAGAAGTCACCAGCAAGAAGCTAGGCCAAGCATGTCAAGTAAGTCTGAGGATGTCTTTGACTCTTTGTCCACTGGGAAGAGTAAGGGCTGGTTCATAGGCCCTACATCAAAATGAGTAGAGTGAGTGTTGACTTCTTTGGAAAGAAGCTATTTGTGTTCTTAAATGGCACATGCTTGATAGGTATCACCTAGGTCTGTTTTGTGCAGCTAATGATTACTTAGTTAAAAGGATCAATACAGAGTTCAATTATCTATAAGTAATGGATCTGGGTTATCTTCTAGGATAAACCTGTCAGGTACTCAGGCTTAAAAACAAGACTCAAATACATAAGGATCTTTAATAGTTCATACTAAAAAAAATGCTGGGCTGGAACACAGTGAAGTCTCCTTTCCAGTTATTTTCAGAGAGAGCATGAGGGGGGAAGGCTTGAGGTATGTTCTGGGCCTTTACTGCCAATCTGGCTCAGTGTCAAATGCCACCCTTGCCTTGGCCAGTCCAAGGCTCTCCTCTCCAGATATCATGGCTTTGCAAAGAGTTCAAGTGCTCCACAGCTATCTTGGAAAGGTCATTGGTGGCACAGAAAGTTTGACATGTGTATATATATTGGGTTATTGTGAAGTGTCCACATAGACTGGACAAATATGGAAGATCTTTAGATTAGTCTAACAGACTGATGGGACATTCACTAATCAGGGTCCATTGGACTTTCTTGGTCTCACTGCAGCTCTTAACTACTCTCAGTGAATCAGGGTTCTTTGGGCATTAGGAAACTCTGGTTTTAGTATGACCTATGGAACTCTATATTAATAATGTATTGGTTCTGTTGTGCTATAGCAGTAAATTTGCTTATGATAAAATGATTGAATTTTTGGTATAGTTCATTGATGATATGTGTACCAGTGACATCATCATTCTGACCAAAAGAAGAACATGTTTACCGCCCTAGAAGTCTATGCACACCTTTCTAGGTAGGGTCCCGGTACCCTATGGACAATGACATCCATCTCTATCATCAGATGTAGTGTTGAACTTCATAATGACCTTCAGAGGTGATTATGATCACACAAGGAGAACTGGGGATAAAAGTATTCCTATAGGCACATACCAGACTCAGAAACACATTTATTTTGTTATTTGGGTAGCTATGTATACACTTTTAAGATTTCTAAAATTATATTTTCTGTAACTATAAGATCACTGAATGTTACACTTGGGTGTCTGTGTTGGAAATAAACAAGGGTTTGTTAGTTGGGCTCACAAATGAGACTTAGAAGCCCCAGGATGATCTAGTCCACAGGAGTGTCAAGCTGCAGGCTCTTAGTTGAGAATCAAAGGAGGCCACAGGGTGAGAAGCAGGCTGGATCCATAATCCTGTTGACAGCACTTTTCTTCAGCTTTTGATTCATCAAGCATCTGTTCCCCACCAGTTGCCCTAAGCCCAGCAGTGCTGCCCTGGTTTCCATGGTGCTGATTTGCATACGGAAACTGGGACTTGGATTTTTGTGTTTGCCTCACACATTTCCAGTGCTAAGTGCTCTTCTAAGAAAGGGATTAGCGCTAGCCAGTTAAGGGAGTTTGCCAGAAAAAAGGTACCCAGGGAATTATTCTTCAGGTTGTTTTGTTGCTGCTGTGCCTAAGAGATGACAGCAGGTTGATGGGCTTCTCTCAGACCAGCAGTAGGTCTTGAAGATAAAAATGCTTACTGTAGGTCTGTAGCCTATTGTCTTCCTTCCTTCCTTCCTTCCTTCCTTCCTTCCTTCCTTCCTTCCTTCCTTCCTTCCCTTCCCTTCCCTTCCCTTCCCTTCCTTTCAACTATATTTGAAATTTAAAATAATGTTGTTTTGAAAGAAACTATGCACATTATCTACATTAGCATTTTAATCAGCTTCAAATCGCAGAACAAAAGCTTAAAAGGAGTGATTCTATATCTGCCCCAAGGAATCCATCCATGGGCATCCAAACTTTCATGGAGCGACATGAAAGAGTGAAGTCTGATATTTACAGCCTTGGGTGTCCTTCTAAAACATGATGCTGAGGGGAAGTAAGCCTAAACGTCTTTTATTTACATGAATTCGGAAACAAGCAAAATTAATCTATGGTGTTGAAAGAAATCCTGGTTGCTTCAGGCCTGGGATCGACTAAGCAGAGCACAGGGACCTCCAGGTCATTCAGATAACCCACATTTTAGTAGGGTGTACATAAGGTGAGTGCTTTTATCAAAATTCACAAATGTATACTAAAATATATACATTTTATCACATAAAACTTTACTCGTAAAAGTAAAATTCTTTGTTATGAAGTTAGTTATTTAAAAAAAAAAACCAAATCAAAACAAAACAGAACAACCCCAAACCCTAAGAACAGAGAAAAGTGAATTGGCCTTACTTGGTCTTACAGCAGTTTCATCCTCAATGTAAGATATTTGAGTGGATGTATCTATTCTATTACAGCGCATATTTGCAAGACTCTGGATCCCTCTGAGACCATGTCTGGTCTAGAAAGCATTGCATTCATTTACAGTTTTATACAATCAGTGGGAGCTTGATTGAGTTGGAGAGTGTACCATTTGGATTTCACTGTGATCTATCTTCCTTTTTAGAAATGAGAGGCGAGGCATAATTGACTGTGTTTGATTGAGTGACGTTTGATAGATCTTGTTTCTCAGTGTGAGGCTAGGTTGAGTCTCTATTAAATGCACACGTCACTTCTCAAATGCTGGCTGGCTTGATGATTTGAAAGGACCTCAGATAACAAGGAAATATTTCCATGACTCTAGAGTCACTGTTTGCTCTAAGCAGGACCTGAGGTTTTCCTCAGTTGCCACTTACACTTGGTTAGGAAGCTGAAGAGGTGGTCTCTGAGATAGTCAGATCCTAAGGCTAACTGATGACCTAGTTGATGTCCTAAGACTGTGGTTGATCCATATTTCGTACTTGGCAGAAATACATAATTACAGATGAGGGATTCGATTGTGTCCTCGGGAGGAACATGCATCCCTGATTTATACCCGCACTGCCAGTTTGCTACTTAGTTGGTGTCTTCTGTGGGCAAGGTACAGTGAGTTGGAAGAGACCCTTGTTCTTTAATAGAGAAATGGATGGAGCTGGAGAACATCATACTAAGTGAGGTGACCTAGTCTCAAAAGAATACCCATGGTATGCAGTCACTGATAAGTGGATATTAGCCTAGAATCTTGGAACACCAAAGACATAAATCACATACCAAGTGATCTCTGACAAGAAGAAAGGAGTGGACACTGGTGCTAGAATGGACCAAAGCATCATTGTGGGGGAGTACAAGAACAGGGAGGTGGGAGGGGGTGGATGAGGGAGCAGGGGGAGGGAAAAGGGCATGTGGGACCTTTGAGGGTGGGGAACCAGAAAAAGGGAAATGAATTGTAAATATAGAATATATCCAATTAAAAAAAAAAAAAAAGAAAAAAAAAAGAAGAATTTTGGAGTGCTTGAGAGGGTGCTTAACCTCTCCTTCAGTGTGACTTTTCTTTAAAGTAGAAAGCAACAGCAGTTTTTCAGATCAGAGAATGCAACAGGAGAGAGCAGTGCCGCTTATGTGTTTGTAAAATGTGCTGTATAACAGCAGCCCCAAGTTGCATCAACTAGCTTAGAAATGGATGGCTCACAGTGTGTGCCGGGCTCCAGGGTGCTCTTCTGCATGGTCAGTGAAGCTGCTGCTTCCCTGCTTCCAATGTTCCTGCAGGTCTCTTGTGGCCCAGCCTGATGAGAAACACTTAGAACTCCAATAACCTAAGTACTAAAGAGTCACCATACCTCTAAAGATCATGGCGTTCAACTGGACACACTTGTCCTTGAAACCAGTAGGTCTAATTAGGCAAACTCGGGTTGTTGACAGGATAAGAACGTTTGTCAGGATACTGGATTTCTTCTCCAAAGAGAAAGAAAATAATACCCTCTTCTAGGAGTCATTGTAAGCTCCCCCTTTCTGTTTCAGACTGTACTGGCATGTAACAAAAAGGAGTGTGTGGAATCCTTCTCATCCTTGAAGGTCATGTTCGGCTCTTGTTTTGTCCTCTTCCACTCCCATTATATTTCTTGTCTCCTAGTTTTGTTTACCCTTTTTCCTTCGATTCTGGCCCAAGGCAGCCAACTAAGTCTGCAAGAACACCAGGCAGGTAATAGGAGTCCGAATATTTGCCTAAACTCTCTGAGCTGTTGAAGTGAAACACTGAGGGCAAAGGCTAACTGCAAGTGATGGAATTAAATATTTACCATGTTGACCGTGACCACTCAGGGGGTCCAGGGAAAGCTAACCATATTGCATGGAGTCTTTCCTCCTGCTTTCCAGATGATATCCAGTCCTGAGTAAATTTGCCAGCTCTCAGGGAGTTGAACACTATTCAGCAACATTAATTCCGTTGCCTACTTCCAGTTACAAGCAATTATACTCTTGGCAGTTTCACCTGTCTTGAGTAAGAACTTGTGCACTTTGTTGATATCTGGCAGAACTAACACTCTCCTGCAAAGACGTGCGGCTTCAGTACTGCTAATTCTACAAGGCACTTGAGCTATGGATGAGCATTTTATGAACATTCGGGCCAAAGTTTTATTACTCAATAGACTCAAATGGAAAAATATCTTTAAAAAAATTAAATTTGGGTTTTGTGTTCCTTATGTCTTGATGCCCTTATTAAGTTAGTTTTGTAAGGTACTAGGTATTGGAACACCAACTCATATTGGATACTCCTCTGTAGCAATTGACCTAATGAGTTTTTTGGTTTTTTTTTTTTTTGGCTTTTTTTAAAAAAAATTATTTTCTATATTCTTTGTTTACATTCCAAAGGCTTTCCCCTTTCCCAGTTCCCCTCTCACCATGTGTCCCATAAGTCCTGCCCCCCCCGCCCCGCCCTAATGAGTTTTGACTCAGGGGCTCAACCTTCTTCAGGAAGAACCGTGTTATTTCAGAGCTCCTAAGGGAGTGGCAGGTACATTTTCAGTGACTGTATTATAGCCTCACTTCTTTCTCTCGATTTCCCACTTCCCTTCCCCTTCCACCTCCCCTCCTCTAACCTCCCTCCTCTTTCCTCTTTCCTTTTATAGTCTTCCTAGCCCTCCTCTTTTTCTACTCCCCTCCCATTCCTTCTCTTTTTTATGTCTCCCATTGCCTTTATTTTCCTTCCATTTCCTTCTAGCTGATCCCACATTTATCCCCTAACAAATGCCTGTGTACTGATCTCTGCCTCACAGTGTCTTCCCAAGGTTCTTAAAAACTCTAGCTGCGATTACATGAAGGCATCAGAGCTGGAGGGAAAGAAAGAAAGAGGTTGGAAGCTACTGATGAACTCTTAGATCCAGGGAGATGGAGTTTCTGTTTTCTTCCCTGCAGAGGTCTTGTTGGGAGGATGAAGGTAGCTCATTGTTCCCAGATGCTGATGGGGACATGGGCACTCTCTTCTCCTCCCCTTTTCTCTGTCTTATGTTATATGGTTGGCTAGCATGTTGGGTGTCATGATGCCTTTGCTTACTTTCTATCTACATCTATGCTTCTTCCATACACACACACACACACACACACACACACACACACACACAAATGAATATAAACCCAGGAAGAAAAAGATCCTTGTTTATCTTTAGTAATATATTTAGCACATAGTAGGTCTTAGTATTAAATAAATAAAGGAGTGAAGTCAAAGTACAAGCAGATACTGGGTGACTTTGACATGCAAGTCCTTTGAAAAACTAGAGGGTTTCAACGTAGGGGAATGTTGAGTGTATGGGGTTTTAAGGGTTTAGAGAAAACTAATACATGGGAATGCTTTGAAAACACAATTTTCATACTGGAGACTGCAGCAGATTCTCTTAGAGAGCTTGTTAAACAAAATCCCAGCCTCACTGTCAGAGTGTCTAATTCTGCAGGTTCTCTTATCCATTATTAGTTTTTGAAGCAGTTTCAAGGCTCCACAGTAGGCAATGCTGGGGGGCTCTTACCATGCATACACAGGTGATCTCCTAGCAAGTGCTTGTTCCAAGTTAGTACTCAGGGGGGCAAGTGCATGCTGGGTAAATAGCCTTATTCCCCAAAGACCATTCAGCCATGAAGCTGAGGAACTCACAGAGCTTTAGTGTTAGAAGATGAAAGCACAACCTACAGGGCTCCTCGTCCCTGCTAGTGCAGAGACTTGATGTGGGCAGCCGAGCTCCACACTCGAGCCAGCTTGTTAGGAAGGTTGTCAGTGTGAGCGAGCCTCTGAGCTCTTTTGGCATGTTCTTTTCCCAAACATAATTTGTCCATCTTGCTACATTTTAATAAGGTTTCATGTTACTTTGTTTGTCATGAAAACAAAACATAAAATGTAGGCATTCTCCTTGTTAAAACTCACAGCTGTACAGTTATTCAATAGCCTGTCCACTGGTCCTTTAAATTTAAAACATTCCTTGTTATTGCTTATTGTGGCCTCTTGGGCATTTTCAGTGAGGTTTTCTTTCCATTTAGATTCTGTTAGAAGCACTTTATTTTCTTTATGTCTTGCTTTGAAACTTATCAAGCACCCCAGTTTCCAAATGGGAAGACATAGACCAGTAGTGAGCTTGTAATTCACAAGCAAACGGGTAATGGTAGAGTTTGCTTTTCTCCAGGCTTGTCTCCAAGTATATCCTAGTGTACAGGTTGAAAGAAAGAAAGAAAGAAAGAAAGAAAGAAAGAAAGAAAGAAAGAAAGAAAGAAAGAGAAAGAAAGAGAAGAAAAGAAAACATTTAAACACTTTGAGTCCAATATGTATTACTTAACTACTCTTGAGAGTGGAGCCTGCCTTGGAGTATAACCAACCTATCAGAAGTTACTTAATAAAAGGGGGTGGAGCTCTACCTTTCCCAGAAGCAGTCAAGTGCCAATAGATGCTCAGCTAGTGATGGAATTTCATGTCCACTTCCCACCTTCCCTCTCAGGCTAGATTTGTGTGGTGTGAGCTTGCGCTGGTCTTGTAGCTTGCTGTCACAATCACTGTGAGTTCCTATGCATAGCTGACTTGTTGTGTGTGGAGAACACTGACTTTTTAAAGAGTCCTTTAACACATCTGGCTATTAGAATATATCAACCCCATCTTCCCTGAAGATCCCTGAGCCTTTGGGGGAACGGTATGGTGGGTGTGTTCTATTTAGGGCTGAGCACTCCATAGATTCGTTTTCTCTGTGTGAGGACCAGTCGAGGGTGCCTGTGTTAAGCATCATCTACAGCAAGAAGAAGCTTCTCTAGTGACAGTTGAAAGATGGGCTGATCAACAGGGGTAGCAATAAGTCATTAGAAGTCATTTTAATATTATGTTCACCTAGCAGAATAAGAGTATTAGGTTTTTCCTTAGGGCCTATTACCTATTACATAAGTAATATTAATAGTGTCAGGTATGGGTTTCCTCATTCGGGCTTTACAGCCTGTCAGAAAGTGGGTAGTTACCTCCATGTCATCCTTTTTACTAATATATCAGTGACCTTATCTGTTTAGGCCAGCCAGCATGCAGAATTCATGGTTGGATGAGTTTGATAATTACTTTTCACCTCAAAAGATGGGTGTTGGAATGCTTGCGTCATGAGTCCAGCTTGTGTTGAAATCTTACCTCCATTGATGCATTATTGTTTATTGCCAAGGAAATGTTGCTTAATACATTGTCCTAGTCCCAGTGGTTTAAGACACTAAGCCCTTGTTTAGTTGACTTATCTGAATGTTGGAGATTTCATTGGGCTCTCTGGGCAGCTGGCTCTTCTGGTTCTGTTTACTTATATGCCAGGCAGTCAGTTGGTTGTAATGACAGAGTAACTGCATCAGTGTCCTTCATCCTCTAGGGTCTCATCCCCAACTTGTTCACATGGTGGCTGACTGGGGCAACCAGAGAGAGGGAAAGAAAATAAGCCCACTAGAATTTTAGGCTCATCATGACATACTGTCATTTCCAGTGCCCTTTTCTCAAAGCCAAACTCAAGAGGAAGAAAACTAGACTCCAGTTATTTGTGTCCTTTTTGTGAGACAGATTTTCACCATCTGCAGTCTAGACTTGCCTGAAATTAGCAACTTCTCCCATCTCAGCCTCCAAGTTGTGGGGTTTCAGGCATGTACCCCTATAATGGGTTATAGTCTACCTCTTAAAGGCAAAGCATTTTGGTAGATAGAGGGGTTAGTTGCTGTTCCTGCAGTATACATGGTAGTTTTTAAAATGTCTCTGGGCAGTTTCTCCCATACCCATATGCCTAAATTTGGATGGAAGCATTTACATTTTGTTTATTCTTATGGTGACTCAATAGCTCTAAATTATTGTTCTCTTCATTCAAATCAAATTGTGGGTGTAGATCAGTACACTATCAATATTCTACAATATAGTACAGTAAGGTCTGGCTTAAAAGTATTGGCATGTTTTTTTGTGGATCAGGTATGATAATGGGGAGTCTGGAGAATGGCATTTTGGCTTCTCTTTATGCCCAAGTCTGACATTATTCCCTTAAGTGCCAAGGGATAAAGAAACAAGCTTCTCTGTATGTCATATTGTGTTATTATTAAATAAGTGTGTCTCTCACATTAGTAGCTTTCATAGCAATGGAGACACATGTGCATATGACTGTCATTATTGCTAACAATACAGCTGAGACCACATCTGACAGCCGTTAGAACTTCTGAGCATTTGTTGCCCAGAAAACTGCTTTGGGGGATTCCCTTCTACCACACATTCGTTTTGCAAGGAGGGACTGTGCATTGAAAGAAAATCGTAGGTAAACAGTCATAAGTTCTCATAGAAGTATGTTAGCTCACAGGGGCTCGAGTATCCTACTAAAAGTCAGCCATGAATATATAACAATGGTGTGGATTGTCCAGAACTTGACAGCTCCAGGCTCAGAGCCAGAAGCCACTGGTAAGAGCAATTCTGGCTTCTTCCCTGTATGCCATTTTGTAGGGAAACCAAGCCACAACCTGCATATCACTCTAACGCTGTTTTTAATCTAGCTCTAGCTTTGTCTTGACACTTTACCCAGTCAGTACCTAGACACTCCCTTTTCATATCTATTCACATGTCAAGGGGGTACAAAGCAATTTTTTATGAAAATATTTTTCAAAATGTTTAAACTAAATACATTTAATATTTCAATCATATATTTGTATGCGTATGTATGATGTACTCATGACAGACAACACTGTGCTACGTCTTCATTCAAGCTTATACTTAATATTAACCAAAAAAAACCCCAAAAAACAAAAACCAAAAACCAGTGAAACAAAGAGGAAAAAATGCCAGGAGGAAAATTAGAAGGAAATGAGGAGACAGAGGGAAGAAAGAGCAAAGGGGAGAAGAGAGGCCGAGGAGGGGAGAATGCCTGCCAGAGTTCTCTGCTGCCTTCAAAGGTTAGCTTGCTCAGTTGTTATGCCTCTGTGAAAACAAAATCGAAATAAGTTGTTTAGCTACAAGCAGTGCCTGTGGTGTTTAAAAACAGTGGAATATACTGCTAACCATTCACAGAGTTTTCTCTGAGGAGGCCTTTAGTTTGGTGAGGATGGAGGAGTTTTGTTTTTGTTTTTGTTTTTTGTTTTTTGTTTTTTGTTTTTTTTGTTTTTGTAGCAAAAATGGAAACATGTGAGAAAAATCCCGATTTGCCACAGGTTTTAATCCATGAGTTGTTTGGCCTGTACCTTTTTGCCACTCACGAAATCCCTTACTTGTAGGTTCTAAGTACTTACCCAACCTTTCAGTGCTGGTCCCTCCTAAAAACTTTTGTTTCCTTCCTTTCTGTTTGATATATGTTAATGAAAATTAGCTTTTTAAAAGGTATTGCTGCTGCTCTAAAGACTAGTAGTGACATTGACAAAAACTGGAGGGGGTGATACAGGCCCTGTGATTGAAAAAGGCAACTCCTGATAGGGCTGAGGAGCTTAAAATATTTTACCAGGATATTGTTGTTTCCAAGGCCACTTATGAAGAATTCCCTGGTATAATATGAAGAACAAAGATGGACTTCAATAACAGTTGACCTAAAGCTGTGTCCCCCAAATCTTCAGGACCTTTCTCAAGTCAGTGTGAACCCCATTTAAAGACCTGCCACAATATGTCCTTGTCCTGGGAATGTGTGCAGGGAGGCATGCGTGCCCTGCAGCAGATGTGCCCTCTGAACCTCCCCAGACATCGAAGATGCGGCTTGCTTCTGGTTTCTGTGCTGTCTCCTCTGGAATGCTCACAGTCAGGCACTGGCTGACTGAGCTCCTCAGGAACGAATGCCCCGGAGCAGCTCTTGACCAGTTGCAGATGGGATCTGCTAGAAAGGTTCATTAAGTGTCTCAGCTTTTATTTGGGGGTAGAACTGAGACATGCTTCTCTCAGTTTTCCCACATTTCCCAATGAGATTGAACTCCTATGGCTGTGTATCATCATTCATTTATTGCAAGTTCCATTCTGGCTTTCTACCCATCTCACCTTTTATTTCTACATACCTTTAGTTCTTCCCGGGATTGCCTTGCTCAGATGAACTCCGTATTTCCAGCCCTTATTTGTACATGCATTCTTTGGAAGACCCAATAGGAGTCATCTGCCGCTACATTCTCAGAATTAGATTCCAAGGCCAGCTGGAATACTGTGTTGTATTTTTCTTCAGTTGTGGTCTTTGTTCTGTCAATCCTCCTGTATTCCAGCCTGCAACATTACAAGGTCACGAATCCCCCTTTTATGAGGTCAAGTTCTTTGTATGCTAGCCTAGGAATAATGTATAAAAATAAGAAAGAAGTAAGTTGGTTCGATATAGCACTAGAATCATAATAGTGGTTGGAAATGAAAAACAAAGTGAGTGGAATTCATTGAATTCCAAGATAGAAGACAGTCACACTAGCACAATAAACATATGAGAGATGGTCCACAGGTCTTTTAAAATCAATACTTTATGGGCCTTAGACCAGCAGAGGGAAACTAGAAGAATATCAAATTATCTACGAGTCTCCTTTATTTGTTAGAAGGGGCAGCTGACTTGGATTGTCAGAGGCTTGGGAATTAGCTGCTACTGACCAGATCTGTTGAATTGTGTGGGGCGAGCTGCATGTCAGGGTTTGACAGACCTGACAGAAAAAATATACCTCACAGCGTGTTCTCGTTGAGAGGAGCATCTCTATTCAGTAGAGAGGCATTGCCTTTTCAAGTGCTGTCAGATCCCCTCTGTCAGCGGGGAAGAGTATCTAGTCAAAGCCAGTTAATTCAATGTTTTGGAAGCATAGTCTCACCTGGGATTTTTTAAAATGTATTGATTTATTCACTTTACATCCCAATTGCAGCTTGTTTCCCTCGCTTTTCCCAGTCCTACTTTTATAAATCTTCCCCTCCTATATCCCATTCCCTTCTCCTCAGACAAGGGGAAGTCCCCCCCCACCCCCGCTCGGGTTCCACCCCACCCGGGGACATCTATTCCCACCAAGACTAAGCACATCCTCTCCCACTGAGGCCCAACCAAGCAGTCCAGTTCAGGGACGGGGATCCCATGGGCAGACAACAGAATCAGAGACAACACTCCATCCTGTTGTTAGGGGACCCACAGGAAGACCAAGCTGCATGTCTGCTACAAATGTGTAGGGTGCCGAGATCTAGACCCTGCATGCTCTTTGGTTGGTCATTCAGTCTCTTTGAGCCCCTATGGTGCCAGGTTAGTTGACTCTGTAGATCCTCTTGTGATGTCATTGATCCCTCTGGCTCGCTCAGTTCTATTCTCCACTCTTCCCCGAGCACTGCCTGAAGTATGGCTGTGGGTCTCCACATCTGTTTCCATCTGCTGCTGGATGAAGCTTCTCAGGAGACACTTATGCTAGGTCCCTTCTGCAAGCATAGCAGAGTATGATTAATAGTGCTGGGTTGGCTCTTTCAAGTCGGGCCAGTCATTAGTTGGCTGTTGCTTCAGTGTCTACTCCATCTTTACCTGCATCTTGTTGGCAGGACAAAGTTTGGGTTGGAGGTTGGGTTGATGGATTGATCTCCCCCTCCCTCCACTGGAAGTCCTGTCTGGCTATAGGAAGTGCCCACTTCAGTCTCCATATCCTCCTCTGGTATGAATCTCAGCTAGGGTCATTCACATATCCTTTTAGGAGCCTCCTATGTTCCAGGTCTCCAGCTAGCCCCACAGATGCCTTCTCCCTCCCCAACAATTTCCTTCTCCCTCCCCAACAATTTACTGTCTCACTCTCAGCCCTCTCTAGCCCCACCTCTCCCCACACCTGATACTCATCCCTGTCCCCACCTCACTCCCCCTGAGTTCTCTCCATCCACCTGCGATGAATATTTTGTTTCCCCTTCTGAGAGAGACTCTTGCATCCTCCCTTATTACTTAGTTTCTTTGGGTCTATGGATTGCAGTGTGTTTATTCTGTACTTTATGGTTAATGTGCACTTCTAAGTGACTACATACCTTACATATCTTTCTGGGTCTGGTTTACCTCACTCAGGAAGATATTTTCTGGTTCCACCCATTTTCCTACAAATTTCATGTTGTCCTGTTTTTTGATAGCTAAATAGAATTCCATTGTGTAGCTGTGCCATATCTTCAGTTGATTCCGGTTTCTGGTTATTACAAGTTAAGCTGCTATGAATATATTGGAACAAGTGTCCGTCCCACCTGGGATTTGAACCATGAACTTTGTTGAACATGCCCTTACAAAATCTAGATACTCTCTGTATGATGTATTCAACAATAGCTTGAGTATATAGACCGCCACTGCATTTGAGAAAATTCACATGAACAGTATTTTGTTCTGAGGATGTGTTATATCATAAATGCCATGAAAAATGTTTATGGAATGAAAGGGACATTATGAAGTGTCACTTGGGAAATGCACCATAATCTAGCCTTCTTTGATATGGGGACTACAAAAGTAGGGATCTATGAATGAGAAGTTCCTGAGTGATTTGAAACAGAGATATTAGAATTGTGGTTGAAAGAGAATAAGAATTAGTTTTTACTAACGTGTGCATGCACTACTACTCTGTTTGGGTTCTTGCTCTGATTGTTGTTGGTTCATAGGCATCATGATGTCATCATATGTCAGTACTGGGAAGCACCCCAGGGTCTCTGGAAGAACAGGCAATGCTTTTAAACACTCTCCAGTGTTTAAGTCAACTTCGTAGTCCCCGTGAGACATTTTTCGTCTGCAAAAGCGTGAATCAGCGTAAGCCAGACTGTAGAAACGGAGAGGTGGCTGTGTTAGGGTCTGACTCCAAACACACACAGCTAGGATTCCAGGTACTTTTCTTGTTGAACTTTACATTTCAACTGAAGTTTTGCTCTCAAAATAATCACGGCACACACTGGTCAGCAGGTCTTCACAGGAGTAAATGTACGGTGTCAGGGAGGCAGAAAGGCAAAACTGATATGAAGTAAAACAGTAGAGTTTCTCAAATAAAAGACTTCAAACTTCTAAGTTAGCTGGTCAGGGTAGATTCTGAGCAAGAGTGTGTCAGGATCCAAGTCCCATGCTTTCAAAGAGGACCTTATGATTCCAATGTACACTCAAGAACCTTCTTGAGCCAATCCAAGGGACGATTGTTTTGGGTTGCAGTCATCCCAGAATGCCATTGGACTTCTGCTTTCACTAGAATATTTTAAAACATTTTAGAAATAAATACTTCATTTAAATATTCAAGCTATCTGTGAGTATAACAACTTCACCACTCATAGACCTTTTATTCATAGATGGTGTATCCAGAATTCTGGAGTCAAACACTGATTTGATATTAATGTGATTATTACTGTGTTCTAGATACTAGCCAAAGAAATGTTTCTCCTTAGAGCTATCCATTTGATGATTATACATATTTTAAAGGTAAAAACATTAAGGTTAAATACCATGCCTAAGGCCACACATACATGATATGGAGACTTTGGACTTGAATTGTCCCTATCTTTAGAGTTGATGCCTTTGAATATAACTGCTGTTCTAAGGCAGTTCTGTGGTAAGCAGAGGGTAAGAAGAAGCAATGATGAATGTGTAAAGAATTTGGTAGAATGTTCAGGAAGTACCAGAAAAGCTCAAGGGGTGAAAGGTTTCATTTTGCCTGGGGGATTTACAACCACATGAGGATAGAACCCTTGACCTTACTGAAAAGCCATTGCCCACTGACACCGTTGTTTCCCGGGGAGACAATATCTTAAAATACTTTAAACATTATATGAAGCTACAATTACTTCCACTTCCCCAACCCACTTAAGAGTACTTAAAGTTTATGTTTTCAAAAGAGACTTGCCCTTCATGGTTGTCTAAGTAAATATTTTACTCTCTGTTAAGTGTTTCTCCTTGGAAGTGTAAATATCTGCTGTTATATTCTCAGGAGTCTCTCTGAATTAAAAAAAAAAAAAACCTCTCTTTTCAATTCCTCCAGGTCTTTATACTCAGTTCAACTCCTCAGGAAATTATGTAGTATATACTGACTTCCATACACAATAATATAAAGTTACTTCTGTGGTTTTACTTTTGTGTTGTTGCGTATTTGCCTGGCTCATAAATGCTTGCCCATGCCATGGGGAAAAGATCCTGGCATTTGAAAGTTTGCATTCCAGTTCAGTGCCTACTGCTCCAGGGAGTGACATTGAAGGTCAAAGGGCCATCCATCCATCCCCAACTGTTCTTATGCTCTCTAGGAAGGATGCATATTGCTTTCCTTTACCCTTCGTTTACATAGTCTTTAAAATATTTACTTATTCTTATGACTTAAAAAAAATGTCCCTATTGTATGCTATCTGCTTCTTCAGAAAGTTTCGCAGGTAACTTACCTTAATTATTAAGCTATGGAATATGAAATGACAAAATGCTTATCTAACCATGTCTTCGGACTGGGTAATTCACAATGGTTTTCTTTCCCCCTCTTATATTTTAAAAAGGAAAAGAAGTAGAATGTCCATTCTTTTAAATGAAGTCCAGATTACAGCTTCATTTTTTTTCTTTTCATTTCTTTTTTGTTAGCTTCCAAAGGTTTTCAGACATTTAAACGCCTGAGATAAAATCGTGAAGCACGTGGTAATATTTGCAGACTAATGACATGCTGTTTCACAGGGATAAGAAAAGGTAGCCGAAACAAAGCAGGAGGATCATTTCTTTTACATTTTAAGATCTGAACCAGTGGTCGATTTAAGACCTTAATTGTCTGCATACCGAGGTTTGTTTTGCGTTGTTCAACAAGATGTCAGAGAGTTCGCATGGCTGCTTATGTGTCGCAGAAGCACCCACCTTGCAGGGTTCCCATTGCAAGAAGGTAGAAACAGAGGCACCTCATTTATGGTTAAGAAGGTGACACAGAATTTCATACATTAGGGAAGCATGTAGCCTGTTGGCCAGAATTAAGCTAAATGCTCCTGTTTATCTGCAAGGGCAGCTGGGTAATGAGACTTGGTAGACTTAAAGTCCTACCAGTTCAGAGGGGACTGGTACTGAAGAGACAAAAGAAATGTGGCTGCCAGAGAACCATGCCCCCCTCCCCCACCTGCTTGGAAGTCTGCCTGTCACAGTTCAGTGCAGAGGATACCAAGATCCTTCCAGTTTTAGTGCATGGCAATTTGGCATGCCAAATTTTTAATTAACTTGTGCTTCACTCATGCCCTGAGGTATTTCTGTTGATTTTCTGGCTGGACATTCATTTCATACATTGTTGAATAATTGTATTGTCTTTTGCTATTGACCATGATCCATGATTGCCTTTAGTTTATTGCACAAACTCCAGTGCCTGTACCCAGTTCAATATGGACATATACATGGATATGTATGTATGATGTATGTATGTATGTATGTATATACATATATATATATATATATATATATGGTGATTTATATTTGTACATATCTACATTAATGATTATATATGGTTCTATAGAAGAACACATACAGATACACAACAATGTGACTGGAAAAATTTTTTTTAGTATTTTGTTAAGTCTTTTTCTTCTCATCTTTATGTTCCTTAATTGTAGCTTAAATCTTAAGTCTGCTATTCCTATAGGGTGCCTAAAATGGAATAATGCAAGGAGAGTTGGTGTCTGTGACCAGTTTTGCCCATTGCCCTGTTGGATTTTCTTAATTTTCTAGTATGTGTCTAGAACTTCCTGTGTAGGCATGGTGGACTTAACCATTACATGCCAGTCTTACTCATCTTTCAGCATTTCTACTAGTATGATTTCGGTGTTATTTATCCCTGGATGAGTAATAAATATTAACAATATGTATTATTATGGATATCATATTAGCTTTGTAAATTAAATCAGTGCATTGACGATCAAATTGTAACTTAAAGTGGATATAACGGTGTATTTTTTGCATATTGTCCTTGGTGATGTTTTAGATCTTTATGCATTCTGAGATTCTGAGACAGCTGACTCAAAATAAAATATCGAGTCATTGTTACTGTTCTGGAGTTCCTGGAAGTTTTGGTGGAGTAGAAGATTGCTCCAAAAGGAAGATGAATTATGGATTATATATAATATATATAATATCTAATTAACAATGGAAATTGAGAACTTTACTGAGCAGATGTGGAGGGCACTGATTGCCTTTAGTTTATTTTATGAACTCAAGTGCACATACCCAGTTCAGTATATACATACATATGGTGATTTGCATGAATGATTACATTAGTCTCTATAGAAGAATATATACAAGTGCATAACAATGTGACTGGAATAATGTTTTTAGTATCTCGTTTTCCTCTCATCTTGCTGCTCCTTAATCGCAGCTTAAATCTGAAGTCTGCTCCTTCTATAGGGTGTTTAAAAATGGAGGTTCGGGGCAGATCCAGGGAATGTTTGTGTCTTTGGCCAATTTTTCCCATCACTCTGTTGGATTTTCTTATGGGTGCAAGCTCACCAAAAGCTTTAATCCTGAGCAACCAGTATAGCAATACCTGCTATGGGCAGTCTCATCCAGGGCCCAGCGAGTATGCAAGGTGCACATGAGGTGGCCACTCCTTACATACGTGTTTAGTTGTGAATGTCTCAAGTACCAAAAGCTAATTCTGTATTTCTCTATTTTTCCAATCTACTTTCCACAAATGAGAAAGTATCACTAGAGTTAATATGTGTTCTTAGCAAAAGAATCAAACTCCAGCATCTCTCAAGGGCACCTTTCAAATTTTCCATGTCATCTCTACCAGATGTACTTGGGAAGATGTCAGAAGCCTCTCACCAAGAGATGCTCAGTCTTCGAGTGGATGGTGTTTTGTCCATCCAGCAAAGCCCGGAGACTTTTACCCAGTATACTGAAGCTGTAGTTTCTTTCTCTCCTGTGCCTGGGACTGAAGTAGCTCAGGGTTGCAGCTGCCTGTGGATGTTCAGCCCTGTATTCTTGTGAAAACCATCACTTGCCTATGGCTGTGCGTGGCTTTAGGGGGTTTGCTGAGTCCATTTATGCAGTATTCGGTCAGTGCTATGCCACGTCATGCTTTGACTTGAAGCTTTCCATAGTCTAAGTAACTTCTGGAAGGTCTTACCTTCTGGGTCCCATGAAATCAGCTGTGCAGAAGAGATGTGTATTAAAGTAAGCACTACTTAGCTATTTGTAAAGGACTTGTTTGGCCAGCCTTATTTTGCCACTGAAAATGAGAAAATAGGTAGGCAGCAGGCAGATGTCACGGTATAATTATCTCTTGGGGCAAAACTCACAAAAGTAAAGATCTAATTTCACATCTTCCACTGGGGTCAGGGAAGACAGAAACCATATAGTTTTTAAATGAAGGTAATCAGTGACTATAACCTCATCCTTTAATTTCTTCTCATGCCCAAGGCCTTATTCTCAGCACACACTAGTGTATTAACTCAATTGATTATTATAGAAAACATAAGGTGAGGATTTTATTTTATTTTTTAGGTGGAAAGATGAAGTGTGGAGAGGTTAATAATGTGAACCAAGACTCATGGCTTTTACTGGTACAGTGGAAATTTAAGGAGATGGTCTAGTTCTAGAGCCTGGATCCTTAGCCATCTTCAAAAAGAGACATGGTTTTACTGGGTGTGGCCTTCGAGTGCTCAGAAAGCTGCACCGCTTAGCCACGGAAGACACATGCTGTGCTGATGCTGATGTTCAGTTGGTTCCCACTAGGTGACATAGCTCACTTCCTGCCCACGTTCCCTTGCTTAGGTTGCGTGGAGACGGCAGCATTTGCTGCTCAGACACAGCTAGCCCTCTCAGTTCTGAAGCTCTGCGGGATGGGCCTGACTCTATGGAGGTTTCCTTTGCTGTAGAAGAGGTCGTGCAGAACTCTTATTTTCGTGATCTAATTCAGTGGGTCCTGCAGAGTCAGGGGGAGTGTTTTACAAATCTGTGTTGAGGTCTGACTCACTGGCATGCACTAGACCTGAAAGATGGTTTCTGGATATTTTAGTGGAGTTTGTTACTTGTTGACTTGAAGGAGTATTACTGATAACTCTGCTAGCAGCATCTTGGTTTCGCTGTGCATAAAGCTTTGATGTAAAATAAAATGAACTGCAAAGCAGAGAGAGGTAGGGAGAGAGACATCATTTTTCTCAGTGGGCTTTCAGTGAATATCAAATATTTAATATGCATAGATGCTTCTGAAATATTTACTGTTAAACCATGAAGTACTTTTCCTGACCCATTTTATGGATCAGAAAAACATGGACTAGAGAAAAATTCATGTGCACACATAACACACATATGTAGACTCACGTATGGATTTGTGTGTGAAAATGTTTACGTTGTAGTCTCAGTTAAAACAAGTGGGACAGTGTTCTACACTCCGAACATCTTTAAAGTGAGCCGAGATTGTGAGGCATCTATAAAGACCCGTCTTGAGGATTATCTCAGAAAATAATGTTCTCCAGAAAAATTCTTAATACAGAATATTATGCCTCCTACCGTGTTCTCAATTTTTATACCTTGAAGGAATGAAACACAACATGTGGAATTTGGTTTTATGTTACAATGGAGAGAAAAACATTATGCAAAGTCTGACATTGAGGGCTGGTTTTCATGCTACCCTGCTGGGCCAGAAACCTTTTCACCTGGCAGGGTGGAGCCTTTTGCAAGGTTCTGTGGTTGGTTTTGCTTGGGCCATGGTGATATGAAGTCTTTTCATATACTACTCTTTTGACAGAAGCTACTGAAGCGTGAAACCTGGATCCACAAAACTGTTGCATTTTTAGTTAGAAGGCACTTCACCCGAAGAGGGTCTTTGGGATCTTTTGATCCTAACTCAACACTTATTGTTGGAGTCAAGTGGCCTCGATTTGTTTTGTTTCCTTAAAAGGAAGATATTGGATTCTGGGGGACAGCAGGAATTTATTTTCCATGTTTCCATTGGAGGAAATAATTGTGAAATTTAAAAGTGTGTTTGTACATTGGAAAGCCTGGTATCTTACTAAAAGAAATGCTTTCTTTTCTTTTCTTTTCTTTTCTTTTCTTTTCTTTTCTTTTCTTTTCTTTTCTTTTCTCTCTCTCTCTCTTTCTTTCTTTCCTTTTTTTTGGTCTTATGTGCCTCAAAATTTACTTTTCTCTGTAGAATCATGAAATATACAGCAGCACACAGGAGGACTAGCACTCAGGAGGAAGTTGGTGGCAGCATCGATAAATCTGGGTTTGGACTCATGTCCTTCATCTGAACAAGGGCTTTCCTGAGTCTGCATCTTCCCATTTACAAAATGAGGCAATTCAGGGTTGTGAATAGGAAGATGAGGTTGGATGCTTGGTTTCTGTTCTTGGCCCTGGAGTCTCTGGCCTACAGACCTGGCAGAAGAACACACAGCATTTGACCTTGCTTCCAGCTTTCATCATGCTCTGGTGTGCCCTTGGTATTTAAGTGAACAGGATGCCACTGGCTCATTGTCAGTGGTGCTTGAGCTCTGGGCTGCTCTCCAGCCCAAAAGGTGGATTTATGCTGATTCATCCACACTTCCGAGATGCTGTCTTTTCAGATGTCTACTGTAGAATTTAGCAAGTCTGCTAAAGTTTATGGTAGTTTACCTTGTTGTTAAAGTGGGAAAACCTAAGGGGTTCAGCCAAAGTGACATGCGTACAATCAGAAAAAAATCTGCTTATAGTTCATTAGGAATGTTGTCTGTTATGATATAGTATCAATAACTGAAATTTATTATGAATACTTATTTGAAGTGCTGCTCATGTATTGTTACCACTGAACTGTCTTGTCCGCCATACAGAGTTTGGGATATTATCATCTGCGGGAGTTTTAGTTACTTTTCTATCGCTGTGATAATACAACCAAGGCAACTTGGATGGGGGAAAAAAGAGTTAACTGAGATTTATGTTTCTAGAGTCTAGAGTGGAGCAAAGGCATGATGTCAGGGGCAAGAAGCCAAGGACTCACATTTTGAAAGAGAAAGTGCAAATTGACTCTAGTGGCAAACTTTATCCAATAGGCCAATTGTTGTTCCTCACCAAGTGTTCAAGAGTCCAAGTTGGAGGAAGCATTTCTCACTTAATCATCACACTAGGTGGGCGCCCAAACAGACAGATAGGCAGAATCACTTGCCTAAGGTCACATGCAACTAGCAGGTTGCAATTGCTCAGTCTCCCCTGGCTGTACTTATGACTAATATGCTGACCCAGTCCTTGATTGACAGTTCTTGTTTCCTGTTTTGACCAGACTTTCTCTGCCTTCTGAGGTTGGTACCTTCAATTCAGAGTCAAAGGCAGAGGTCATAGACATTGCTTACAACTTTAAGTCAGAGAAACAGTTTTTATGCCAACTTTCTATAATATATGAAATTTGGGAAATATCAGATGTATGATTGGGTTTGTGTTTGCTGAATTTACAGAATTATTCATCTGAAATACTGATTTGAAAGATGCCAGTTTGGGGCACAGGTAGGCGAAAAGTCACTAAACATACATGTCCCTCCCAGTTGGCTTAGAATTATCACTAGCAGATGTCTTCTTGATAAAGACTTCTCTGACCATCTCACTTCAGAGCAATGTAAGTGGACCCTATTCACTGCTGACTCATACAGTTCCAGAAAGGGCTTCTCTTCCCCCTTTAGCTCCTTTTATGTTGACATAAAGAAATACACAAGGCTGGAAAATTTATAAAGAAATTTATCTCTAGCTGTTCTGGAATCTAGGATATGCAGATTGGAGGCCTTTTACTTCTATGGCATCTAGTGGTGGAAGATAAGAAGTATCATGTAAGAGGGTAGGAGAAGGGGGGAGCACAGAGCTCACTGATACAGGGAAAGTGCTCTCCTAGTAATGACACCCCAGTAATGCCATTAATCTTAACCACCCCTTAAAGTGCTCCCAGGCTCTCAACCCTTTTGCCTGAGGCATGGATTTCCAACATAGAGACTTTGGAGAACACATTTAACCCACAAACCAAAAAATCACCGTGTGCCTCCCACGCATTTAAACTGGGGGAACTTCATATGTGTGTTGGAGATGAGAGCCCAAATCATAGATTCTAGTTGTGGAGTGATCACTTTCACAGAAGTCACCTATCAGGAACACCTACATTGAACTGTAACATGGGCGGGAATAAATATTGTAGTAACTAAGGCCTGGAGGGTCTGAGGCTTATCTAGTATAGAACAGCTAACATTACTTAGGCCAAGGTTTGCTCAAAGAACTGTGCAAAGCTGCTGTTGCTTTAATCTTAGTTCAAAGCAAAGACATGGGGATTCTCATTCTGCTGGGCCTTGGATTAATGAGTAGTAATTGAACTTAGCAGTGCCTTGTTACTTTTTAATAAAGAATGTTATTTTATGGCCTCAGAAATTGCCCAAAATTGGTGAGAATAATGTTGTCTTTCACTCCCCCCACCCCAGAGGATGTCTCAAAAATATGACGGCCATGCATAGAGGAAGGTAGTACTAGAATCTTGGATATAGAAAACTGGGTACAGCCAGCCAGGGTACATGCCTATAATGGCTATGGCATACCTCAGAGAAAAACAACAGCTGACCTAATATGTTGACAATTGTGAGACTGAGAGGCCCAGTCTTAGAAATATGTTTGGAGCCAAAAGCATGTATGTTCTCATGACAAGTCACTCACTTGAACTCATAGAGAACCTGTCTGGTCCCTGCTCTACTTTAGATCCTGTTTTTAGATACACTACTCAGTACATAGGCTATTGACAATAAGGCTCCTTTTAACACTCAGGTGGCATATGATGCAATGGAATAAATAATATTTAGAATAGAAAATGTTGGCTTCCAGACCTGGAGAGATCCCTTAGTGGCTAAAATGCCTGATATGCCAGTATGAGGACCCAAGTTCAGTTCACTACAAGTACATAAAAAAGTGAGAGGTGGTAGGTGGGACATTTCTGTAAGTCTAGTGCCAGAAGTGGAGATGGGAGGATCCCAGGGGCTCGCTGAATAGCCAGCCAGTCTAGCCAGTGAGTATATATAAAATATAGTTAGTCCATCTTACTTAGTGTGTGTGTGTGTGTGTGTGTGTGTGTGTGTGCACAGAGAAAGAGAGTCAGTAAGGAACCTGACAATTACTTTCTCTTTCTATCTCTATGGGTGTATGCAAAGGCACACACATGCACGTCTGTGCATGCATCCGCGTGCATACACACACGTGCATGCACACACACACACACACACACACACACATATACACACACACAGTGGAACCAAGGGAAACATGACTTTCAAAGCTACATATTTCTATTAATAGCAGTGTGATTTGTGGCAAGTTAATAAACCTATAAACCTCACTTTCTTAATCCATAAATTGGAATATTATTATCATTACTTCCTAGGTTTATGGGCTTTAAATAGAATGTTATACATAAAGCATTGTGATAGCCATGCATATAAAAAGGTACTGACTGTGAATATTCTTCTGCCTCAAAATTGTCATAAGTGTGACAAAAACAACTTACTAAGAAGAACTGTAACTGTGCAATTGAATAAATAGGAAATAATTTATGGAGTGGTATTATGTGCGGTCCCATACACTTGCTTGCTTTTCATATACTGTTTGAAGAAATAACTAGTTTCCCCAAAGAAAAAGGGACCATAGTACAAAAACTAAAACAATAGTCAACTCTAAATTAATATAGTTCAGTATTAATGCTATTCTCTTTCTTTTTATTAAATATATTGTTGGAGAATTTCATCCACGTATGTAATGTATTCTGATCGTATTTACCACTGTTCCCTCTCTTATTCCCCTCTCATCCTTTGTGACCCTTCTCCTTTCTCCAAATGCCCCCTCACTTTTGTGTCTTTGCAATCTTTGTTTTGTGACTTATTGAGTTAGCCAGGCCAATTTTCATGAGCCATCCTTTGGAGCTTTTCACTGAGATATGGGGGACTTTCTCTGGGCCACTGAAGACAATCAGTCCTTCTCTCTGAGCACCTATCAAGAAGTCCACAGGGATGGGTAGGGCCCTATGAGCTTCTCTTCACTGATGACTTAAGTATTTTCAGGCTTAGTATTATGCAAGTCCAAAGCAGACACACATAGATGTTAAGTTCAGGATTGCAGCAGTCATGTTATATTTAAAAGTGAGCATTTCTTGGTGTTTCTCCCCATATACCCCTCTTGTGTTCCTGTCCAAGGCTGCTGTGCCCTTGTGAAAAATTTCTTGAATTCCTTTTACAATGGCACAAAGTGCATAAACTGATTTTAGGGTCTAATGTTCTCATTATCTGTAGCTCTTTTCAAACTGAGTGGCATCTCCAGATTCATTCAGTGCTAACAGTCAGGACCAGCCCATTGATACTTACGTTGCAAATATCTTTTCCTGTTTAGAGGTAGTGTTTTCCGTGTTCAAGCAGAATTCTATAAGTCGACCTTACAGCTGAGTGATGGCAACCTTTCGTATAAAACTATAAGCTTTTGGTAGCATATTATGTGTTTGAGATTTTAATATGCTGGCTGTGACCACTCTGGGTCTTGGAAGTGATCTCACTAACACTAAATGGTTAATGTCTTCAGCCAACATGTTCCAACTAATACATGACATACTGACTTATTGGAGCATTTTGTTCTAAACTGCCTTGGCTCTAAATTAGATCAAAGAATTAGCACTTTTATGACCCTTGACCCCTAAACCTTGTGCCTTGTCCTTTGTATTTTCTGGATCGTCATGAGGACTTTACCTTGCCTTCCAGAGCTTGATTCATGCTTCATAACCATGAGCATTCCCCTTGGCTGCTCTTGAGTGTCTGCCTGTGTACGAGCAGATCCATCCTTTTCTTGCTTATCTCAGAAAACACTCCGTGCTCCTGCAGTTGTCTTCTCTTGAGCACATGTTGTAATTATTCTCTTCTGCAGTAGGAATGAATATTGAGCTCTGTGCAATTAATGCTATTACAGGGCAGACACAGGCTTCTTCCTGGCATCACCAGTATGTTGGGGAAATTGCAGTAATTCATGTGACTTAGGAACCAATGCCTCCTATGACTTTTCAAATGACATTTTCAAGGGAAGAAGTTATTAGCTAAGAAGAAAGAAGTCCTGGAGAACAGCTGATTACTGTTAATAATGATGACCAGGGAGAGCTGGGCACTGGCATCCTGTCTCAGTGGCCTGTTGATAACATGGGGGGCTGGGGCCCTGAAGGGCAATAAAAATATGGCAAACCAGCAGGAGCCAGGAAGAACAGTTGGGTTCTTCGGCCTGGAGAAAAGAAGTCCAGGGGAGGCAAGAAGCTATTTTCAGCTCTCTATGAAGAATTAATAAAACTGATCTTGAATTCTCCAGAAAACAGAACTAAGACTAAAGGGTAGGAAGGCTACAGAAAGTCCACCCAACCCCTTTGGAAATCTATAACTAGTGTAAATGGTTGTATGTTATTTTGTTACTGTTATTTTGCATTTCTCTGTGCAAACCTAAAACTATATACCCATTTCTACATATACATTTTATAGTGTGCACATGCTTATGTATGTGTTTACAAAAAAAGAAGCCATGCTTTATGATTTTCTTCAAATGGCATCAAAGTTGATGTTTTATATGATAAAAATAAGAATTGGTAATATCCTATAATAGGACAGACTGTGATATTCATGAGTGTGCCCTGAGTTCTCTAGAATAGCATAGAATAGTGTGTCTCTAGACTGTCTGATTATGCACATCTTCTGTAGATCCTATGAAAAGTGGATTCTGATTTCATTCTGCATGTGGGATGTAATGCTAGGACAGGGAACTCTCAGAATATAGGTCTGACCCAATATCTCTCGATGCTTAGGAAGGTGCCTGTTGGGCTTGGAATGGAATTCCTTTAAGTTTCCTGATAACATGATGACTTTGTCACCTCAATTGCACACACCTAGGTTGTGCCTTACCATTAGTCATTGTTTCTTATTCTTACTCTAATTTTCCTAGTACAGTGTACAACACTTTTATGATAACCTTTCATGTTTTAACATTTAGAAAAAAATTATAGCTATGCTGTTTTCACATATATGTGTGATAAATACTTGAATTTGTAATAAATATATAAAATATTTATTCGTTCTGTAATCATATATTTATGTTGCTATTGTATATATGATTATATATGTTATATACTATAAATAAATATAATTTATGCTATAATAAATTTTAGTTAAATTAATTATATTTTGATTTTATATATACATATATATGTCTATATGTCTATGTTCCCATAGTAACAAGGATTTAAGATGTCTCTAATGATTCTAATAGGAGTAACCTGAATAAAAATACTGGTTAAAAATAACTAAGCACATTTTACATGTTAGACACTCCTCTAAGAGCTTGTAATTTAAAGTGAAAAACAGACTAAAAAAAAAAACACTATTAATATTAAGTAACCAACCCAAAGTCACTCAGCTAGTATGTGTTAAAATTAGGATTCTAACCCAGGTTTATTTGTGTGTTTGTGTATGTGTGCGTGCACATGGAAGCTGGATCACAACTGCAAATGCTGTTTCTCAGGTGTTCTACATCTTAATTTTGAGACAGTTCTGTCACTTGTTTGAAACTCTCTAAGTAGGCTAGGCTGGCCTGTCAATGAATGCATGTCTCCTATCTCCAGCACTGGATTACAAGAGCATGCCTCTATGCTTGGAGTTTTTAGAGTCCATTTTTAATTTTTTTTAAATGTCTTTGGTGTTTTGCCTGTACCTCTCCCTGTGCACTATGTGCATAGCTGTTGCCTGTGGAGGCCAGAAGAGGGCACTGGATCCCCTGGAACTGCAGTTAGAGATGCTTGTGAGGTATCTTGTGGGTCTGAGCTCTCTGGAAGAGGAGTCAGTGCTCTTAACCACTGGATCTTCTCTCTGCTCAACCCTAGCATTTTTTTCCATTGAGCTCTAAGAACCACGCTCAGGCCTTGGAAGGCAAGCACTTTCTGATGAAGCTGTCTCCTTAGCCCCGAACCCATTTTTCAGTTGGGAG
This sequence comes from Apodemus agrarius, assembly GCA_964023405.1. NCBI lineage: Eukaryota > Metazoa > Chordata > Mammalia > Rodentia > Muridae > Apodemus > Apodemus agrarius. The sequence continues at coordinate 45,628,947 of OZ030008.1, read as the reverse complement.
CCTCCACCCTTGAAGCTCTATTGGGACAATTTGTTGGAAATCATAGATGGAAAATAAGATTTAAAAAAAGTTGGTATAGAAAATGGATTTTTCATTGTATTATTGTCTTGAAGAGTCAATGGCCGTAAGAGTTTTTAAAAAATACAAAAATGTTAACCTTTGAGAACATCTATGTCACATCCATTGTATTACTTATTTACCGAATCACCTTTAACACATAATATCTCTTGGAATTACTAATATGCGCTGACTGAAATGACACTTAAAAACAGTCCTTGTAAGATGCGCAGGGGAACTGTATAAATTAAGCCTTTTCACTTGTTCCCCATTGCTAAGTTTCTATACTGACTTGAGTGAAGTTCATTTGCCAGGTCCACCTGATGCCCAAGACCTTCCATACCTGGATTGGGAGTGGGGGTGATTGAAATATGCAGTTTCTTTTACAAGACAAACTTCAAGTAAGTCTTTGAAACGTTTTGTTATAGGAGAATGAGAAGGGGGACATTTAGTGAGAAAGAGTGAGTTCAGTGCATTCTGGGTTCATATTTTTCTGTCAGCAAGATCTTCTCATTCCCGTAGACTGTGTCTCTTGCTGGAAATTGGAAAGGAGGCCGAGCAGTGAGGGATGGCTGGTGCCAAGAAGGTTCCTGAGATCAACTGTGTTTTCTGAGAAGACAGCTAAGGATACTAGAGTGTCCAGGATGTAGAAACAGTGGCCAACCTTCCCAGGGATTTGGAGCTCTAAGTGTTTTGACACAGTTTTTTTTTTCTATTTTCCACATGCTTAAATCTGTCACATCCTGACAGTCAATGAATATTCATATGATTCTCAAATAGCTGAACACATGTTTACACATGAAACATGTTAATTACTCATGGGTTCCCTCAAAGAAATTTCAAGTACTGTTCCTTTTCTCCATAGGCCTGTATTCTGCCGGCAGGACTACACCATTCTAATTGTTTTGCTAAGTTAGTCGTGTTCTATTCTTTTATTAATACTATCTTACAAGAACAAAGTACTATAGTGGCCTGATCCTTGGAGAATTCTAAATTAGAGCATGCAGCACCTGTTGAGTAATTTTATGTTTTGTGATGTTTGAAAGGAGGTGACCATCTGGGAAAGGGATAACTAACTTAGAGGTCTGTGGTGAAGAAAGCTGGGTTTGCATTGTTTGAACCCAGTTGCCCGACAAGAATTGAGCCTTTTCTTGTATGCTAATGGTTCTTCTGCATGATATAACTTATCTAAACTAATGTGCACATCTCAAGTGTATCCTTTAGTGAATATGGACAGGAGCACACAGCTGTAGCTCATCACTGAACATTTTCAGCCTTCCAGAAAATTCTTGTGTTCCTATTCATTCAGCACCTCTCACCCCTGCACACTGAAGACACCTAGAAAAAGAGAAGACTCCATGATCTAGCCAGCATTTGGATGATCTTGATTGTCAACTGACTTGAAGAAATCACCTGGTGTGGTGTTGTATGTCTCCATTGGCATATTTGTTTGCCACTCAAAACTGTAGTCTTAAATTTCATCCTGGTTACTGCCAAGTTACACGGCTCATTTTTATTGCCACGTGACACTCCTTATATGATTTTACTACAGTGTGCTTGTCTCTTCTCTTGGTGAGGGATGCTTAAGTTGTTTCCAGTTTTGAGGTAGTATGACTAAAGCTGCCGTCCTCAGTCTTAACACTGGTCCAATGTGGATGCGTTTTCTTCTTTCTCAGGCAGTATACATAGGCCCATATGGGCTTGTCGAATCATTGGGAAGGTGCCTCTTTAAAGTTCCTGGAGTCTCCCAGTTTTCTGCAATGTTAGTGTCACTGTATAGGATCATCAGGTATTCATGAGAGAACAAGGGTGGTTGTAATCACAGTCCTGTCCACTTCCACCATGTCTCATCAAGATGCTGGGAGGGAGAGATCAGCAGGATGAGGCTAGTGGGGATGGTGCTAGAAAGGTAATGGTCCTTCCACTGACAGCAGGATGGGCATTATTTACTGCCTGAACTCCTCCGCCAGCAACGTCTGCCAACCTTCCATTAAGTATTACACCATCACCGCTGGCTGTGTTACAAAATTAATTTTGGGACTGGCTTTCAGCCCACCTGCACCTTGACCTCCTGCTTGCCTCCCTCTGATCACCCACATTACACTCCTGCTGCTTCACCAACTCTCTTCTGCATTTGGTAATTTTCTTGGTTGATCCACACATCAGCGAAGCTTTCTAGTTACAACTTCTCTCCTTAAATAGGTGTGCACTGACATCTCCCGACCTCTGTTTCTTCGTCTGTTGCAAGGACCTAGGAGTGACTAAATGTCTACAAAGGGCTCAGCTCAGGATCTGGCACACAATGTGAGCTCAGCAAAGGCTGAATATGAGTCTTCCCATCATGGTCTTTTCTGTCTTTCTTCTTATAAATGAGTAGACGCACCTCTACCCTGAATCCAAATCTCTTAATGTGTAATCCTAGTAAGAGACTCTCCTGGGAGTTAGTGTTTTTTAAAAGGGCTTGGGAGAACTAACTGGGCCTTGCTTACTCCCATGTCTATGCTTTCCCTTTAAGAATGGAGCATGAGAGGTGCCATATTGATAGCAGGGACAAAATCTTCACTCATCAGTAAATTTTCTGGCAACATGCTCTTGAACTTTCTGGCCTCGGTTCTTTTTCTTTTCTTTCCTTTCCTTTCCTTTCCTTTCCTTTCCTTTCCTTTCCTTTCCTTTCCTTTCCTTTCCTTTCCTTTCCTTTCCTTTCCTTCTTTCTTTCCTTTCTTTTCTTTTCTTTTTCTTTTCTTTTACCTTCCTTTCCTTTCTTTTCTTTTTCTTTTCTTTATCATTTTGTTTGTTTACATATCAACTGTTATACCCCTTTCTGATAACCCCTGCACAAACGTTCCATTCCATCTCCCTCCCATCTGCCTCTATAAGGGTGCTGTTCCACCCATCCACCCATTCCTGCTTCACCACTTTAGCATTCCCCTACACTGGGGCATCAAGCCTGCACAGAATCAAGGGCCTTCGCTGTCATTGATACCAACTAAGGCCATCCTCTGTTACACATGCATCTGGAACCCTGGAGCCCTCCATGTGTACTCTTTGCTTGGTGGTTTAGTCCCTGGGAGCTTTGGGTTAGTTGATATTGTTCTTCCCACAGGGTTGCAATCCCCTTCTGCTCCTTCAGTCCTTCCCCTAGCTCTTCCATTGGGGTCCCCAGGCTCAGCCTGATGGCTGGCTGTGTATTGTTCTTCATTGTATTGGCCAGGTATGATGTCTCAGGAGACATCCATACCAGGCTCTTGTCAGCAAGAACTTCTTGGCATCAGGATTAGGTCAGGCATTTGATGTCTGCAGATTGAATGGATCCCTTGGTGGGGCAGTCTCTGGTTGGCCTTTCTTTCAGTCTGGCCTCTGCTCTGGTGAAAAATATATTTATGCTAGTTACAAATTTCTGAAAAAGCTTTCTCAATAACTGACTTAGGAATTCTTATAGACATTCACCGTAAGACATCATCATGGAGAACTACTGCAGACCTTAATATTCCTATATGCTTGAACTGGGATTCTTTGGATTTCCTTCTCTATTCGTCACAATATTAAATATTAAAGATAATGTGCTAAAGTGGACCTCTACTACATATGTTTAATACATAGACTCCTCCACTTTCAAAATAAATTGTTAGCACACAATGAGGGAGTGGACATATTACTTTCCACTTCTGATGTTCTTGAGACTTCACAGATGTCCACAGTGACAACCCATTGACAACCAAGAAGTCCTTTATGCTGGATGATGACAGATGTTCCTTTTCTTCCCTTTCTTCCGTGTTCTTCGTCTTGCAGTTTCCATGCAAGATGCATACGAGCTCTTCATTGTTTGCATCCACCCTGCTGCCTACTGCTGTGCTACTGTACTTGGGGATATCACAGCTGAAGGTGGACCTGTCTGTTTTCATCTGGTCTGACAGCACGCACACCTTCCAGCTTCTATTCTTTATGGGTTTATTCATGATGCCCTTCTCTCTAGGTAGTACTAGGCCTCTACCAGCTTATAATCATATTCTATTACACAAACTCTTATGTTGCAGTTTTTCATCAGAGTAAAATTCTTTGGGGTAAGGCCATCATGCACACCCTCCACCTGCTCTCACTCCAAGAGATTCTATACCTGCTGCCTGCACCACTCTACCAAAGTGTAGCCAGTGTCTAAAGTCCGATCCCATGTTTCCACATCATTGGAACCCTTACCATCACTGCTGACAGCTGTCCTCTTCCCTGAAACTTACTCTGCTTTAGATTCTGAAGCACTAGGCTTGCTGCCTTTTTTTTTTTTTTTTTTGATGAAACTCTTTTTTACCAGTCGTTCCTGACGATGTCCCTTTGTATCACGGAATGGAATTCCTTACAGAAGCTTCCCAAGTCCTGGATCATCCTGACCAAAGCAGCTCCCCTAGGACCTTGACCTCACCTGCTGCTTGCCTTTAATTCTATTGTGTTAACACTATCTGGATCTTAGATTTTCATTCGCTTAATACACATAAAACATATGTTGGATAATAATAGTTTATAATAATCACATTTGACCATATTTTATTATTAATAGTTTATAACTGCACATTTGACCGTAACGGTAGCTGCCATTTAATGAATATCTGCTGTGTACTGGTTTCTCTTCTAAGTCCTTTCCATTCACTTATTCTTTATTAATGAGAAACTGATCTAGAACAGTTTATTGTCTTCATTTTACATGGGTGGAAACTGAGGTACAGAAAGGCATGATTAATTGTCTTTGGTTGCAAAACGGAAAGTAGCATAGTAAAGATTCAGACCCTCCCAATCTCATGCAAGATCTGTGAAAAAAAATGAAAGCTACCGAATGAAAGGTTCTCCATGGGTCCCAAGAACACTGAGAGATTTGGTGGGGCTTGGGGGGCAGGTAGTGAGGCTGACCATAGGAGATGATACTGTGTATCCTCCTGAGCATTGCAAATAGAGGTTAGAATTAGGTTCAAGCAACAGTGGACCATGGAAGTGCTCAACACACTTGAATTGAGTGTGGAAAGCAGTGTCAGATGCCAGAAGTACGTGAGGGCCTCACACATATAACAATAGGAATCTACATTCCAAAATCTCTAGTTTATAAGATATGGGAGCTTTTTCATTAACAAATTAGTAATCTGTGTTGAACCGGAATCAATTTCTACAGGAACTCAGATAGGGAAGGCAATATGGTCCTCCTTTCCTTCCTTTTACCTTCCATGTCATCCTTACTTTCCCAGCCCTTACAGTCAGCATCAGAAGAAAGCAGGCTTATGGCTAGAGAGAGCAGGGCTCCCCCCCCCCCCATGCACTGTCTCTCAGGTGGACCTTTGCCCTTTCCTCCAGTCCGTAACTCACTTTCCCCTCTTATTAGTATCTCTACCATCTGTTGACCTATAGCTGGCAAAGGCTCGTAACCCTGAGCCAAAGCCAAACCCCAGAGACCCTCACCTCAATCTGACCAGTGCAAACTGCATCCCATCTTTACCTCGCTCCAATTCTCCCTGCCCCCGTCTTCTACAAGAAATACACATGATACGTAGCCCAACGCTGAAATGTTTGCCCCAACGCTGAAATGTTTGCGTCTTTTGAAGCAGGATAATTACAAAGGCTGATGTGTAGCCCTGGTGAATGGAAATCTTTATTATGCATTGTAGTAGGCCCTCAGGCTCCCTCAAGTCCCAACAGAGCATACGATTCATTCTTCCCAGGTGAGTATCCAAATGGTCCTTTTGTACTACAAGGCCATAAATTGGGACACAGAGGGAGGAGTTGTTTACTCCTGTTCACTCTGTGTCCCCAAAGTTCCTGGAGTCTATCCCTCCTCTCTACTCCCACAAGGACTCCTTCTTTTAGGGTTTTATTATTCGAATCCTGGTCAGCTTTTCAGACAGCCTCTGCCTACTAGCACCAAAGGGAGGGCTCTGAAAAACATACCCCTTCTGAGTCAGCAGGGGTGGGATGGAGCCGGAGGTCTTCCATTTCTTAGCAGTTCTCCGAGGGTGCCCATGATCCTCCATCAGATCATACATTATGCCATTAAGTAGACCGGCATTTCTCCAGCCACAGCATGCATCAAAATCTTGTTAAAATATAGATTTCTAGGCTGGAATATAACTCAAAGGTGGATCAAGATCCTGGTATGCATAAGATCCTGAGTTTAGTTCCCAGCACCAGAAAGGGATAACCTCCTTCTAGTTGCCAGTCCCTGGGGTTTAAAAAAAAACAAAACAAAACAAAACAAAACAAAACAACAACAACAAAAAAAACAGAGTTGCTACTTATTATCTGTGCCCAGGTCTGAGTTCCCTACTGCTTGTCTGGGCCCTCTGCTTTGAGAGCCACCATTCTGGATGAGTCGGGTACAGCCTGGTTTATCTCTCACGGTGTCAGCTCACTATTTGGATATCGCCTGAATTATCCTTTAAAAACTGATTATTTCATACACATTTCTGACTTGTTTATGAGACTGCTAATGCTTCTCTGTGGGCCATTTTTATACACATACACGGCAGGGAACAAGTATCCCACAGGCAGAATTTTTGCCAGGACTGGCTAGTTATCTTGCTGCAACTAAGAGATTCAGCTCACTGGTGCATACCTCCAACTTATGAATACATTAAATAACCTATTTCAGAGGCTTCTGTGGACGGCAAGAGCATTATGAGTTTGTACACATGCAATGGTGTTCACGGGGGTCTTATAAATCAACTACGGAATCATCCTACCATATAGCAGGAGGCTGCTGTCAAGTCAAGGTCCCAGGTCTTGGGGAGTTGGCCCTTGCCACCTCAGAGAAACCGCACTGTGCTTCTCTGACCTCTGCTTTGCTCTGACCTAGTTTCCTGTCCTTCTTAGAGACCCCGTGCTGTTTCTTTTCTAGGCTGCTGGATGCGAGGGTTATTTGTTGCTGATGTGTGGTTTGTTTGGGGATCCGGAACAGAGTGTTTTTTCTTTCAGTCTGTAAATGCTGCAAGTAGAGCCCATAAAGAGTCTTGACTCGCCTCCAGGACACAATGCCAGTTGCTTGGGTCCAGCTTTATTAACCAACCCAAGAGGTGGATTCTGTGGGCTTGTCTGGTCTCGCAGTCTGTGACAACGGGGCACCATGTCCTTAGGCCACCTTTTTCTTTGAGTATAGCCACGAAGGGGGACATTTGATTTTGCTTCTTTAGGTGGGAACAGTTGCTCTGCTTATAGAGTCTGAGCTAAAGTTTGACTTCTCTGTTTCATGATAGATTGCCTTATTGTGCACGTCTGCTTTCTTTATTATCTTGAGATTTCACACCCGAGTCCCTTTAGGCTTCTGTAGCACCTGAGTTCTTGTGGCCTTTGTCTTCCTTTCCAGTTTCACTCCCCTGCACTTTGGCACATCTATCAGAGCCAGGCTCCAGTAAAACCATCCTTTTTATAAAGGTCCCATCTTTCTTGGTTCCCTTCCTGTGTTTATGTCCCCCAGAGGAATAGAACCAATAGGTCACATGCACAGCTACATTGGCTTACCTAATCAGAAGTGGAATAGCCAATCAGTGGTTATCTGCAGGTTGGAGAGCCAGAGGACTCAGTGACTCTGAAGTCCCCAGAGCCCTTTGAAAGTCATAGGTGCCAGTCTGTTTTGAAAAACTGGAAGAACTGCTATCTGCTATCTATAAGTGGTAAGAGTAATAATCAATCAATCAACCAATGCACCTGTTCAAAGAATGTCCTTACTTCTATGCGCAAGTTTCCTGCCTTTTGTTCTCTTTAGGCCCCTAAGGATTGGATGGCTCCGCCTATATTCAATTGACTCAAATGCCAATCATTCTGGAAATGCCTTTATAGTACCTTAGGAAGTTGGCTTTACTAATTTTTTTAAGGCTTTCACTCTGATCATGTTGACAATAGTCACTAGCCATCAAAGCTTGTCCAAAAGGCTTTCCGAGGGGTACCCTTCTCTGCGGGCCTCAGTTGCCTTCAGAGCACACATGCAGGCCTACGGAGGTTTTAAACTAACTCTTATAATCTCCAAGGGAAATTAAGGCACATGTTACTTCCAAAAGCAATTGCTGTAATGTCCGTTTTCCTCTCCGATAGCTTTTGTAAGAATGTATGCGTTTCCTTGGGAAGCTGTGCTGTGGGGGCGGAAGGGGGCTGTTGCTGCAGGCAAATGTTTTGACGCTCAAGACCTAGTAAAAAGATGAAGGGACAAAACGCATGCTAAAAATAAGCATGTTAGTGCAGATTTGGCATACTGAAAAGAATTTATACCCTTTAATGATCTCTGCTTTCTTTGTACAAGTTTGGCCTTAGGCAATTAAAAACAGAAAAGTGTTTTAACCAAACTGACAATTATTTTTTAGTATACTCGGTACACTGTGTACTCATCAAAAAGTACAAATGCTTTGTCAAAACTGCCAAAGTATGCTCTTCATTAGCACTGCACAGTGCCTTCCTAGGGCAAATAAAAAGGCCGGGCTTCTTCCTCTGGGTCTTCTGTGTTGACACGGGTGCGTTTAAAGGTTTAAGATGGACCATGGATCACAGTTAGAAAGTTGAGTTCCTTGTGTTCTTCATCCCTACTACAGGGGTTGCCCTCTGCCCACTAGATGCCTAGAGCGCAGTAAACAGATAAGCAGCTGTCTCTTGATCTTGCCAACTGTGTGGTGCTGAGGAAGGAGAGAAGGAAGCTAAGCTGTGCTGTCTGAAGCTCTCCCTGGCCTTATTCGCATCTATTGATCTATGAAATCTCTCTCACTGTCCGCTCACAGAAGACTGGTGTGCAGAATCAAGGTGGTTTCCTTCCCAAGGTGTCCTTCCCATTTCTCTTCTCCTACATGTCAGAGTTTTTCCTTCAGTGGCATCTTCTTCAAATATCTAAGATGGTTGAAGATGCCAGAGTCTTGATGTAGAAGGGTGAGATGGGAATCACCCTGTCTTACAGAGAGGAGAGAACAGCACCACTCCTGTTTTACCTTTTATTGTGGTGGGAAACAGCATTATAAACGTGAAGTTAAGTCTGCCCCATGCTCACCCTATGAGTTTTTCACGACTGAAGGTCAAATCTTGAACCTCATACCTGTGAGTCCAATATCCTACCTTTGAGCTACATCCTGGGCACTGTTACTTTTATTTATCTTCATTTGATTTGAGACAGAACTGACCTTGACTTTACTATGCACCAAACGCAGAAATAGTCAATTTCTCTCTCCCTCCAAAACTGCAGTCCCAACCAAATGAATCTCATCCTCCTCTTGTTGGTGAAGTGTGCCCCTTTTTGTGTTTGCTCACCTTCTACCCACCTGTGTGACTCTCTGCTTCATATCTGATTGTGATCAGGAAAGCTAGCCATGGTAAAGATAATTAGGCAGGCCTGCTTTTCAAGGCTTGAGTAGTTAATAACTATGATTCTGACATTTTGAGAATGTTACGTTGACCTTGTTCTTATTCTGTCTGGAGAATTAAGTGCAGGAGAAGTTTGCCCAAATGAGGCGCCAGCTTCCCAAAGATTTCACGGTATCATTTCTTAGCACTTTCTTCATTTCGGTTGATAAAGATATTGTATCTTTTCTTAAAATTATTATTAATTATGCTTTGAGCTATTTAAACACACACTCCTTTAACCCCACATTTTATTGTTGCACCAATCAGAGTAGTAACATGCAAAATTCTGTCCCAAAACACTTAGTCTTGCTGTTAAGACAGAAGTACAATTTACTTTGCAGTGAGCTACGGAATACATCCACCGGTAGCTCTGGGTAACAAAAATACTTCCTTTAATCAGATTTCATTCAGTGGTTGCTTTTGGAATCCCAAAGAGAAATAGCAGTAGTTCTGTCCGTGGAGGAATTTATATCTCTTTCCAGGAGGCCATTACTTTCCCTTCTAGAAAGGTACCTATCTGATTCGAGGATTGTCTGAGAAATACTCTATACACAAATCTTGTGTCATAGAGGTCTGTGATGTGGAGTTCTTTGATGGATATATAGTCTGTCACATGTGTAGAGTGGAGTTCTATGATGATATGAAATGCTGTGACATAGCTTATTATGGACTTTGATGATATAGCTTTGCTGTGATGCTGAGTCAGCAGTCTGTGACACAAGTGACTCACATTCCTCAGTGATGTGGGACTGTGACATTGATTACCAAGAACTATAGATCTGTGTGAGAGTGCCTGGCCCAAGAGACATGGGATAAATTAAAATTTGGGTGTTTTAAAGTATTTGTGGGCTTGAAGAGGCAGGGCCATAAACAAAGGCCAAGTTCAAAATACAAAAAGTATGCAAGTGAATAGTCCAGCCTCCCAGGGTGGGGTGAGTTTTGATGTTAAGCAGCAAAGAAGTTCTAACAGGGTTCCGGTATAAAGCTACAAACAGGAAAAGATTAAGAATATGCCAATTAAGAACAAATGTGTTTTACCTCTGCACTTTGCTCTTTATGGAAAAAATGATAAGGATGTCAGAGCAAGCATTTGATTTCTAATTCCAATTTAAATTCTAATTTAATTTCATTAAAATTAGAGTTTGTAGACAGGATGAAGAAAACTGAAGCCCATTGTATTGAATTGTCTACTGTATACTGGTTTTGGAAGGAACTTTAGAAAGCTAGCTGCCAGTTGGCTGTGGCATCTCATGCCTATAACCCTAGCACCCTGGAGGCTGAGGCAGCAAGATCTCAGGAAGATCTCAGGGTCAGAGCCAGCCAGAAACTGTGATGTTCTAGGAGTAAACAAATCCAGAGTAGAGGAAAGAAGGAAAAAAGAATCTAATCATGGATTCCTGCTGTCTCTAAAGTAAACTTTGTGTATTTTTCTTTTGCATTCCTTTGGACCAGCTTTTACAGAAATGTCCATTAGCTGGGTGATGCTGGGTCAGAAACAGATACTTGTATGCTTGTAAATTTGCCTTCAGATTGGAAATGTACCTATATCAGGAATCTGAATTGCTCAGTGCTCTCTCCCAGTGCCACAGCCCCAATTAAATTTCAGTCTTATGTCACTGCAGAAGAACTTAAGCTTTCTAAATAATATGAAGCATGCGGAGGATGAATTTCTACGATGAACTTTAACGTTATTGAGAAATCTCTGGGTTGGATTAACTTCGTGTTGTTCAAGGACAGAGAAAGCTCTGGCCCCCTAGAAAGCAGATCTTCTCTCAGGCAAAATGAGTGGGAGGACCCCGAGGGAAGATGTGATTATCCGTGTTTCCTTCACCTCTCTTTTGGAAAGAGGTGTTTGTAGGTGTGCTTCAGAGATGCTTTTCAGGGAATGAGAGCCTAGGAAGTAGGTTTCTCAGTAGGTTGATCTGACAGAGGCGAGGTTTTATTAGTGACTCCACTATGTCTGAAAACAGCGCCCGATTCCTAAGAAACCGGAAGATTATACTCCTACAAATGTATGCAGAAGGAAGGGTCCTTACTCTAGATGAGAAAAAGCCTACATATAGTGGACCTGACATGCACTGTGACGTTCTTTCCAGCAACTACAACAAGCAGCTAAGTGTGCTTATGAGAAAGAAGCCAGTGGGGATTTCAGGACATTTTCTTAGAGGGAGAGGCACTTGTGCATTCTCTTGACTTTTTTGCTGCATCCCAGAGGGATGTAAGCATGGATGATATTTGAATTCTCATCTCTACCTAAAGCCAGAGGAGTGCTGGGCAGAAAAATCCAGAACCAGATGCATTTGCGATGTCTTCTCATCACCCTTGGACTCCTGCCCCCACCCTCTTGTGTGTAGAGAAGTAGGTGTGAAACTGGTTAAGCTGCTGTTGTTTTGGCCATTTTCTTTACTTAGTGGTAATCTTAAACTAAACTAGAACACATCCATTATGATTATCAGCTGGATCCAATGATTTAATTCATATTTAGTAGTTATTTCCTCAGTTTATGCTTAAAAGGACAGTGTATTTACTTAAAAGCAGATGATTATCACCTAAAAGTAATTGTGTTCAAATTACAACTAAATATACATGAGATATTCAAGAAGCTTATGCATACACACATTATTAATCCACCCATATACAAATGTATACCTGCATATAGGCACTCCATTGTAACAATTCAATCTAATAAAATCAGTAGTACAGGACTCAAAAGATTAACAAAGATAATAAAACCCTTAGTAGTTTAAAGGAAATAGCTGGAAAAGACAAGAATTTTGGCAGAGAACCCAGTTATGATTAGAGGAATGAGAAGGAGCGATTACCCAGGTGGCAGCAGGAGAAAAGGACATGTGGGTTGAAATAAAAGACAAATGAGCTAGCTGTCATGATCATCACAGTCAGCGTTCAGGGACCTTTGATGGCGCATAACCCTTTATCTGGTTGTAATGGAATACACAAGTTACCAAAGTAGACCTATTATTCTGCTGACTGCAGTTTCAGAGACACCATGCAGGTGGTATCTGGATCTTTGTAGTCTTTACAGTTGTTTTCAAAGGAGATGTGTGGAGAGGCAGGTTGCTGTTTCCTTGCTGGTAACATTGCTTGTGAAGACTGGACAGTAAGGAAACAATACTGCTGGAGCATGGGTGTGCTCTACAGGGATCTGCGCATGTGGGGACGGGTGGCAGGGTGTTTGCACAAGACTAGGTGGACAGTCCACACTCTGGAGGAGAAATATGGCCATCTGATGGATTGCTGGGAGAGACTTGAATATCATCCAATTGAAAAGAAAGAGAATCAGAGCATGAAATGACCCAAATGGAAGGCAGAAATGAAAATGCTTTGATGTGCATGGCATGATTTTCTGTGTAAGAAAACCCAAAGGGTCTGCTTTTAGCAAATCTTCCAGAATAGATAATGAGTTCATCAGTATTGTAGCATTGAGATCAATTGAAACAAAAAAACCAAAACCAAAACAAACAAAAAACCCAATTGTTTTTCTATTGAAAATAGAAGAATCAGTTGTTTTTCTATATACTAAGTATGAGCCACTAGAACTTGAAATACCACAAAAAAATTAAATTTCTTGTGGAAAATTTAGTAAGATATGTCCCTCAGATGTGTACAGAATACTACAAAACACTGTTGAAAGAAATCAAAGATGATCTAGCGACATTTGGAGCTATTACCCATTTACTAGTAGAAAGATTCTTCAATTGTAGAATGTTTTCTTCATTGTTATTGTTGAGTAGGTCTGCAATATTTACAAGTGAAGAGACAGAGGCCAAACCCAGAGCCCTGCTGTGTGCTTAGCAGAAACCTGAGGTTATAGTGGGTAGGGTTTCACCAACCAATTAAACTATTCATTTAATGCAATCCCTATCAACGTTTTAGAAAACTTTTTTTTACATGTTGACAAATGGGTTTTAAGATTTACATGCTAATTCAGAGAACTGGCCCTAGTCACTATGCTATTAATGGAAAACTGAAGCTGAAGAAGTCGCATTAGCTGCTTTTAATTTACTATAAATTGTGGTAATGAAGAAACATGATTTTGGCAAAATATAAGTAAACATATAGATCAGTAGGAAGTAATGAATATGTTAAGCAGAATTTTTTTTTAAAGCTACAAGAATGACCCAATGGGGAAAGTAAAGTCTTTGCAGCAAATGGGCTTTGAAGAATTGGGTGTCCATATGCAAACATGAACAAAACTCAACTGTGGAGCGTATACCACATACAAAGTAGTAACTCAAATGACTCGTAGTTAACTCACATAAATGACAGGCATGAATGCAAAATGCAAACCAACAAAACCTGCCTTACAAAAAACAAAATTAGTGCAATTAGTGCCAGGGAAATGGCCCAGTCATAAAAATACCTGCCTCTCAAGCACGAAGACTTGAGTTCTGTGTCCAAAGCCCATTTAGAAAAGCTGCAGGTAGAGGAGCATGCTTTCCAACCCAGCACTGGGGAGGCAGCAACAGGTGGAAGCAAGTTACTTAGATGAGATGCAGTGGGGTGGTGTGGATGGATGGAGGTCAGTGTTTTAGAGTTTTACAGCACTGCTCAGAACTGTCTGGCCCTGTGTGTGTGTGTGTGTGTGTGTGTGTGTGTGTGTGTGTGTTTATGTGTGTATGTATATGTGTATATATATATATATGTATATATATACATATATATATATATGTAAAGATAGAAGTCAAATGTCATGGTTATCAGTAACAAGGAAAGCATGTGTAACACTAACAGTATAGGAACATAGGAGACCTGTGTGTAATGTCATATTTAATGACATGGAGCCACAGGAGAAAGATCATGAGTCAGGTTAAAGACATATGGAAAAAAAGATGAACTTCAGTAAAAGTGTCAATGTCACTTTATTAATTACACCTAATTATCACACTAATATAAGATATTAACCATAGGGGCCATTGATTTTGATATACAGAAGTTATGTATACATCTGTTTATAATGCTGTGATTTTCTAAAAATTCTAAAGTGTTCTAAAATAAATTATTTTTCTCTTTGTGTTTTAACGGACCAAGGTTGAAAGTAGGATGACACTTGTCAAGAGCTGTGATGGAGAACAGATAATGAAGTGTTATTGCTTAATGTGGGCAGAACGTCAGATGGAGGAGATAAAGGCTCAGAAGAAGATGACAGTGACGGCTGCACTGTGGTCTCTGGGCACTTAGTATCGCCGATCTGTACACTTAAAATGATTAAAATGGTAATTTGTAAGTTGAAAGTATTTTATCACAGTAAAAACTTTCAAAAATAGCTCTAAGATAGAGAAAGCTAGGGGAGAAAAACTACAGAAGGACCGAAAATAACATTTGAAAAAATAGCAAGAATGTAGGGCGGTTGAGAGGATTGGTTGGTGAAACCCTACCCACTATAACCTCAGGTTTCTGCTAAGCACACAGCAGGGCTCTGGGTTTGGCCTCTGTCTCTTCACTTGTAAATATTACAGACCTACTCAACAATAACAATGAAGAAAACATACAAAATTAATTTCGAGAATTAAATCTGCTGTTCGGTGTGGAGAGACATAACGAACAGTAGAGGATCTCTACAGTAGGGCCTGCTCAGAGACGGAAGCTCATTATTGCACTGTGTCTACCCCATACATTATTGTTAATCATTTCAACATGATTGGATGCCAATATTCTCAGTTCCCACGACAGAGCTGGCTCAGGATCATTGCGCCCTGTCACTGGCTTGAATTAATTAGGAACATTAAAGATGTCTCTATATACATGAAAATATAGCAGCAGTCTTCAGGGAGACCATAGCATTTCAGCAAACCTAGTAAGTATTATATATGTTAGTGGATGCTTGCTCTATTTTTTTTCTTTTTATGACTTATTAGCACCCATCAGTACATAATAATGTTTCGTTATGGTGTTTACATACATTCGTCTTTTAATTATAGTCACTCCTTTTAGCCTCTCTTCTGTTTCTCTCATTCCTCCTCAGAGCCAGCTCTTCTCTGTTCATGTTGTCTTCTTTGTCTCTATCCTTCCTCTTCTTCCCCTTCTTCCTCCTCATGCTTCCTCTTAACTCTCTTTCTTTCATTCTTTTTTTTTCTACCCTATGAGTTTCATTAGGGCTGCTTATAGGAGCATGGGTGAGAGCAGATCTATAAGACCACAGGTACCTTACTAGTAGCTGTATCACTGAAGAAAATGCCTCTTTCTTTCCACTATTCACTATACACCCTTAGAGAGGAGTCAGGGGGGATCCCCTCCTCCATCACAAGATGTTGACAAACCCAGTTTCCTGCAGGTAATCATAGCCATGATAAGTCTAAAAGTTCAATGTCCACAAAACGCCTAGAAGACAATTCCACAGCAGTCCACCCCATCCTCAGCTCTTCTTCTGTTCTGTCTTTTGTGATATTCTCAGAGCCTTGGAGGGACAGCCCATTTATAGCTGAACACTCACTGGTCACTAATTCTCAGCACTTTGAACAGTTATGAGTCTCTGAAATAAACACTTCCCACTGTAAAAAGAAGCATGCCTGGTAAAAGCTGCCAGCTAATCTGTGAGCAAAAGCATGAATACTTAGAAGGGATACTGGCTTTAAATTTCATTGTCTTTCTGGTCAGTGTAGAATGTTGACCAGTGGATTGGGGCTTCTGGGGGCTTAGAGATTGTTACACAGTAAAGCTCTCAAAACCCTTCACACTGAGTGGTCTCAATTTCATCTCTGAAACATGGAAATAAAATTATGTCTTTTCCTATAAGATTTTTTAAAATTTTTTCCCAATGTTCTCTTTTTATATGGTTTTTACTCTGACATGAGAATATAACAGCTGTCATATTTTTTAAACTTCATATTGCTCTGTGTCCTATAACAAAATAAAGTTCAAGTTTTAAGAACTCAATATATACAAACACTTCCCATGATCTAAGTAGTCTAGGATAGAGATAGGTGCTTCTTATAAAAGGTGGCTGTCGTCTACTTACGATTGAGGTAGATTCTAGTCTACTAGATCTGGCGTCCTCTAGGGTTTCTTCATCCTTCATACAAATAACAAAGAGAAAAGAATAAGATCAAACATGACCCTCATCTCTCTTCCATTCTTGTTTCATTGGTGAGCACTACTCATGTGCCTACAAGTGCTGAGGATGTTGGGAAACACAGCTCATGATGGAGATAGGAACTCTTCACTGTTCTCTGCAGTGGTTGGGGGCAGTGCGGATTGCAGTGGCCAGTGAATTACCCCTGCCTTAAGATGCAGAAGCTCATCAAGGGTTTCCTGTGAAAACCCACATTCTTGTGTAGGGGAAAAGGCATAGCCATTATGATGAAGCCTGTGTAGTGTCACCATTCCAAGGGTGACAACCCCTCAGTTTTCAGTGTCCTGTAAGTTGATTAGTAGGGATTCCATCAGAACAAGTTTTTAAAGCCTTCAACAATGCCTATATATAATTGAAATATTATCAGAGTCATTGGAGTTTTAACATTAAACAGTATTTAATGAGACGATGAGCCTCTTCAAGCTGCTTTCTTGTTCTTGGAAAAAAAAATAGACTTGATGAATGCATACAGTACAATGTCAGACTCTGCTGTATCTGGAATTAATTTTCTTTGTACAGATAGTTCCTCTCATATAAATTTTCAGTTATACATTTTATTTAAGAATAGCACCTGATTATCATTATGATTACATGTTTTTATAAATACTTTTAAGCAAGGAAATGATTCAGAACAAGAGACCCAGGTAGAGACCATGTTTGTCACCGATCCATAATTGTCCACCCTGAGATTACCAAAGGGTGCACATGAATCATTTGTAGTGTTTGGTTAAGGCTGAGACTGTTGGTTCCAGACCCCTTGAATTCCAAGTGAGGGGGGTTTAGGTGGGGTTCAAAAACTTGAGTTTTTAACAAGCTCCCAGATGATTCACTGCACTGAGCTCCTGTCAAACAATAACAAAGGAACGAAGGAGAAAGTCATGAAATCTGTGCACTTACTGTGAGGTTGGACTATTTGCTGTGGCCTAGCTTTTGCAATAAAAAAAATAATAACGCCGAAAGACATACAGTGCTTAAGACTCAGGTTAATTTAATTCCATAATCATAAGACAGAATAGGACCAATTTTGGTACTTAAGAGATTTCTGTACTTAATTTTGACTGACCCACATAGAGCAAATGTGATTCATCTGACTTGTGACTGAAAAGCCATATAACCTAGGACGTGAAAAATGACAGATTTTTCCAATGAGGCCTACATGAAGGAGATGATCTGTAGAAATATAGGAGTGGCTAGGTTAGAGCTAGGTCGGCAATCGTCTGCCCACATATTAAGGAAAAGAACAAGAAAATAACAGGAATTTTATGAAAAAGAAATATAAAGTAGTTTCACAAAAGAGTCGTTCAGTGTTTGTGCTAGATTGGATTTTTTTTTTTTTTTGGTGGGGAGGGCATGGGTGTTTGCTGTCCCCATAGCCTCAATGCTCGGGATTGAACCAGGATCTATGTACGCCAGACAACAG
The DNA here is from genome assembly GCA_964023405.1 of Apodemus agrarius. Classification (NCBI taxonomy): domain Eukaryota; kingdom Metazoa; phylum Chordata; class Mammalia; order Rodentia; family Muridae; genus Apodemus; species Apodemus agrarius. The sequence continues at coordinate 45,611,035 of OZ030008.1, read as the reverse complement.
CTCCATCACTGAAATATATCTCCGGAGCTATATGCCTGGTCTTTGTACTACTTTAAAAAAAAAAAAAACATTGGAAGTGATCTGAGGAAAATTTATTATTATGCTTGCTTTACTTTTATCTGCACAGGAAGAGATACATTTTTCAATATTGAAAATGGTGATCTGTCCTCTTGGGAACTTGAGGCATATGTTAAGGATTCATGAGTTATTTCTTTTGAAAAATTATATACCCCGAGACAGTGAAGCCAGTCTATATTTAGGCTGCAGAAGAGATTGGAAGATTCAGTAGTTCAAAGCTCTAGAGGATAGAGTACTTTTATCATGGCTTTATAAGTTGTGAAATGAATACATAGAAAATCAAAATGGGTTCTGTTTTGGAAGTCTGAGTCTGTCGGGAATCAGTATATCCAACGTTGATGAGGGGATTAGTCAATGGAGTTCTGCTTATAGGTGATGATCCGGAGCCAAAAGACATGTCGCAGCAACTGGCCATACTAGTGACTCTTGCTTCCTACTGCCTCGTCTATGGCAAAAGAGCTATCTAATATTAGATATTTTCCCTTAGCTATATTTTACAAGGATGTTTTAAATGATGATGTATCTAATGGATTAGAAGCAGGAAACACAAAGACGTTCTCTCCGCCACGGAGCCTGTGCCAGCTTTTTGTGGGAACAGTTCCATCATCCCAGGGCTTCTCGGTCCATCACCCAGTTTAGAATTTGAGAAAAGTTATCCAAGGACTCTGTTTATTTGCTACACTTGACTTTGAGGCACCATTCAGTGAATTAATTCTCTGTTCTCAGAGTGCTTCTACGCAGTGACAAGGGGACGTTCTGGTCCGAGCATGCGCGGAAACCGGATGTAAGGTGCACTGATCCAGTGGGTCAGAGCAGATTTTCAGAGACCGTGTTGTAACAACTACCACCACCATTAATCAGCTTTCATGAGCGTAGGCTGCAGTCCTGAAAGGTGGCTGCATCTTCTCCTAGCTTATACCTCTCGTGTTTTCTGTCGTCTCTGACTCTATGCAGACACACAAGCCCATGGCTTACCCCAGCATGTTGGGCTTATACTAGGAATTTTCATGGTCAGCACCTATGGTTTTTAGTTTCCCCTGCCTCCTTTCATTTTCTCTTTCATATATTTATATATGAATAAAAGCACAGATAGTAACAGGAGACAAGCCCCTCTTAAATCTTCGGTTGTATTGTTTTAATGTGGGTTTGTTTTAGTTCTGCCCCAGTGCTATGTTTTCTTGGTGTGATTTATTTATTTATTTTCCAGGGTGTAGCTTTACTCAAGAGTCCTTCAGGTCTCTGCCGCTTGTGTCTGGCTTCTGAACGGGTCTTTTACTCTTTTCCAACTTCGTATTCTTTAACTTTGGAATGACTCCATGCTCCTCACCATTTGATGAGAAGAAAGCGTCTGTCGTCATCATTTTTCAACCTAGTCAGATCCAGGGAGGAACGGTGAGGGTTTCTCAGCGTTCTTCTGAAGGTCAAGTCAGGGGCGCGCTGGAGCAAACCAATGCCTTCTAGTCTCCGCCCTTGCTTGTTTTCTTTGGACTTGCTGTTCTGGGCAGTCATGGGGCAAACATTAGGCCTTGTAAAAGAGTTTTCACAACTTGCTACTTCCTTTGTTATTGTCAGGAGGGCGGATGGGAGCAGCTCCATGGTCCCCTGTGCAGAAGTTCAAGGACAGTGGGAGATTGTTCATATTTCTCCCTGGTGCCAACCCACTCTCTGCCTACCTCCCAAATGTGTCTACATCTCACCCGGAAGATTGAATTTCTACATTCTTTAGAATGCATCCATGGCTAATGAGCTCTAACAGGTCTAGATCTCCCCTCTCCCTTGCATATTCGCTACTACAACCTTATTTCTTGAGGATCTGTGATCCTCATGGCTCTGTCCTCAGAACCTGGGCCCTGTCCACCCCTGGTACCTTTATGAATATACTTGCATTGCCCTGAGTTTCATTGAGTAAGGGTTGAATTTGAGCCTTACATGATTATCAGGTCCTTTTTGTTTTTCCTACACAGTTCTCTTAAAAACAAAATCCTACTGACATTTTTTGAGGTTATAATATAATTGTGTCATTTCTTCATTTTCTTCCCTCCCTCTAAACCCTCCCTGAAACCCATTGTCCTTCAAATCCATGGTCCACTTTTTCACTACTTCTGATTGCATGTAAGTATGTACTTATATAAACACAAATAATTCTAATTGACCAATAAGTAACCATATTTATTTAACTCAGTGGAATGTTATGCCACGTGTTCATATTTTATCAAGCTAATGGATGGATCCACAGCCTCCCATGTATTGCAGTGCCCCAGAATGAGAACATTTAAAGTTTGCCCCTTTGGAGTTTTGAAATCTGAGGTCTTTACTCTTACTCGACCTGCACTGTCTTGTGTCCCTCATCTCTACCCAGTGTCAGACTCACTCGTCACCCTCCCTCTCCTTCCTAATAAATAACAATTCAAAGTTAATAATATTCCTGAAAACACCTAGAAAATTACTATTTGTATGTTGTTTTGAAAAATCTAATTACTTTTGCTGCGGTTAAAGACCATTTTTTTTTTCTAGTTTCGAGTATTCAGACATGTATACAGTCATATCTACTTTCCGTCTCTTCCTCTGTCTTCCCCATGGACCCCCAAGACCCTCCCTCTTCACCTTAGTGCCTTGTTTGTCTTTTTATCACCCAAGGAGTCTAGTTAGTGCAGCTTGTGCATCATTTTATTCAGTTTTGGAATAAAGTTATATGTGTCCCATTAGTTTCATTTTTTTTTTTCCAAAGAGGAGTCAGAGTGGGTGGTTAAAAATGAAATCCGTCCTTAGCAAGGAGGAAGTCACACAGTGGGGATGAACATGTTTCATTTTAGCACCGAATATGACAAAATTAAGTCTGACTAGGGGATTAGGTAAATGATTGCTTTTTATAACTTTGATTTTTCCTCGTAGGAAATTTCCCTCTTTTAAAATCAGGCTCCTTCTCTTAGACAATGATGTGGCTATACTTTTGCTAAAACTATTGGGACATAATTTGCTTCCATTTGTCTATCTGTCAGGAAGGGTCAAAATAGCTTATAAGCTCTGGATGATATAAGGTGAACTGTCCAGCACTGTGACAGAATTTGAACGGAAGGAGCACTCATTTAGAGGGGATGTAGTAATGATGGCTTAGACATGCAGAGGAGAGCAAGGCTTAAGACATAATCGTTAACAGCAGTAAGTGTATATGATTCTGGCTGGTTTCTAGTTTAACCTTATTTCCTAAATTAGTTATGAATTATAAGGAGCCCGTGTTTTGAACTGATCACCCCCAACCTATGCAAGGAGTTATGTCTAAAGAGTGTATTAAGGAAGGAATGAATCCCAGGAAGTCATAGCTACTGAAGCTGCCCAAGAAGGCTTGGGGTGGGGTAAGGCAAGGCTGAACTTCCAGCTAGAGCTCCAGCCCTGCAATATGCCCTCTTGAGAACTCCAGAACCAAATGGGTCCCAGGAACTTTGTCCTGTCCTGTGCCCGGAGTGCTAGGCATCCTGTCTGTGCCTGTCAGTGTCCTCCAGGGTACACTGCCTTCCAGCACTTGCTGCGGTCTCCTCCCCTCAGTGAAGTGTGTCAGGGAGGTCAATGGTAGTCAAAGATCACAAGTGCCCATTGTGAGGGTAAAAGAGACTGTGGGAGGTGGAGTCTAGCTAGAAAAGGGGCCAGGCAAGGAGCCCTGTGAGCAGCCACAGATGTGGATGTCCTGAATAACTAACGGAAAGGCAACCCGGGAGGACTTGAGCTTCTCCAGAGTACTTAGGATGAACCTCTTGCTTTATTTTGTGCTTCCATTAGTGCTGGGGCTGATCTGCAGCCGAATCAAAAGGGAAGTTTACTTTTAAATTCGGAGCACTTCAGGAGAACCTCAGGGCCCATATATTGATTGACTCTGAATGTTCTCCTCAGGAAAATTCATTAAGCCTCATTCTCCCCATTAGATTTCCAGCCCCATATGGTACAAATTAGCATTTGGAAGAGACTCAGTTTGATCCCACTGCCTTGCCAGAAAACTCAAAGTAATTTTAAGAAGCAAGTCATTGCAAAAGAGAAAGAAGCACTATTACACACACACACACACACACACACACACACACACACACATCACACACACACACACACACACACACATATATATGTTAATTTAAATATATTAACTCCCCACATATTTAAAATGTCACATAAGATCAAAAGTGCCTTGGAAACCTGTCATAGCTGAAACTCAATCGGACAAAATACAAACTTAGTGCTCAAAAATGTCTACTGTCTATTTTTAAACAAATAGTTCAAGGTGAAGATTAGTTCCTCCAAGTAGACTTCACCAAGTGGCTACAAAGGTAGGGCAAGGCTAAATGGCATTTAAGTATACTTCAGAGATCACCAGATATGCCCTGATTTTGTAACTAGAGAGAAAGGGAAGTGCGTTTGGTTGCCAGCCCAGAAGTGTCATGCACAGGCTTTGATTCAGAACATCTGGAACTAAGCCAGCCATACTTAGAACGTGGCTCTGACTCTGTCTGGCCTCCAGAGCTTAGCACAAAAATGGTTGATTTAATTTGTAAGGATACACTTGCTGCTGATACACAGAAGTCTAAAGCGAACTTTTTTCAGACTATTGATGAGCAGTCTTTTCATTGCTAGTAAGGACTCTGGTGTAATTCTTTCATAAATGGATAAAGGTAGCCCGTCCGAGTATCTGAATGTCCTACCTAGATCTGCTTAATTAGGCTTCTCTGTGGGCAGCCGTTGTCTCCATTTAAGATCTAGGGCAGAAGTTCTCTAACCTTGGATCACATTTGAATCACCCTGAGGCTTGTTTAAAAAGATTGTTGGATTCTACCACATAGCTTCAAGTACAGTATATCTAGGGAAGGATAAAGACTTTGTATTTTGCACATGTCCTCAAGAAGTATTGGCACCCTCAGTCAAAGGACCATATTCTCAAAACCACTATGTTGCGGCATGAAGGAGCTAAAGTAGTATAACTGGCATATGGTAAGTTGTGTGTTCAGTTATACTAAGGTAAAAGCATAGAATAGACACAGTTTAAATGGCCAGATTGAACATTCTGCTGGCAGCTCAGCCAGAGTGAAATAGGTATTGGCCAATGATAACACTTTAGATGACTCAGAAGGACAATCTGGCTACATTGAAATCATCTTCACAAGTGGAAGCAGCTTGTTCAGTGATAAGTCTCTAGCATCTCCTATTCCTTTCAAAAGACCTTTTATAGAAATTAGATTCGGTGCTCACCCAAAATATTCAGGGAGATCGTTTCTAGCACTCAAGAAACCATTTGCAAAATGATGGATGCTATTATCCCTTAATTTGATTAGCATGAAATGAGTATGATCTCTCAGCACAGGCAATAGCAGAAGATTGTATGAGTGTCATCTTTATCGACACCGATATTATTGTTTATTACTTGATTCCTTAACAAATGCAGCACCATACACCTCCTCCCTTCCCCAAATCAAATGTGGCATCTCCCTCTATGAGCTACCTAAGAACTAGTAAGAACTAGTAAAATCAAGCATGTTGTTCAATCACATATTTCTATTAGGTATTTCTTTAAGGTAGATACAGGTATTACATAGTGATGGATTATGAGATTAAAATAAAGCCATCCTCTAGTTTGAGATGTTCCCTGGGAGTGGTGCCTTCAGTCTCTCCTGCTTCATTACAAATTAGCATATCCTTCATGACAGGAATCTCTCTTACAATTTCAGTCTGTCAGAATGACACCTGTTTCAGGGCTCACTGGAATGCAAGGAAGTCTTCAGGGTGGCTGCCGCACATTTAGCTCTAATTTTATGACCTAGGTTTGGGTAATTGTCAGCATTTACTCGCTCAACATTGTTCATCTGAGTCCCCTATCTCCTAGAGATTTTCCTTTCACAACACAGCAGTCAGGTCAGAGCCTTTGTTCCTACCAGTCTCCCACTTCTAGGTCTTCTGAGAAAGACACTTTTGGTTAAGTCATCGGATTGAAAGCTGCTTTCATACATTCTGCATAATCCTCTTATACCTTTGCCCTCTCTCCCCTTATAAACATGAGCTTAATAGTCTATCATCCCTGTCCCAGTCTCCTGGGTCAAAGCCAGCATGGTTGTGTCCATGTTTGAATGGACGTGCTTCTATAAAAGCCCAGATGCCACAGGGCCACCTTAGCATCTCCCTACTACAAGTGGCAAGGATGTTGCCATATGATAAAATTACCCAGCTGGCCAATAGTGGAGGTGAATTTGTTAGTTCTCTCATCTGTGAAAGGGAAGAATACAGGTGTTAGTGTTGTTCCAGTGTTCAATTGTGGTGACCCCTGCAGATCATCTCCTACATTTCTTGGTATATCTCTGGTATCTGTTTTTAATAGTTCTACGTACTATTCCTGTTGGTAGTGCAAATTACATTTTTCATATCTGCCCGCTTTGTGATGAAGAAACTCTAATTCTATCACAATAAACTTCTATAAATTTTTGTCTCATTGATTCAAACTCTTTATACGTTTTAACACCAATAAATAACCTCCTCCTCATGAGTAGACTTTTTCTTGGCATTGATTAAATGAGACTCTTTATCATATGACTCCTTGTAGTTCATCCTTTTCTGCTCACTCAAGATATCAAAAGTAAAATGAAGACTAAGTTACTTTAGAACTCCTAACCAGAGTCACCTCTTTTGGTCCCTACATGTGTACTAGATGTGTATTTTTGAAAAGGACACAACTGTGAATCAAAATATTCCAAAAGAAAGTAGTTCTGCCTTTAGTGAATAAGTACAGACTTACTTCTTGTAATTCTCCCCCTGACCCCCCAACCCCCCACCCTCCACCATGTAGTTTAACAATGACTTATATAGTATGTACATTGCCTTTGGCATTGTAAGTAATCCAGAGAAGAATTAAAGTGTCTTGGAGGATGTGAGTGGTGGTTCGAATATGCTTGGCCCACATGGAGTGGCACTATTAGGAGGTGTGGCCTTCTTGGAATGGGTGTGACCTTGATGGAATAAGTGTGTCACTACGCAGTCAGGTTTTGAGGTTTCATTTGCTCAGATTAGGCTAAGTCTAGCGGTTTCCTTCTGCTGCCTGTTGATCAAATGTAGAACTCTCCTTCTCCAGAACCCTGTCTTCCTGCATGCTGCCATGCTTCTCTCTATGAAGATAAATAAATCTCTGAACTATCAGTCAGCCTCAATGAAATGCTTTTCTTTAGAAGAGTTGCAAGGTAATGATGTTGCTTCACAGCAGTAGAAACCCTAAGACAGTTTGCTTAGGATACATGCAGATACTATCTATTTATGCAAAGGGTGTGAACATAGGTAGATAGTGGAGTCCAGGACGTTCCTGAGGCAGTACTGACTGCTACAAATATTGAGAAACTGTGATTTGAGGCCAAAGTGACATCTGCCAATGATGATCTGAAAACTCTTGTTCAAACACTTGACAGAGGCTTTGAGTCAGTGGTTCTCAACCCGTGGGCTGCAACCTGTTTGGGGAGGGGCAGGTTGAACTACCCTTTCACAGGGGTCACCTAAGACCATCAGAAAGTACATTACAGTGCACATCAGTAGCAAAGTTATAGCTGAGAAGTAGCAATGGAAACATTTTTTATGATTGGGGTCACCACAGCCTGAGGCACTGTTAAAAGGTGGCAGCCGGAGGAGGTTGAGAACCACTGCCTTAAGTACTTTGGAATACTGACAGGGTCCCTCAGACTTGCCACAGTGTCTTATGAGGCTGGAAGTTAATCATGCTGTCTCCTGCCGAGCATGGCATTTTTAAACTTGCACGGCATGTGTTCCTTCTTCGGGACCTTTGCATGGTTTATTTTCCTCATATTCCCACCTGGGTGTTCATACCAGCGGATTGCCTTTGCCTCCTTCATGAACTGAACTCGTCATAAGTTGCTCAGCAGGACATCTATTTCTGGGTAATGCTTTTTTGCTCCTGTTTCTCCACTCTGTGAATTCACTCTTCTTTGAATGAACACTTGTGGAAGGCATCTCTAGACTGAAGTCTATCCACTGGAAAAATGCCAACCTTGGGTTCTTTTGCTCAAAAATATATCTTCGGTATTTACTGAGTATGTGCTAAATTGCAGGCACGACCTGAGAATGTGTAAAATGAACGAAAAGGCAGTGAATTTCCCAGGCTCCTAAGTGCTCCACAGCTTCCATTTCAGCATGGGTGTCCTGTGATTAGTCACCGCGGTGGCTTCCCTCCATTTCCCTAGGCTTCACCTTCTTTGCTTATTATCCTCTATTTTGTGCTTGCAACATCTCCCATTCAAAGTGAAATAGAAAGCCTATAAAATGTACACCTTGTTTAGGAGCCCCATTAGGTTTAAACATTGCATTAGAGACGCTGACTGGCTCATTGAGGTGCTATCTTTTCTTTACAGGATTTAGCATTTAAAAGACTGTAGGGTCCCTAGTCTTTGATGCATGCCCTATCTCTGAAGGAGAAGCATAAAGCCCAAGGGAAAGAAAGAAGAAAATACAAATAATGTTAATTTTTGCGTTTTCTCTTGGCTGCATTCCTGACTGTATCATTGAGACAGAGAATTTGGAAGTACGGCTAGGGGGAACATTCATGCTCTAGAATAAAGTGGCATTGAGAAGCTTTGAGTTCTGGACTTAGTCTTTAGAATATGGAAATGTGGTAAGTAACTCACACTGTATCAGGCACCTTTTTGTGTCTGCTGGGCGGTTGCAGCAGCTACATATCAGATTGAAATTCTATGTAAAAGTGGGAGTTAATGATATTTTACAGTTTTTTTCTCTTATAGAGCCCCAGTTGGATAGCATTCACCATCTTTATCAGGTTATCATTCCAAGCATAAACCAAGAATAGAATACAGGAATACAGCCTCTGCCTGGGACTCTTAGCCCAAACACCATATTTGTGGAGAAGTGGCATAGTGTCTTTGTCACGATATTCACACACACACACACACACACACACACACACACACACAAAACCCAAAATAAAAAAGAACAAAACCAAAAAAACAAAAAAATAACCCAGGAACTCCATGTTAATAAACAATTATAGTATAACCTGAAAGAGCAATAATCACAGGTTTTCTTTTTCCACTGCAAATATTTATCTTATTTCACACTTAATTTTGGCAAGGAAGGTGAAGTCAATTTTCTCTGGAAGTCGCATCTCTTATTGTTTCAGGTTTTTATGAAATACCTTTAGTCTTCATATCTTTTTTTTTTAATTCTCATATATTTCCTGTTTTTTTTCCATATACTTTATCAACTCTAGAGTTTGAGCTAGAAATGTTCACTATAAGATCAGGCATTTTGTCATTTGGCCCCACGGCTAATGGTGCTATTTAGGAGGCTGTGAGGAGGCACAGCTTTGTTGGATGACATATGGCACCCGGGGATGGGCTTCCCCACTTCTGTTTCCCCCTTTGCTTCATATTTGCTGCTATAGATGTGCTCTGGAAACTTCCTTCTTTTACAGTCAATACCTGCCACATGATGCTATGTATATCCCTTGCAATAGTGGACTCATCCCTCTGAATACATACCCCAAAATATACCCATTCTCCCTTAAGTTGCCTTTGGTTATGGTGCTGAATGACAGCAGCAGAAGTCACTAAGTAACCAACTTCCTAGGTTTCTACAAGAAACTTTCCTCATTTTGCTCAAGATGGGAAATGTTATAAGCATTAGCATTTATATGTATGCATTATCTTTGTATGCTAAATAGAGACCTCAGGCCAATAATCATGATGTTACTGGCACCTGCACCCATGTTCACAACATGGGTTACCTGGTGCACACAAATATCTCTAACAGTCAGCTTCAATCTGTGTTGATAACAAGACATAGCTCCAAGAGAAAACTTTCATTTTCTCCTTCTAGATGGATGGTATTTGTATTATATTCAACCTAAGTGAATTTGAAGAGAGAAAATAAGACTTGTCCAGGGATGATGCATCTCATTCCCATTGGATTGCCTTGCAGGTTGTAAAAAAAAAAAAAAAGAAGAGGCAAAAATTATGTCTATGGAATGAATGAAACGAGCCTAAATGGGGAGACAGTGTGGGAATTTTTGACAGTTGTTCTGCACACATTAATCACCACTCTCACAAACAGCATAGAGTTAGAAGAACAAAGAGCCAGGCCTATGCCCAGGCTTCGCCTCAACTCAAAACCCTCTTTGCAGGATCCCCTGATTGTGAATTCTAAAGATGATTGGCAGGCAATATATTAACTGATTCTTGTTTTGGTGAATCTAGATTGAACAACTTAATGAATATCCCACATGTGGAGGTACACATAATCACACCACACACCCACCCATTAATATCTTTTCTGTGAGATGTTTATGGCTGTAATTGCTGTTCTGATTATGTATTGTGAGAACCTGAAGCATGCTATTATATTGGGTGACTAATGGAATTTGGTAACAATGCACAGAACTTGGTATTCCGCGAAGAGTTGCATTTTAAATTGTATTCTTTCCTGAACTTGCAGTGGATTTCACGGCTCATCTCCCTCACAGTAGGTTTGTGGCTGATGAGTTGAAATCTTTCTGGTGAATATAAACATCGGAGACCATCTAACTTTCCTTAGCTCACAGGTTATACTTTTCTTGTTTTTGCATTCAAAATAAAAATCTGAAACAATATTCCCCCATACCTTTGATAGTTACTGATTCACTTTTTTCCATACTTATAAAGGTGGAAAGAAGCACAATGTGTAAGTACAGTTCACTGTGGTCCAGTCATTGAAGATGCCATACTTCGCCTAAAATAGATGTCTGTTGCTGACTTACATATTCAGACAAGCCAGCTTAGTAAGCCTAAAACATGTCAGTGGCTGTGTTCTCCCTTTACATACCTGGGCAAGGCAGATGACCTTAGAACTTAACACTTGTACTTCCACTGCTTTAGAGACACCTCAGAGTTATATAAATAGCAGGGCATTCAGCAACATAACACCATTTTAATGATTGGCTAACTTTCTAAACATATAAAGATATTTACTTGCAGGACAAATTTAATATAAAGGAACTTTCAAAACTAGGAGTTTATGGTGCTTCCCTTAATTACATCAAATCCAATCTTAGATCACTCACTATTAGTCGAAGTTTTAGATTCAGTAGGTATTATTGACAGCTCTCTATAGAAAAATGTATTAGAGAGTTTTCGTATAATTTATAACTGTTATATAGCCTTAATTCATCATGCTCACCCCAAAACCGTACTTTGTGTCTTTATTAGCCTATCTCAAAGAGCTGGTCCTTCCACTAGCAGCAGCAGCATCAGTTAGAAATTTATTCGAGATCAAATTCTCAGGCTTAATGTCCTTAAGCCTTCCAAGTTACTCTAATGCAGGCTACATTCTCAGAGCCACTGGCATGTGCAGTATTGGCACCATTTAATAGGCAGTGCAATTTGTTTCCAGCAAGTTCTACAAAGCCAGAAGACACCAACTGTCAAATGAGCTAAGAAAGGGACCACATAGTGCTTTATAATGGACTGGGTCATTAAAACTATTAATGCAGGAAAATTAGCCCAGAAGAAGTTTCAGTGACACAAGTAACATTTCTGTGGTCCTATGCTTTGGGTTCTGCATTTTCTTCATCACGGAGGAGAGAAAAAGATGCAATGAAAGCCCCCAGAGGAATGGCATTGTATGTAAATGGAGTGGGGGATGCTATTTTAATCATCCCTTTCCAGCAGAAAGAGCCCATGAACAGCACTTCCACCTGGGTCTTCCCCATGCCACATTACCCACACCATGGTGCCCTTGATGCTTTTCCTGAACACACAATTTTACACACCAGTGAGAGAGAGGCTTCTTAGCTCTGTGCTATCAGAATGAATCCCTAGGGTGGCTGGCATTAACTATCACTCCACGACTTGGGGAATAAGCCTTCCCTGGAGCTGGCGGTGCAGAACAATATTCATTATTTCCAATATAAAAGTAATGATACCTACTATGTTCTTTGTGAACTTAATTTGGGTTTTGTGTATAAACAAGCAAGCAATGTTTTGGTCCATTTGTTCAACTGAGAGGAAAAGCTTTGAATAGAGAGTGCCACCATCGCACTTTGTTAAGTATACAATGTGGGTATAGACAGATTTTATTCCATCCACCCTTGGGAACCGGTCAATTAACAGATATGGACTGCCATATATGTGCCTTTGCATATCTGCTGTATGCGTGTTTTATGCTCATCATTCCTGCCTGTATGCATCTCCCCCTGCTTGGTCCTCTCTGAGAATCTATCTCTGCCCTCCTCCTTATATAAATTACAAAGCCAGGAATTCTACCCCATCCTTGTGCATTTAGCCTTCCCCAGCCAGTCTCTGCAGGTATTTTTGAAGTATCTCCTTTAAAAGGGAAGGACTGGGTTACTCACAGTGCATTTTGTGATTCAAACCTCAAGAATAGCCTATGCACTGCCAGCCTTCACTAAACAATGTCAGATGAATTGATGAATGGCATTTGCTCTTGGACAGATTTCTTAATAACTTTCAACTATAAAAGCAATTTGCCTAAGGTTTGAGTCCCAGTGAGGAAGTCAGGACCCTTGGCACTGCTGGTGATCTTTCTCCTTCCTTATGCCATAGTCTACTCCAGAACGCTCCTTGATGATAAACCTTCACTCTTTATCCCACCTCTCAGATGACCATACTGTTCCCATCATGTAGATTAAACTCCCAAAGGCTTCATTGATACCTTCCTGCCTTCCTCTTCAGCAAAGTAGTTGCTATTGCTATGGAGATGAAGAAATCCAGGCTTAAGTTTCAACTTCCTCAAGTCTGATTTTCCATCATTTTTCTAGGAAAGATCCATGATCAGTTGCCTCAGCCAAACATTGAATGCCAGGGTGATAGTGCCCTTTTCTGTGTACCTGCTGTACTGAGTGAAGGTGACTTAGTAAAAGTCACAGTGTCCTGCAAGAAATGTCCCGTTACCTGGTTCTCGCATGTCACTCCATATGGTATAGAAAGATTTCTACAGGTCAGTCACAGTGCAAATGAAGCCAGTAGATCCACTAAGACAGGGAAAGGACTTCTGAGATAGAGTGATTCTGGGAAGAAACCTCCTCCATGCAACCTGTCTCAGAAAGGTGATCAGGGTAGAGTGTTCTCCTTGACCTGGTTTGGATTTGCATACAGTAGAGGAAGTCTATATCCAAGGAGACCCTTTGTGCTCAATCCTTATGAAAGTAATCAAACTGTTTTAGACCAGACATTTAGAATTAGAAGGTACTTGAAGTAAAAAGACTCCGGAGAGTATCAATATCAGTATTCTTGAGTATCTTGGATAAGTTCTCTAGAGAGTCTGTTATGAGTTATCTAGAGTCTATTGTCACATGAATCATATTATCATGCTTTTTCTGAGATAAGGGGGCTAGATGTCTACATTCCATTGAGTCTTGACAAGGTAACATTTGTTGGATGCTTGCAACCCTTTTAAGGGAGTTCTCTTCATTATACCACTGTGCTTGCTGTTTGTTGCACCTATACTGCAAACCCATGATCACAGTCCATCAGTAGACTTTCAGGGTTCTCAACCTCTGGTGTTGTCTTCCATGACTTTCCTTCACATGTTCAATACTTAATCCAAATGGGATACGGAGGGACATCATCAGTGCTCCTTTGTTGAATTGCCACCATGCATATGGCTTTGCTATTTTTTTTGTTCCTAGCTAATTTTTGGTCTGCCTCCCTCTTATTTATCTCTCCATGCATGGTCTGCATACCTAAATATCTGAAGATCCATAGGTTCACCTTGTACCTCTAGACTATTCCTATCTGGAATACTTTTCCCCCTGCACTCTGTAATTGTGATGAATCTGCCTTCCACTTCTCTAAGCTAAATGATGCTTTCATGTGCACCCAGGGGAAAGTCTTCTTTCCTAACTACTCATAACAGTTAACTGTAAAATTGGCATTAGCACCCTCTTCCTTGTCATATATACATCTGTTTCTCTTTATGTTCCTTTCCCCGCTTGATGGCACTCCAGAAAAGCAATTATGACTGTGAGTTTCTTGTGTTCCAGAGTAATTAGATATTACAGATATTTGAATAATAAATTAAAAAGTACATTTGGTAATTATTAAATGAAAGGGTGGTGGCCTGAGATTTGTGTGCAAAGGGTGGGCAGCAGAATTTGGTGTGTATAGTGTGTGTGTGTGTGTGTGTGTGTGTGTGTGTCCCTCTGTATATTGGCCAGATATATTAGGTGTGTGAGCAAGCAGATGGGAGCATGTCCTTCCTCTGGCTTCTCTAATCTTATCTCCTCCACTTCCCTCACACCCAACTGCATTCAGCTAGGAACTCTAGGGTTTCTTTTCAACTGTGAGACAAAGAAGCTGGATTTCTTTTGATTTATGAATGGCTTAAGAACAGTGGTTGTGAACCTGTTAGCCGTAACCACCCCCCCCACACACACACAGGGGTCACATATCCTGTATATAAGATATTTACATTGCTACTATAGCCATAGTAAATATACAGTTGTGAGGTAGCAACAAAATAATTTTATGTTTTTGGGGGGCCACCACAACATGAGGAGCTCTTCAAGGGTCACAGCATTAGGGAGTTTGAGAACTCCTCTCTTAGGGGATTTAGATTTAGGGATGCAAACCATGCATTTAACTTTTTAAAGACGCTATAGCAAATATATTGGAATATGTGTTAAACTGAGCAGTTAGCAGTGATATTTTTTTCTCCTGATTCAATGAGACATAATATGGGGGCGAGAGGTAGACTACCGCTGTTAAATCCTCAGGCAAACCCCAAGATGATAATATTCCTTAAAGTGATGTCAATAACATAAAACAACGATGAACGATCTGTGTGGTGGTTTCCTAACAACTTCCTATTTTGCCTTTCAGGAGACAGAGCTGCTGGATCTCAGCCTTGTCAAGGATGCCAGGTGTGGGAAGCACGCCAAAGCTCCCAAGGTAGGGAGTGGAGCCTGGGCCTGCACCGGCTGTTGCTTTGATTCTTTATCTGTGTCAAGATATCAATTAATTGCCCCAGTTAAAAGTTTCTGTGTTGTAACTGTTGTAAAACAAAACAGCCAGTGTGCCCTCCTCACCTCCAGTTTTATTAAAGGATAGATTAATGAGTGAACATACGAGCTAATTCTCCAAGTTTCTACTTTTGTCTGGAGAAAGATTTAGATCTATATAATGCCAAAGAAGTTACAGATTATTCTTCTACAGTTTGAAATGGCGAAATACTATACATTGTGAGTGGAGAATTCCATACTGACCAATGCTATGCCTTGGTCACTAAAAATATTGTGTAAAATTACTTTCAGGCAATATGTGTGTGTGAATTTTGTGTTTAGACTTGAGTCATTTTAAGAAGACATATTAAGAAGACATATACGCCAATGTTTAAAATTCTTAAAATCTGAAACACTACTATTGCAAGTATTTTGAATAAGCTATACTCAGCCTGTCTTGGCTAATTTCAAAGGCCTAAGCTACTTTGCAAAATATCACTTAACTCAGAAGCATTGGTCAACATATATTTCCTTACGTACTTTTATCATAATCCACATTCATCCAAGTAAATGGAGACAAAATGATGCTCAAATGCCGTGCAACTAAAACAAGGATGTCTATAAAGCCAGACGTGAATTCTACATATTAGTACTCAGGATGACTTAGGATATGCTAAGAGGGATGCCATTGATTTGGATTTCCAGCATAATTTCTGAAGATAATATTCAAATGCTGGATGAAGAAAATGCATTTTGTAGTTTATCTGGGTAGTTGAGAAGTCTTTGTTATTGGATCTAATATTTAAGGCATTAGATAATTCATTCCTGGCAGAGAAAGTGTATCAGCAAAGCAAGGAAGACAGGGGGGTTGCCACTTAGGAGTTTAAAGCAGCAATTTTCTTTCTTAGTGTCTGCCCACAACTGTTGTTTTAGCCTCTAAAAGTCAGAACAGTTTCTTTAGCATCCAGAATGATCTGCTGCTTTGGAGGTACAGAGAAAACGTCAGCTGGAGTGATTTTCCTAGCAGACATCTTGCAGCTGTAGGTTGGCGCTGACAGTCTGGCACTGAGCAAATACCAAAGGCCGGGATTAGCTGAATGGGTTAAAACGGTTGACTAGGAAATGTGAAAAAATATATTTGGAAAGAAAAAAAAAAAGAAAGAAATGTTTGCCAGAAGGCTTTTAAATGTGTTTCATGTGAAACCAGTTTACCATGTACCTTCTCATAGAGGGGATTTCCACATCTCGGTCTTTGTACTTCACATCTCGTAATTAATAAGTTGTTGATGATGCAGAATTACTTCCGTTTCAGGGCTAGCAAAGAATCTTTTTTTCTCCTTTTCAAACACCATTTCAGCCAGCTTTCATGTCAGTCTGTTAGCTATGTATATTGTATTAGTAATTTAGCAGCAAAACTTGCCTTTTAACCTGATGTTATTGGCCTCACCTGATATCAATGCTATCTGAGGACAGGTGCGTGCCCCACCTCACCAGCCCCCACTGGTTTTCAATAGAGCCCACTGTTCCTCAAGCATCAGGAGTCAAAGCCAATCCCATGGCGCCGGCAGGCTGGCACTTTTCTCTTTCACTGTAAGCGAGCGAGCTCACGGCTAGGTTATCAGTAAGTACTTGGTTTATGGATGCGGTTCGATAAATGTCTATTGAAGGTTGATAAACGACAGAAGTGGTGTTCAGCTGATAAACTATGATTAGATCTCAAAGTGCCTCCCTTGGGGAAGTACTCCTCAGCTGTTTCTGCTGACACTCTCTGGGAGACAAGGGTTGCTCTCTGCTTCCTCCGAGCTTTACTCTATGTTTACGTTGCTGAAGCTGGTTCTCATCTATTTACCTGTGTGACCTTGCATAGACTGACTTCCTGCTCATAGGCTCAGTGGTAATATTAGGTCCTTACTAGAGATTCTATGAGGAGACAAAGAAATAATTCATTCACAAACCATTTGCACAGGAGATCTCAAATTTAACTTCTTCTTCTTCTTCTTCTTCTTCTTCTTCTTCTTCTTCTTCTTCTTCTTTTGTTTTTTGTTTTTGTTTTTGTTTTTTGGTTTTTCGAGACAGGGTTTCTCTGTGTAGTCCTGGCTGTCCTGGAACTCACTCTATAGACCAGGCTGACCTTGAACTCAGAAACCCACCTGCCTCTGCCTCCCAAGTGCTGGGATTACAGGCGTGCGCCACTACGCCCAGCTTTCAAATTTAACTTCTATGAGACACCTGAGAAACATTTTTTTTAATGTCCTTGCCTAGTTCACACCTCCCCACAAAGTCCGGTTTCCCTCAGAGATAATGGCTACAGAAGGTTCATGGCTTCAGGGTGTTGAAAAACAAATTTTCATCAGTGTATGGGCAGGACGACTTTAATGTGCTGATGATCCTGCCATCTTTAAAAAAAAAAAATGGCAGCACCAGAGACAGACCCAAGGACCTCATCCATGCCTGGCAACAGCTCTATCCCTGAGTTATATTCTCCAACCCTCCCTCCACCCCACCCCCCCTTTTTAAAATTATTTTAAGATTTCAGATTTGATTTTAAGGAAGTTAAGTTTCATCTCATTTTCGTAAGTTGGAGAAGTTGAAATGTCAGGAGTGCTCTGGGTAGGCATCTTGTTAAAGGAGCGCTGTGGCTCCACAGACAGTGTGGGAGAACATGTCAATGAAAGAGTCCTTCAAGGGACAAAGATGGCCTCTGCTCAACCTGCATAAGTACAAACACAACTTTTCTAAAGTCCGTGCAATGTTCAAGTTTTATTCTGCAGCACCAGGGCCGTATCTATTTTTCTCACCAACCTGGCGAGGCTGGCTTTCATCTCCATCTTCTCCCACACAGTGACGTGCTGGAGAGCTCTCGGCTGACATCAGGACAAGGGGCTATAGACGGAGACGGATTGCCTCTAAAGCCTTCCAGAATGAGTCCAATAGAATACCTTCTTGAGCAAGGTGTGTGGCCTGAGGTAGACGGCCGCTAAGTGGGTAGAGACCATGAAGAATGCTGGGATCAAGGCCAGGTGTGATGGCGCACACCTTAATCCCAGCACTCAGAAGGCAGAGGCAGGTGGAGGTCTTTGAGTTTGAGGCAAACCTGTTCTACAGAGTGAGTGCCAGAGCAACATAGTGAGATCCTTTCTTAAAAAAAAATAAACAAATAAAATAAAAATAAAAACTTTTCAGAATTTAAAACAGGAAATTCAAAGGAAAATGCAGTTTAAAAAAGTTTAAAAGGTAGAACAATATGGAAATGTCATAATCCCAGGAATTGGGAGGCTGAGGAGGGCACCAAGCATGAGCCCAAACGGCTGCTCACCAGGACAACCGTGTGTTTAAAAAGCAAACACATCAATCAGCAAAACCAACCAAACAAAAATGCAAACAAGCAAACAAAAATCAAGTAAAAACCAAAGAAAAAAATAAAAACAAACAAAACCAAAGTAACAAAACAGAGACAAAATAAAGGGGGGGTCTATTAAAAGGCACAGAGACAGCGTGGGGAAAAAGCTGCGGGCTCAAGAAAACAGCAAAGTAACAGGAGAACAGGTCCAGTGGAAGACTTCCTGTAGAAGCTTCGAGATCAGAAGAAAAGCTCCCGCGGAGTAGATGTTTATCAAAACACTAAGGCACCCCGCAAATATTTATCTATGTATTTGTAATGTTTTCGTTTTCCACAGCATCTCGCTACATAAAAATTCAACACTGGGCTGAGAAGGAGCTGTTTTCTGTGCCTGCTGTGATTTGAAATGACATTTTTTTAGGAAACAGAGAAGGCCAGTGATGCCCGGCTAATGAACTTAAGTGTCGACTTCCAGCATAGTGCACAGGGGGAAAAATCTGCTTTTCTGCGCTCAACCTTTGTCCGAGTCACTGGTTTTGAGATGTCTCATTGGAATGACTCCGGGAGACTTTATAATCTAAATGTAAAAATCAGAAGACACCTTATGGCTTCATCTCTGAAACTCGTAGCTCTTCCCCTCCCTCGCCCTTTCCTTCCACCCCACTCGCCACCAAGGCACTGCGGCACGTATGTCTGCTGTCTGCAGCTCATACCCACCCTGTGGGCTGATTTCAAAAGGAGGTCTGTGCCCAGACTCAGATCTGACACTGAGGTGTCGGATCTATTTAGTAGTTCTTGACCCCACGGATTAATTTCATGGCTTGTGTCCAGCGTTAATTGAAACAGACTTGAGTGGAATTAAAAATTCAGCCTGGTACATGGCAGCTTCTTTCATCAAACGTTTCTGTGTACATGCAGTACCTCTTCTGGGACGAAGTATATTTCTTTGCTATAGAGCTGTATGAGAAAGATGCCAATGCAGAAAAAATGATGACATCATCATGTTCACGATTCTTGGGAGTTAGCATATCAGTAAGTGTGCTGAACAGTAGTATATCAAGTAGGAGCAAGGGGCTCTCAGTTCTTGCCAGCTGTGCCACTGATGAGCTGAAAAATGGCATGCCTTCCTTCTGCTGAGCCTCACTCTCTTCATCTGTGCAATGGGGGCATGGTGGATTTCTGGTGAGAAAAGTTCAGGTTCTGCTAGCCCTTGATTTCCGATTTTATCAGGGAATTAATCATACTCAGATATTTCGTATTATAGATTCTAGAACTGGTGTCCAGAAAATTGAGATAACCTAAAATTTCTCTTCATGGACATGAAATCAGGTGGAAGTAAGAAAAAAAATCAAGACCCAAGCTCATGAGGATCACAGGATATAAACCAAAAGAAAATATCTGTGGCTTTTCCAAAATAATTTTAAATTGAATTTGGACCTCATAGGAAAAAGAGTCACATTGACGAAGACCTCCCATCTTTATATCAAGTGCTGCCTCCAGGCTGCCTATATTCAGTTTTCAATGGCACGTATGCCAATATCTGTGAGAACCATTGCCCTGACATTTCTTTTGAACTTTACTTTCTGTACTGTGAACTGTTTCACACTCTTTCCTGGCCACCAGATCATTTGACTGATAGAGGTTGGTTTATTCCAGATCTGCAATGCTAATTTCAATATGGATGCTTTGTAAATATCTAGGTCAATAATTACGTTCTAAATTGTATATAGTATCAGCAGAAATCCTGTGGGGCCAATTAGAGTAAAATTAAATTTTAAAAATTGATTAGCCGTTGCTTTTATGATCTCTATGTAGAAAGTGATGCTTTAATTATTACTATTCATTAATTATATTCTGAAGGGTTTAGCAAGGACTTGGTGAATTCTAGATAGCATGCACCTAGGTTCTGGGTGAAGTAGCAGTGAACAAACGAGACAGATATCACTGCTCCATGTGTAACTTGTGTCTAGGAAGGACAGTGCTGGAAAACTGAGTCTTCAAGAAACGAGCGGAAACTCTTGAGTTCTGTGCTGGCTGACTTCCTATGGGGAAGGATTTCTACCCTGGTGAGTTCCACGTAGCCAGCCTGATATCAGAAAGCAGAGAATGGAGTAAAACATGCCACAGCTTCTAGTCCTATGAACATGCTCTGTCATGTCATAGTATGAGGGAAAGAGATGACAGGAAAGTCAGTCCCCTTAGAAAAATAAACTAGGGAGGAAACCATAGTCCGTGAGCGATGGGGAGGCTTTCTGTTTTAAACAGCTGTTATGGAATAAGTTATCTTGAAGAAACGAGAAGTTAATGAGAAGCGGAAAAGGGTGAATGACCCATGAGGAGAGCATCCAGGCAGAGCACCCAGAAGACAGCAAGGACTCAAAGTTGGGAACACCCATTAGGTAAATTCCAGTGGGGCTCGAGCCTGAGAGCATGCCAGTGTGTTGAGATGTTTTCTAGAATAAGTTCGGAGACAGACTTCTGAGACAGATGAAATTTGAGTCTTTGGAAGCAGTACTGGTAGGCAGTACTGGTGACTGTGTTGAGAACAGACTTCAGCATGCGAAGGAAGAAGCAACGGAGACTGACTCAATGGCGACTCCAGACGTCCTGAATAGCATGTTGGCGACTTGCGGTCAAGGTGGTAGCTGCCGAGGTAGTGAAAAAATTGGTAACATGTAAATATGCATTAAAGATGAGAGCTTGGCCTGTATTGATGTGTTAGATATGATGAGGAAAGAGAGAATTTAAAAATAGCTTTTAAGTAACTTTCCCTTGAAAAACTAGCATAATTGGTTTGTTATATCCTGAGATAGGAGAAAAAGAGGAAAGGAATGCATTTTAAATGTATCTAGAGTTTGGTTTTGAATAAGTAAATGGTTGTGTTTCCTGTCAAATGTTTAATGTTAAGAAGACTAATAGTGAGTCTAGAGATGTGGGCCCTAGAAATGGAACTTTGGGCGTTTAAAGCTTGGGTGAGATGCCCTAGTGGATGTTTGTATAAAAGAAGAACACTAAGGCCAGGGAGGTTCAGTAGATAAGAATCCTTGTCCCACAAGCATAGGACTTCAGTTTGAATGCCCCCAGAATGGTAAAAAGCCACAGCATATTTGGACATGTCTGAAATCCCAGAATTGGGAACCAGAGGCAGGTGGATCCTGAGAGCCCATTTGCCAACTGTTCTTGCCAAAATGGCAAGCTTCTGTTTGATTAAGGGACTTTATTCCAGGGTAAAAAAGGGCAGGGAACAAAGGAAGAGACCCTGAAATCCTGTTCCAAAATCCACACACTCACTTATGGGCACATATCCCTGCACACTTGTATCTTGTATATATTATGCCCACATATGAAGCAAAATGGAGAGAGAGAGAGAGAGAGAGAGAGAGAGAGAGAGAGAGAGAGAGAGAGGGAGAGATGTGCTTGGAGAGGGAGGTAGGAGAGAGGAGAGGGGAAGTTTCAGGGCTGCATCTTCATGTCGATGGCACATAGCTTTGATGATTGTGTGAAGAACCAGCAAAAGAGTCTGCGAACAGTACTTTCCCAAAGAGTTGAAAGTAGGATCCCAAGTAAGCAGGCACTTATTGACCAGTGTCTCTCTAGGATGAATGGGAACATGAAAATGTAGCATATGGTTCCATATTGGGTATTAGTTAGCCTTGAAGGACTGAAATTCGAACATGTACTACATGAGCAAACAAGATATTTGGCTACAGTGAAATAAGGCCTATAGAGAGGACAAATAAGGTATGACTCCATTCAAAGGTCAGATAGCCAGAGTATTCCCATTCAAAGAGTAAAGTGGTGGACGCCAGGGCTGTGATGGGGTGGGGAAGTGAAGGTTGCTCCTTAGTTCAGGGCTCAGGCCGACAAGATGATGGAGTCTCTCAGGTGTATTAAATGCTGCCTACACCACAGTATATGTATTTTTAATGCCTGAGATTTTTGTGAATCATGCCTTGAGTAAAAAATAAATAAAGTAAAAAAAATTTAGAGAGAAAATAACAGATAAAATGTCCCTCACAATGCATTTAAGAAAGAGAAGGTAGTTGGGGTCGGAATAGGATGCAAGTCGTATTTCATCCTAGGTATTTATTTTCCTACTGAAATTTCCTATTTAGGATACCAGTGCACATTCTTTCAAGATCTCCCTATATCGTAAACATGTCTTGCTAGTATTCATGAAGGACTGTTTATTTAAGGGTTGTCAAATCCCAAATATCTCATCATAGGATTTGGATGCCTACATAGCATTCTCATAATGAGCTGTTATTTGGGTGTTCTACAACAGTGGTTTCAATAAATCGTCTCTGATGCTCGGAGTTAAAACGAGAACTTTATTCACTGCCCTTCTTGGTGATTATTAGCAAATTTCCTGACTTTGTCTAGATTTATCATTGTATGAAACTGCAGACATAAAATCTGATGTAGATATTTGTGGGCTAGATAGAAAGAAAGATCACTTCATGCAGCAAAATCAAAGGGTTCCTGATTCTCACTAGCCAGTTAATGAGATCAACCTCTGGCCCTTATTCTCAGCTTCAACTGTTTCTTAATTCACCTCACACATTGCAAGAGCTTTTTCAGTGTTGTTTTTGTCATTCTGTTTCTATAAATATGTTTATGTGTTTTTTTACTAAATGGAAGCAAAATAGAGCTGAAATTTCTTAGAGAGAGAGGGGAGAGAGAGAGAGAGAGAGAGAGAGAGAGAGAGAGAGAGATTTTGACAGCTATTCAGGTTTATCTTTAAATGTAAATTATATGGCAGGGCTCCTTTTTATGTTCATTAAATTCCATATATGTCAGTAGTTTCCTTGGAAACAGAAACCTTTATATAACTTTGGTAGCAGAGACATTAAGATTCTGGGCTTGGTGAGAACGGGTGCCTGTTTGTACTTGAAATCCTATAGCTGTTTTTACTTGAGTCTTACCATCAAGGACATTTAATAGTGGACAGGAAAAGACCCTGAAAGTGACCATTAAGGTGCAGCATATCAGCTCTAATGGCTGGAAGCTTTTACTTTTGCTAAAGCATTTTTTAGATCTGTGGTCTTTGCTGGGACGTTAGAATAAATCCCCTTATTTCAGGAGATCTTAGTATGTCTCTTACCTGCACTTAAGTTTGAATTCTTGAGCAATTCCTACATTATTCAGTGTAGGTGCATATCCATTTGTAAAATACAAAAAAAAACTGAAAATGTGTATGCTTAAATTAATGTTCTAAGCTTTTATTATGACAAATCTCTTACCTTATTACCTTCCTATCTAATAGTTCCCAAGGCACTTAGTTGTCTAGGAATGAAGGGAGGCCACACCTCTCCCAGGAGAGTATAGGAGTTAAAAGACAGGGTGGCAGACAATATGTGTGCCCTGGTTCCCAGTATCAAAAACATTGATTGTTGGAATTGAAGTTCAGGTATTTTCAAAAGGTTTTAGGTCTTGATAATAGTACTTCTGTCTTAATGTAATCTCAACCTATAAACACCGTGTTCAACTTGTAGAGGTGCAGGTTAAAGACCACAAAACATTTCTCAATTTTATTTCTTTCAAATGAATAATTATGCCATCTGTGGTTTTCATTGTTAATAATTTTTTAAAAAGTAATTCTACCCACTGAGCTGTGCTCTAAAGCAGGGTTTCAGTTGAAGTTTCAATTTTATAAAGATATGAGAAATACATGGGGAACTATTAAAATGTTGATGTCTAGTCCACCACCAGATCAATTAAATTACGATGTGTGGTGTGGAGTATAGACACTGTATTTCCTCTGAAGCTCGTCAGAGGCACACTTGTGTTGAAACAAGTTGGAGATGCATTTTTGTGAGTGAAAGGTGCCAGCTAAAATGGATAATTTCTCTTTTAAAGACTGTGATTTCAGAATTATGATACAGAAAGACACTGGGAATTCTCCTACAATCTTTCAGTCTGGTCCTCTTTAAATCTGACCGCTGTTCTCAATTAAGAAAAGTATGTATGTCCTATGGTTTCATTTCCTCTGACTACAGTGGAAGATGTATGGGTTAAGACTTCAACACATGAATTTTGGGAGGGCATAATGCAGCCAAAAGAAATATTTCCTTGCAGTATTTTTAATACCAAGTTTATGACTTACTTCTATAAAGAATAATTCTGACCTAATAAAGATAAGTGATGTTTTCATTATAATCAGTGTGGTTGTCACAGTGGAAGAGACCGTGATAGTTGAGATCATTTTTAAGATCCATGTTATTGCTTTACTGGGGAACATTGCTTTTCTGTTGGCATGAATTTTTGTATGTCCAAGAGAAGCCAACAAGTGCCTTTGTGCTCTGTAAATGCACAATAGAATGTAGCTACTGCAGCACAAACTCTTGGGTGCAAAACAGTGTGCTGAAGATAATCACAAGCTGTATAACCCAGCACATCATTTTCTATAAATGAGACTCCATTTCCTTATCTGGAATGGAAACTTAAGTGTTTATCTTACCTGGTTGCTGTAGAGACCCAAGAATAAAACACACAGCAAGGACTCAATACAAAGGTGACATCATAGGATCTGCAAGATATACTTTGTCTATTATTGTTGACAAATGTTGATAAAATGTGGAGGCAAAGGCATATTAAAATTAGAAAATTGTCTTGTATATCATAGAATTCCGTGTCCTACTTTGGATTCCTTCTTACTGAGAATTGATTCCATTGTATCTCTGATCTTTAAGCCTACTTTCAAAAATCTATTGTAATATATTGACTATAAAAAAAAACAGATAAACTTGAAGTCTGGTTTATTCTGTAGCCAGCCACCTCCTCCCCCAGAGGACCTTTTGTTGCAATTCTATTATAAGACTCACACTTCTTATTTAGAGAACCTTCCTGATTTGCCAAGAGTTTAATAGGTTTTCTCAACAAGCCAAATAAATTTAAAGCAGTGTGCTTCCATTTAGGAACATACAGGCATTTCCCTCCTGCATTCTGAAGCCACTGGAGCGAAATCCAAAGCACTCTTTTGAAATGAAATCACAAGGTTTTGGGCCAGAAAGCCACAGATTCAAGCCTTGGTGTACACATTATTTGAGAGTTCCCAAGCATGTGCCTTGGTCTGCCTGGAATGACAGGTACAGCTGAGTGGGGCTGTTGGTTGGGTTTAACAGTGTTGAATAGCAAGACCACATTCTGTTTGGCTTTAGGGAACTGCTCATGGCTACCCACCTCTCAACCAGCTCCAGGTTTCTTACTGGTGTCTTCTTCACTGCTCTAAGATAGAGAAGTCTACATATAGATTTTTTACGATACCTCCACTTGGGACCTGAGATTCTAAAGTCCTTTGATACAATGTCTAATGCAGAAATACTGGAGTGCTAATGACAGATTATTTAAGAGATGAGAGAGTACTCTTCAAAGGAGAGTACTTTGTGGAAAAAAAAACAAACACAGCCTAACTCTCCAATTCCTGCCTCCCATTAAGACTCAGAGTGCTAGTTTTTATGACGTAGGCAGAGTGATTGTGATGTTTGTGTTCCCTCAAAAAGTGTCAATAGTGACACGTAAGCACCCATGAAATGGAATTAAGAGGGAATAAAGTCATGAGGGTTCCTTTCTCATGAGTGGCTTATGGCCATTTTTAAAATGGCTTTAGTAAAGGGTTCCACATGTCCCCATTCTGTCATGTGAGGACCCAACATTCAAAGTATCCTCCTTAACGCAGAGGGCAGCCTTCATGAGACATCAGACCTGCAGTCAGCTGTCCCCCTCCACTGCAGTGAGGATCAAGGGTCTATTACTCTCAAAACTCCCAGTCTCAGGCACTTTGTGGTCACACCATAGATAGTTAAAGACCCTGAATTCTGAAAGCCGATGTTCAGATGATGTAATGCCATTAGAAGAGACCTGTGATGCTGTCCTCGTTTAAGGGACTCATATTCCACATAGCAAAATACAGTAGATGAACAAGGACTTCGGGGCTGGCCTTTATATTTACCACAGCCTTTCAGAATTATAGGCATACAAACCAAACTTGTTTTGCAGTTAGAAGGTGTGGTGCAGTAGGATCTGCGAGGCACCTTGGGAGAGTGTGAGAAATGGAAGAGTATGTTTAGGATTATTCTGAAAATTTAAAAATTCCTTTCATTTGTCATTCAGTCTTGTTTATGAAGTGCATCCCCCGCAACCCCCAGCCAAATGCTTGAAAAGTTCTTGGCCCAAGCTCCGTGTTCAGGGGTAGGACTTTGGAAACTGGATCATGAAGGTTTTGTCTTCATCAATGGATTAATCCACTGATAGCTTGATATTTAGAGGACTCGGCAAGTTGATATGATCATTGTAAATTTATCACTGGAGACTGTCCTTTGGGGCTTTATCTTGTCCTGTAACTATCCCTGTTGCCTTTCCATTTTAGGGGGTAATGCACATGATCTTGACAACTTGTATTCTGCCCACCATGAGATTTGCTTTCCCTCAGACCTAAAGGAATGTGTCCAGGGTAGCTTGAAAACCCTGAAGCTAAGTCTGATTGAATATTTCCTCCCTTTAAGTTGCTTTTCTTCAGTATTTGCCATAGCCTCATAGTGAGGCTGATTTCCAAATGAACGATGATTCAGGATTTGTTATTTCTGTTCAAAATAATGTTAGCCAAAGTAACTTTCCTTTTTATAAATGTTAATTGAAATTGAATTTCATTATCTTTAGTTGAAATTAAGTGTGTTAGTCATGTTTTTATCTTGTATGGATTATTTTGTTTTCACCCTTTAGGGGTGTTATGTGGATTTAACAAATAAGGCTTTTTATAAGTGTCATTGAAGAGGACATATAAATGGCTTGGGAAATTAAACAATTGTTAGTTTTTGGATTGTCACACAATCTAGAGCAGGAGTCAGTGAGCAAGCGTGTTTCTATATGAATCATTCCCTTATAATATTGTTTGAAAGTAAAAATATGTTCATAAGCCATTATCTACAATTTTTTTACTTGCAAACATGAATACCATATGAAAATCTAAACAAATTTCACTTAAGATCCCTCATTTTATGCATACACACACATATGCACACACACACATATATACACACATGTACACATACACTGATGAAGAAGAAAAGCACAATGTTTTTGCTTAAACATTTTTAAAGTAACAATGCTTGAAATAAACTTTCCATAGAAACTTTTGGAAAAGAATAGTGCTTACAATATGAAAAGAAAAGTAAATGATTAAATATATTTTTCATGTGAGTTAGTGGTTGATAGGCAATTGGGGAACTTTGTTAAAGAATAAATTATATCACAACCAACTAGATTTAATATTTAGTTTTCAGGTCAGTTGTGCAAAATTTCATAATTTTAAATGATTGGGCTTCAGTCAAATAATTTATCTATAGTACGCTGTAGACCATTAGAAATATTATGGAAGTGTGACAAGAGCCCTTATTATTTTCAAGTTTTAAGGGAGAAATGTTATCTAGTTTATAAAATGTGGAAAGTCACAAGATTCAGTGTGCTCTGTAATGTTTTTCTGATACGTAACTGCCACATTAGAACTAAATTCTTTCATGTAAATTCTTAGAAATGTTCCAAGATCTAGAACCTCATCAAGTGTCTTTTACTCCAGTGTCTTCATTGATCTGCATCTGCTTTTACAGTATTCCTGTTCAATTCTAGATTCAAAAATCAAAGATGAATCCATCGCAGAAAACAATATGTTGAACTGAACCATGCTGTCTTAGTATGAA
Source organism: Apodemus agrarius (assembly GCA_964023405.1). Classification (NCBI taxonomy): domain Eukaryota; kingdom Metazoa; phylum Chordata; class Mammalia; order Rodentia; family Muridae; genus Apodemus; species Apodemus agrarius. The sequence continues at coordinate 45,582,948 of OZ030008.1, read as the reverse complement.
CCATGGTGTCTTAGAGTTAGGGTTTTAGTGCTTCAAACAGATACAAGGCAAGTCTTATAAAAGACAACATTTAATTGAGCCTGACTTTCAGGTTCAGAGGGTCAGTCCATTATCAAGGTGGGGACATGGCAGCACCTAGGCAAGTATGGTGCAAGAGGAGCTGAGAGTTCCACATCTTCATCTGAAGGCTGCTGCCAGAATACTGGCTTCTAGGCAGCTAGGATGAGGGTCTACCCCAACAAGGACCACACCTTCTTATAGTGCCACTTCCTTGACCAAACAAATACAAACCATCACACATGCCTTGCTTTGTAGACTTTTTATGCATATCAGAGTTAGACAGCAAAAAGAGGAAGTGGGGAAGCCTGTAGTTCGGCGATGTGCTTTTGGGGTGTTGGGAGAATCTTTGCTCCAGCTAATAAGGTGAGAAATGATTGGTTCTAAAGCTGAAATCCACCTCTGATGGACCCAAGTCAATTCAAAATATTTTTTTAATTTTACCAAAATAATGACTTGAGTGGCATTCATACACTATTAATCCTAGACCTTCTTGGGAAGAGCTCAAGAATTACGCATCCTTGGCACCGAACAAATCCTGTCATTATGACTAAGAAGATGAAAATTAATTATTTCAGGGGCCACTTCTGACTTATTGCTTCAATCTTTAAATGTGGGAACTTGTCCAAAGGACAGTTAAATACAAGTCATGGAAAGTGACAAGGATTATGTCTTTAATTTCATCAATGGCTAAAGCTACAGCTGCTAAAACAAAACAAAACAAAAACAAAAACAAAAAACTTTTTCAAGAATAAAATGAAAAGGTGAATCAGTTACTCTAGATGGTGACTAATTCCAAAAACACTGTCATTTCTTTGCTTCTTAAAGAGCAAACACTGCTTACGTGTGTGTTTCTGTCAGCTGAATAGGCACAGTAGGCGTCACAGTCATGCTCAGTACTTTTACATACCCATCAGTTTTTGCCTCAAGTAATAATCTATTGATTCCAAAGTATAAAATACTTATTATTCATATGCTTTTGTGCATTTAGAAAACACTCTTTGTCATCTTTGATATTATTAGAAATTCTGAAACCAATGTCTGAATTAATCTCTTTTGATATCATTTCCATAGACTGTAGTACAACCAGTGGAATCAGAACTTGAAATTGATTGAGTTTTACCCATTTTCATTGAGATCACTCTTCTTATTTCTCCTTTCATGCATATAATTCACTTGTCACGACAGTTTTATTTTCTACCTAAATAGGTATTTGTTAGCTATATTCTATATGAAATGCTCCCATAGAGAAAACTCATTGTTTTTTTGTGTATCTCTTTATCCATTAGGAAGTTTTTCACTAGGCATGTGCATTACAAGGTTATTAAAATTAACCAATTTCCTGAGGTGTTATAGTATTAGTTAGTATTCATTTGGGTCCTTTTAGTTATACTTACATTCATCTTTAGGGTTTAAGTTCTCTATTCTGTTTATTGAATCCATATTTTGAAGAGGTAAAATGTATACTTGACTCAAGTTCCACTACTGAGAGCGATGCTCATTTCACTCAAGTCCGATTTCCTTTCCTTCAGTTCCTTTTCACGTTCTGACACTCTCACCATACGTCTTTGCAAGAACAAAAGGTAATACACACATACACACACATACACACAAACACAAACACATATACAAACACACATGTAGAGATCTAGTCTTCTAGGGTCAGGTAATACAAAATCTATCCTTTCCCAGTGATCTGAGATGCCAGATTCTTTTAAAATATATAAAATGTGTCCTTGTCATCATTATAAGATTAAAGTTGTTTTTTTTTACAATATATCATAACTGTTTCTGCTGTTTTGTTTTTTAAAGTTATTTTATATGTCTAGTGATTGATTTGCCTGCATATGTGTGTGTATGTGTGTGTGTCTGAGCGTGTGTATGTGTATGTGTGTACAATATGTGTATCTTGGATCTACTGAGGCCAGAAGTTGGTATTGAATTCCTTGGGACTGGAAACATAGATGGCTGTAAACTGCCATATGGGTACTGGGAACTGAACTGGGATCCTTTGAAATAGCAGACAGTGCTCTTGAGTAGCTAGGCACCTCTCCAGCCCCCTCTGCTGTGCTAATATAACCTCAAACTATCTCCAAGAAGTCAAGAGGATCATGAATTTTTTGTTCTTTTGTAAAGCTCCACTGCGGAACTGCTTTCTGGTGTTTTTGTTGTTGTTATTGATTTTTTGCTTGTTTGTTTTTGTTTGTTTTTAGATAAACCTCCTGTGGAGAGTCCTTGCTGTTGCTTCTCCTACTGACCTCTTTCTTTCTTTCTTTCTTTCTTTCTTTCTTTCTTTCTTTCTTTCTCTCTCCTTCCTTCCTTCCTTCCTTCCTTTCCTTCCTTCCTTCCTTCCTTCCTTCCTTCCTTCTTTCTTTCTTCAGAGTTACACTATGTAGTTCTGGCTGTCTTGGAAATCACTATGTAAACCAAGCTGGCCCCAAACTCCCAGAGATCCACCTGCTTCTGACTTACAGTGCTGAGATGAGAGACATGTCCCATACCTAGCTACTGCCTGTGTCTTGATAAGGCTGAAACTGAAACACAGTCCCTTCCTTTACATAGGCAGGGGTCCAATTTCAGGATAAATTCCTGGAATTGTTTGTTTTACTAACATTTCCTTCACAGAATTTTACTGGTTTTTTTACCCCTTTTTTTAAACTTCTAATTTTATTTTTAATGTCACCTTTTCACAAAATGACCTTAACAGTACACGTTATTCTGAGATACTCTTATAAACTTTTAGCCTTCCAAGGTGGGGGTTAGGAATACACACACACACACACACACACACACACACACACACACACAGATGGATTTAATCAAGAATCTTCTAATGTCAACCTAGCTGTCTTGTCCTCAATGTTAGTACTAATAGGTTGTTTGTGGTGATGGTGGCATTGATCTTTTTCATTTTTGAATTCTCTCTACATTTCTGTGCCGTGGCATCGTGCAGTATAATTGTTTAAAGCTCTGCAGCTTATGTGACACATCTAAACAAACTCTAAAACTCACTCAAAACAGGGTTTTTTTTGGTTTCAAAAGCTTTTTATTCAGTGATTCAAAAGGTGGTAATTAGCAAAAGATTTATGTTTAATGGGCATGCAGGCGTAGGAGACACACTAAGCAGATGAAGTGACATATCAAACATATGTTGTTTATGTGAATTTCAGGTTTATCTTAGCATGCTGTAGTTTATCTGGTCACCCACTCTCGAGACAGCCCCATCTACACTCTGCAGTAGTGGAGGACCACTGACTTCTGTGCCTGAGACCAAATCTGCTTTACCTGCAAAGTGGGTAGAGAAACATGTCCTAAAAGTACCCATGTTACTGGTCACAGAGTCCTGAAATGTCATCACACATGTGAAAAGGAAAGAATGCTTTGCTGGTTACCAGTGGGCATTTGGTGTAGGTTTTCAATGGTGGGCTCTTCCCTTGGTTTTATAAGATCTTAAACATCCAGGAATATGACAATAAAATGAGTCTACACTGTCATATCTCAAATGGGGAATGAACTATATAGAAAATAAGTACACTTCCACAAAACATTCAAGACAACTAGAAAGGGGTGGGCCACATGTGGTTTAGGCTTACACGATCTCAGTTACTGAGAAGCAGAGAGTTCAAGAATGCTCTGGGTTCTATAGCAAACACACACACACACACACACACACACACACACACACACGTATATTCATTCATTCTCAACAATGGCCTAGTCAATGCTATTGAAGCTACCGAGTGTACTATCCTGATCCCCAAATACAATAAATACTTTATTAAAATATATGAGGTTTTATATACAACCACACATATACAAACTATTCTAAAGACAAGAGACATAATTCTCAATTTTGGACTTTGGCAAGCTCTACAGATTACTTGCTTTTCAGCCAGTGCCTGATCAATGAAAACAGCCTCAGTGTTGTACACATGAGGAGGCATTGTGGTCATGAGTTGACACTCCGAAGACAAGTTTGATAAAAGACAAGACTCTTGGACACAGTTCTCTAGAGTTCTAGTCATCCCTCAATAGAACATGTGCAGCTTTCTGAGACATGGAAGTTGTTTTGATAAAGAACTCCTGAGGAGCTGCCTCCAGATTCTTCAAGCTCCCTTCAGATCTTCCTGGAAGTTTACTTAGGCTCTTCAGGTAGGTCAAGCTGTCCAGATTAACAATGTCCACTCCTACCTTGTCCCAAACCTCTACCTCAGTTAATTGCCTTGTGCTATGGGTCTGGAGCAAGCACTGCCCTCCTTAGGCAGGCTAAGGAATTCTGCTTCTTCTTGATTTCTATTATAGATGCACAGCATTTCCCCCCTTGGGTTTTTATGTGCCTTTGATCTTGTTTGTTACATTTTCTCCTATGTAGCACTTAGTTTCATTTGAATCTATCACATTTTCAGTTGCTTATGAAGAATAGTTATTTTTGTGCCTTCTAACTTTTCCACAGTTATGTTATAGTATTTTTTATTGGTTTTGTTCCGTTTTGTTTTGGTTTTATGTTTTGTGACAGACTCATAACTCCAGCCCAGGCTTGACTGACACTGTTTCCCAGTCTTCCTCCTTACAGTCTGAGTTTTAGAATAACAAAGCTTAGCTTACAGTCATTTACTCTTCTCTTTTTGATGAATTATTTATTTACATTCTAAAAGTTGCTTCCCTTCCTGGCCCCTCTTCCACAAGTTCTTCATCCCATGGGGTTGCACTCCCCTTCAGCTCCTTCAGTCCTTCTCCTAACTCTTCCTTAAAGGTCCCTCAGTGTTTGAGCTGTAAGTATCTGCATCTGTCTCAGTCAGCTGCTGGTAGAACCTCTCAGAGAACAGCCATGCGAGGCTCCTGTCTGTAGTAAACACAACATGGCATCAGTAATAGTATCAGGGTTTGAGGTCTGCTTGTGGGATGGATTCCAAGTGGTCTCTGGATGGATGGCCTTTCCTTCATTCTCTGCTCCATTTCTGTCCCTGCATTTACTTTAGACAGGAACAATTCTGGATCAAAAATTTTGAAGATGGACAGGTGGCCCCATGCCTCAAGTGGGGGCCATGTCTTTCTTCTGGAGGTGGTCTCTTTAGGTTTGGCTAAGGTCATCCCCATTGGATCCTGGGAGTTTCTCACATCCCTGGTGTCCCAGGATTTTCAAGAGTTCCCCTCCACCTCACCCTGCTGCATATTTCTATTTTTCTTACATCAACATCTCAGATCAGGTTTTTTCCCTGTTGTATGTTATGAGGTCTGAATTTTTAGAATTTCTATTTCTTTGTTCCAACTCTATCTACATTTTTTAAAATGTGTGTTTCTCTCTCTCTTTCTCTCTCTCTCTCTCTCTCTCTCTCTCTCTCTGTGTGTGTGTGTGTGTGTGTGTGTGTGTGTGTGTGATGGGGTGGGTCAGAGTACAAACTTGTCTAATTAGTTTCCTCCTTTCTTCTTCCTTTACATGGGATCGAACTCAGGCTTCAGGTTTATAAGGCCAGGGCCTCTACCCACTGAGCACTGTCAGCTCCCAGCATTGCTTTGAATTCTATATTTTAAAATACAATTGGATCCTTTTAAGTTTACTGTTCTTTCATCCCAGTGCCATCCACTGAGAAGTCTGTCTTTTGGACTAGTCTAAAGCCTCACCTTTTCCCTGTGAGTCAGGAGCTACTGCCTTTTCATGATCAATTTCGGCTGTGACTGGGTCTGATTCTGGGCTATTTCATTGCTCAGTCTGTCTTTGAATGTTTGCTATAAAAACTTAAGGTATATTCATATTCTTCAATGTAAAAGAGGATTATTATTAAAGAATGACAAGAATATTAGTCCCTTTCTACTAAGTTTTACTCTCAATACTATTCATTTAATATCTGGTCCTATACTGTACATTTTTTAAGGCATGCATATACACATACACGTACATATATATATAATAACACATATTACATATTATGTGTATATGTGTTATATGGTATATATTGTACATATTATATAATGTAATGTTTATTATATATAATGTGTATTTTAAAGCTACAAAATGCACTTTTATATTTTAAAAAATTATTTTTACTAGTTTTACTGTTTTCAGATTCTTTAGAAATGTAAATCAAATTCATTCCTGCTTAAGCAAGTAACATAATCTTATAAATTTAACCACAAAGATCAGAAAATAAAAACAAGAAGAAAAGTTTGTTTTATAAATTCAACTTCTGGAAACTCTGTGCCATCACTGTGCCATTCATTGTATAATTTGGAGTGCATTTTGTGTAAAAATAACCTGTGTGCATTATTCATGTTGGCAGGCCCTTTAAATAGCCGTAAAGCATGTGGGAGCGGATTGCATCTGCCCTGTGCTTTTTACGTCTGTCAGTTCTAGGAGATGGCAATCTTGCATAATCCCAGAAGTTTCCTTTTATTCTGAACTGCTCTTGGCATCTCATGGATGTATCTTGACCGGATTATCCAGGTTAAAATGCCCCATTTCTTGATTGGATTCTGATCTAAGTAGTATAAGAACCGTCATTTTTACCTAATCATTGGAAAAAGTTGCAGACTCAGTGATAGTCCACTTACATGACTGCCTGTAGGGTCAGCTTTTGGTATGTCCTTTGTGCTGCATTTTTTGTGATAGTGGTCACCGTGCATTTAACCCTTCTTTTTATTTATTATACAAGAGATACAAATACTAAAATATATTTTTAAATATGTTACCTCCCTTGAGCATAATTGTTGTTTAGGCATTTAATATTTGTCATTTTGGTGGCATTGAGGATTAGACCAAACCTTACATATTTGGGGTGCCGTCTTCACCACATAGCATCTCCAGCCCTTTTGCTTTCCAGAGGGTCTGTCATTAAATTGCCCAGGCTGGCCTTGAACTCACTTTGCAGCCCAGTAGAGCTTTAAGCTTGCAGTCTTGCTACCTCAGCCTCTCACATTACAGCCTTCAACAACAGAATCGTCTATTTATTCTCTTTCAGGTTTCTGTATGAATTTCAGAATCATTATTGTTCTCAAGACTCTTGGAATTTTATCAGTATTTAAAATTTAGCACACGATGATTATCATTTTTGTCATTAGCATAATGATTATTTCTGTCCAAATGGATGTTATTTCTTTATTTTCCTTCATGCTGTCTTTATAGCTTTTAAAATGTCTTAGAGTGTTCACCATATACATAGATTATATCCCAAATAAGATCCCACACATATGGTATTCTACACAGTACTTTTATTCATAGGTTGAGCATCCTTTAATGAAATAGTTTTATGTGTGTGTGTGTATATATAATATATACATACATGTGTTACTATGCACGTTATTTACTGAATCTTCATAATATTTTAGACCATATGTCTAATAGGAATGCAATCAAAGTGTCTCTGAGGGCTGTTTCTCCTCATTTCTAAATATGGCATCTGTATTTTTTGGCTTTGTGATTTTCATTTGTTTGTTTACCTTGAATCAGGGACTTATCCTTTAGCCCAGGCAGGTCTATAATTCACTGTGTAGCCTAGGCTGGCCTATAATTCACTATGTAGCCCACACTGACCTCAAACCTATCCTCTTGTCTCAGTATCCCAGGCTCTGATATTACAAGCATGAGCTACCACAACCAGGCTTTGTATTTTCTTTGATTTGGAGCTTAATTTTCCATACTTTGATAACTTGGTAAAATTCTTATCCATGCTTATATTTTAAGAATTAATCAATATTATCAGTATGTAATAGTATGTTATAAGAAGTCAGATTTGTGATTGGATCTAATTCAGTTAAAAGCATAGTGAACATCTCCCATAACGAAATCTTACATTAAATTTTATATAATATTAAAGAATAAATAAGAGGAAGTGCTGGTGTTAGTCTTCATTACACATAAAACAAAGGATCAGGAGGAAATAGAAGAACCGTATAGTGGAAGTATAGTGAATTCCAGCAATGAAGCATAGAAGTGTTTTAGGATATGTTAAAATTTATTTTATAAGATAATAACTTTGCACAGTGGGCTGTGTATTGGACTAAGTTAGTAGATGATCAGGCTTAACCATGAGACATCTTTTGAATGTAGTGATTGTTGCCCAGAAACAAACCTGTATATGAACCTAAGTGATGTCCAGTGAGACACACCGGTGATCGAGACTCAAAGGGAAGATTAATTTTATTCAACACCTAGAATGGTTTTGCCTGTCAATATCCAGTACTCTTTGGATGTTTACCCAATCAGGAAAGGGGTTTAGTGGAAACTATTCATGTCTTTCTTATGTAAAATGTGAATGCCCGTCCTACTGGACACCAAGACTGTTCTTGCTTTTTCATTGAGAAGGACTGCTTTTGTATAATGCTCTATGTGCTATATGACATTGCCTATGTTAGTTAAAGTAGCTTTTTTAAAGTCTTTTTAGGGCTCATGTGTATATGCTTACATATCTAAAATATTTTTCTTATTTGCCAGTAAAATAAAAGTGACAGATTTTGTTTTCTTTCTTTCTAGGCAGGTTTTATTATCAAGAATATTGACAGCTAACTTGCATTGAAAGCAATGCGTATTGTAGTTTTGTGGGATGAATCCCTGTGTGAATTTTTCATTTTGAGAGTTTGGGCCAAATATTTACATATCTATATCAAAAGGCAGAGTTACCCAGTTTTCTACTGTGTATGATCAACAGTACATTCATTCTGACATTTCCCCCAATGTTTCCTTCCATGTCAAATAATTTGCAGTTGTCTGTATGAACTGTATGTCCTGGTTGCTGACATGAGAATGTGAGATTAAAAAGCAGTAAGGTAAAGGCTGAAAGAAATAATTTCCAAGGTTATTTCACTTTTCTCCCATTTACCTTGAAAAACACAATTGCACATACTCCTTGAGTAGATAACAGAGGGGAGATGGCAGTTTTCTACTGCCACATAGAATTAAAGGGTGCATATCACAATGGTGTGTGGTCTAGCATAGTGCTTTATGATTTGAAGTTTCTATGAAAATATTGAAGTCCTTTAAACACTCCCTTTTCAGAAATATTATGGACAGAATTATCTAAATCAAATCTTAATTCTTTAAAAAATAAATTGAATACGCTATGTATATTTTTGAAACACGATTCAGACACTTAAAATGACATTTATTAAAAATTATGACTACCTTGAGTAAATAATATACCAAAACATGTTTCTTGAAGATTCTGTGGATTAGGAATTTTTGGAAAGCTGTATATTTTCCTCAAATTCTGATCCCTGGCAGCTGTATTTATTCTCTGAAACTTGGAAGTATCCGCTTTGTTGACACCAAATGTTCAAATCACGAGTCTTCGTTGTTTAGTTCTTATTCTACTGGGTAGAAGTTAGTGTTCATCCCAAGCTTCAGCAGATTTCCTGAGACTTGGGGGCATGAAGTCACAATGTTTTGTAGTACTGATGTGCTATTAGTCCTTCAGCATCAGGCCTGGCTCACATGTGTGTCTACTGAGATGTGGGCTGAGGAAGATACTCCTCTGATTTGGGGCTGGGATCTCCTGGGATGTGTTTTGGGTTCAGCTAGCACAAGGCAGGTCAAGAATTGTCTCCACTGCTCTGTAAGCGACCCGCATTCCTTTAAAATTGACCTAGCCAGATCATGTTCTCATGGTGACAGAAGACAGAACACTAAGGCCTCTTGAGGTATAGCCTCTGTCCAAGAAGGTACTGCACTAATGATGCTGCATTCTCAATGCCAAGGTAAGTTTCTAGTTCGCCTTAGATTAGAGTGGCAAAATTGACTACCCCTTCATACAAAGACTTACCAAGTCACAGTGATGAAATGACTAGATAATATGAAAAGTGGGAGTTGAGGCCATTTTTGCAGTTAATCCTTTTCTTTCAGAAGATGGTTCCACCAAAGTTAGAGCCACCGAGAACCTGGGCCTTCAGTAGCCAGAAACAGTTGTGTTTGTAACTTTTCTCTTGACAGTGCCAGTTCACAAAGCCAGTTGTTCCAATTTATTATAGAATCTAGAATCATGAAAATGAAACTCACCACTGCTAGTTTTTTCAATATTATAATTTTCAATTATTTACGTATTTATTTATGTATTTATTTATGTATTTATTTATTTGTGTGTATTCATGTTTATGCATGCATGAGGTTGCATGCATGTACTACAAAAAACCATGTGTAAATTACAAGGCAACTTGTGAAAACCTTTTCTCTTCTTCTACCATGTGGGCCACAAAGATCAACTTAGGTAGCAGACACTGCCTCCTGTCACTGCTGCTGCTGTTGCTGCTATGGGTTTTGTTGTTGTTGTTGTTGTTATCTAGAATCCCATATTATTTTTAACTATTTTACCTAAATTTTGGAATGCTCCACAATGGTGGATCATTCATATCTCTACCTCAGTAAACAATACCTTAATGTGTGCCTGGTCATACTGAGTACTTCAAACTGAAAGCCATTGGAAGGCCAAAGAAAGCCAATTCTCTGTTTGACCTCCTGTCCTTTCTCTTGCTACCTTCTCTAGCAACCTTAGAATTGCTCTTCCTCAAAATCAGTCTTAGAAACACCAATCCCTGGTGGAAGAAAACAGAGTATAGAGGTGCCTAGGGTTATGTGATAAGTCTAAAGGTGATACCTTCCTGAATGGAACTCTAAGACCTGTAAAGTACATTGGGTTGAAACTGAGGAAACAGGTGGACTATAGTTAGAAAACAGTGGGTCAACTTCAGCTCACTAACTGTAAAAAGTGCACCCTGTGAATAGGAGACACTTATAGGGAAGCTAGGTGTGCTGTGTACCCTTTTGAGTGAAGACATTTATGGAAATCTAAAATAGATGCTCTAAGCTAGTGGTTTTCAATCTTCCTCATGCCATGACCGTTTAATACAGTTCCTCAGGATGTGATGACCCCAACTGTAAATCTGTTTCATTGCTACTTCATAACTGTAATTTTGATTCTGTTTTTTTTTAAACACCAATATTGTATCTTTTATTTTCTATCAATTTTAAACCTTAAAACATCAGTAACCAGCAGAGTAAGACATTCAGTACATGTCTGCAGAGAGCAGGCCACATGGAAAGCACTGTACCAGTCTAATATCAACTTCTCTTTTGTTCTTTCTAATGCAATTTCAGGGGTATCTTTAAAAATTGTTCACTTGTAAACAACATGAATCAAAATAGAGTGAGGTAATTGCAATGTAAATATCTGATTTTCTGATGGTCTTTGGCAACCCCTGGGAAGGGGTCTTCAACCCCCAAAGGGGTTATAATGCATAGGTTGAGAATCACAGCTCTAAGCTATTGAATATTTTAAATTAAAATAGTTTGCTTCCTTTGACCAGGTTTCTTAGGTTTAAAGTCAGGTTCTTGGTTGTCATTATACTGCCTGTTTGAAAGTGAGGATCCTGCATGTGAATCTGCAGGTGAGTGAATGCAACACTTTCTTGGAAAGATGATTCTTGGCTTTGTGTAATGTTACACCTCTGGGCTTATTAGCATTTTTTTCTAAGTAGCTGAAATCACACTGTTAAAAAGTCAACTGTTAAGAGTCTATTTTCAGCCGTGCCACTACCCAGCTGTGACATGTGAGACAAATTACCTCACATTCGTCATTCTGTCTGCTGATGCCACACACACGGCTTCCTGTTCAAGGCACCGAAGAGCTGTGGCTATCTAGCAATGTGGCAATTTTGTTTTTTTCTCCTGCTAATAGTCATGTGATTTCATTACTAATTTTCATGATTCATGTTCTAGTTTGATAAAGACTCCGAATATAAGCTATAGTTAATTTCCTATCAAAAAATCTAATTATGGATATTTTTCTACAGTGTTGGGCACTGAAAAGATTCCAAATGATCTTTAGAGTCAAGTAGCATGTTAGGGAGAAATAGATTGATGGAGAGAGATCATCCAGTTGCTATGAGGTCCTAGTAAATCAGCAGAAGCCATAAGAATACATAGACATGATGGTCGACCTGTGAAGCAAGGCGTACTGGGGACTCTTGCAGGACTAGGAAGTCGTTTTCTGGGATAACATTCAGCTGTCTCCATGTAGGGCTCTTATCACAAGTATGGACCTCACAGAATTGAATAGACTGCTGGGAGCTCACCATGCTTCAGGCTTTGTATGGCATTTGTCCCAATGCAGATAGATTCACATATAGAGATCACAGCCCCCTAGGAATATCAAACTTAGGAACAAAGTTCCATATCTTCTAGGACAGGTAGGAAAGAATTTGACAATACAGATCCTCAAGGCTATTAAGGATGGCATTGACAATAAGGAATATATAACTGCACAGTCATTTAAGAGACTGATGGAGAGATGAGAAAATAAAGCTGAGGAATAGGGGAGGGGGCAATGGGAGATGTGTTTGGCCTGGGGCATTCATACTTCAGTCAAAGGCAAATGATAGATCCATTCACTTGACCTCTACAAGTTAATAAACTAATGATCTGACATGAATTCTTATTGCAGCTAAATTTTCATGTCAGACTATTTTCAGTTGTTTATACAGCTTCCAATTTTGTGGTATGACAAGTAGCCCCCAGAACTATAAAAATAAACTTCTGTTACTTTAAGCTGCTGAGTGGGTGGCAGTCTCACAGTAGCCACGGGGAGTCCGTGCTATTGATTTTAGTATCCTTCCCCTGTGCTTCCTGCTGAGCACACATGTACAGGCATGTAAGTCCCAAGTCATGAATTCTGTGTTGATTAGGGCCAAGTGTTTTTGTAAGAGAATTGCCTTAACTTACACTTCAGTAAGCGTATGAAATCGATCATGTTTCATACTTCCTTATCCAACGTTTGTAATTTATACCATTATGGTGTGTGTGTTATAGTAACATAAAGCAGCCAGTTTACCCTTTCTATCAGCATTTTTGTAAAAAAAAATATATTTAACTTTATTGAATTTGTTGTGTATTATATAGCCACTTATGTATCAATTTATGAACAGTCTACTTTTATTTAGTTACTTATTTTTAAGATTAACTCAGTGTCTGTGTATAAGTGTCGGTGTGCAGATGTGTACACCGTGTACATGCATATGTACATGCATGCACATGTGTACATGCATACACATGTGTAAAGGAATGCAGGTGCTGATGGTAGGCAGAGTGTTTTATCTTGTGGAGCTAGAGTTACAGGTGCTTGTAAGCCAGCTGCATACCTTGGCTGCTGGGAACAGAACATGGACTATCTCTCCAGTTCTACTTCAAGTTATTATAATTTTAAAAGATGTAATGGCACACAGTTGACCAAACATATGAAACCACCCATGGATTCTGCGGACTTTCCCGTAGATCTTGGAGTAGATCTACAGGATCTTGCTAATTTCGGGGGTGCTCCAAGGTTGCTCTAGCCAACTTTGGAAGGATTGACAGAGAAGTTATTTTTACCAGTGCCTCTCTGCAAAGATGGCATCCATACAGTTCAGTTCTAGAACTTTTATTTGCTGTGTTTATATATTTTGAATCTTTCAGTTTTTAAAACCTTTCCCTGTCTTCAATCAGATATAAAAACTCAAAATGTATTGAACAGCATCCTGTGACCTTCCACAAGTGTCGCCTCTGATGTAGCCTGTCACCAGCTGTAGCTTTTTAAGCTGAATGTCATCAAACTACCATCCAACAGTTTGCAATATGCTTGGTATCTCTTTCTTGTCCAGAAAGATTGTTACCCTTTAATCAGTGCTGAAAAGTGAGTAGCATTTTCAACTACTGCAAAGGTAACTAGCTACATGAGATAGAAAAGGAATAATTTTTTCACAGAAAAGAAGATAGGGAGAACATGGGTAGGAAACAAAAACAAATCGGTTTTTTTTTTTTTTTTTTTTTTTGGACAGAAAAGACTTTTTTCCTAAGTCTTCATATTAAGGGATAAATGCTGACCTTTTTGTTAGTTACTAAAATCAAGTATTATTACAGTAGCTTCTATAGGAAATTCAATGTACTTTTCCCCAAGCCATATATGAGTTAATATATATATAATATACACATATTATATATATGTTTATATATATGTTATCAAATCTGCCTAAACAAACCAGCAATGAGTAGTGAAAAGCATACTCCTTTCATGGTACATGGACTTGAAATGGTGAGGGAAATGGAGGGAAAGTAACAAAGAAAAAATCTGAAGAAAGAGCAATCAAGAAGTAGTGTTATCTGAGACCATTGCCCAGCATTTCAAACAATTCTATACAACAAACCTTCTACACTGCTATAAATGTTCCTTGTCTATGTAGTTCAGCAGCCACTAGTTCTGTATTGCTATAGAGCTTCTGAAACCTGACTCCTGTGATCAAGGAAATGAGGTTCTAGTAGCAGAACTCATAAGCTTTACCACTTAAAATATGGCCTTGTGCAAGGGTCATCCGAGTCACCAGGGAGTTCTACAGTGCTGCAGAATCTTGACTCTTACCCAAATGGACTGACTCAAAATGTGCATTGACAACATCTCCTGGCACAGTGATGTACTCCTGAAAGTTGGAGAAACCCTGCCCTCCAGCTATTTTCATTTGCTAATTAATCACCCATGCAGAGACACTAGGGATTTTGCTCTTATTGTGGAGGAGTGAACTTTAGCAATGCATTCACTTTTTTGATGCTGAAGAATATTTGCTCCAAGAGTCACATAGCATTTCCACAGCTGCCTTTAACTCTTTTCCAGAGGAGGGCAGAGCTGACCGTGTTACTTGGTGACCTGTTGCTTCCTTCACAGAGAATCAAATACACCTTTTCATGTGGTAGATATTGCTTTCTGGCTTTGTGGAACATCTTGAGTTGAAGCCATCTCTGACTAGGTTTCTCTGTAGTGAATGATGAAGAGGGTTTGAATGGATGCTAGGGTTCATTCTTAAGACCAGGACTTTAAAAGCTATCCTTATAAAGATTTGAAAGCTAAAAGCCAAAAGATAAAGAAACAGAAATCAAAGAGAATTACTGTGTTCTCTGAGACTGTTGCCCCAATATTTCAATCAACCGTCGTAAGTGCTGGGACTAGAAAGTGACTTGATGGAATGGTGAGTTGTATGAGAACTACAACATAGTCCCTGTTTAACAAGGGCTTATCTTAGAGTTAAACACGTAGATACAGTTCAATTTAATAAGTCATAATACAAATGCCCCTGAACTCACAGATAGTCCAATTGTAATGAGATTCTTTAATTGACTTGAGATTTAATTCTTATCCTCTGTTCCCATGGGGGTCACTTATACTTTGCAAGGAGACAGGATGTCTGAGCAGAAAATCTCATGATAGAAAATGTCAATATGTCAAATTCTATAAGCCCATTTCCTATTAGTGACTGGTAATGTTTTGCAGCAAGGTGTTTTAGTGTAGATAGGAAGGGTCCACAGTCCCATCTCTCTCAGAAAACCAAGCCCAGCAAAGATATTGATCTGAGGTTACCTGACTGAATCCTGGCACCCATACTCAGATATCAGCTGGGAGTGGATCTCCTGCTTTAGTCTGGCTCATGGCCAGTTCCCTGGAGAAGTCATTCCCATTTTTTACAAGTCAAGTGTTTTGCTGAGGTTGGCTATGAAGAATGTCAGAACTAGATTTACCTTGTCTTCTCTGCAGCCCACTTAGTTTTCTCTTCTTCTGATGTACCTGACCTAGAGTCAACAGATCCCTGCAGTAGATGTCGTATGTTAACACCAGCTCCTGTGATTTCTTTTAAGATGTAATAACCTTGATTTCAGGACACTCTGAGTGGGACTGCATGCCCATCCATGTGTCAGCTTTATTAGAGCCTAGCACCGTCTTCAGTTTGCCTCCAAGTGTCAGGAAGTAGACAATGTCTGTCCATATTTGCACAGCCTCAGAGGAGTAGATCTGCTTGTAGTCGACCTCAGAAATGAATGCTGAATTGTTTTAGTCCTCATTTCTGGTTTCAGAATGAAATACAGGTAGAATTTAAAGAACATGGAGTTTATTTGGCTTGCTTACTTTCATTTATTTGGTGGAAACAGGGGTGTCAGATGGCAGGACACTAACTAGTACTGGGAGGCAGCCTTCTTTTTGTGCTTCACAATGTCACATGGGATGTCATAGCAATGGTTCTCAACCTCTTGACAAATATTTGCGTTACTATTCATAACGGCAGCAACATTACAGTTATAAAGTAGCAACAAAATCATTTTATGGTTGGCAGTTACCACAACGTGAGGGACTATATTAAAGCACCACAGCGTTAGGAAGGCTGACAGAGAATTGTCCACTATGGGTCTTTCTGCTCTTCTTATAATGACAGCATGAGACCCTACTTTTAAGACCTCACCTAATCCTAAAAGGCTCTCAAAAGCTGTGTCTTCCAGCTATATTAATATAAGTGGGAGTGCCCTACATTTCCACCACAGCAGTAATTGCAGAAGAGTTTTTCCTGGAGAGTAATTTCCTTAGCTATGTACTATTGTATCTCAACAAAGCTTCTGTGGCTTTTTTTCGTTATAAGATTAATTATTTATTATAAACCACTTGCACTGCCCTGTATATTTTTAAAGATGGTGATTAAATTTTGTAAGACATGTGTTATAATGAAAAAAAATCTTCATTTTTATTACTGGACAGCAATTTTTGTCTGTAACTTCTTGTCTAAATATATCTGGATTTTAATACAACACTGAAGACTCTAGAATTTTTGCTTGTCTCTAATACCATTGTAACTTGGTTCTGGAGAGAGATGGGTCCCATGTTTCTCCAGTGTCTCTCAGCCCTGTCTTATTACCTTCCTACAGAGAAGACATGAGGAACAAAAGACATTTCTTATAGTTTCAAGAGACTTATTTATAAAAAAAACCACACTGTATATAAAATATTTTGTATTTTTCCACGAAACTTCATTAATGTAATTTCCACTTGGTTATTGCAGCTAATGATTATGTAAGCATCCTTGCTCATGTGGAAAATTGAAGATGTTAAAATGGCCTTTAGTCTTTTAGAAAATGAAATTAAGCTGTTTTGGTGTATAAAATTCAGCATGTAACACTTTGAATACAGTGCTTGGCTGCTTTAATGTGACACATAGTGCTTCGCTGTGGCATCTACTTTAGGAATGGGCTTCGTAAAACTAAATGAGCTTATATGTTCAGAAATGTCTGGATTCTCAGACTTAAAACACTGCCTGCTCAATAAAAGGCATTTCAAAGTATTAATGATTGTTATGCTTTCTTTTGTGGAACCAATAATATTAAAGGGGAACCAGCTCTTCCAAATTATAGTTTACTTTTACTTAAATGTATATGGATCCAATCTGTCAAAATACTTATAATTTAAAGGGATCTAGCTTCATTATCTTAATGTTGAAATAAGATCTTGTGTCATAGATCATGGATTGCAATAGCAGTGGCCATTTTATATACAATTATTATAAGTGCAATTACTTACTAGAAATGTGCCTGTCAATGCTACATTATTAAATAAGGTCACTGTAGCAAATCTGATTCCTGGTTCTTGCCAGCTTGAAGATCCATCTAGGACATATAGTTATACATTTTTGTAGCAGAGGAAGGAAGCCCTTGGTTTCTTCCCTATCAAATATGGGTAGTAATTTTTCCTACTCAAAGGATTAGAATGAAAAGAGCGAAGCTCCCAGTCAGCTAAAGGTGAACAACTCAGAAAGAAGCTGTGTGCTAAAAGGTGCCCACCTTCCCTGGTCTATAGAATCTTCTCTTCCTGGGATACTCAGAAAGACAGAATATGAGTTTGTAATTTGTGAATATTCTGTGAACAAGGCTTACTCATGATCACATAGAAACATAGACATGAGATAAAGAGTACGAGGAATTTATTGAATTGGTATTACAGTATTTTCTTGTTATAGCTTTTTCAGTGAATGGGACTTTGCAAATCTTTGTGCCTGTTCATGCATGTCATAACATGTAGAATGCCATAACATGTTGAATGTCATAACATGATACCAGGCCTGACTTCAGAAATCCAAATTACCTGGAGAGGGCACTCTACATTAGAAAGAAAAGCAATCAGCTTTGCTGTTCACAGTGTCTCAGGCTTCCTAGAAGTGCTGAGTTTTAAAATCTTTTTCTGTTTTAAATGCCTTGGTGGAATAGACTAGTTCGACAGTTTGGAAAGAAACTTTTAAGTCTGAGCTGTCAGACAGATTACATATCCCTTGCAAAAAATTAAGAGGGAGAAGGGTAGAACTGAGAGAAGTTAGACACAAGCCCCAGCGTTCCCAAGTAGACCAGGAAGAAGGATGTACAGCCCTGCTCATGCACAGAAAAGAAAACATAGTTTTCATCATTTCTGGGGCTCATAGTGAATATGCAAATGTGGTTGGTACCTTCCAAGGCTTGCTTTCTGTCCAGATCTACTTTTCTCAGTTAATCCACTCGTAAGAGTTTATAAGTTTAGTCTTGTTGGTTTGAAAGTTTGTATAACTTGTTTCTGGAAGACAGCAGAAAAGGAAAACAAAGAAAGAAATTAAAAAACAGGAAGTTTTATTTTCTCACAGTGCTGGAGAATGCACTAAGTCTCTGCATGAGCTGACGAGTGTTCTTCATTGGACTATACCCTACTCTTGTGCTTTTCTTTGGTTTATAAAGATAATAAGATCAAGGATGTCAGGCCCTTGGAGCCACAGAAGCTTAGGGTCAAAAAGGATTTCCGAGAACCTAAAATCTGGTGCATTCATCAGATGTTCTGCAAAGAAAAGCTTTCAGGATCCAATCCATAGGAAACCTCCTCTAACATAGTATGCACTTGGAATGTGACAGTTCATATTAGCACTCTGCTAAGACTGTGTTAAGCAAGCCACTTGGTTATGCCAGTCACACAGGGTTTCTGACTTGAGATCCCATTTACTGTCGAATGCCTGGGACTTGGGGGCTTGTAAAGGTTAATTTATATGGTTGACTGTTAAGAAATGCTTGGGTATCAGTGAGGCAGACTTTGGATGTGTATGTTAATGTGATTCCAAAGAGGATTTATGTAGATGGCACCAACCCAATAGTCTAAACACTGGAGTGGATAAAAGGGAGGAGAAAGTCAGAGGAGTGCCATCACTTCCTTCTTTCTCTCTGAGCTTCAGTGATGTGAGCAAGCAAACTTTGTATTCTGTTTACCACCCCACTTCTGCCACCTTGCCTTTCCATCATGGATTATGCATTTAAACTGTGTGTCCACTTACTGTTCTTTCTCCCTTCTTACTGCTTGGAAGACAGTTCTTCACATTAACGAGAAATGTACTTATACCTGAGTATTTAATTCAAACTTGAAATTTTTCCCTGCAACATTCCTGTATCAGCTTCAGTTCTTTCTTGAACAGCAGCAGCAGGAGCAGCAGGAGCAGCAGTAGCAGCAGGAGCAGCAGCAGCAGCAACAACAACAACAACAGCAGCAGCAGCAGCAGCAGCAGCAGCAGCAGCAGCAGCAGCAGCAGCATGTCTATAGTTCTTAGAACACATCAGTCTCAGCTGAAACCAAAGAAATAAGCATCTACATTTTAGGAAGATTCTCATAGGATTTATATTCATGTTAAAATTTGACAGTCATGGGCCTTGAATTTATTCTGATTTACTACCTTCGTGTCCATCAGGTTAGGTACCTCCTGAGGAAATCAGTATGGAAATAGCCAGTCTTATCAGTGTGTCCAGCGAATTTGCTGATGTGTCATGATTTTTGGATTAGACAAATAGACCCACTGCATTTGCTTAGCGAAGTTGTGCGTAGTGATACTCTATATTACAAATCACGGACAGACAGGCAAATGAGCTGGTGTCTTTTCTGGGGCACCGTGATAGTAGGTGGTGTTTGTGAAACCAGGTGTATTTAGTGAAAACAGAGCATGACTGACAGTTTGAGACAGATGGCATAGATAAAAAGAGGGCAGAGCAGTCCACAATTGCAGCTTGCTGTTGAATATATGATTGATAGTACTTTCATGTGTGATTGTTGGTTAGCTCTGACAACTGAGGGGCATTTATGGGGAATCAGAGCCATCACTCAAAATTCAAACTCCTGCAGAAATACACATTAGACCAAGTAAAATGTGTACAGTTGTCAAAAAAATGGGTATAACAGAGAGCTTCTTTTCAGGGTTAGCAGTGATCTCTATCTCGATATGGACTGTCCATGAATATATGCATTCATCAAACTCAGTGAATTATTAACTTAACATCTGAATATCTCACTGAATATTAATACCTCAGTGAAAGGGAAACATTTGTCTTATGAAACTAGACTGCAGCTGACACTAGACACAGCCATATGGGCTGGCAAGTTCACTTTCATGGTCACACCGAAGCTTTTAGCGTATGCAAAAAGGCTGATTGTACTGATCTCCTGGGCATCCTGATTAGAGATGCAAACTCTCATACGAACCAGGTTGCAGTAACAGAGGGTGCAGTAGCATAAACTCTGGATATGATCCAGCCAGGTTCAATCTGACTTTAGTCACCATCAATCTAAGGCATAACCTTTATATGCTGTCATTTTCTTATCTGTGAAAGGACACCAGATGAAACATGTCTTTTAACAGCATGTTTTGAAGGCTGGATGAAGAACATGTAAAACTCTGTATATTTATTAGACAGAGAAAGGGGATAGAGTGAATGATCCTCTACCATTATGACCTCAACCAGTTTGATTTTTCTCAATGTTAAAAATCACTATTTAAGATGAATTATTACCGAGTGGGCCTGATACTGAAATATTGAGTTACTTTTTTGCATGGTATTGACAGTTACCAGTCAACCCATTCATTCATAAGCCTCAAGACATAAGGAGTCATCTATTTTGGTAATCATTCTATTCTGGAGGCAGTAGGGAGGGACATGACCTGCAGGAGGTTAAAAATAGCATGTTGAGTGGACAAGCAAATGAGTGACACTTAAATAAATCTAGGAGGCGTTGGGTGAGGGGAACTATAATTGGATTGTATTGTATGGAAGAAATCTGTTTTCAATAAAATAAAGAGAAATAAATGAACAAATGAGACTCGTTCTTGAAGTGGTCCCCATGAATGTGGGCTTAAGTTTTATGAATTATTTGACACTTTCCTGTGTATATAACACACTCCGATTATTCTCACCCCCAATCCTCACATCTCTCTCATACTCCCAACAAGCATTCTTCCCTTCCAGTCTCCTCCCACTTTCATGCCCTTTGCTCTTGATTTGTGATAACTAAGCTTAATGTGGGCCATTACCTGACAAAGGATATGGAGCTCTCAAGTAGAATCTGGTAGGCTCATGAGTGGACACACTTTGGAGAATGATTTGCCCTTCCTTAGCATTCACGCATAGGTGGTAAGTAGTTCCTGTGAGACCCCTGCACCCAGGACTCTCTTCCCATCCATGACTACTGACCAGTCCAGGTTTGTGCAGGTCCCCATATGTATAACAGCTGCTGTGAATGTTTTCATTGCAAAGTCTGTGTCATAACCAGAAGACAAGATTTGGCATCCACCCTCCCCATCATATAACTCCTACATTCTTTCCTCTTAGGTGATGCTCCCTGAACCATAGAGGACATAGGATAAAGGTCCTTCGAGTGCTCAGCACCCAACAGTTGCTTATCCTCAGCATTTTAAGAAGCCCCAAGTTGCTGCATTCACTGCCTTTCACTGCACAGAGAAGCTAATCTGACGGAGGCTGAGAATAGCATATGGCAAGGAATATAAGTATTGATACAAGGCAGTTCGATGCCATGTGAATTTATCACAATAACAGCAGCATGCTTTTGCTGCCCACAGAGCCCATTATTTCTCCAGCTATAGGCTTTTCACTAAGTTCATAGTAACACATGAATTCTCTCACATGGGATGGGTGTTCTATTCCCCCAGAGACCAGTTGATTACAACCATTAACAATCACACTAATCGTGTATGGATTTCCCTGTCCTGAAAACTTTGGTTTGGCAGGACTTGATATGATTTGTTTTCTTAATAAAGGCCACAATTGCTGGAGTGAGAAGGAATCTCAGAAGAGTTTTGAATTTCCCTGCAAATGTTAATTAGATTTCTGTGTGCTTCTCATGTGTACTGACCAGTAGATGAATGTCTTTTGGAGACAGGTATCTACTTAAATGGTATCAGAGAAGCGTTTCAGGTGTTGAGAAGGAGCCAATAATTAGAAAATTTATTGTTCTTCCATGTGAAGGGAGCTGTCAGTACAAAGGCCTGAAACTAAAGCGATTAGATCCCATTCCAGCACCTCAAGGCTCAGACATCAACATTTACACCACGAAAATACCTGTTTTAGGCATACATTAGAGACAGTCTGGCAAATAGCTCATTGGTAAAGCACTTTCCTGACATGGGCAAAGCTGTGTTCAGTTCCCCAGACACACTAAATAGATAACATACCTATTGATCTACATTTAAAAAGAAAACACGCTTTAGAGCTTTAGAGCCAGGAATCGTGGTGCCAGACTGTACTAGCAATACCCAGATGCAGAAGCAGGAGGATTGTGGGTTTGAGGGCAACCTGGCCTACATAGCACGTTTGAAGCCTTACGAGGAAACCCTGCCTCAAAAGATTGACAACAAAACCAAAGTATAAAAGTTTAATTAAGATAGGAACTTATTACAACCTTCCATTGTGCTACATTGACTGTTCTTCTCTTCAGGATAGTTTATCAGCTGAGATCAAAACAATTTATACTTAGTTGGGATATAAGCCAAATTAAGAACAGAAAAATTTTGACCTTCAAATCTGGCAAGCATCGTGTTTCTATTAGTCGCTGCACCTGCCATCATACGCCATAAGGCAGGGACCTGCTCATGTTCATTTGTGTATCTCTCAGAGCTTCCCAGAGAAGCTCTGGAGGATTCTTAATCTGCACAATAAGTGTTTCATCAAGCTAACTGCATTGGGTTGGAAAGTGAAGAGCACATGCAGAGAGCACAGAGTCGAGGACTCAAAGAAAAGCCTGCTTTTGCGTGCTTAAATGATGAAGAGGTTTAGAAGCTGGGTCTTTAGTCTTTAAATATTGCGCTTGCATATTCTGCTCACAACATGTACACACATTCACACACGCGCACATGCACACACACACACACACACACACACACACACACCTTTTGTAGGTATATATGCATGCACACAAAAATGAGTACATAGTCATAATGGATGTTGAATTTGCTTTAAGTACCATGCTTCTATTAAATAAGTGACTCAGGGCAAGCTTTACAACACCACCAAATATGCCATGGTGAAGATTCACTTTGAATCATGCAACAGCCATTCTAATGTTTGTTTCCCTCAGACTCAGATGGCATTCACATACTGGAAGCTGACAAAGTATTTGTATAACTATACAGTTAGTTTGTTGACTTGTTTAAACTGATTTACTTTCTGTGGATTCCTCTCAGGCAACACTGTTTCAGTATGGAGGGGCCCTTTCAACATCCACTAAGTGTTTTACTAGCAAAAATATTCCATGTGATAAACCCACCGTATCTGAAGTTTTTCCTATTTTTAATATGTATTAGATCTCTCTGCCAACATTCATCCTATAAACAGAGCTGGGCAAAGTTTTTCAAACATTAGGATTTAACCATCAAAATATCAAGTATTTAGCAAAGGTTCCACTTCAGTTCAATAGTCAGCTCTTCTCTAGGGACAGATTCAGATACCAAGAACCACATATAGGACTGAACCCATGTATGTATGCACGTGCATGCACACACACACACACACACACACACACACACACACACACACACAAGGACTTTTACCATTTTACTCAAAGGGAAGAAACTTTTTCTTCTCCTGGCCTGTCCAAGCTTCCAGCATGGATTCCTTGAGTGCATTATTTAAATAAATTGGCGAGTATATGAACACAGCTATGATGCTGGGACAGTTGTCTACTAATGACTACGAGAAGGTAGCATGCAGTACCATGGAGAGTATAGATGGCCTGGACCAAAGCATGGTTGACACTTCCCAGGCTGGGTGAGATGTCATCATAGAACAGAAATTTAAATAGAACTTAAAGTGTACACATGCTTAGGATAGTTTTTAGTTTGTAATTTTGCATAAAGGTTTACACTCACCCTCTGAAAGGGCAGCTATAGTGAGGTACTTATCCATGTTCCCAAGAAACCATCAAGTCATCCTTGATGGTGCCTCTTGGTCTGTAGAGAGCATCAGACATTGCCCACCCCCACCAGACCTTGGAGCCTTTTAAAACACCAATCTGGATCCAACATGTCTGTGATGGGCCTGAGATTATCAAACCTTAATCAGGCCCTCGGTGATGCCATACACCACATGAATAGAAAAGGCCTAAAGCTCTAAATGAAAGTTTATACTTTTCAGCACACTGATTCCTCCTCCTCTCTCCTCCTCCTTCTCCTCCTCTATCATTGGTTCTTTTCTTTATCCCTAAGACAGAGCCTTGTGTGGCTTAGGTTGGCTTCATGCTCTATACATAGTGAAGAATGACTTTGAGACCCTCCTGCTGCCTTGATTCTCAGATTGCTGTAATTATACTTGTTCCCCTCTCTCTCTCCCCCTCCCTCTCCTTTTCTCTGCCCTCCCCATCCCTTTCTCCCTTTCTCCTCCTTCCTCTCACACACACAGAGTCATGCTCTCATCCTTCAAGCATAATTGCATACCTTCAGCCTCTGCAATGGGTGAATATAAATTCCCAAGACAAGGAGAATCAGTTCTCAGCTAAGCTGGTCAAAGTGGAGAATGAAGGGCACCACACTGTCACCATCAGTGCATGTGAGTGCTGAGGCTTTGGTTTTTTCCCTGCATCTGCGGGGGCTAGAGTGTCCTGTACACATTACATCCAATTTTCTGGGGGAAAAAGTTTCAAAAGCCGTATCCACAAGAGTGCACTTCTCTCTGCTTTTCAAACTAGTCGTTTTTTCCCTCTGGTATCTTGCAGAGGCAGCAGGGAGACCTGCCTAAGCTCACCCTTCTCCTTCTTTCAGCTTTTCACCATGACACTTTTCTGGCATCTGTGCTAGCAGATTCTGATTTTATGCCGAGTTGAAAGAAACATAGGAAGCACTGCTTCATTTCTGCCTGGAAAAGCCAGGGACAGGATAAATTGCCATTTCTTTCCCTGAGACATGGAACAGTGATTGCTGAGAGAGGAGGCAGTCCAGGGATCGTTCTTCACAGAGGGCTGGACCCATGAGCAATGTGCTACTTTAACTCCCAGTAGTTCTTGGACAAGGCTGAAAATAAATCAGAATTGTAAAGGAAGAAATATTCCATGCTCTCCAGCACTGAGAAAATGGGAGCTCTGTTACAATTGGATTTTTCCCCTCTATGCTTAACTCTATCCAAGCACACTAGTTCTCTGCACACACAGATTGAGAGTTTGAATTGATCAGCAGAATTGAATTTAAATTCTTCTTTTGCAATCTGAGCTGCAGCCTTCTAAAAATGCAGAGGTGGAAGTCAGAGAGGGCACAGGAAATGAACAAAACGAGGCCTGAAATGAACAAGATTGTATAGTATTGGTATCCTGGCTAGCTTTATATCAATTTTATACAAACTACAGTCATTTCAGAAGAAAGGAGAACTCCTCCAAAAGATTGACCTATGGAACATTTTCTTCATTGACGATTGATGTGGGAGGTCACAGTTCGCTTTGGACAGTCCCATCCGTGGGCTGCGTCCTGGGGTTGTATAGGAAAGTAGGCTGAGCAAGCCAGTAAGTGTGTTCCTCCAGAGCCTCTCCTTCATTTCTTCCCTTGAGTTCCTGGCCAGACTTTCATGGATAATGGACTATAAGCTGCAAGGTAAAATGAACCCTTTCCTCCCCCAAGTTTCTTTTCACTGTGGCATTTCATTCTAGCATAGAAATTCTAAGACACTTGGGGATTTTTGTTAAATAAACTTATTTAGCTGTTCCTAACTTAGACACAGAAAAAAATATATGAAAGGATACATGTTAGTTGCTTAAACAAAGAGACATTTTCCTGTTTCTGTGTCTTACATTTCTTCAAACTCCAAATACAGACAGAATTTGTTTTATGATATGTAGAGATTATCAGAACATTAGAAGAAAAAAAAAAAACCAAACAGGGTAAAGACAGCAGCAGATAATAAAAGGGAAGACTGTTAAAACAAGATGACTTTATAATAATTCAAGAGAAACTAGACATGTTGGATTTGTAGCCTAAAGCAAAGAAAGATGAAAGTCTGGTTAGCTCTCAGTCAGAAAGCTTAAGAGAGAAACTGGCTTCTGGAGATTTGAAGATGTAAACCTTGAATCTCTCATCAAATGTGGCCATTGTGGGTTTTAAAACAGCCATCATATGGCAGTAGAGAGACTGTCTCTTGAGGGAAACACTTAAAGAGAGCCCAAGAGCATTTAAACAAAATGAAGGAGGCAGAAGGACCAAGTCTAGAGCAGTGGTTCTCAGCCTGTGTTCCTCTACTACAGTTCCTCAGGTTATGGTGACCCCAATTATAAAGTTATTTTTGTTGCTTCTTCATTACTATATTTTTGCTACTGTTATGAACTGTAATGTAAATATTTTTAGAAATAAGTTGTGACCCAGGTTATCTAGAAGATCATCAGTGACAACCCATGACTTGAGTAGTGAAAGCAAACCAGCTTGTTGGCACACTTGTAATGTGCCTAACGCAGATGAATTATGAGTTTCAGTCTAGCCTCCGCTACCTAACAGCAGCATGTCTCAAAAAGTCAAAGCAAAATAAAAGAAAATCCAGAGGTAGGATTCGTTTTCAAGCCATTTAGATGGAAGAAAAGAAAACCGTGTAGGAAAAATGTGTTGTATCAATTTGTGTTGGTTTGAATAGGAATGGTCCCTATAAGACTCATGTGTTTGAATGGTTGGGCCATAGATTAGTGCTATTAGGAGGTGTTGCCTTGTTGAAGTAGATACCACTGACCTTGTTGAGTAAGTAAGTGTGTCAGTATGGGGGCAGGCTTTGATGTCTCCAATGATCAAGCTATTCCCAGGGTGGCACACACTCTCCTTATATTACCCGTGGATCAAGATGTAGAGTTCTTAGATGCTTTTCCAGTATCATGTCTGCCTGCATTCCACCATGTCTCCTGCCATGATGATAATAAACTAAACCTCTTAAACTGTAAGTCAGCCCAAATTAAATGTTTTCCTTTATAGGCATTGCTATGGTCATGTTATCTCTTCACAACAATCAAACCCTAACTAAGGTACAATTAAAGGGCAGAATTAATACTTTTGGTCTATATTCCCTATCCCAGGAATACCAACATTAAACTGTCAAACCCTATCAGGTCCAATAAGAAAGAAATTGTGTCAGATTACATGGCATGTCAGATGTTTACACTGGGCCTGCAGTGTGAATTATGGAAGCAGGTAGTCTGAGTTATTTTGGAGAAGATGGTGGGAGGAGTCAGTTCTATAAATTCCATCAAATTGTGTGGTGTGTCTCTGACATTTTTTAATAAGGGAGAAAAGAATCAGTTTGAATTTTATCCCATGGCAGTTAATATGGAACTTGGGGGTTACAGATCAGCTCTGCTACCATTGGGGGTTCTTGAAAGAGAAGGGCTTCTTCAAACCTCCAGAACAATTGCAGAGAGAAGAGAAGAAGTCATTTTGGTGGATCCTTTATTTAATTGTCTCTTATTCTCTTCTTCCCTAGAATATTGACCCTGGTTCTGGCCATATTTTTTTTCTGCCAGCCTTAGGACGCTGTTTTGTGCCTAGGCTAGTACAAGTACATTAGTCCCCTTATCTGTGGCTTAGGACATCATGATTGGTATGTGACTTCTCTGGAAAGTTTGTTTCTGTTCACCACAGATAGAGGGGCCAATAGTGGCCCAAAGGGAACAATACCAGCTTGTCTGAATCAATGACTTTATTGGGATTATTTACTGGGTCATGGGCATCATATAGGCAGTTCCATCACCCAGGAGTCTTCTTTTGTTCAAGCACTTAACAGCTTCTGTCTACTTGTGGAGGGGTGGGGTTCATGATCCTGCAGGAGGGAGTGCTAACAGATCCATTCTAATGAAGGTTTGGTGAGAGGAATCTCTGTACTTTGAATCACAATATCAGTGGTCACATCCAACCTTGAGGATACAGACCCATGATGCTGCTCAATTGGGATACAAAAATATTAAAAAGAAAATTCTCGAAATATCAATTTACAAATTTGAAACCACATGATATTCTGAATAGCAAGATGATAGCTTGCACCATGCTGTTCTGTCTACCTGTGTGATGTATGCACCCTGTATATACTTCCTACCCTTTAAACACTTCATAGCTATCCCGGTTATGGGACTGACTCTTGGTGTGTCACAGTGCTTGAGTTTACTGAGCTATCCTATTTTATTTGTGGTTTGAATATATGAGAGAAATCTCTAAAATATATCCTTTAAGTGAGAAAGTGAAAGTTCTTAAGGAAAGGATGTAAATCATAGCTGAGATTGCTAAGATTTACAGCTAATATATTTGTGAAATTGGGAAGGAGGAAGAAGAAACTCAAGCTGGCTTTGCTGTAGAATCTTTTTGTTTGTTTGTTTTGTTTTTTGAGACAGGGTTTCTCTGTATAGCCCTGGCTGTCCTGGAACTCACTCTGTAGACCAGGCTGGCCTCGAACTCAAAAATCCACCTGCCTCTGCCTCCCAAGTGCTGGGATTAAAGGCGTGCGACACCACCGCCCGGCTGCTGTAGAATCTTTGACTATGAAAGTTCAAAGCACAGTGTGGGGCAAGTTCTTAGTGTGGGAAAGATGCCCTAGGGTGTGTCTGTAAGTACGTGACACAATACCACAACATGGACAGGGTCTAATACCAACTGCAACAGCCAGTGGGATGCTCTGAAGAAGCGTGCTAGGTACCTACTTATTCAGCGCTGATTGGTGAGTAAGTTAGTTGGATTTTTTTCCCTTTCTAACTTCTCAAATAATTAAATGAGATAACTCATGTTGCGAAAGGAAGAGTATTTCCTGGCAGATTTAAAATAAGAGTACATCTCGGTGTCCTTGATGTTAGCCCAACAATGATGTTGCTGTCTATCAGGAGTTGTGAGCTTTGACCCATTTGTGGGTTATTAATTTAACTCCCCTGGTTGTATTCACAATAAACTAGAAGAACAACACACTAGAATAAAGTTCATCACAACGAGATATCAGAGTTTATCAGCTAATGAGGTTGAATACAGTTCTGTGACTGTTTCTTGGTTACTGTATACTTGTTTGTGTGAGTGTACCAAGAGATAAATGAAATGCATTTCTTAATGAGAAGTACGGTGAAAAAAAACTGATCTACATGAACAAATTTCTGTCAAGAACATTACAATGGAGGTTTACATAGTTAAAATGCAAGGAAGAGCATTAAAATACACAGGAATCAAGAATTCACAGGCATTTTACTGTTGCTTTGTTTGCAACACTTGGGCTTAAGTCTCAATTTCTTTTATGCTAGGCCCTCTACCACTGAGCTGTACTACAAGCCCTACCCAGGCATTTTAATTGTTTCAGCTGCCAAGGAAGACAGGTATTAAGTTCCACCAGGTTTATGGATGAAACGTACGGCTTTCCATAGTGAGTCCACTGTGAGAGGTTTTAAAAGATAGACTACTTTGAGCTTGCCCAGTTGTTTGTTAGGTGTCAGACAGCCTGGATGTGAGCATGACTCAGATTCAGCCACACTAAGTAAATGTGTCCATCAGTCAGGGACCAGCTCTCGAGAGAGTGGCAAGTAGGATATTCATCCCATTGTATGATGAAGCCCAAGGTCTTGACCTGAGAGGTAAGGTGTACATTTGGAGACAATAGTCTCGGGTATAAACCAGAACAGCACCCAATCCCAGCAGTGCCATCCCTAGGAATAGAATTGACCCCAGACTCACTGGGAATCAAGTCTTCCAGACACATAGGTAAGGCATCTAGCTGGAAGATATTAGCATTTAGACTGCCTCCAATTGAAACCTTTCAATGAATAAACCAGAAGAAATATTTCATAAATGCGTGTATCAAAAAAGAAGAAAAATATATAAATCATATGTATAAATCAAAGCAAATCCTTTTGTGCTGTTTCTTTTAATTGACTTGATATGGAACTGACTTTCTAGTATTACCTATTTTATCCTATATTTAATTAATACAGTATACTATACATTGATAAACATATTGACACTTCTTGTAATGCAAATATAGACATTTGAAAAAGCTATATAAGAATATATACACAAAGAATATAAGCACATGGAAATGGTGGTACTCTTAAATGAATAATCAAATATCTCATGCCAAAGACAATAGGATATCTTTCTTGTTATCTGCTAGACGAATGCCTTATCTATTGCCCTGTTACTCTGCAGGGTGGTACCTTGAAGGAACATCACCTTTTGGGACTTTAGAAATAAGGTGCAGAAACAGAAATTGAATAAAGGGCAGGGGAATTCTTTCCAAGAAATTATAGCAAGTGTGTACTTCTTCACTCCAGATGTGAATTTTATTTTGGTTGTGAAGTGTTTCTAATACCATAGACTGTTTGCATTCATTTTCAATAGATTTTGCCAACAAATGTGTTTGCTAAAAACTCAGTCAGTCCTGTGACAGTCACAGGAGTAAGGGAGGGAACCCAGTGTTTGGATATGTACTATATAAGGGTCTTGAACTCTACATTTGATCATGTGCATGAGGCTATGTGTGCAGCCGATTCTGCAGACAATGTAAAGTTTGCCAGATACTTTAGGAAATCAAGAAGATGTACTTTGAAATTTTGAGTATTTCCATAAAGGTCTTAGAAAGAGCAAAATATTAGCCTAAATTTAATTTTTAATTGTGAGCTAAAATGACTTTAAGGTACTCCAGCATGAGTGATGTAGGAGAAATGTACTTCTCATGCTTCTCCAAAGCCAGAACCAGGGTTCTGAGAAGCAGCTTTCCCCCACTGCTTGTGTGCTCTTCTTATAACAACAGGGGTCCTATTTTGTTAGAGATCTGCCCTTGAGACCTCATTTAACTTTAATTACCTCCAGGACACCAGGTCTCCAGCTAAGGTCACATTGGAGGTTAAGCTTTACCATGAATTTGGAGGCTACAACTCAGTCAGTTAAAGGTTCAAAATGTGAACTAAATGTTAATGTCTTGTCAAATGAGTGTATGCTGTGGCTTGCCTGGTGTCCCTCCCTCTTCCCCCCTACTGCCCCCACCGCTTCCTTCCACGTTCTTATGTGTTTCTTTTCTGAGAAACTGTCCCCATGATCAAAGTAGAAAGAACACTGAAGTGGTGTTTGAGGTTGCCAACATTAAACCTTTGGATTGATCCAGCAAATTTGTCAGTTGAGCAAGGAGGAGAGGTATCAGTCACATTCAAAACTAACAGCTCAGAGGTGTAGAAATGCAGCTGGCACGGAAAACATTTCCTGTCTGGGCTTAACTTTAACACTGAACTCGCCCATCCTGCATGCTTCCTTCTAGCAGCACCCCTGGGGTGGGGAGGCAGGATAACAAGGTCTCATTGACTTTGCTATTTGTAAGTTTTCCCACCACATGTGGTATCCATTCATCAGTCCTGGCAGGAACCAGTTTCCCAGAGCAAATGGACTCACCAACATTGGCACAATCAGCCGAGATTAAACAAAGTTCTAATCAGACTCAACAAGGTCTAGTAATGTTCTTATCTTTAGGAGAATTAAAACAGAACCAGGTTCCTTACAACATCTGTTCCCTACTTAGCTTATACTTTGAGAGGACCTCCAAACCTAATGGTTAGGAGCAGAATTCCAAACACCTGGGATCCAGCTTTCTAGTGATTGAAAAATAACATCTGATTTTCTTTCTAATAATGGGAAAGCAAAGAAAACTCTAGGGTTAGGTTCCCCAGAGATTGTTAATGGTATCCTAGAGAGTTTAAATTTGTGGAGAGTATGATAATTTTGATATGCAGTGTGAAGAGTGACTTTCTCCCATATTTTCTGAAGATGTTCTATAAAGAGAAGAATTGTAAATTACAAAGTAAAACATGTGCTACGATGTGAAATTGCTGGAATCTTGTTCTCTGTGTGACCTTTAGAAAGATCTAGTGTCATGTCCCTCTCTCTTTTAACTGTAAATGAATGCTGAAGTTACTGCTCCACAGTGACGGGCCAGCATTGAGCATTATATTAGAACATACACAGGGAACATGAAATAGCACAGACCTGGTGCTCAGGAGAGATGTTTTCACCATCACTACTATCATCATGATGATCAACTGGTTTTATCCAGCTCATAATGTTCTTAGCCTTCTGGTGTAAACCACTGTGAATCGCCTACAAGAATGGCATGGATGATTCTGTTTATAAGGAGGTTCTCCACCATGATTAGTTTGTCAATGTGACATCTAGAGTAATCACTGGTAGCATAGGGGACAAAATCTTCTTTTAAAAACCAAAAATGACTCAGGCTGTCCCGTTTTTGATTGTGCCATTGTTACTAGGAAATTACGAGATGATTTTCAATCACAGTGACTATTAATGTCTGTGGTGTTTATTTCTTGTCTGGTCCTTAGCATTTAAATTTCTATTAAGCTAAAAATCATAAATAGGCATGATTATACATAAGTTGTTTTTAATGAGTCAGGAAGTTCATTAATGATTTCTTAGTGTGTGTCCTTATTGTAATAGTCCCTAGGTTCTTCCTGGGTTTTAAAGTGTTTTGGGTGGTACAATGTCTATCCTATGATTTCTCTGCTTATTTTTTCCTCATTCATGTAAAACTTTACTGCATATCTGCCTGTGTCCTGCATACCAGGCACTAAAGGTTCACAATAACTTAGACTTGGTGCTGTTCTGTATTTAAAGATGTAACTTAAAAATAAGAGCAGGAAGTACACAAAGTGCCAGGTATGTAATGCTGTGTGGTCAGTGGAATAGGGAGTTTTTCTTGTCTTATTTATTGCTTTATGTAACTGTGCTAAGGATAAATTAGGTAGACAAGTAATATTTGCTCAATGACTTGCTGAACTGGGCAGTTTACATTTATTAAAATATTCAAACAGATATTTAACAAGAAACTTATATGTTAATGACTGTGCTAAGCATTTCAGCACAAGATATTAAATATAGTCATAAAGTTATAATATCATATTTGAATTCAAATAGAGATTTGAAGAGATTGTAAAACTTTCCTATGAATCAAACAAAGGTCTGCCTAACCCCAATACCTACCTATGTTCTTTACCATTACCCCATCTGTGATGGTACTGTTTGGCCCCAAAGATGGAGGAATCAGAGGATAGTATTTACATTTCATTAGATAATGAAACAAATTTTTAAAAATGACATGGTTAGTGGGAGCCAGGTAATCACCAGCACTCCCATGATTCCATTCTGGCTTACATAGCTGCTTGTGAACATAGATAATTATCTACTACACATATTATGTTCTAATAATAGTTTGTGTCATATTGAGACATGCCATATAGCTGTATTTCTTGGATTTATAGCACAAAATATGTCCGCAGTAGAATATCTGCTGAAATACTTGCTACAAAGTCAGGTAGCTAGGAAAATAAGATGACATATCTACCCAGCAGCCAGAGTTTAGAACTCTTTATTGTCCTGCTTAATTAAAAAAAAAATGAAAATACACTCATTTTCTTATTTTATGTTTTTACATCCCCATCACTGCATCCCCTCCTGGTCTGGCCCCTCCCCACAGACTCCCTCCCCCATCCCTCATCCCCTTGTCCCCTATGAGGATGCT
The DNA here is from genome assembly GCA_964023405.1 of Apodemus agrarius. NCBI lineage: Eukaryota > Metazoa > Chordata > Mammalia > Rodentia > Muridae > Apodemus > Apodemus agrarius. The sequence goes on along the minus strand of OZ030008.1, from coordinate 45,549,290 downwards.
CCACTCTGGTACCCCACCCACCCAGGCACATCAAGGCTCTGTTGGGTTACAAGCATCTTTTCTCACTGAGGCCAGACAAGGCAGTGCCTAATTCTTCTATAAAGCCACTGTAGAAGAATTCCTAAGCTGCCCCCATGATCCCTTTATGGCCCTACATACATTCAATAAACTTGGCCCTCTGAACATAGAATCAGGTACTTGATTCTAGCTAGTAGAATTTAACACATGGGGAAAAAAACTGCACATCTGAAACTCAGGCCAGTTAATTTAGAGTTTATCAAAAGATAAATCATTCTATGTGGTTCCAATTTAATGAGGTAAAAGATTTTTAAGAGATTATGCCCTTCCGTGGTGACAGGCTATTTTTGTGTATGTTTTTCAGTCGGTGACATTGTCATAGAAGACATTGTAAACAAACATGGCAGCTTCTAAGAATATAGGAAGCCGTTGGGAATAACATAGTGCCTTCAGCATCTGCAGCTTCTAGCTATAAAGCTAAGGTAGATAGCCATAGAACTTAAGAAATTGAATTCTGCCAACACCCAGGCTGAGTTTTGAAGCAGATTGTTCTTAGGTGAAGTCTGGAGATGTTAACACAACCGGGCTGACACCTTAATCATAGCCTTATGACATCCTAACAGAAGTCTTAGTGAGGCTATGTCTGGACATCTGCTCCATGAAAAGAGCAAGGTCATGGGAATTGTTGTAAGCTGTTAAATCTGTGACAGTTTATTACACAATCATTAAAATCTTCTATGTGTACCTAAGTGACACCCAAGTTGTAATCCTCAGGAGTTAGGTAGCCTTACTGACAAGACTCCATTTTTAGAAAGTAAACATTGAGATTCTTTTAAAGATAATTCCGTATCTCCCACTCATATATAGCAAAGATTATTTTTTAGGAAAGAGAGAGAGAGAGGGAGCAGGGAGAGGGAGAGAGAGAGAGAGAGAGAGAGAGAGAGAGAGAGAGAGAGAGAGAGATTTGAAGCAGTCACCTGGTGGTTGAGAAACTCTAGAAAGGAAGGTGAGCTACAGTGAGATGTCCAGAGTGGAGTCGGGATCCCCAATGGCACACTCTTCACACAGGACAACCGGGATGCATCGTCTGGTTCTTGTAGAAGTCTCACCATTGAGAATTTTTAGTTTATGTCACTATACATTGCTTTCAAGCTTTAATTATTTTGCTGCACTAACTGTAGAATTTTCATTTGTGCTCAGAAAAACATGCAAATTAAGACTTCATATTAATTCATTTACAGCCTACATAGCACAGAGATTCCTAATTTAAAATCTATTATAACTACAAAAAATTTTATTACAACCAAAACCAATAACCAAACAAAAACAAAAACACAGACTCTCTTTTCAGTCCCTCTTCCTTTCTCTTTCCTCTTTTTTCTGTTTCACAATTTCTTGAGTTTCAATCTGCCTTTTTACCCCCATGTATTATCTGCCACCTATTTTTCAATCTTTTATTTCTCTAACACTAAAGGAAAGAAATTTCCTAGCTTCCACGTGCCTTTTATGGAAACTCCTAGTGTTTTGTTGTTGTTATTATTGTTGTTTGGTACTGTTTTGTTTTGTTTTGTTTTGTTTGGAGCAGCTCAAATCATGTGACAGCTTTCGGCTTGTCACTGTGGCCATGACCACCGATGGTGTAGCAGGCTAGGCTTGGTCTGAGCCTTCCCTGTAATGAAGAGCAAAGTTGGCCTCCAAGTGCTATGATTGACATTCTGTTATCAAACAGGGAGATAGAGAGAAAAATTTCTAAGACTAAGAAAATGTTCTAAATGGGATACAGAAGGCAGGGAACAAACAGAATTTCCGAAGGTTAGTGAGATTTGGCAAAAAGAGAAGGCATTTGAAAGCTACTGTTTACTAATACATTATCTCCTAGCATACACAGCTTATATCCAGATTGTGCAAGAGATTAGAAACTGTTCAAACAGGCATAAGTCATCAAGAATGGCTAGATGGAATCCATCTTATCATGGTACTAATGCTTTATGACTGCTTTTATTCAACCACACAAGGAGAAATAAAAAATAATCTCTTATGGTACAAAAAAAAAATGGAGTTAAGTTATATTGCACGAATAGCCACTCATCTGGGAGAGTGGAGGGATGTCTTATGTTTTCACGACCTAACATGAGCTCCTTCACCAGTCCTTTATATACATGGAAATTCATCAAATGTGTACATATTGTAGTGTCCCCATGAATAGCAAAAATACTGATATTACATTTCCATCTTATTGTCCTCACAATTTCTGAGAGAGTGATCAAGCAAACTGCTTTAGAGGGTGGCCTTGTTGGACATCATTAGCCCTGAGAAGGCTCAATGACTCAGTATAAGGGAATACCAGGACAGGGAAACAGGATTGGGTGGTTTGGTGAACACAGGGATGGGGGAATGGGATAGGGTGTTTTCCAAGGGGAAACCAGGAAAGGGGATAACATTTGAAATGTAAATAAAGAAAAATCTAATAGTAATGAAAAAGAAAGCTGCTTTAGTGAAACATGGACTCAGTGGGCTATGTATACATCAATGAAGCTTAAGAATCTGATAAATAAAGAAAAATAAATTACCAATAAATAATACTAGTACATCTTCATTCAAAGCATTACAATGTGAGGCAATCACTCTTAGATAGTTAAATATACATGACTTTATAGTAGATATTTTACATGGTTATGCTTTATGCTTGAAATATTTCATATCTTTATGTTTTATTTTTATATTCTGTCTTATGTATTTATCTATAAATAGATAATTTAGTGTTATATGCTTCCTTTAGGAAAGTACACAACAAAGTGACATTTTCAAATAATAAATGATAATGGGTAGCCGTTTATAATATAAGTACTTTATATGCAAATAAATCTGAGGTAAAATAGGACATAAACATTGAGAGAAACACAAACCAATAAAATATGCAAAAATACTTTTTATAGCTGTACAGCATGAGAAGAAATTTTTAGAAATGACACAAAACCCAGACACCGTAACAGAAACATTGGCAGTTTGTCTAAACACTGGAAATTTCTAATTGGCAAAAGAAATGGTAAAGAAAGGGGAAAAGTGTTAGAGATTGGAAGAGAACATTCATTTATTTATTCACTTTACTTCCCAGTTCAAACCCCCTCCTTCCTCTCCTCCCCCTCTGCTCCTTCTCAGGGAAGGGGAGGCTCAGCCCTGGGTACCAGCCCACTCTGACACAACAAGCAAGACTAAGGGCACCCTCTCCTACTGAGGCTAGACAAGACAGTCCAGCTAGGAGAAGGGGATCCAATGGAAGCTAGCAGAGCCCGAGTAAGAGACAGCGCCCCCCCCCCGCAATTGTTGGAGGACCCATGAGAAAACCAAGCTGTACATCTGCTATATATGTGTAGTGGGCCTAAATTCACCACTTTGGTTGAATTCACCACTTTGGTGGTTCAGTCTACGTGAGCCCCCAGGAGCCCAGGTTCATTGGCTCTGTAGGTCTTCTCGTGTTGTCCTTGACCCCTCTAACTCCCTTAATCCTTCCCCCTACTCTTCCACAAGACTCCAGGAGTTCTGCCTGATGTTTCTCTGTGGTTCTCTGCATCTGTTTCCATCTGCTGCTGGGTGAAGCCTCTCAGAGGATAGCTGTGCTAGGCTCCTGTCTGCGAGCATAGTAGAGTATTATTAATAGTGTCAGGGGTTAGCTCTTTCCATGGGGTGGATCTCAATTTGAGCCAGACATTGGTTGGCCGTCCTTCCAATATCTGTTCCATCTTTATATCTGAACATGTTGTAGGCAGGACACACTTTAAGTTTTTGTGGGTGGATTAGTGTTCCTCTCCTTCCTCTGGAAGTCCTGCCTGACTACAGGACATAGCCACTTCAGTCTCCCTATGCCCCTCTGCTAGGGGTCTCAGTTAAGGTTTCCCCCTGGCCTAGGTCTTCAGCTTGTCCCAGAGATGTCCTCCTCACAGCTTTCCCTTCTCTCTCCCAGCCCTAGCCCCATTCTCTCTATATGTGATTCACATCCCAGTTTCTCTCCCCACTCCCTCTCCCTCCCAGCTCCCTCTTTCCATCCACTTCTGATACCTATTTTATTTTTCCATCTGAGTGAGATTCAAGCATCCTCCCTTAGATCCTCCTTTTTACTTAGCTTCTTAGGTCTGTGGATTGTAGCATGACTATCCTGTATTGTCTCGCTAGTGTCCACTTATAAGTGAGTACACACTATGCATATTTTTCTAGGTCTATACTGGAGAGATGGCTCAGAGGTTAAGAGCACTGGCTGCTCTTCTAGAGGACCTATCTTCAATTTTTAACACCCTCATCTGTATGTAACTCTAGTTCCAGGAGATCAGACACCCACACATAGACATACACACAGGCAAAGCAGCACAGGATATGTTATATAGAAAGTATGTTTTCATACAAAGTTGTTTCATGCAAATCAATAATCAAACCAGGTTCTCAGACGTCACTGGAAGGACTTCACTTGCCTCAGTGACTCAGGGGTTACTTTAGGAGTCAAAGGGCTCTAAGTCCCTAGTAAGATGCTCTGGGCTATGCTAGACCAGGTGCCTCTGGGTCCATTGTGAACAGCTCATTTCCCTGCTTTCTGATTGAGGTGAGCTCAACATTCTCAGCTGCAAACAAGTATATCCCCTTAGTACCTGGTTCCTGGGAAAGGAGAGAGAAGTGACCTATGCTGCTGTCTTTCTATGGTATTAAGAGACACACCTGGCTTACACTTGGCATACTGAAACTATTTTCTCTTTTCTCTTTAATCTACTTCAGAAAAAGAATTGGGTGGAGGGGAGAGTCAGGGATACATCATCACTAGGGCAATACATCTCAGAATGTCCCCCTCTCCGACTATTTCAAGCACCTCATTAGATTCTTCTCCACTGTAAGCTTTCTTTAGTCTATGTCTGTATCCCCAGTGCCTTATGTGGAGTATGCACTCAGAAAGCTCTCAACAAGCCTGAGCTAACGGTTTAACACTTGGCGGAATGCAAATCACTAGTCTGCTGTACAGGTTCCATCTGCAGAGTTCAGGATCTGTGGCTAAGCTATTTATAGAAAAAAATAAAATGCTTTCAGCCTTGAGCCCTGGATGCTGGTGTCAATCCACAGTAAGGGTTTCTGAGACTAAGGACTGTATTTTATTGACTGTTTGAAACAACTCCTTAGCAAGAAAGTTCTACTTTTAGATGCTTCAAAGGATGACAAGCTGAATTTTTTCCTAAGACCCATAAAGAACAAGTAGAATAAACTGTGACTATTTCATAGGGGAAAGCGAGGTGCAGAAATATTCAGATATTAATCAAAGAGGCTAGAGTGCATGTCAACTATTTTTAAAGAACTTTATGCTGTACGTATTCAAAATACAGCCTAAATTAGAACTTTTCACTGGTTGTACAATATTTAGATATTTGAACAGATGGTATTTGGCAATTTAGATGACAAGGGATCGGTTTGGTTCATAAGTTCTTTATATTTCCAGTAAGCTATATTTTTAAAGACTACCTTTTATCTGATTTAACCTATCCCTCTTGTTTTGACTAACTAGCAACTGCCCCCCCCACACACACACCTTAGGCACACAGAGAAATGTCCCTCGCTGTGGAACAAAATTCTAGATTACTAAAAGCTCCCTTTAACTGCATATGACTTTATTTGACACCATTCTGGCCTCTATTTGATCTCATATTTGATTTAACAGTGTCAGGACTCACCTTCTTATTTAAAGATGTAGATGTGGGTTTACTTACAAAGTTTACAGAACCCGGATCATACAAAACCCTGCTACTTTAAACAATGTTCAACTGAAAGAATGATGCGTCTGTTGTTATCATTTCTTTGAAGACTTTCACATGCAGGAGGTGAACTGTCCTCCTTTTTCTAAGAGGACAGTTGCAATGTAAGGTATTAGCATCAACGTCAGTGTAAACATACAGTAGGATAAGCCAGAAGATGTGGATGCGGATGACTCGAAGGCTAGCAATCAGTCAACGAGGGAAAGTATATCTCTAAGGCTGTATAAAATCATCTTAATGGTTGTATTCTGATAACAACCAATGATTTAAACACTTGTTAATCACATAGCAAATGAAATGTGCCTGGTAAACTGCTGCACAGTCTCCTGTTGTGATTCTGTTGTTTGAAAACTGTACTTTGTTTATGTTTTCTGCATCCAAGGAAACTACTTAACGCTTCCAGCTGGATCACTGGTGGGAGGAGGAAAATTCAGATTAGATGCATTATGGTGGTTTACTGTGCTACCTGGACTTTCCATAGGAACTGTTGGTTACTTTTTATTCTGCTATATATCTCTTTAACAGTGAAATGATTGCTGTTCTACATGACAACTTTGTCCCTTCAGGGTTTTTTCTGGAGAGTTTACATGTTATAGCAAGAAAATGTGTAAAAAAACTCCAGCCTTATCATTTCATAGTGCAGAGACTTGAAGAATAAATTCAGCAGACTTTGCTGTTATCTGAAAGTTAGGTAATCTTTTCCCTAATGTGCCACTTACAAAAACTTATCATTTACCTTGGTTTTTGATCATTTGCCAATTATTTTTGTTGCATGCAATTAGATTAAATTTAAACCATTCTTTGTAACTGGTGACCTTCTAGTTAAAGCAGTACTGCTATTTAAACAGACAAATCATATGACTCTTGTGCCTGGTTATTGAACCCTTCTCCTCATGCTGGGTTGCTGTGTCCAACTTCAATATGATAGTTTTGCTTCAACTTATTATATTTTATTTTGTCATGTTCGGTTATTCTCTCTTAGAAGACTATGCTTTTCTAATGAGAGAGAAAAGGGGAGTGGAGCCAGAGTTGATGGGAGGTGGGGAAGATCTGGGAGAAATAGAGTAAGCAGAAACTTAGACAGATATATTTCATGAAAAATGTCTATTTTCAATAGAAGGAAAAATTTCAAAACTTAAAAAAAAAGATGCTGTTGCCATTAGTTTTGAATGTCAACCCAATTGAACCGAGAAATTCATAGAGGATTAATAGAGCATACCCTGTGTATTTCAGGAAGGGCATTTCCAGACATGGTCACCTAAGGGAAGAAGACATTTCCTGAATATGAGATGGATTATCCCATAGACTGAGACATGGAGGGGATAAACTGGTCTACGGAGAGGGTCATTTGGTGTAGACACTGTCGCTTTGCTTTCCTCTGTCTTGAAGTGATCTGCCATACCTTGTCACGCCCTACCTACTGATGGACTGCAACTTCTGTAATCATGAACACACTAAATCACCTTAAGTGATGTCAGGTATTTGCCACAGCAGTGAAAGACTGACCAATAAATAAACAAAGAAATGAACAAACAAATAAATTGGAAAAAGAAAAGGAAGAAATACCAAAGAGCCTGATAACAAAGCATTGGTTACAGACTTCCTCAGTTAGAATGGAATATCCAAAACATAGGATTCTATGATTCAAGAGAGAATTGCATACAGTACATTATCTGGCCAAGATATTTAATGACTGTTAATTTGCTGCTTACAAACAAATATGATCACAATATAAGAAATTTGATGATTGCAACTCAACTTATGTCAACAACAAATAATAATACTTCCAATTCTGGAGACTTACAAATAATATTTATTCAAATACAGATGGTTCTGCATAAATCCTAGGACCAAATGAAATGCTATTTGCCTACAAATGAGCCAAGCACATATGACACATGATCAGTCCCTGATCAGAACATGAGTCACTTCCAACGCCACTCAGTCTTTCTTTCCTATGCTGATCATGGTGGGTCTTCTCACATTGTCTATGGGGTAGAATATTGTTAATCATTTCTGTGCTATTTCGGTGACATGAAATTTAAAAGCCAATTTAAAGTATTTGGGCTCATGATTTCAGAAGTTTTTGTTCATGGTTAGCTGTTTCTCTTACTGTTGTACCTGTGGTGAGGCAGAACATTGTGGCAGGGAATGTGTGATAGAATAAAGCTGCTGATTGATGGGGTAGAAGCAAAGGAAGAGGCCAGGGCTACAGCCCCAATATAATCTTCAATGGCATTCTTTGTAACCAAACTTCCTTCTACTAGGCCTTACCTATTAACAATTCCAGCACATCTCAAAGGTGCCCCAGGTTGGCAACCAAATCTAGAGTTAGCAATTTCACTCAACAATCAACAGATGGCTTTCTGTTTGGCTTGATGAGGTCTCAGATGACTTTCTGACTTGGCTTGTCCAACTGTGAGGCTCTTTATATGTGAAGATTTTCATCCAGCTTACTGTGTTTATATCAACCAAGGAAGATTAAGCAGAAATAATGGTGCGTCTTACCACAGAAGTGTTACATAATTAATATAAAGAAGCATTGTTGAGAAATATGTACAGAAAACAAGGACTCTGTTTTTAGGCACTATGCACTGTTCTAGCTCTAATTTTAGACAGAAATAAACAGAAGGGATACTGACATAACTGAATTGACACTATTACCAGGATGTATTCCATTAGTTTATGTATAGATATGGATAAAAACATGATTTATTGATTCTGTAATATATTTCTTATTTATATTGCATATTTTCTAGAAAAATCTATATCTATATCTATATTTATATCTAATATATATTAAGCACTTGAAGTTTTATATCCTTATTAGTGTTTACAGAAATTCCTTAAGTTTTAGCAATCAATTGAATGAATATCTACATCAAAAGTTCAGTGAAATTTGAAATCAAGACTACCCACTCTTAAGTATAACTCAGGTGGGTCTTCTTTACTATAATTTCATTTTCAATGCCATCTAAATCAATCATAAATGTGAATATTAAAATATACTAGAAATAAATTAGAATTTCTCAGATCATAAAGCCAATAGAAAGCAACAATTCTTAGTTCTTTAAATAATGTTTTTTTGGATAAAGCCCAGGAGATTAAGTTGTTTTTACCATGCCACTATGAACAACTAAATCAAACAAACAATAACCAAACCAAAGTCAGTGTATGACTATCTCATGTGATTTAATTCACATTGGAACAGAGTATAGACCCTGGCCTTACAACCTATTGTTATCAAAGGTAGAATTATCGTCTTCTGTAGTAGCGGGCAAGCCCTCCATCCAGATTGACTGAAGCTAGCAAGTTTTATAAGGCAAAGGGAAGAATAAAATATTCAATATACATTTAAAGATAACCTTGGGCAATCTGGGGAGTAAATTGGCAGGCCGGCCGATGGACCACCAAACCAAAAGCAAAGGTGTCATTTATGTTGAATTTTTCTGCTGCCCTTTCACCCAATATGCGTAGGTTCTTTCTCTAGTTAGTCTCCACCGTGTTTCTATGAGACATTAAGTTTTTGGAAATAGTAATAACACTCTGGGTACCATTTAAAAATGTAGACCACATTCTTGTACCAGTGAGACCCTGTCTGGGGGTATGCTTCTGCCTGGGGCAATGCCAATAGCAGGAATATAGTCGGGAGAACCATGTGGCAAATTTTAAGAGATCAGAGTTTAAACACTGCATATTAGAAACTTAGATTTTTATCTTCCTGTCCATTCCTGACTAGCTGTGAGACATGGGCAAGAAGTATAATTTTTGGTTCTTTTCCCTGAAATCAAGATCCTTGGATTCATAGATGATTCATTGAGAGAATAACCTAAAGTAATGTGTGGTACATTCCAAATTATTCACAACAATAGACAAAACACTGATTACTATTATTAGGTTGTGGCTTGTAAGGAAACCACAATAGAAGTGTGAGCAACAGCTTAGGAACTGGGGAGAGTCCAGCTGTAGGAAAGAATGTGCCGTGAGCTCAAGAGCTTACTTCTCTGGAACTGCGAAGGGATTTCCAAAGGAAGTCAGAACCAAGCTCTCAATGGAGGTGAGAGAGGAAATACGTTAGTTCTAGCACTGTCAAACAAGGAAGCAAGCTGATGTGAACTGCTCCTTTGAATGACTCAACAAAAGCTGGACACATAGACTCTGGAATATGGACTTAGCAGGAATGTTTTCAATAAAGGTTGAAGGAGGGAGGGGAAAGACCCAGAAAAAGAGTGACAAGATGACCTTTTACTTCCCTTGGGCTCTGTGATTTCAGACTCTGATGTATATATTGGACAGAACATCAGGAAAATGTCACCAACCCTAGTTGCATTGGTATTGTCCTCTTTGAAATCAGTCCTTGGCAGCAATCCTAAGACAGGCTGTCCCAAGTTGATATTGATAACACCACATATATTTTCCTGTTGGGATGGCTTTGGATGCCAAAGATGTATTCCTTCTGTAGCATACAATGACTGCTCTGTTGCCAGCTTGCAGACTTATTCAAGAAATGGCATCAGTAGTAAGTCCCATTACAAAGCTACTCTTTCCCTTTATTTTTAAGCAGCGTGAAAGTTATTGCAAGGAAAAGAAAACTCACAGTTTCTGTTTTCCTGTTGACCCTGCCAGGGATTTTTAACCCAATTGAGCAGGCTCTAGAAATCTGAAGTGCACACTAGCCTTGTGCCTTTCACTGTTTCTATGGCTAGGACTTGATAATTACAGCTTTTCAAAGACACACAGCAGACGCCATATTTTCCTGTGTGCAGAGCGTTTGTGTGGCGAAGTGGCTGATCCACTTCTAACTAAATCTGTAGATGTGTTATGTTTCAAAAGCTGCAGCAGAAGCCTGCGTTGGCAGAATAATTGCTGTGCTAGAGTGCCATCGAAAGACAAATTGTAGGCCCAAGGTTGTGAAAATCCAGTCTTACAAAAACTTGTTTCAACATCAGAGCTCCTACTGGGACAGAAATAACAATGCCTGCCATTTCTGAGCACATTTGGAGAGAATGTCAATGTACTATCTCAGAGATAATTTCATTTTTGAAAAATGTGAGTCCTTTCTGTTAAAACGTCTCGGTGAAGGGCCATTTTTGTTGTTGTTTTTCAAAAAGTGTTTTCCTCCCTTCTCTGTATTTTTGTTGTTTGTATGAGCAGTGACAGCAGAGAACAGAGCTATGAGCACCACAGAAAATGAGTTTCAGTTATTTAAGGTTGGGCAAACAGCTCCGAGGTAAGAAAGGAAATTACCTCTACTGAAAGCCCTGGCCTGGGCTGTTGAACAGACAGAATTTGAAGGTCCCTTCTATTTCTGAGCTTCTGGGATTCTGTGACCACAGGTACCAGTAGTCTGATGACACTTCATAAGGCATCTAGAATATGAAAAGTGAAGGAACACACTTCAAAAGAATGTCATACTCATGGACGTTGAACATAGTTCCTTGGTTGACTGTCATAACTATAGCAAAGACGTTTAGGAATATATACGTTTGACCTTAGAGTGAAATCATATTGTTTTGTTCAGGATTTTGTTTTCAGGGGTAAATCTCCTACAAAATCCATGCTCATACTTTGTAAATTTGATTTGACAAATTCTACCATATCCTATTTGTGACATGTGGCCAACTCAGTAAACAAGGGCAAAACCAAACAAAACCAAATATGAACACCATGTTTTTTAGAAGTTCAACTTTTCTCTTAGACAGTTATCAAAATGTATTAAAAACTGTAGGATTAGATCCATTCAAACCAGCATGATGTGATGCATGGGGCTACATCATTTCTTTGCCACATTATATAGAGAGGTTTGTGTCAAGAGAAATATTGTGTGCACATATATGTAATGTTGGCAGCTATCTGCCAAATGTCAAAGTGATTTTAAATAGCTTTGTTTACAAAGGCTGTAGAGGCCATACAATGAACACTAAGTCTTCACAATAATAGGAGACTGCACTATAATAGGAGATTGATACATACTTACTTTCTAGCCTCTAACTGCATTCCATCCATTTATTCAGCAGTTCCAGTGACACCTGTGCCTTCTGTGGCCATATTACTGAGTGACTTATTGAAGCTCCATTTTCTTTGTGATAAAAATCAAAGGAAATCACTCAAAGGAAAAAAATTACAATATGGCTTTGGACAGAACTTTCCAATGGTTGAGTTTTGTTTTGACTCCGCCTATAGACTTCTTTCAGACTGCCTTTTTAAAAATAGGAATGAAATTCCTTTATATTAGAAATGCCCTTCCATGCCTTTTCGCTTTACTCCCTTCTTTCCTCTCTTCCTACTGCCTTCCTTCTTTCTTTTTTTCCTCACTTACCAATACAAACTGTCTAACCAAAACAAAAAAAACTCAAAAAAAAAAAACACCAACAAAAAAATCCCAAGGTGTCTGTTTTTTTTTTAAAGATGAAATCAATGATTATAAAGTAATCCAACGAATGCAAAGCAAATTTCATTTTGCATATGTTGTCAGGGAGGCACTTTTCTTGCAACACTTGACTTTATATGTTTCTCAGTTGCACAGCTTTCTTTTCATTTTTAAGTCTCTGATCAAGTACACTCTACAAAATCAACTTTTTTTTTCAAGAAAAATAATTTCTTTTTTTTGCCTCTCTTTCTATTTAAATATTTACATTATTCTGAAGCATTTTTGCTAAAGCTAAAAGCTCAAAAGGCAGGTAAGGGAATCTGTTCTGAGAACATGGTGACCTTTTGAAAGTACATGATAGAATGACTTAAACAGACTCTCACTGGTCCACTGGAAAGGCACCGAAGTGTGAGGGATAAGACTGATTCATTCCTCTTTCTTTCTTGGCCTCACCCAAACATCAAGGGCCTTCTTTGAATGTGAAAGTTTACTTCCCAAACATTCATTATGTTCCTTCACACTGTTAGGCATGTGTTGACATCCTGAAGACACAAACCAGATACCATATAGGTGATGTCTTTCAAAGGGATTCTCACAGAGAGGTGAGCTGAAACAAATGATGTTGTGTTTACTAGAATAGAGTTGGCTTCTACAGTGACTGGTTCTGCTAATGAAACTCAGTGAACCCTGGAAAAGGAACATTTGTTTCTGTCTAAAAGGAGCCAACGAGGGAAGGATATTTAAGTTGGGCTTTAAAAGACTAATAAGATTTTTACCAGATGAATACCCTGGGGAAACGTATCCTGATAGGAACGTGATGAGTTAGATAACTGTAGGACTTAGCAAAGAGGGAGGAAGGATGACTGAAGGTGGAAAGTATGTTGGCGTAATGATACCCGTAAATAGCCATGCCTTGTCTGCTAGACTGGTAAGTTGTCCCAGAGTCCACCCCACCAGCTTTCAGGGGCACCAACCTGTCAGCTACAAGAATTTCTCTTCTATTTAGCTTAAACCCAGGTAAAAGTCAGCCTTCTTTGAATCCTGCCAGCCGTGCATCATGAATTTTTTCTCCTCATGTTTTGAATGGGATAGCTTAGAGAATTCTGGTTACTGTGATGATAACATCCTTTCGAAGGCTAGACCTTTGTAAAGTTACCCTTTATGTCTAGCCCTTTTAAGGGAAACTGCTGACCCTGCCTTCCAGCATTACCTTCATCAGATGGATTTAGTGCCCTTGGTTTCAAAGGAAAGCCAACCAGTAAGAAGAGCCTCTATAGCTACTGCACAGGACTCTTGGGAAGGATTCAGATTATAGTAGATAAAATGTGGCTTCACTTGGATTTAAATCATGCTTCTGGTGGAGAGAACCTGGTCATGTTTTTCAACTTCTTTAGGCCTCAGTATATGTGACAGAGCTAATATTGGCTTCTTGGTAGACTGATGTGAGAATTGTATTCAAAATGTGGATTGAGCCCTTGGGTACAATTTACTATGCTAGAGCAGGAGGGAAATCCTTGCCTTCTGGGGTCCATAAGGGAAACAAGCTATGAACTAACCAAATAGAATGTCAGAGATTGAAGAGTAAGAAAGGACAAAGGGATGTAAAGAAGAAGTAGGGCGGAGGTAGCACTGCTGTGTGAAGTGGCCAAAGAAAGCATTATACCTGCACGAAATGAAGGAGCAGAGATTATGCAAAGCCTAGAAGTCTAGATACAGCCAGCAGAGAAAACAGAGCCAAAGATGACTTTTATAGACTGGATAGTGTCCTCTTCCCAACAGATGCCATATGTAGAAGGTTAAACCCAAGTTGAACTCTGTTTGGAAGCAAGGACTTTAAGAAATCAATTAAGTTTAAATAAGGTATTAAAGGTAGACTCTGGTATGATGTCCTCATAAGGAAAGTAAGACATACAGAATACATTCTCCATGCTTATACAGATGAAAGGCAGGTGAAGACACAGGGACAAAACAGCCACCAATAAGCCATAAAGAAAATCGTTTAGAGAAGCCAGCTTCTAAACTTTAGATCCATGAGAAAATACATTCCTGTTGTTTGAGTCACCTCCATTTGTGACATTTTATTAATGACATCCTAATCAATGGATCGTGGCGCTGCATCTGAAGTGGCAAACAACTACAAAAGAGTTAGTGACAAGAGAGAGGGATAAAGTTCACAGGAAGCAGCCAGAGTATCTTCACCTTGACTTGGAGTCAAGATTTTACTGCCAAGGTTTGGATTTTTTAAGGATGTGCTGAAAAATGAATTGTTCCTATGTATCTTTTGGAGAGCCTCCTTTCTTCTGTGTGAAGAATTTATGCTGGGCTAGAAAGTATGGCCTGGGGATCAGTTGGCTGGGCTAGGGCTTGAGCCTCCTTAGGAGAACCAGGAAGACATGGGCATAAATCTGAGAGGTTGAGCTGTCGTAATTTTGTGATGGATTGGATATGAAATGAGAAGCAGCAAGTCAGGATGACTCATAGGTTATTGTACTGGGCAGCCGAGCGAAGGACGGTATGTGTGTAGAGATGGCCTTGCTTATGTCTAGATGCTGTCTCCAGATGCCAGCAAGACTCTTTCTGTCCTTTCTTGCATGTCATTTTTCAGATGTCACCATTGTGTCCCAGCTTTCCCTGGCATCCCATTTTCCCCCCTCTGTAGCATTTATTGCCATCAAAGGCGTTATATATTTCACTAACCTGTCCCATGTATGTCTTAACTTAGGTAGGGAAGCTTATAGAACATGGTGTTTTTCTTTATGACTCATTGCTTCACTGCGACAGTGTTCCTACCAGCAATATTTTTTCTAGTTCTGTTTTTATCAGACCCATGTTGATAATGTTGATACCCAAAATTGGCAGGGATGTGGCTGTGGCAGCCTGAGATGGAAACACAATTGTGTCCCCTTGCAGTGCTCATTTATCCTGTGGCCCAATGGAGGCTTATGCTGCATCCTTGTTCTTTCATAGACCTTGTCTTTGTGCTGAGTATGAACTCCATTTTGTGCTCAAAGGTTGCAATCAAGCAGGGGCAGTAATCACAATGATGTGTACAGCAGGATCAAAGCTTTTTATATCATAATCAAAACCACGTGGTAAATCATAGTAATCCACATTATGGTTTAATCAATGATTCATTTCACTTAGAGGCTTGTGGCAGAGAAAAATCAAAGATTTTGTTTAAAAGCACAACATATGAATTTCTTTTTACTTAATTTAGCATTCTAGTATCTATTTTAATGGCAATTTTTTTTTTACTGTATTCATTACTTTTATTTTTTACACATAACAATACTTCAAAGAATGGCTGGCTTTTAGAAAGCTCCTTTGAAGTAAATGATATTAGTGTGAGTATAACCTAATGTTTTTATATCAGTAGCATTGTGTGGACTTTTGTCTCAGCTGCTGAGAATTCTGAGCTAATGAGATTGTGGTGGTGGATTTCTCCATAAACGGTGAAATAACTGCCGGGCGGCAGTGGTGGCGCACGCCTTTAATCCCAGCACTTGGAAGGCAGAGGCAGGCAGATTTACTGGTGAGGAGACTTGTTTTGTTTTGTTTTGTGAGAATGCTCTTTGGGCTTTTATACATCCCAGAGTATGCTAGAAGAACTAGTTCATCTTCTAAGGAGTATATTTTTACTTTCAATAAACATATATTTTGTGAGAAATTTTTCATATAAAATGAACAAGACTAGAGATGAGAAACTTCATTCTCCTTTATTTAGGCCATTCTTTTTTTTTTAATTTTTATTTTCTATATTCTGTGTTTACATTCCAAAGGCTTTCCCCTTTCCCAGTTACCCTCCACCATATGTCCCATAATTCCTCTCCCCTCTCCCTGCTATTCCCCACTCATTCCCCCCCCCCAACGATTTCTCTGTTCTGGGTCTACAATACTGGATCCAATCTTTACAGGCCCAGGGTCCTCTCCTTTCTTCTTCTTGGGAGTCATTTGACTTGCTAATTGTGCCTTGAGTATTTAGGGCTTCTGGGCTCATTAATATCCACTTATCAGTGATTGCATTTCATGTGTATTCTTTTGTGATTGGGTTAGCTCACTTAGGATGATAGTTTCCAGATCTAACCATTTACCTACAAATTGCATGAGTTCATTATTTTTAATTGCTGAGTAGTATTCCATTGTATAAATATACCACATTTTCTGTATCCATTCCTCTTTTGAGGGATATCTGGGCTCCTTCCAATTTCTGGCTATATATAAACAAGGCTGCTACGAACATAGTGGAGCATTGTCTTTATTGTATGCAGAGGAATCCTCTGGGTATATGCCCAGGAGTGGTATGCCAGGGTCCTCTGGGAGTGACATGCCCAATTTTCTGAGGAACCGCCACACTGATTTCCAGAGCGGTTTTACCATTTTGCAATCCCACCAACAGTGGAGGAGTGTTCCTCTTTCTCCACATCCTCTCCAGCACCTGTTGTCTCTATTTAGGCCATTCTAACAAAATGCCACAAACAGAATAGTTTATAAACAGAAATTCACAGTTCTGGAGGGGAAGCCACTGGTCTTCTGTCATTGCTCACTAGTACTTGCATATTTCTGTGTGGATAATACTAGAAGTGAAGAACACTGCTTAGTCTGTTGTTTTAGTCTCATGTTGTGCTGGGTGTGTGTCTTCAGTGTCTGTCATCTTGCTTACTGATTCCTTGTTTGCTTTTCCACTGTTATTTTTCATGTCTGTGACATCTTATAGCTCCCCATAGCCTTGATGACTACACAGACAGTTCATGAATCACCCAAACTTCCACTCCTCTTTTACTGGGCTGCAGTTGTTACCTTTCAAAACTTTCAAGTTCAATCCCATCAGTACCCATTTGAAATTACCCTTTACTAGAAAGTAGTCTATGAAGTTTCTAGATTGGCCTGTTCATTTCTCACAGGCTTTCATGATCTCCCTGCCTTCTTTATCCAACCAGATGTATACTTATACATTAATTGCATTGGCACAAGCATACACCTAGGCAAATGCACACATTGACACACGCATGCACATGCACATGTACACACTGTGCTTTACAGGTACACTACACTGTTTGGGGGATGTTATTCTGGTATAGAACTGGGAGTTCTGCTCATTCTAAAACTTCCTTCTCCATCCTTTTACTGTATTGCTTTCTAAAATACTTGGTGGAAATAGAGAACACACAAATGAGAACAAACAAGATATTAAGATATTTATTTAGATTTTCCAGGATAACTGGTTACTCTCACGTGTGTTCAGCAGAGACTCTAATGCAGGTAGAGAGAGAATTCAGATTAAAAGGGACAGGTTTCAAGCACATGCTGAGGGATTGTTGACCTGAGGAAGCTAGAGTTACCAAGAAGTGGGGATCAGGCATGGTTGGTTTGAGAAGTATCTTTGTCTTGTTAGTCCTTCATTGAAAGGAGGAGTGGAAAGTAGAGAAAGTAAACCCCATTACCTGATGGCTAATCTATGACTGTCTACTTGAGCTGAAGGTTATTGTCCTGTGCTTTGGCTCCAATGGGGTCATTGCAGACCTTGAGATAAGAGCTCTGTTGTCATGAATTATATGTGATCAGACACTAGCCATTTGCATTTTCAACCTCTTATGGCCAGTCAGTAATTGTCTGAGTGGTTTTCTTCTCCCATCCCCTTTTGGTCAGTTTTTCACAATGTAGCCCTGGTTGGCTTGGAATTCATTATGTAAATCAAGATGGCCTTGAACTCACAGAGATTGGCTTGTCTCTGCCTCTCAAATTCCAGGATTAAAGGCCCCCATGCCCGTCTATAATAATAATCTTATACCTAAGCTTCCTTATATCTCAAACACTATACTTCCCCTTGTTATTTTCTTCACATTTTATTATTTTCTTGAAAATCTTTGTGCAATATATTTTTGACAGCATTCACTCCTTCTCCCAACTCCTTCCATATCCAATCTCATTTCCTACCAGTTCAACACCGTGCCTTTCTGTTGTTATATTAAACTCATCAAATACAATATGTACTACTGATATATGCTTGAATCTGTGCCCTTCCTCTAAAAGCATACAAGGTGCTTTCATATGAGTTAATGTAATTTCTAGGAAAAGCATGATTTCTAGACCCATGAACTTTCCTAAGCTTTACCTTTAACTCTTTATATCACCAGCCTTAGTTGCACCAAATCTATGCATGTTCTCTTTCTTGACGCATGTTATTCCTTTTGCTTATCCAATTCTGCCTGTTTGACTTATTCGGTGCACCTTCCTGGAATGAAGACGGAATGAGGTTGCCACTTCAAACTCTCACATGAAAAGTCCTTTTATAGACAGGGAAGCTGACCTTCAGAGCAAACTTTTCCCACTTAATGGTAATAATAACATACCACCCACTCCAGGAAAGAAATCATGCAGATGAATGAAGTAATGTTTGTACAGGGTTTGACACTCCACAAAATATTCTAATAACATGGTGCCTACTCTTTGAAATGTTCAGATTTTATTTCAATAGAATTAAAAAGCCAATGTAGAATAAAATGTGAATTGCTTGTCACACTTGTACATGGAGGCACAGGGTGTATTGATGCCATTAGACAATTTAAAAGCTGGGTTCTTACAATGTTTCTAATGAGTCTGGTTGGTTTGAAGGATAGACAAGGATCGGGTACATATTCATAGATATTTAGTTTTGTTTTTAGAAAACTAGTGAGCTGCAACTTGGACCAGAAAATCAATTGTGCAGAAAAATTCATAATACTGGTCTCAGTTGGAAAGTATTGGCAAAGCAAGTTAATTTCGTCTTTAGGCATTTGCATAGTAATGGTATTGGGTATGAATATGCATCTGCATGGGGTCATTCCTTTTCTTTCAGCTTTATCATTTGGATAGAGATTAATGTCGTTCTTGGCTCATCATTACATAATAAATTATTGATACTGGATGCAGATTGTTTTCTCATGTTTGGGTTTTTTATATCTCTATGCTTGAGTGCATCCAATTGACAACCCTCACTTTATTGTTCTTGGACGTTGCTCAGTTGAGTTTTATATATCAGTTTAGTTTTGAGTACAGAAGGATTTTGAATAATGTAATGAACATTGTTAGGTAAAGTAATTATACACAGTTGTATATAGTTATGCATAATATGTAATTATAGTTAAACACCTTTGATATAGAAGACAGATATGTTTAAGCCAATTCATATTGTAGGGGTTATAAAGGTCACACAAAACTCTGTCATTTAAATAATCTAGTAAGATTGTTAAAGGACATCTCAAATGACCTCAGGTCATTAAGTCCCCACATGCAGTGATCCTCTATAGAAATCACAATATTCTGGATTTGCCCCATGGGTTTGAAGTCATTTTACAAATTGCTGCTTTGCATGGTACAACTATGATTTCTAGATATTAATTGCCAGGAGATGATGAATAACTGTTTTTTCTCAATAGGATTTTCCGTAACTTGTGGAAGAACTGTAATGAACTCATGTGTAATGTCTTCTTGCCCAAATGATGAATGTCCGTATGAAAACACTGTGTGTGTACTCCAATGATTGCCAGGGTCTGGCTGAGAAATTATTAGCTAATGTTTTATTTTCCTGGGCCAGTTTGGTTTCTGTGCATAAAAAGAGAATTATTTGCACACATTTCAAAGGTTGTTTTCTATTAACTAAGAAGTGGTAGAGATGATTCCTCTATACCCTATGTTGGAATGAGGTGGAGAGAAACATAGTGCGGGGCATATCTGTTTTCTTAGATCTTTTATGATTCCTCCCATTGTTCTAGATTTCATAGCTACAGTTACATAGTGTTTCAGTCTGATTATTTCGATAAGAGAATGCAAGGACAACTTTCCCACATCACCTCAGAACATTCGTATTTGCTAGAATAGTGACAGCCCAGCAACTGATAGTGAAGTGTACTGCCCCAAATATATTCCTCTTGAAGCTTGGCAAACTCCTCTAATAGGTTGCGCTGCCTATGCCAGCACCACTAGAAATAGCCTTTGCTCCCAAATATCCATCAAACTTAAGACAGTGGTACAGAGAGATGGCTCAGTGGCTGAGTAGTTGCTTCTTGTACAGAGGGAGGGTGAAATAAGGTAGCCAATGAAAGGTGGATATTATTAGAGTATGGATGCTACATGTGTTAAGATGTCAATGCATATTATGTGTCATTCCTGTTATTAGTCTAACTGATGTTCACTAGTAAAGGGGGTATTCTCCCCTTAGGAAGTATTGAATATTCTGTGATTTCTATGTGAGGATGACAGGTGGCTCCCCTGTGCAGTGATCATGGTTTCTTTGCGGTGCAAATTATCTCCACTCAGGTTAGTGCCCCACACTGTCTCCCTCATTCATCTCACAGGTTTTACTTGGTTGTGAAAGTTTTGGGAAAATCCTTGAAGCTTTCCTTTAAACTATCTCATTTGAGATCTTGAGTGCTGCAGGAGTCACTGGGTACAATGGCATCTGAGCTGCTCGCGGGTGGAGGGGCTTGTGGTGTGAGGATGAGAGTGAAGCAGGCAGGCTCCCGAAAGGGCCTTCTGCTAAGAGTTTTGCTGCAGTGGTCACAGATTCACTCGATCCTGGCACATTCTCTGTCAGCCGCTCTTTGTCATGTGGCGATGCTGAGTATTAGAAAGGGAGCCCATACAACGGAGGAACACACATTTAATTTAATAAATGTGGTCTAATGAAATTACATTTAAGTAGCTACCTACCATATTGGCTTCTCTTGGAGGACTTACAACTCCTTGGTGTTTCCTAGTCTTGAGGACAGGAATATCCGACTGCTCCTGATTTTCTCAGAACTGTTCAAATCTTTTTTTTGTTTTAAATAACATAAAGATTGTACATTTTTATGAGGTGCTATGTAGTTTTGCCCAAAACTGTAAATTTTACACAGTTTTTCAGTTAGGATAAACATATATACCTGCTAATAATTTGTAGTTCTTTGTAATAAAATTTTAAGTTCCATGCTGTAGCTAATTTTAAGTATGTGCTGTTGTTATCAGAATGCCTAACTAATTTGAGTCCAGGGTGACCAAACTTTTCATTCCCTTGTCTCTACCAAGCGTTTGGTAGCTACCATTTTACTCTCAACTTCTAGAAGACAAACCTTTTTCAGGGCATTCAGAACCTGGCATTGAGTCATGAACAACTCATGCATCCTGTAACTTGCATTCTTGTTAACAGCCATGGTCTATAGTTGTAGAGAAGATGCATAGGTCTGTTGTATGTTACAAAGACTTGAATTTGAAGTTACAAGACATGGTAAATGGTTAGACTTGCCTCCACCAATTATAGTAACATTTCTGGCAAGATATTTCATCGTCTAAGCATCAATTTCCTCATCTCAAAATAGCAATCATGATTATGGAGATGTAATGCCTAGCTCACAGACTTGCTGTGTTGTTCACATGAGATTTTTGACACATCAATTTTTTGTAGTACTTTGCTCTGAAAATTCTTGGTTTTGTCAATATGAGCACATATGACATTCAGTCATATTTTGGTGAACTCATACAGAAAGTTGCTAAGACATAACTACTACCTAATTGGTAGGTTAAATAATAACAGAAAAGCTCTAGAAATGTAGTCTAGGCTTAAGATTAGTGTACCAGGTTTCGTCCCAACACTAATATAGTAAAAAAAATATTGCTGCCAACTGTATATAGTTTTATATTTTTCTATGTGTTGAACGTATTCTGACAGCCTGGGAGCAATGTTTTACTGTCATTCAATTTTGTGTGAAAATAAGATAATGTTTTTGGTCTGGGTTTTTGTTTGGATTTAATTTTATCTTTCAAAAAAGAGTTGCCATACATGTCATGATGGTGACATATTTATTTGGCATGACTGTTCTTTACCACACACAGATACACAGACACAGACAGACAGTCAGACAGACAGACAGACAGACACACACACACACACACACACACACACACACACAGAGCTTTAATCTAAAGCTTTGTTTTTCTCATGGAAACAGCAAACTACAACAGTTAGCATTTAGTGAGTATGAAAAGCTATTCTAACTACTTTACATGCACAAACTCATGAAATCTCCATTGAGACTAAGGGATGCTTTAAGTACTTTTACTTTATGCCTTTGTGTTGAGTTCTGGAAATATTGATAGTCCTCAGATTCCTTGTAATGGCATGAAACAGCCATCCAATGACCTTTGTCAAGTCATGATTTATGTATGGCTTGAACTGGGAGCTACACCATTTAAAGATGATTGAGTAAGACATATTGAGACATGCTGAGAGAGAACAGATTGATTTTTTATTTCTTAAAGAGCTTCTACTGTATAATGTGGCCACTTCCTTTTATATATTCTTAAACAAGTTCTGTAGACCTTATTAAATAATTCCAAGGTTTCATTTAAACTTTGACATTGCAGCCAGCCCCACTTCCTCTTTGCCTTCATCAGCATGTCTTTGTTGATATGAACCTTTGTTCCAGATGTCTTTTTAAGATAAGCCAACCAATCTGAATAAATATAAAAGCTAATGGGATATGCTAACACTCACATGACACAGAGCGAGTTTTATATTTGGTTCTGAGCATCTGTGGGAGGAAGTAGATCAGAATTGAGACCACTGTCCTAACCTACTACACGGTCCTCTTGCCTCCTAACAAAATAAGAATGGTGAGCAAAATACTCAAATTTTCCTAATCATTTTCAGACATTAAAGACAAAGTACCATTGGCTGCCCACTGAGCAGAACTCTCCTAGAAAGAATCGTTTTTTGAGAATAAAAATATAAACAATAGAAAGAGCCCTTTTCCATGTCAGTTCAATCTTAAAGAAGTGAGGAATTTATTATGTTACTTCTATTTGTGTAATAGATAAGATTAAACATTTTATAACTAGCATAGCTTTCTTTATTGTAGGAAGCCTCTGAATGACCCCTTATTCCTCTGTGTCATACCCACCTGGGCAATCATCCCTGTGAATTCTTGCTTATTTTTCTCATCTCTTTCCTTATGGCTTTGTGTTATACCAACTGATTTCAAAGCCATGTTGATTGATGTTTGCATATATGAACATATTTCTTTTGAAAGAGTCTTATGGTGAATACAAATAGACCCAGGATGTTTATCATCTCATGGTATGAATCTTGATTTCTCAATGAATGCTGCTTCATTTTTATTTATGTTGATATGATTAGTTAGGTTTTTGTTTGTTTGTTTGTTGTTTTACTGATCTTATGCCTCTCAATTGTTTTAAATTTGAAATTTTGCTGCACCATTTCAATCAATGTAAAAGTATATAGTGTGTTCTGCTTTATAAAAAACTCCTTTCTCATGTGCGATAACTCCTTAAGCAGTTTTACTTTAATAGTGTTCACATGGCTTATAATTTTCTTAAGGAACAGGAATTTGACACATTTATCACACCCACTGATTATATGAATTTGCTAACATGTCCACTTGATTTCTAGCTCTCTTTGCCTACCTGACTTGGCACTTGAGCTTGGTATGTTTGTTTCTGATCAATAGTTCAAGTATGTTCCATGGGAAGCCCTAGTGAGGACATACTATTGAAGTGTATATATTTTTATTGGAAGGAAACTGAAGTTCTTTTACCTTTTATTTTAGAAAGTATGTTTTCAGGGATTTTGGTTTCAAGTTTTCAGTAGTCCCTTTTGGCACATGGCAACAATATCCCACATACTGGTATCCCTTACTATAGTTTATGGACAAGTTTAGTCATCACTGCCTTGAAGTTTTCAGTCCTTCTGGTCATCACTAATATTTTCAGGTTGTCTTTGTTCTTCTGAGCTTTCTGCTTGTCTTATTCAACTTTCTGTTTCTGTGGAGAAATACTATGACTATGGCAGGTCTTATAAAAAATATTTACTTGAGTCTTACTTACAGTTTCAGAGATTTAGGCCATTATCAACATGATGAGAAGCAAGAAGGCATGCAGGCAGGTATTGTGCTGGAGAAGGGCTTTCTACATTTACAAATTGAGTCTAACTGTTTTCATACATTTGCAGATTCTTCATTACTTCTCTGTCATCAACCTTTTGAATTCTCATAGATCTTTCTACATTGTCTTCCAAATCCTTGGTGTCTGGTCTCTCTCTCCCTCCATCCATCTCTTTCAATTTCCATTTGTGTGTGTGTTTGTATGTGTATGTACATGCATACATGCATGTCCTAAAGTTTGATTTTAGAGGCTCATATATGCTAATAAAGCACTCTGACATTAAGGATGATTATACTTTTAGTATTTCTTTTATCTTTTGAGATTATCATATAGTTACTTCATTCCTGTCTTCAAATACTTTTATATGTGGATTCTTGCTTTCTTTCAATCTAATGGCCTCCTTTTTTATTAACTGGTTTTACATACATAAATACATACGTACAAACATACATACATACATATATACATATTTCTAAATATATGAAAATCACCTTCTCATTCTATACAATGTTACTTGTATATGTATATTTTAAGACATGACCGCTTCTCTCCCAGACAGACAGGACAGGCAGCACCAGGTACACAGAGATATCCCGAGTTTAACATCACTTAGGGCACAGACCACCAGGCTTCTACCTGCGCCCAAAACTTGGGCAGCTCTGTGGGTCATCTGTATGCCAGCCCTGTCATGGGTCCCTTGCCCTGCAGAGTAATCGGTACTTGGAGGGACTCCCCACCACCATCTTCGCTCCCAGACAGACAGGGGGTATATAGTATAGTATAACATTGCTTGGAGCAATACACACCAGGGCTCCAATGGCACCCAAGAGTAGGGCAACCCATCAGCAATCTGTGCCAGGGGAAACCCAGTCATCCAGAGGAGCAGAAATAGCCTTACAGGCTTGCAGGAGGTTTAAGCACCAGACAGTGACAATAGGACGAACTAACGCCAGAGATAACCAGAGGGCAAAAGGTGAACGTAGGAACGTTGCTAGCAGAAATCAAGGCAATATGGCAGCATCTGATTCCAATTCTCTGACAACAGCAAGTCCTGGATACCCCAACACACCAGAGAAACAAAATTTGGATTTAAAGTCACTGGTCATGATGCTGTTAGAGGAACACAAGAAGGGCATAAATAAATCTCTTTTAAAAATACAGGAGAAAATAAATCAAAAGGTACAAGCCCTTACAAGGGAAACACAAAGGTCATTTAAAGAAATTCAGGAGAATATGGGTCAAAAGATAGAAGCCAATAAGGAGAAATTGCAAAAGTCACTTAAGGAAATACAGGAGAACTTGGGTCAACAGGCAGAAGTCATGAAAGAGGAAACACAAAAATCTCTTAAAGAATTACAGGAAAACACAAACAAACAAGTGGAGGAACTGAGAAAAGACATCCAGGATCTAAAAACAGAAGTAGAAACAACTAAGAAATCACAAAGGAAGACAACTTTGGAGATAGAAAACCTTGGAAAGAAATCAGGGGTTATAGATGCAAATATCAACAACAGAATACAAGAAATAAAAGAAAGAACCACAGATGGTGAAGAAACCATAGAAAGCATTGACTCAACAGTGAAAGAAAATAAAAATGCAAAAAGCATGTAACCCAGATCATCCAGGAAGTCCAGGACACAATGAGAAGACCAAACCTAAAGATTATAGGTATAGATGAGAATGAAGATTTACAACTTAAAGGGCCAGCAAATATCTTCAACAAAATTATGGAAGAAAACATCCTTAACCTAAAGAGAGAGAGATGTCCATGAACATAAAAGAAATCTTCAGAACTCCAAACAGACTGGACCAGTAAAGAAATACCTCCTGTCACATAATAATCAAAACCCCAAATGTACTAAACAAAGATATAATATTAAATGCAGTAAGAGAAAAAGGGCAAGTAACATATAAAGGAAGACCTATCAGAATTACACCAGACTTCTCACCAGAGACCATGAAAGCTAGACGATCCTGGGCAGATCTCATGCAGACTCTAAGAGAACACAAATGCCAGACAAGACTACTATATACAGCAAAACTCTTAATCACCATAGATGGAGAAACCAAGATATTCTATTATAAAACCAAATTTACACAATATCTTTCCACAAACCCAGCCCTACAAAGGATAATAGGTGGAAAACGCCAATACAAGGAGGGAAACTACACCCTGGAAAAAGCAAAATAGTAACCTTCTTTCATCAAACCCAAAAGAAGATAACCACTCAAACATAAAAATAACATCAAAAATAACAGGAAGTAATAATCACTATTCCTTAATATCTCTTAACATCAAAGGACTCAATTCCCCAATAAAAAGACATAGACTAACAGACTAGATACATAAAAAGGAATTTTTCTGCATATATGAAACACACCTCAGTGTCAAAGACAAACTACCTCACAGTAGAAGGCTGGAAAACAATTTTACAAGCAAATGGTCTCAGGAAACAAGCCAGAGTAGCCATTCTAATATCAGATAAAATTGACTTTCAACTTAAAGTCATCAAAAGGAACACAGAACGACACTTCTTGCTGGTCAAAGGAAAAATCCACCAAGAAGAACTCTCAATTCTGAACATCTATGCTCCAAATGCAAGGGAACCCTCATTCTTAAAAGAAACTTTACTCTAGCTCAAAGCACACATTGCACCTAACACAATAATTGTGGGTGACTTCAACACTCCACTCTCCTCAGTGGACCAATCAGGAAAACAGAAACTAAACAGTGAAACTAATTGAAGCTTTGGACCAATTGGATTTAATATATATATATATATATATATATATATATATATATATATATATATGGAACATTTCATGGCAAAAGAATATACCTTTTTCTCTACCTCATGGGACCTTCTCCAAAATCGATCATATAATTGGTCACAAGACAGACCTCAACAGATATAAGAAGATCGAACTAATCCCATGCCTCCTATCAGATCACTATGGAGTAAAAGTGGTCTTGAATAGCAACAAAAACAATAGAAAGCCCACATACACGTGGAAGCTGAACAATGCTCTACTTAATGATACCTTGGTCAAGAAAGAAATAAAGAAAGAAATCAAAGACTTTTTAGAATTTAATGAAAATGAAGGCACAACATACCCAAATTTATGGGACAAAATGAAAGCAATGCTAAGAGGAAAACTCAGCCCTGCGTGCCTCCAGAAAAAAACTGGAGAGAGCATACACTAGCAGCTTAATGGTACACCTTAAAACCGTGGAACAAAAAGAAGCTAATTCACCCAAGAAGAGTAGAAGATAGGAAATCATCAAACTCAGGGCTGAAATCAATCAAGTAGAAAAAAAGAGACCCATCAAAGAATCAATAAAAGCAGGAGCTGGTTCTTTGAGAAAATCAACAAGATAGATTAACCCTTAGCCAGACTAATCAGAGGGCACAGAGACAGTATCCAACTTAACATAATTAGAAATGAAAAGGGAGATATAACAACAGAAACTGAGGAAATTCAAAAAATCATCAGATCTACTACAAAAACCTATACTCAACACAACTGGAGAATCTGGAGGAAATGGACAATTTCCTAAACAGATACCAAATACCAAATCAGGATCAAATAGATCGTCTAAACAGTCCGATAACCCCTAAAGAAATAGACGTGGTCATTGAAAGTTTTCCAACCAAAAAAAGCACAGGACCAGATGGTTTTAGTGCAGAATTCTATCAGACCTTCAAAGAAAACCTAATATCAATACTCTTTAAACTATTCCACAAAATAAAAACAGAAGGAACACTACCCAACTGGTTCTATAAAGCCACAATTATGCTGATACCAAAACCACACAAAGATCTAACAAAGAAAGAGAACTTCAGACCAATTTCCCTAATGAATATCGATGTAAAAACACTCAATAAAATTCTTGCAACCAAATCCAAGAACACATCAAAATGATCATTCACCATGATCAAGTAGGCTTCATCTTAGGGATGCAGGGATGGTTCAATATATGGAAATCCATCAATGCAATCCACTACATAAACAAATTCAAAGAAAAAAAAGCATATGGTCATTTCATTAAATGCTGAAAAAGCTTTTGACAAAATTCAGCATTCTTTCATGCTAAAAGTCTTAGAAAGAACAGGAATTCAAGGCCCATACCTAATCAGGGACTTGACAAGGCTGTCCCCTCTCTCCATATCTTTTCAATATAGTACTTAATTTTCTAGCTAGAACAATTAGACAACATAAGGAGGTCAAAGGGATACAAATTGGAAAGGAAGAAGTCAAACTATCACTATTTGCAGATGATATGATAGTACACTTAAGTGACCCAAAAAAACTCCACCAGAGAACTCCTACAGCTGATAAACAACTTCACTTAAGTGGCTGGTCATAAAGTCAACTCAAGCAAATCAGTAGCCTTCCTATAATCAATGGATAAGTAGGCTGAGAAAAAAATTAGGGAAATGACACCATTCACAATAGCCACAAACAATATAAAGTATCTTAGTCTGACTCTAACTAAACAAGTGAAAAATCTGTATGACAAGAACTTTAGGTCTCTGAAGAAGGAAATTGATTAAGACCTCAGAAAATGGAAAATCTTCCATGCTCTTGGATTGGCAGGATTAATATAGTAAAAATGGCCATCTTGCCAAAAGCAATATACTGATTCAATGAATTCCCATCAAAATCCCAACTCAGGTCTTTATAGAGTTAGAGAAATTCTCAAATTCATCTGGAATAACAAAAAACCCAGGATAGCTAAAACTATTCTCAACAGTAAAAGAACTTCTGGGGGAATCAGTATCCCGGACCTCAAGCAGTGCTACAGAGTAATAGTGTTTAAAACTGCATGGTATTGGTACAGTGACAGGCAGGTAGATCAACAGAATAGAAATGAACCCACACACCTTTGCTCACTTGTCTTCAACAAAGGAGCTAAAACCATCCAGTGGAAAAAAGCCTTTTCAACAAATGGTGCTGGTTCAACTGGAGGTCAGCATGCAGAAGAATGCAAATCGATCCATTCTTATCTCCTTGTACTAAACTCAAGTCTAAGTGGATCAAGTACCATCACATAAAACCAGACCCACTAAAACTAATAGAAAAGAAGCTTGGGAAGACCTTTGAGGAAATGGGCATATGGGAAATGTTCCTGAACAGAACACCAATAGCTCTATGATCAAGAATTGACAAATGGGACCTCATAAAATTGCAAAGTTTCTGTAAGGCAAAGGACACCGTCAGAAGGACAAAACCAGCAACCAACAAATTGGGAAAAGATCTTCACCAACCCCATTTCCAACAAAGGGCTAATATCCAATATATACAAAGAACTCAAGAAGTTAGACCCCAAAGAACCAAATAACCCTATTAAAAATGGGGTACAGAGCTTAACAAAGAATTTTCGCCAGAAGAAATTCGGATGGCTGAGAAACACCTTAAGAAATGTTCAACATCATTAATCATTAGAGAAATGCAAATCAAAACAACCCTGAGATTTCACCTCACACCAGTAAGAATGGCTAAGATTAAAATCTCAGGAAACAGCAGGTACTGGCAAGGATGTGGAGAAAGAGGAACACTCCTCCACTGCTGGTGGAATTGCAAGATGGTACAACTACTCTGGAAATCAGTATGGTGGTTCCTCAGAAAACTGAGCATGACACTTCCGGAGGTCTGTTATACCACTCCTGAGCATATACCCAGAGGGTTCCCTGGCATGCAATTAGGACACATGTTCCACTATGTTCATAGCAGCCTAATTTATAATAGCCAGACGCTGGAAAGAACTCACATGTCCCTCAATGGAACAATGGATACAGAAAATGTGGTATTATTTACACTATGGAATTCTACTCAACAATTTAAAACAATGAATTCATGAAATTGTTTGGCAAATGGTTGGAATTGGAAAATATCATCCCAAGTGAGGTAACCCAATCACAAAAGAATACACATGGAATGCAGTCACTGATAAGTGGATATTAGCCCAGAAGCTCTGAATACTCAAGAAGCAAGTAACATATCAAATGATTCCCAAGAAGAAGGAAGGAGAGGGCCCTGGTCTTGGAAAGGCTTAATGCAGCACTGTAGGGGATTACCAGGACAGAGAAATGGAAGGTGGGGTGATTGGGGAATGGGTGGAGGGAAGAGGGCTTATGGGACTTATGGGGAGGGGTCAACCGGGAAAGGGGAAGGCATTTGGAATGTAAACAAAGTATATAGAAAAATTTTAAAAATCCATGCATTTTTAAACAACAACAACAACAAAAAAAACCAACAAAAACAAAAACAAAAAGACATGACCATTTGGTACTAGATAAACTATTGGTGTGCTTTTCTCTATAGAAGACTATTTCTCCTGCTCTCACCTTTCCTTATTTGCCTGTATTTCTTTGTGGAGGGTTGGGGCTGCTGGGCAGTCCCCAGTCAACTTTGGCAATTCTGTTCTTGTCCTTATCTCATCCATGTTTAGGCAGTCTTGTTGGTGAGAATTTATGGGGGTAGCTTCCCATATTCCTAGGATACAGTATCATAGCCAATTCACAGTTACCCTGGCCCTTGCAACTGTTTTGTTTGCCCCTCTTAGTGTTTCCTGAGCCTTTGATGAGGGAGTAGTTTCTTAGATGTGTCCATTGTTACTAGGGTCCACAACTCTGCATTGTTTTTTTTCCCAGAGCTTCTTTACTATTAATTATTTTATTTTAGTTGACTGACACATATTTATACATATTTATGAAGTTTAGCATGATGTTTTGATTCCCACACACATTGAGTAATGATCAAATCAGTGTAGTTAGCAAATATAAGGTCATAAATTTGTCATTTCCTTTTTGAAAGCACGTTCATAGTAATTTCATCTATTTTGAGATACATAATACATTATCCACTATCCTCAGGAGAGAGGAATTCTCCCCCCCCCCCCGAGACAGGGTTTCTCTGTATAGCCCTGGCTGTCCTGGAACTCACTCTGTAGACCAGGCTGGCCTCAAACTCAGACATCCGCCTGCCTCTGCCTCCCATAGTGCTGGGATTACAGGCATGTGCTACCACCACCTGCATAATACATTATCATTTGCTATATTCATTATGTTCTATCAAAGAACAATCGATATTACTCCTTTTTGGTTTATTTTTCCCGGAGTCTTATTTTCATTCTTTTCTTTATTCTGTGGAGTGTTAGCTATTCTCAGATAGTTCTTGTGTCTAATTTTGGTGTGTTTTAAAATTATTATATGTGATATTTCATGTTCTTTTTAAAATAATTTTGTTAACTTATATATTATATTTTCTAAAAAAAAAATTTCTCAACCTAGGGGCACTCTAACACAGATATTTGTTTGTTTGAATTAGATTGCCAAGAGGCTGGATATGGACAGCCAATCAATGTCATGTCAGAAGAAAGATTTTCCTTTCATAAAAGTGCAGAGCAAACAAAACAGTTTTTGCTGTCTCCTGAAAGATTTCTCTCAGTTTCCTCTCTTACAACTGCGTAAGAGATCTCCCATTGAATTCCATGCACCGGGAACCTCGGGCTCTTCATAGTTCCTGTTGTTCACCCACAAATCAGGCAAAACGACCCTCAAAGTCAACAAGACTACAGCCATCCTTAGATGATGTGCTGCAACCAGCAAGCTCCAGGGACTGACTTAACCCAGGAGGCATGGGAGTGAAGAAAACACAAGTACTGGGATGCAGGTAAAAGCTAGAATCAGGTAGACTAGGCAGGCTCTCTGATGGAGAGAGCCCAGAAGCCCAGTGTGTTTGTTTTAGATACTTTACCCAGTGGGTGGGAGGTGGTGGTGGGGAATACAGCTGAATTAAGAAAGTGAGTTTATTGTATACAGCTGAACAAGGAAGGAGGTGGAGTTATTACATACAGATAAATAAGGAAGGAGTAAATAAATAACTCTACTTCCTTATAAAAGTGAATCAAAGATGCAGGCTTAGTTAATCTCTGTAAGGGAGCAGTCTTAATGCATAGATATCCAAGGGGAGAAGAAGGCTATAGTAGACATTGTCTGCACACACTGTGAGCATCTACACAACACCACAAAGAAGTTTTTGCTATCCTGACCCGCACTCAAGGAAGGTATATCCCTTTTGCTGCAGCTGAAGCGTAGGGGGTCCTTGACATGGCTATGCCCTTTGCAACAGCACACGTTCACTTGAGACTTCCCCCAAACCTTACAACGAAGCCTTCCTTTGGCATCAATGTCTTCTAAGGTCATTTTGTTTGACTTCATCTTCTAGCGGAAAAGCTATATGTGGTACTGTCATACTGAATAAGAGAAGCCATGCATGGCAGCTCCGCCCTTACATAGCATAAGACTACAGCTGTAAGTTTCCTCTTAGTTAGCCAAATAAAGCCAATGTGATGTTTCTTCTCGTACAAATTAAGGAGAAGAATTATTATTGTTGAGATTTCTTATTTGTAGATATGACCTCCTTTTAAAAAAAACTCTTGGGGTTCTAATTTATAACATTAAACTGTTTCTTTCAAATACATTTCAAAGTATTGATGCTACAGCTTGGGTTTTTAAATCTATATCACAGTAAAATAATTAAGTAAGATCACATTACATACAGATTGGCTTTTCTGAGTCCCTAGGTAGAGCGATGGTAGAGTATGTGGCAAGCCAACTGGGATACTGAGGAGTCGGCTGGCTTCTATCATTCCAGGGCTATTGATACTCGCGATGACATCATCTTACTCATATTTCTTCAGTATTGCTTTCAGAGCATATCCTGCCCAATATGTTCCTGTACTCAACACATATTATATTTCTGATTCTGATAGCCATAGAAAAGACAGGAAAGCACTTAATAAGATTCTGACTTTTAATTCCAACTCCAAATTGAGCTCTATACAATGCCACACCAGTTTAGCATCTACCATCTTTTTATCCTCAGTTGCATATATTGTTGTTGGCTATGTGACTAAGACTCCTGCTTTTGAGCCCAACAATCAAATCAGGTTCTTATGGAATTATTGCTGTTTTCTCTAAAAATTACATAACGTCATTCTGTGGACTTACATGGGCCATTTTTGGCAGGACATTGCACCCATTCTTCCTTTCTTCCTTCTCTCCTTCCTTCCTTTCTTCCTTCTCTCCTTCCTTCCTTTCTTTTTCTCTTTCTTTTTCTGAGTTTTTTCCAAGATGCCATTATAGTGTGCGTTTGGTTTTATATCAGACTATTTGTCATTGATTTGCATAATTTGACTTCCAGTTTAGGCTCTATTTTAGCCATGTTAGCTAATGAGTAGCATGCAGATTCTTCTGTCTACACTCTTTGCATGACTTTAAAAGGAATTTGACCAGAGTGCTCCGATTTATTATTGAAACAGATGTGTTTCAATGATAACAATATGAAAAAGTAAATTATCACAACACAAAACAAAGGGATGGAGGAATTTTGCAAAGACAATTGGCACTCCACAGAGCTACACTATATAAAACCCTTTTTATTTGTAAAAGAGAGACTGTACTTGCACACATTTGCCCCTTCTGAGGACTGGACCAGTGGAGAAATGCTCTACTACAATGTTGTGTGCCCAGTCTTTTTTATTTTTGGTTTCACAGGTGTCTGCCTGAGTTTTGTAAGAGAGCCCCTAACTCATGATATATCCAGGATGGGTTAGAACTCAAAAGCCCTTTGAACAGCTGGTGTAACTGACATCAACAGCCATGTCCACTTGTTTCACCTTTTATCTGAGGCTTAAGTGGAGTAGTGGGGGTTAGGCATTTAGCATCATGCCCGTCATAGTACATGGAAGTTGTCGTGTAATTTCCACATTCAAAAAGTGACACTTTTTCAAACATTTTGCTCTTTAGACAAATGAATAAAATTATTCAGTAGATCAAGTATGCTTTTATTAGTTACATATTAGTTAATTGCTTTATAATGATAATGGCAACCAGCATTTAAGCAGTTGTTTCTAATAATAATATTTTTATATGTACCATCTAATTCAACTACCCTTAATGGTACTTTAAAGTTATTACATTTTTTTTTTATTTTATGAAGGCACAGACTGGCATATGTAGTCTGTTTTACCTGAGTGAGGTAGTCAGGAAATGTAAGGGAAAAGCTCAACTCAGACACATTTGGCTTCCTTATTCAGTTCTAAAGATTAGAAGCCCACGCTCAACTGATGTACTGCCCTCCTTCAGGATGTTAGAGATGATGGATTCTGGTGGCTCCTGAGGTGACAGGATTCAGGGCTGCTGGTGAGTGGTGACATGGGTGATGGTGACGATGAAGATAAGGATGATGACTTTGCTGTGCTGGGGACCCATGCTGTGTAAAACTAAGCATCAGGTAGCTTACAGTCATGTCACAGAACCTGTGTTGTTTCCACCTCAGGAAACAGGGTTGATGCAGTCAAAGTTTTCTCACGAGACTTCTTACAGTCTGACAGCACATTCTTGCAAGATAATTGCATGGTAGAAAAGATATTTAAGGAACAAATTCAGATTCCTTGAAGGAGAAGCATGTGGCATCCTACTTAGGCAGGCTGGTGATAGCTGTGCTTGGGGATATCAGAGAACCCGAAAGCACATTCATGGTTATCAGTGGTCATGTCCCCAAATTGGTCATGTAGTGTGTTGAATCATATTTTTGACTGTTTTAACCATCATTATTGAGGTCTTTTATATGGAAGTATATCTTTATGCTAAGCCCCAGTTTCATATAACTCTAATGTTGGTTAATTTATCCTTTTGTCAAACATAACATTCATGTACCTGGGAGCATTGATATTGGTTGAAAGTGCTCGAGGGAAAAATGAGGAAACAAACAAAAAACGCAGTTCTCATTAAGAAAAAAAGTCAGACTTTCCATTTCTCCCCACCCTTCCTTTATTCCAGGGCAGCCTTTTACAGAATTGAGACGGATGCAGGGGTCACATTTGGTACCAAACAAACAAGTATACAGCATCATTAAGACACCATTTGCACACCATCCTCCACTATTACAAGGTGAACAGTGCCGCGATTTCTGTGTGTGGAGTTGTATAACCATCATTCCAGTGGAACTTAAAAATGACTTTGTCAACTCCAAAGGACACTGTCCACTAAGACACTACTCATTTAATGTCAGGTCCTCACAGCACTGGGTAACCTCTACTCTACTTTCTTCAACAGAATTGCCTGTTCTTATCATTTGAATAATTTAGTCATGGTGTGTAATAGATGACTCCATTCACTGGCAGAAAGTTCACTACATTTTATAGTCAGATAATATTTTAATGATTGGGTATACCACATTTTATTTGTCTACTTCTCTATGGACTGTTGGGCTATTTCTGCTCTTTGGCTAACAATACATTCATATATAATTTTTAATGTTGAAATTATGTAACTGGATTTTAAAAACTGCCTTTGTTAATATCACTGTTTCCCAGCTGGGTCAGAAGGCCACTGACAGCGAAAGAAGAACCTGGAATTTGCCTTCATTCTACATTTATCTCTTTTCGTTTAGATCAGTCACCTGTCTGTCCCATAGACGTGTGAATCAATCAAAGAAAGTCTATTTGACAACCCATGATACCTACTTATCCCATTACCTTCAGGTCTAGAGACACACAGTTACTACTGGATGCTTCTACTGTCAGTCTTTTAAAGTATCAGGACAGGGAGCCTCGGAAGGCAGATGCAGTTCTATAGCTATTTTTCAGGGCATTCAGTTATCTTGGATGCCAGGAAAAGCAGCGCCTCACAGGCCAGATCATCTCACAGGGAAATGATCTGTGATGGAAAGGTCTGGAGTAGGACCAGTTTGTCTTGAAAGCAACAGAACTTCTTCATACAAACCTTCAGAATCAGAGCAGAAATAACGATCTAGGTCTACTTGATTATGCATTTCTCTTGCCTCTTGCCCCATTGCTTTCTCTTCTTAAGCTAAGCTCTTGTCATGTGGATGAACTTGGAGTTACTGGAACCCTTTGTTCCTTCATCTTTCCAGAGCACATTTAGACAGACTTCCTGAACTTTTTGACACTGCTGAGCTCTTTAATGGCATTTGGAGATGGGTGAATGAACTTTCTTACCCTGTTGGAGCTGATAGACCTAAAACTCAAGTTAAAATCCATTTTCATCTGTCTTCATAATATCTTCAGAAGTGGAAACCCTGGGTCACATGGCACTTCTAATTTTAAACCTTTAGAAACTGAAAGACTGTTTACAGCTTCTCTTCGAGGGGCTGTTGTTGCCAAGATTAATATATTTCTTATAGTAATTATTGAAGTGACATTGGCAAAGGAATTAAAGGAAGCAGAGAGAGAATGTAGTAATACAGAATTTTTGATACTATAGCTAACTCTAACCAGTTACTAATGGGTTAACTTTTAGTATACTAGTTACAAATTACCATCCATGTACTGATTCTAACAGAATATCTGACTCCCACATTGTATGTGATATTTAATTACATGTTTCCCAAGTCAGTCAGTGAAATATTAATTGGTTTAATATCAAGAGGAGATAGGAAGCTTGCTATAGCTGGGGAAACTTAGACTCAATACATGTAGTGTGGAGCCGGCAGTAAACATCTTCCTTGGGCTTTATCTAGGAAAGGATATCATATGTGCAAATGTGGGTGATATGAAGCCCTTTCCTTGCCTTACTGCTTTTGTTTGTAACTTGTGCTGTACAGAAGGCAATTAGGAGAACATTGCTTCACCAATGTTAATTCTCTAAATAGAAGGTTACTGCCAGAGAAAGCTGTTGATTGTCACAAGGGCACAGGTATGAAGCCCAGATGAAGAAGCAGTGATTGGTAACTGCCTGCCACAAAGTCAGAATTAGTATGGAAGGGATTGGGTATTCACTAAATGAAAACCACTATAATTAAACAGAAAAGGGAGAAAGAGGAAATAGGAGATTGAACCAGGTGGGTTGTGACTCCTCCTTCTCTTTGGCATCTTATTTGTCATCAGAGTTCATAACTGGAGCCCTGCTAGGTGAGCTGCATTCTACCAGTAGTTTTTGTTGTGTATTTCAAAGAGTGCTAAATATGATTCATGATGCTTCTCGAGGTGTGTGTGTGTATTTAGAATAACCCTACCTAGGGGCTGTGTTTCAGTATAAATGGGGTTTCTTCAGTAATTTTACCATAGCTAGTTTCATTTAGATCATGTTCAAGGGATATTTGTGATGAGTTTGCTATTTCTCATAAGGTTAGGTGAAAGAAGATATTTCTGGAAATAGCTTAGGAATTAAGAATTTGTTAGTGGCCTTCTCACTACACTCTGTACACTCATGGGTATGCGCACGCACACATGAACACACACATACACACACAGAGAGGGGGGGGATATGGTTGGGGAGGCTTTGGTCAGTTTCCATCCCTTCAGTTGAAGACATAAAATATTCTCATTCTGTGTTCACAATCATTTAAATTTTTCCCTTAGAAAACTAGAAATGGGTCCATTGGGAAATTTAACACAAGTTTTTCTTGGAAAATTAGCTCAATTTTTGATTCAAGCAAAATTAGCTTAGATGATTCAATTCTGCAGATGATATCATGGTTGATGTTATGATCTGAAGACTTTTTGGATTCTATTTTGGGCCAAGTTACATCAGTAACTCCAAAGAACGGCCTCTTTCTTTCATTATTTGTTATTGTATTATGTTTATGTTGCTTTATATATTTTATCATTTCTCTTACCTACTTTATTGTTTTGATCAAAATGCCAATTGTGAGGTCCTGAACTGTCAAGTAGAAGACAGATGTTGCTGCCTGCGCCTGGGCCACCTGCCACCCAACCATACTTGCCCTTGGGGGAGGGGAGGTAGAGCAGAATCAAAGGCAGAGACACCAGGAGCATGTGAGAAATTCCTCAGCAAGCTCCTCAAATGCATCTCACCCATGCCCCATTGGTCCCAAGAAAGCATCTCTTCTAAACAGCAGTTCCCAATTGGCCACCGTCATCTGCATTAGCAATCCTTGGTCTCTCAGGCAGTCTTCAATGCCTTGACAGATATGTGGCCCCCCAGGCCGCGCCCAGTATTTATGCAGTTTCTCCTACATAACATAGGCTGTTACCTCTAGCCAGACCACTGATATACCATCACTATACAATGCCTGTCTGAAAAAAGAAATTGTCTCTTCTTCACTGAAGTCTTGTAGTAATCTTAAGCATTTTGGAGAATTGAGGAATCCCAGTGATGAGATCATGGTGTAAGACAGGGCCTAGGAGAGATACTATGGTCCCCTCTGGTACTAGATGATAGTACCCAACACTAGAGAATTATATGTGTGCCCTTTTGTATTTTATAATGCTTTTATGGTGCTGAGGGTTGAACTTGAGACCTTGGTTTACCCAGCAACAGTTCATTAAGTTATAAGGGGCAGGAACATGAAGAGGCAGGAACATGAAGGATTAACAATTGAAGGTATTTTTGAATATACAAAATACTAGTTCATATGCCCTGACCTGAAGTCAGTTACATGAGCACCCTTAACCACACGGTACACTGGGAAATGTTAGTAAATGTTTAGGAAGAGAGTGTGAGTCTTAGGGAGCTCGTGTATCTCTGACACACATGGCTGAGTATTTGCTCATTCGTGTTTATGATCATCTTGAAAGCAATCTGAATAATGAAGTAGAAAGAGTTATCTCCAAAGTTATACATGCACACACATATTAATTACGCATTTAAATCTCAGCGTAATAATTAATATATCTCCATGTTAAGCAATTTCCTTAATAAGTTTTCATCAGATTAGTTCACAGATGTTTTTATGTTACTAAAAGGCAAATTTTATTGAGCAATAGATCTGTTCTCACTTTACAAAACAAATAACCATTTGTATATCTCAAATTTTCCTGAATGTCAAATTGAGTATCTGAATTTCATACGTAGTTTTTAAAAATGGGTTTTGACAGCCTAGCCATGTTAGTTTTCCTTTCACAACGTACCATTAGCATGGAGAAGATTTGAGCCACTTGCCCTCACTCTAGGGCGTTAATGGGAGGAAATATCCAGCCATGTGCATAGCCTCTTTTTGAAATAGAAAATGACATCATGTAATTGGCTTTGTCTGAACTGCTCAGTGGGTGAAAATGTGATTCGGGAGGATTAAGGCATGATGTCATTATTCTTGAGGTGAATTCTCACATAGGCCAGGCCATCAGCAGTCAGTTATTGGTACCTGCTAGGCCATATAAACCCAGAGACCAACTTCCCTCCCATTTCGACAGTGTGTGGATTTTCTTCTTAAATGGAAGTTATTAGAGGAAAGAACATGGAAGGCTATCTCTAGAAACAAGAATTGGTCACAACCTCTAGACTGCTACTAAGACCTCTTAGAGACTTCCTTTGGACAATGAATTTCTCATCTGCTAAGTTCTTGATTCCTATCAGCCCTTTATCGCACTTGGCTTGTGTGTATTTGGCCCCAATACTATGACAGCCTTTAGCTCCTTCTCAGTCTCCAGTAGCAAAAAGGGGTAGAACTTGGAGATGGGTTTTATTTATTTATTGACCAAGTAATGACTACTCACTGTGTGTCTGGTTATGGTTTAGATGTTGGATATAGTTATGAATAAAACAAAATTTTTATAAATAAAATAAAACCTAATGTCAAGCAAAGACACACAGGGGGAGATATAGTGGAGCAAAATGCCAGAGAGCAAGCAGAGTGTGTGTGGCATGGAGACGGGCTGGAGAGGTGTCACATGGCAGCAGATACCTAGATGGACTGAGGGAGACAACGCTGTGGCTGTCCGGCAGGAAAGCAATGCAGGCTTCGAGAAAGGCAAAGGTAGACCCCAAGTCAAGAGTGTGCTGCAAAGTTGGGAGAAAAGTATTTGCATACTGTTAGCAGGAACATAAATTGGTGTAGTTATTATTGAAAATAGTATGGAAATTCCTCAAAAACATTAAGAAATAGAAACCCCAATAGGGTACTCTTAGGGTATATGGTCAAAATAAACCCATCAGAAAGTTAATGGGGCATCTGATCTTCCACAGCACTATTCCCAATGTCTAAGAAATGGAAGCAATTGTAGTGTTCATTCAGTTGGTGGATGAAGAAAATGTGCTGCAGATATACAACAGAATAGTCCTCAGCCTTAAAAAGGATGCTGTCCTGCCCGTGTGGCATGTCTGAAATGGGACATTGTTGTGCTGAGAGGAAGCAGTCAAAGAAAGACAATGAGTCCGGTTCATTCATCAGTGAGATCTGGGCAAGTTAACCTCACAGTTGTTGAAGGAGAGTGGGGTTGTGCAGTAGGAATGCATGGGGAAAGGTCATCAATGGATAGTTACTCTTAGCTAGTGATTTCTCTATTGATTGGATTAAATAGCTCACCATTTGAAACTGTTAACAAAAAATAAAGATCAGGACCTGGAGATATGATGCAGTACTTGTTTCTCTTTCGGGGGACCCAATTTGGTTCTCAGAACTCACATAATGGCTCATAGCCATCTGGAGTTGCACTTGCAGAGAACCTGACACAATCTTCTGGTCTGCTCTGGCACTGCAGTGTTTGGGGAGATACATGTGCAAATAAAACATATATAGTCATAGCATTAAAATAAATCTTTAAAAATAAAGGTCATTAAGTTTGAATAAGAAAAAGAATGATGGGTGAGTCCAAGGTGCAGGGTGTGAGTCATAAGGCAGCATCTGCACCACTGTACAGTGCTGCTCCATAGGTTAGCCTCACTTTACTTGGCCTAAACCAAACAGGAGAGGGTGCAGTGTTCCCCTGCATTCTGCTACCTCCTTCTGACCAGATTTTGATGTTAATTTTCCTAAGTGCTGTGGATACTGTCCTAACACATCCCTTTGATCAAGCGCTTGAATTCAAAACTTAGAAACACAAGAGAGTGTCATTAAGGCTGTGCTTTTTCAGTTTTAATGAGCCCCCAAATCATCTTAGAATCTTATTAAAATATAAATTTTAAATCAGTGAGTCTCGGGGAAACTAAAATGGTGCATTTCTTGCAGAGTTCCTAAGTAAGGCCAATATATTGAATCTCTGGGCCACCACTCTTCACAGAGTGGTCTCAGTGTGTTTGTAATTGCCTTGAATTGAGATGGCTTTTCTGTGAGTGATGTCCAAAGGGAAAGGATGTTACATATCCAGATACCACCAAAACCTTGTGGAAGGAGGCATCCCCCCCCATATAGGGTCGCAATCAACAATTCCATGGTTACATTTTTCTTTTATCATGAAGGACTATTCAAATAGCAGCTGTAGAGAAAGAGTCTGTTATAAAGATGGTGGCAGACTCCAGTTTTTCTGAAATTAGACTCCACTTTAGCTCACTCAGCAGGTTCTAAAGAAAACAGATGTTCAGGATCACCCAGACCAACTAAATCAGCATCTTAGCTTGGCCTGATGAGTGTTCTAGAGACCAGAAACATTAGCAAACACTGCTGGCTTATGAGACAAGTGCAACTCTCCTGTTTCATCTGGATGGCTGAACCAGATCTACCATTTCTGATCTCCAGGCCAAGCTGAAAAACAATTCATTTTGAGGGATCTCTGCAAGTAGTGTGAAATCCTGATACTTGACACGGTGGTTTTATGGTAAGGTATTAATAATGCCCTTTCTTTCCAAGTTGTGTGGGTCTCGGGCTCATATTAAAAGCAAATGACTAGGCAGGACTGGCGTGCAGGAGAGCTTAAGTAGAAGAAGCTACTCTTTGAGTTGCACTGTTAATTTTTGAACATCGACTTTTATGTATATTGAGAAAATTGCAGAAATTCTTCTAATTCTTATATTGGATGAGAACTAGTTGGAAGAGAAACGTATCTTAGTTTTACTGAGTTTTTCCCCCAGAGTGTGGAATGTGGTGGCTGTGAGATTGCTTAGGGTATTAGGCTACTTGTTGCCAAGCCTGAAGACCTGAGTTTGATCCCTGGGATGCACAGGGTGGAAGGAGAGAGCCAACTCCTTTAGGCAAGCCTCTGACCATCACTCTCTTGCCTGGCACATATTCTCCATCCCCGTGTACACAGTAAATAAACATATAACACTATTTTTTAAAATAAAAGGAAGAAGGGTGTGGATTGCAATATTTCTTTGTAGTTTGGCTAATTTCAAAGTGTACCACATGATAGTTTTGTGAAGTGTTAATTCTGAGAACTGCTTCTGGCTACCAATGGTCTAAAATCTGCTAACATGAGTAGGATTGTTTTTAAGCAATTAAACATGGCCAGATTTACTTGGATGTTATATATTGATCCTTCATAAATTTCATTCTGTTAAATTTGTGGGAAAAATATTGCTGCATGAGCCAATTTTATACTCTGGCAATTTTGCCCAATTCATTCTCTAATTACTATTTTGGAATTTATGTCATTATTAATTCTTCAGTGTAGCAAACTGGACTTACAGCTATAATCATGACAATCAGTCTTTCCAATGGAGCCTATTCACAAGAAACACGTGTATTCAAGAATGCTATACCTGACAGTTTATGTGTTTCATATCTTTACATTTATTGTCAACTTTAAGTATTGGTTTTAGAATGCTAATCGGGAACAAATTAGAGATTATGAAATACACATAAGACATCACATTGTACACATAAGAGAGAGTGTTTTTATTTATACTGTAGATAGATAGAGTAGCCTGAACAAAAGTGCAGGGCATTCTGAACATTGATAGTGCTGAGATCTCTTTCAGAAGGTCTAGTGTTTCTGAAGCTTACACGAATTTGTAACGTGTTAGCCTAGATGTTTTGCCAACATTGCTATGGTGACGCCTTTGACTGTTCACTAACACTGCCAAGTTGGGAGTGTGTAATGGTGCAAGCTTTAGCTCTGCTTCCACTCACAGGAAATATATGGATTATAAAAATCTTCACACACTACAGGCGCTTTAGTGATAGGCTCTATTGATCACCTTTCCATCACCAGCACCTTCTTTTAGTGCTGACATTCAGTCCCAATTTTCTTTTACCCTCTGTTTGGGCCTATGGCTAAATGTGGATGGACCTAATAATCCGTTTCATTTTCTTACTATATGGTATGGTCTGGTTCAGTCAGATGTTACTGATATAATGACACAGCATTTTTATATATGCCGTCTGATACAGATGTTCTCTGACACTGTCATCCACCATGAGAGAAATGTGTTCTAAGTAATTACTGGCTCTGAAGGGAGAAGTTTGTATGCATGGAGTGCCTCCATGCAGTGCTTCGTTCTAGGATTTTCAGAACTAGATGTCTCCTTAGCTGAACTCCGACAGTTGATGGTGGTTATGGAATAAATAGACCAGCTCTAGGTTGGGTAAGCCCTAGATAATGCCCTATCACTGTCTAAAACTTTGCTTTAGGACAGGAACTCTGTGACAGGTGTGGAGAAATGAAAGTCTGTAGCCTTCCTCATCTCTTGAGTCCCCATGCCAATCCTATGTCATTTAGAGATTGAAGATACAGCACAAAGATATCACCAGGCCAGGAGGAGAAAGTAGTCACCAAAAGGTTTCACCACTCTGAATTGGTGCCTGAGCAGGTGTCAGTCCACCAAGATGGATAAAGGGTAAAATGAGAGATATAGTCAAGCTCATA
This sequence comes from Apodemus agrarius, assembly GCA_964023405.1. NCBI lineage: Eukaryota > Metazoa > Chordata > Mammalia > Rodentia > Muridae > Apodemus > Apodemus agrarius. The sequence goes on along the minus strand of OZ030008.1, from coordinate 45,505,690 downwards.
CTACTACAAAGAAAATCGGAAAATTAAGGAAGGATATTAAAGTGATAGAAAACAAGGTTTGTGCCTGAGTGGGTGGCAATCTGCCAGTCTAGGCAGGGAATAACATCAGGGGCATGTCAGAGTCACATGTACCACCATAAAGTGAACAGGAAAATAAAAATAGAAAGGGAGGGTATGAAACAAGCTTGAAGTCTTAAAAGGGTGGGCTGTATCTGGGGAGTGTTCCAGGAGACATCATGAGAAAGGCATGTTTGTCTTTGAAGAATTCCCCAATCTGCCTGCAGTTCTTGGAACATTTCTAGAGTAGACTGATTTTTTTTCTTTAGTGTGTGGTCTATATCATCAGTAGGAAAAGTTCTAGATCTCTTCATAATGCCATAGCACAATGGTTTCCTATGAGGTCCTCCAACTCCAAGCTCCAACTAGACACACCCAGACTGCAGGATGGAGGGAGAATGGAGGAGACTTGAGAAGAGAGTAATGTAGTTTGAGAACCACTGTGGAGACAAACCTGATGCTTATCTTTACAGTAGGAAAGTGGGAGACCATAGACCGCACCCCTGGATCTGGAGCATAAAGAAGAATTCAAACTCATGTTGAATGTTTCAACGTTAAACTGTGATAGAGTCTATTCATACTGAGTAATAAACTTTTATAATATGGTTTTGTAAGGCAGACATCAAACCCTCCAGATTTTTGTTTTTAATGTTTCTTTAACTTACTTGTTTTATAATTATTAATAGGGAAGCTTAATGCATAATAGCACTACTTTGATAATATTAATTATTTTGAGTGGTTGGTTGGTTGGTTTGCCATAGGGTTTCTTTGTGTAGCCCTGGCTATCGGGGAACATGCTCTGTAAACCACAGTAGCTTTGGACTCAGAGATCTGTCTCTGCCTCCTGAGGGCTTAGATTAAAGGCATGTGCCACCACACCTGGCTGTTTTGATTTTTTTTTAACAATTCTAATATATATGTTTTATTTTGAAATTTCTTTTCTCTCGGAGTTCCTATATTCAGTATCTATTGTATCTTTCATTTGTCCAACATTAAATATGCCCACCATCTTGTAATTATGTCAGGCCATTAGGACTCCATGTGGCTCCTAGTGGGTTAGCGTATTTGATTTAATGTTAAGCTTTAGCTGAATGCTTAGGGAGTACATCTTTCTCTTGGCTGTGGATTTAATGGACTTCATTTCAGTTAAGCTCATCCAGACTCCCTCTAGGATACCTTCTATACGTTGTCTTTACTTACTATTGAAGGACATTTCTTTAGATGAGAGGTATTTTCTACTACCTTCTAAATGCCTTTTATGTTTTTCTTCATCTGTCACCTGAATTACATAAGAGAGAACATCATGAAGTTCACACTCAGCAAATAAATAATTTGAATATGTTTTCAATCTGAAATCCATAGGTAATGAAAAAAGTCAATTGAAAGCTAATGCTTTCTCTAAATATATTTTTTATTATTTTCATTAAGTTGGAGTCTCGTTGAATTTCATCCTATGAAAAACTAGAAAATAAATACCAAGATATCTTCTAAGTTTCAAACATCACTTACTATTGATGCTAATGTTCATGAACACCCACAGCTTTAGAAATCCTTTTAGTATGCGTGTGTTCCTAGTTTAATAAAACTCATTTCTCTCTAGTTCAATTTATTCCGTGCTTGAAGGATATTGTATTATATCTGTGGTTCTGCAGTCCTAGGATAAAATTGCTTTATTTTGTCCAGCTTCACAAATTGTCATATCCATTAACTTATAGCAATGAATACAAAGAATATTTCTCTGAAAAATATCTGTGTAACATTCAGCATCTTTTCTCTCACTGAAAATGATTGTAACAATATTTTCAAAATTGCTTAGTGGTCGCTCTGGCCAATTATGTGTAATCCCAACTGTAAGAAAAGGCTTTGGGACATTTTTTTTTTTTGAAAACAGAGCAGTGCTTCTTATTTTCCCTGAGAAAAATAAAAAAAAAACAATTTAATTACAAAGGATACAGTTTTACATTTTGTAAAAATATGTATTGTAATGCAGACAGCCTGCCAAGTAGGATTGTTTACAATAGAGTGGGTTCTAAAAACAAGCTCAAAGCATGTCAGAAAGACTGAGTACAGGGCTGCTAGTTATTACAGAGCTATTTGTTGAACCCACCTACATCTTCCTAACTTGATCAAGAGTAGTTCCTTGGGAAGAGGTCTGGAGCATTATGGGAAGATTTTCCCTCCACCTATTTTGAAACCTTTATTATGGCTGTTATTTATGGAAACGATAAGAAATATGATAGACCAGAAACCTTCTTTGATTAATCAGGCTCATCTTACTTGAGAGCACAAGTCTCCACGATAGCTTGTGTGTTCCTCTTTAATACATATTCAGCTAAAATAAATGAAAACATACTGACTCTTTCCCTAATGCCTTGTAAGCCGCCTACAGTAAACTCTAAGTCTGTATTTTGTCCTGCTCTGTAATGACTGACACATTATGCTACCCCAGAAGTGTTGACACATGTGTTGAGTGTTCTGAACTACCTCACCCTGTGTGTGGCATTGCACACATGCAACAAATGCACGTAGGATTTCATGATAACATAATGTCATATGCCAACCTATCAGCTTCAAAAGGTTTTTAATCAAATTGTTATAATTAGAACATGTTATAATTAGGACATGACAAAGTAAATAAAATTCTTGTCTGACAACACAAGGACCTTAGATTGATCCCAGAACTGATGGTAAGAAAAGCTCATGTGGTAGCATCTAGTTGTAATCCCAGCACTGAAGGTGAGGGACAGATGGGAGCCTGGAGCTCACAGTGAGCCATCGTATCCCTAACAGGATTCAGCACAGTGAGAAACCCTGTCTCATTCTAAAAATAGGAGAATAAAAGTGAGACAGTATCTAAGAGTACCCAAGGTGGCCCCTCTGGCCTCCACAGACATGTGCTAATGTGTCTTCACGTACTGCTCCATGTATACCTGCATACACACATACAAACACACACAAAATTAATACAGTCAGTATTACTGAAAATAAGTTGATCCTCAGAAGTTAAGAAGTTAAGTTAATAGTCCGTGCGCTAGTTACTCAACTGATTAGTTCCTCTTGGTCGGAAATCTTACAAATGTGAGCAGAATTGTTCAGTTGAGTCTTTATTTAAAATATGGAGTTACTCCTTAAGCTTACAAACAACAGGAGCAATTGACTTGAGTTTTCTGCTAGAACAGTGCCTGTCACCAGATTCAAAATCTTAGCCGAGTTTTATTTCTGCTTTGTAACCACATACTTGTGTCCCAACCAGTCATGGGTGTGCATGCCTGCAGTATAGTGTCTGGAATGCAGGATGATACCAAGTACCAAGTCCAGCCTGGGCTAGATAAAGATTTCGAGATCAGTTGCAGGGAGAATTCATTTTCCTTAACATGCCACAAAACAATCTCACTTCTGAAGGTTAATATACTGTTTAAATTTGAATTTGAAAAGTATGTAAGCGTGCAATTTCAGACACATTTCCCCATGCTGAGAGGATTTTTAAGTCCCTACTCACGCCTTTGTTATTGTCATCTTAAACTCCAAATTTCTGTAATTTTCATTGTCTAGATAAACAATGTTATAGAAAGTCATAGTCCTAACAAAGAAAGAATAGTTTCTTATTGTACTATGTAATTATTTTTCCTTGTTTTTCATGCCCTAGTAGATAAAAGTCAGGAGAGATAAAGTTATGATATAAATTCTAACAATGGTAGCATGAGAGTGGGACCCCCAAACAGACGTCAACCAGGGCCTAGTGGAAATAAATGAATGAACCAAGGGCAAACTGTATACACAGAGATCTGATGGCCGGAGTCTCAGGCCTTCAGACTCTACCCTCTCCTCTCCATGGAGATTTTTGCTAAGGATAGCTGCTCTGTATGTGTGCCTTTTAAAGATGTCTTTATTTCGAGCATGCCTTTTCTGAGCATTGTCTGGCCTTCTGGTGACCATCTGCCACCTCCCGTTGTTGTCTTTAGAACATTATCACAGTCTCCCTTGTTCACTTACTTGTGGAGTCTAACACATCTTTGAAGTTCAAACAACAGCTTTTGGACAGTTTGCACTCTCCACTATATCCTCCAGTACAAGAGTTCACTTTATCAATAGATGGAAATGAGTAAATTTCTTAAGAGGCTGTACCGTGGTCATAAGCTCTCTGTAAGTCTAAGGAAAGAGATAGTCTGTATATAGGTTAATTGCATGAAAGGAAGGACAACTGAAAACCTGCACTGGGCGGTCATTATGCTGCATGTCTTTAATCCCAGCACTCTTGGGACTCTTCTGGACCATAGTTTCTGTGCTGACCAGGAGGAAACACTTTCCATAAGCTTTAGCTACATTCATGTTGATCTTGTATTAATCACAAAGGATTTTCTACCTCAAGCAGTTAGTATCATCTGCTCCAGGAAAGCAAAGGTTTTACTTAAGTGATACTGGTCTTTCAGATTCCTCAGGCCTAAATGACCATAAACTACAAATTCTTAATTTAGATATAGTTTATGGATAGCCCTGATGAAATCTTTGCTTTCTTCTGAAACATTAAAAGCCAGGCCTCCATAGTCTACATTTCTCTCAACATTCTTTATGTTCCAAGCTCCCACAGAATAGACAGTTAAGCTTTGAGCATTTAATAGTTTTTCCAGACCAAAGTTTCAAACATTTCCACAATCCTCCACAAAACATTGAAGTCAGGTCTGTCACAGCAAGGCCCGTGAACCTGTTACTACTTTCTTTTTCTGACATTGCTATGATAAAGCACTAGCCAAAAGCAACTCGGAAGAGGAAAAGATTTTGTTGTAAAAAGTATTTTTAAAATCCCAGCTCAGGGTTTCTTCCCACCTTAAATCATTTATGTTCCTGGATGAAAGACACGCATAGCCTTTATATTATGGCTATACCTTAGACAGTAGTACTATAGCTCAGCAACGGCCTACCCATCTGGGCTGCTCTTAACTCCAGCCAGGCAGCCCTTTGGCCCCTGTTCTCTTGTCCCCTAGCCCATGGTGGCTCTCCTTTCTCCTCCCCTGCATGGGTGAATGTATGTATATAAAAGGAATTCTTCATGAGTCCTAGGTTAATTCATTATTGTTCTGAATTCATTTGCATTTCTAACAGGGAGGGACAAAAATCTAATGGAAACAATAACGTTTTCCTGTGAGCTAACATGCAAAGGTTGTTAGAGCAGCCATCTTAGATTTTATTGTTCTTAGAATGCAAAAGTTCTTTCTTTTATGCCACTGTTTTTGAAAACCTCTGTGTTTCTCACTCTTATCAGATTGGTCAAAAACAATGGGGAGGCTTTAGGTTTGATCATCCTTTTGAGAATTCAGACTATTCTTGCTGAGAATGTAATTCAGGTGACTCCCAATTCCAGTTAACTGCCTGACTCACCACCAATCCTCCCTCTGGGGTCTTAAACTTTCAGTGACTTGGGAGAGGGTGCATTGTTTGACTTCATGTTGAATAATAATAGTTTTATAATTGGAAGCCTCTTAAGGTGTGGCTGTGATATTAAAAACCAGATAGGAAACATAGGAGAGAGTAAACTCGAAACAGCCATTGTTTCCACTTGAAATGCAATTAGTTGTAGATGACTTTAAAAAGTATATTTTCTATGGTACTTATTTCTTACAAGTGGCAATTTTAAGTGCTATTTCCAGATATCAGCCAGTCAGGTTAAAATGACATTGAGCTATTTTGTGACACAGACAGATTTTTTTTTTTTTTGCAATGAAGACGTGAAAATATGTGACAATTTAAGAAGCATACATGGGGTTGCTTATGTACATTTTTAAATTGCTGGCGTGACAACTTTCTGATTTCTTTATGGAGGCTGTCTCAGTCTCTGTTCCCAGCCTTTGGATCCCCTTCCCTGCTACTTGGACTGCCTGGCTGGGCCTCAGTAGGAGAGAAGGTGCCTCGACTAGATGCCCCAGGGTGCGGTGGTACCCAATGGGGGCTCTCTTCTCTGACAAGCAGGGGTGGGGCCAATGGTGGAAGGGATTTATTTATAAGGGTGAGACTGGGAAAAGAGGAGGGAGGGGCCTGTGATCTGGATGTAACGTGAATAAAAAAATTACAAATTAAAAAACAAGAAGTAAACATGGGTACAGTTGAACATTTTGGTAGATAAAAGTTTATTGACTATTCAAAAAAACTAATAGAATTTTTCAAGTGGTGTGAACACAGAAAAATGCTATATTGGTCTAAATCTGAGTTACCAACTCTCCTGCTTTGATTATTTTTCTTTGTATAAGCATATTAAAAACTCTATCCTGGACCTATAAATGTATGCAATTTCTCTGTGCCAATTAAGTATCCCATGTATGTGTATATACTGGATACATATTAATATGATATAGTTTAAGAAAAAGATAACCTGGAGATCTCATGGATATCTACCTTTAATACACAAAGTCCTGAATCCAGTTCCCATAGCCACATTGAAAAGAAAGATAAGTGTATGAACTGACCTTGAAGTGACCTTCTTGACAGCAGGTGCCAGGCATGGTGAGGGTTTCATTGTTCACATTTGGCTCATTCATCTCTATAACAAGTCCATAGCTAATTTCTTTGCCCATATAAGTCAAATCTTTGGTATTTGCCCATCAGCTACTATATAATAAACTATCTTCTTAGTGGGTTAAATCCAAACTGTTCTTGCTGGTTAACTGTGCCCCAGAAAATGGGAACTGACTGGGATCATGCACCTCATTGGCTGGCAAGCCCTGTGCCCTGGGCACTTGAAAGGCAGTCGGATTAAATCCTATCAAAGACCCTCGGTCTGAAATCTTAAAAGAGCAATAGACTTTCAGACCCAAAGGTTTTCATAGTAGCATATTTTGAAGGACTTTTCTTTTAATGAATAATAAAAGTGAAGCTTCTGTTTCCCAGATAGGGCAAAAGGGAGGTAGCTTCATGGTCTATGTAAATATTATTTTGAGGCTCCCCGTGGTTTTCTAAGAGAACAGAAAAGTCTGTTATGAAATTAAACAAACATCCTAACCTGCTTTGAAGACGATTACCACTGTACAGTTCACCACATAAAAACAAAATCTTTGTTTTTATGGTATCATGGAATTTAAGCCAATGCCACGGAACATGGTGGCAAGATGGGGCACTAATATTCTTGGCCCGAAGATTATTAAAAGTGGAATCTGTTGAAGACAGATGAAATTAGTTATTTATTTTCAAATAAATTTCTCCAGTATCTTTGCATCTAACTTATTCAAATATATGTTTGCAAATGTCAGTTCTTTGTCCCATTATTGTTTCAGGCTTTCTAATATTTAAAAAAAAATTTTTTTTTGGTCTCCCTGCTTGAATCCCAGAATCTTGTTAACTATGGTTGCTGACATTTTGGCAATGTGATGGTTAATCTCCGTTGTTAATGTGACTGGATTTAGAATCACCATGGAAACATAACTGTACATGTCTATGAGGGTGATTCCAGACCCCTGCCTTAACTGAGAAGGAAGATCCACCCTGATTGTAAATTATGGCATCCCATGGGCTGGTCCCAGAATGAAAAAGAAAATAGAAAAGAAAAGAAAAGAAAAAGCCAACTGAGTTCCATTCAGGACTTTGCCTCCTGACTATGGTCACAAAAAGACAATCCACCTCCCACTCGAATCCCCATGCCTTCCCAGGGTGTATCCTTTCTTACATAAGAGGCTAAAATAAAGCATTTCTTTCCTTAAATTGCTTTGTCAGGTACTCACTTGGTTACAACAATGAGGAAGATAGAATAGCGGGATGCAGGATGTAGAGTGTGTTTGTTGCCAGTCTATCAAAGTGCCTTCTAAGAATGTTTGTCTGATGCAGATAATAGCGATAGCCGGAGCTTTGGCATTTCTCTGGCAAACACTGACTATTTTAATGGAACATATGTAGGTAGCCACCCTTCTCTCTGCTACCCTATATCCTGGCACCCAAGTCATGCTGGAGCAGAGATCCACAGTTAGTTGATAGTTGATATTATGAAAACTTCGGCATGTCAAAGTTTTGTAGACCTGCTTAATTTCAGTGTGGCATGTTATGCAGACAAACGAAAATGAGAAAGCATTTTCCTAAATAAACTGATAAGCACCGTCTATAACGTTGAATTATTATTTTCCCGTGTATGGACTACCATGTATATGTGCCCCTGCTTTGCACTGGGAGCTCAATGTGAATATGAATTCTGTTCTCAGAGACATGGATTTGTGTGGAAGATGAGCCTAGATCATTCGTGGGCCATGAAGGAAATATCTGGACACCAGAATGCTCTGTCGCATGGCAAGGAGAACAGACATGGCTTTTACAATGCAATAAGCAAAATGCTAAGAGAGCTCAGATCAAAATGCCACTGGAAACTAAGGAATGCTTTTCTTACCAAAGAAAAAGAGCATGTAGCTCAAATACAAAGTATCTTAACTAAATGACCTGGAAATCTGGTCATAACAAATGAGAATGCTTTTGTATTTATATAATTTATTTCTAAAGGGGGGCACTTAGCTTCATACTTTTCCCCTCTGCCTTCTCCCACTAGTTTCTTGGAGCGTGAAACATGAGTTAGTTACTTTTTCAAACTGTCTGTCTTGTAGTAAGATCTGATGTTGATCCAGTAGCTGGTGAACATTCTAACTGCCTCCAAACAGCAGGTGGAGTGAAGCCATGGAGGCAGCAGAGGGCCAGTGTGGGCACTGGTCAGCCACGGGTACATACTGTACTACCAGTCACAGGAGCACCTGGCTTCTAGAAGGTTGTTACTTATGTCATTGCTATCTTGAGAGCTGGCTTTTCCACAGAGGCGTGCTCTCCCTATAGCAGTGCTTGGATCAATCTGATGGGGAGCCCTATTCCTTTGACCCTGGAGCTTTCCTAATAGAGCCATTCTGTGACTCTTGTGGTTCCTTGTATCAAAACTTTGGGCTGTTTGATAAAGTGTTTTGTCTGTGGAGTCTGATAGTATCTGGAAATCACCCCTGCTCTTGGGATTGGGGGGGAACAAATACAGATTATCCATGTAGCATGTAATATTAAAATGTCTTGCACCTTGCAAGAGAAGATTCTACTACCTTGGCACATTTTACTATTGTGCAGATATCTGCTGCCCTTCCTACCAGCCTCCTTCCATCCTTAGCTCCTCCTCTCAGAAGACCCTTCCGTGCCATGGTTGCGAGGCTCAGATGCTTTGAACAGTGAAGCGTAGTGTCTGGAATGCGATCAGTGTCTACCACAACTCGCAAAGAGCCGAGCAGGTCTTCCCCAGAACTTCTTAGGTTTTTCAGTTGGACTCTAAAGTGAAGTGCCAAGCTCCCCACGTCAGGGGTTGTGTAAGGAAGACATGAGCATGTGGAGGATTGAAGACGGAGCTGAGTCTAGAGTGTTCGCTAGCACATGTGAGTCTCTGAGCTCAATTGCCAGTACATAGGAGAAAGAAGAGAGAAGAAGCTACTTTTACTGGGAGGTTGGTTACCACACAGCATTAGTTTTCTAATGAGAAAACTAATTAATTAGTTTCTGGTGAGAACATATTAGCTTCCTGATTATGATTTATTTCTCAAAAACGTGCTATGAACATGTGTATAGAAGTTTTGGTATATATGTATCTTGCTTTTATTTCTTGTACCTACAGGACATAACATCCTTACCAGGGCTTCGGTTGCTAAGATCTTCCAGATGTTACCCACGCTGCTGGGTAGGGAGCGGCATTCCAGTGTGCTATTTACTGATCCCTAATGGCTCATGATGTTAAGGATCTTTTCCAGTTCTTATTTGCTATTTCTCTTTAGTAAAATGTTGGTCCAAATCTTCCTCCAATTTTGGCATGGCAGTTTGTGTTGGTGAACTTGGGGTTTACAGTCTCTGCTGCAAGTGAGGCCTGGCAACCCACCCCCCAATAAGCCCATTAAAGGAACCAAATTAAGAGTGGAAGACGGACAAAGAGATATTTATCCAATATGGCCACATTGGGAAGAAGGATAAAGATAGCCAGAGAGACACGCAAGATGCAGTCCTGAAATGAGATCATAGTTTAAGTAGAGGACCAAGGACATGCATATCTAAGCAGGAAGCTCAAGGTCTGGTCCTACCCACTGTTTCCCCATCCTTATCTGGACTGACACTGAAGCCACAATGCTGGAATTGTAAAAGCTCTTTCAAGAAGACAAACTAGCCCTTTGCCTGGTGCTGCCTTCATTTTACGGCATGTGCTTACAGCATGAGACCGCACATTTTTGAGGTCTATTCTTTGAATAGTCTGAAAGAGAGAGAGAAACCAAGTATCTCTTTAGGGCAACTTCATCCCTGTGACTTTCTTTCTTATTCTCTTTGCTTGCATATGAAGTCAGGTATGAATCATTCCTGATGCTTGTGTATGAGTCAGGTTTGAGTCATTCCTGAGATGTATGTTCTGAAAGAGTCTCTTCCAAGGCCATACTGGATTTTCTCATTCTTATGACATTGCCTCTCAAAGAGTCTACTTATCAACTTCTTCTTTTATATATTGCACTCTTTTTGTTGTACATTAAAAGCCTTTACCTAACTCAAAGATTTTTATCTTCCTTTTAAAAATATTTGTGTTTTACTTTAAATGTGGGGATCTATTATTGATGGTAGTGCTTGTGTGTGGTGTGAAGTGTAGTGCAGCAGTTGAAAGTTCTTGGTAAAATATGATCATGCAAGCCTTGGTGAGCCCTTTGTCAAAACTGGTTTGTGTTACCAAGTTGTCCATGGTCCTTGGTTGAAAATCAATTGTCTCAAACTGTGGCACCTTTCGACCTTTCATTTTCTGTTCCAGTCATTTGTCGTTCTTTCTGCCAGTGCTGCACTACCTTAATCATCATGATTTTATACAATTCATTAAAATCAGATAATTTAAGTCTTGCACATTTTGTTTTCTTGTTCAGAGTTAGATTGAATTTAGATTCTTCCATTTACATAAAACGTTTAGACTCAGTCATCAACTTCTACCAAAATAATTGTGATTGTGATTGCATTAAGTATATAGATGAGTTTGAAGAATACTCCTTTAAAATACTGGGTCATCTAAAACCTTGACATAATATACCTATTTATTTGGCTCTTCTTCCTTCTCCCTCTGCCTTCCTTCTCTTTCCTACCCTCTCCCCCTTTTCCAAACTCCCTCTCCCCCTTCCTCCCCTTCTTTCTTCTTCTCTACTTCCTCTCCTTCCTTTCCCCAGCTCTTGTTCTGGTCTCTTTCTTTCGGTGGTGGAGTATAAATTGAGACCTCCCTCATGTTAGGTAAATACAATACCACTCACTCAATGCCAGCCACAACTTTGACATTTCTTTCAGGATTACTTTGTAGTTTATAGTGTAAAACTCGTACAGATTCTAAGAAATAGACTCTATCTATTCCTAACTAGTACATCTTCTATACCATTGTTTCTTTAGTTTCAAATCCAAATTACTGTTGTCACTGTATAGAAATAAAGTTAATTTTTGTACATTGTTCTTGGGTGGGACCATTTCTCTAGGCCCACTTATTCGGTATGATGGCTTTTTACAGATAGTGTTATGTTTCTCCAAGATGATCATGCTATTCTCCCTTGAGTTTCCACAGATAGCCTGGTGCTGTGCTCAGAAGTACTGACATATTTGACACAATTGGCTGATTCACAGTTATTTAGTTTTTTATCATTATATAATAAATATATAATACAGCAATATAGAATGATACATTATATAGAATATGACATATATGTAAAACAGCATAATACATGCCATAGCTATTTGAGGATATTTCTATTTTTCTTTTAGCTATTATTTTATAACTATGTTTGATTTTTATTAAATGTACCTTCCTTAATGCACTGACATGATCATATTTTTTGAATTTTGTTTGTTACTGTGAATTTTGTTCATTAATTTTTAAATGATATAGTAACCTTTATGTGTTTGGTACAAGTCCCCTTCTATTTACTCTGTGTCACTGTTGCCATGTGTTATTGGATTTGGGTTGCTTCTTTTTGTTCCAATATATTATCTGTGTTGAAGCCCTTAGAGCTTTTATTTTCCTTGCCATTCTGTGTGGTTTGAGTTTTAGAGATGCACAAATTGAGGTGGAAGTTTCTGCTTTTGTACAATTCATCAGAGGATCTATTAGTATTGTTTCTTCTTAGAATGTTGGGTTGCATTCACCATGAGGCGGTCTGAGATAGAGCATTTGGATTTTTTTATCTACCAATATAAATTTTAATAGCTACAGAGCTGTTCAGGTATATCATTTCTCCTTAAGTAGCTTTTGGGGAGGAGGATCATGTTCTTTAAAGAAATTTCTTCATTCATCTTTCCATTTTTGGTTGTTCGTCCTACTTTGAATTCTTTTGAGTTTTTTTTAATCATATGTTTTAAGTGGTTTCTTAGTATTATCTTTTAGTTTAGGCTTTTTCCTATCTCTTGTACTTGGGATTCACTGAGCTCTTCAAATCGTAGTACTTATGCTTTTTTGGGGGGAGGAATTTGGTTTTTTCGAGATAGGGTTTCTCTGTATAGCCCTGGCTGTCCTGGAACTCACTCTGTAGACCAGGCTGGCCTCGAACTCAGAAACCTGCCTGCCTCTGCCTCCCAGAGTGCTGGGAATACAGGGGTGCACCACTACTGCCAGGCTTGGATTTATGCTTCTTATCAAATTAGGAATGTTTCAGTATTATTTCTCAGATATTTGTACATTTTCTCCTCTTACAGGGGCTTCCTGTGGGACTTGGCTAATGGAGGAAGTTGGCTTGTTCTGACATGTGGTCTTCTCAGCTTAACTTGTTCACTCACATATGTGGTCTGATCAGTATTGGTAGACATGCTCTGTGCCCATCTCTGAAGTTCATTTCTCTTGGAAACTATCTTCTCCAGTACTCTTTCTTGTGAACTCACCCCATCTCAGTGTTCCTGGGTTGTTGGTAGTACCTCCCCAACACTAGGACATCTTCATGACTATCCTTGAACAGTGGATTGCTTGCTGTCCCAAGAGAATAAGTAGCTTCCCATCAGGTACTTCTGTTGGTATAACTTCACCAGTGGGTCACTGTCCTGTATTGACTTATGTTCTGAGTCACAAAAGCAGTGGTTTTAGGCTGGTGAAATGACCTAAAAAGTGAAGGTGCTTGCCACCAAGACTAAGGACAAAGAGTCAACAAGGTAGACAGACACAATTTCTGTAAAGTGTTCTCTCACTATCAGATATGTATGCTCCGCAGCATATTCAAGCCTCTACATACACATACTCACAAATAAAATGTTTTCAATGGTTTTGTTTTTGTGTTGTGTTTTGAACATGAGGGGAGGCATTCTAGAAGGTTCCCTTTGCTCCCTTTTTACTGGAAATTGTAATTATTAAGTTGACGTTGACTAAGTACACATTCTTCACTCACAGTGTGATTGGGTGAGAGAAGCTGTCTGGAATTGTTGTGTGTGTGTATTGGCTTCCTCTTTCAATAGCAAACCTGCTCATTTTCAGTGAATGATTACTTTTGTCAATCATCTTTTTTTTTTCTCAGCCAGTTCTTCTCAGCTTGATAATGAAAAAGCAAGCAAGTTCATTTCCTTTCTGTTGACTTTCCCAGCGTTTCAGCCTTTAGGCTTTTGAAGTAGTCCTGATTTGCGCAGAGCTTGTTTGGCTGCGTGAGTCATGCCTTTTATGCAATTTGCATTGGCAGCTACATCTTCCAAATGGAATTCGTGCAATAAACTGTTCAAATAGGTCTTTTGTAAGTTTGCATAAAAGAATGTTTTATGGAAACGTTTGACACAATTGTGTTTCAGAATCGGGTAGTTTCTATTAAAAAAAAGTAGTATGATATAAAGCTAAACAATGTAAGCAGGAAATGCTTGTTTTTGTTGATTCGACTTACTCCTACACTCGTGATGAAGAGTAATGTAGCAGGTTACAGTTTTAGATTGAAGAAGTAAAGGGAAATGATGAATTTCCCTTGGCCCACATGAGAACTCAAACAGAAGCCAGGACCTAAAACTATTTGTCTGAGAATGTATAATTAAACCTAAACAGAGGTAGGTTTTTCTCATATTGATTTAGATTTGAGTGTGAAAATTTGCTGCCTTATCCTCTATAAAGAAAAGGTTAGTATTTGTAATGCCAACATATTATCATGTTTCACTGAGGCATAATTGATCTTATTAGTTGTGATGATATATAGTTTTAATAATAAAATTACACGGACAATGTGAAACATTTGTTTTACTTCTGTTAATTTTCTCCAGTTCTTACGTTGCTTTTAGTGGTGCCAGTGCAACAGTAATGCCACTCTTGTCAAGAGGACAGAAGTTCATGTTGCAGTGGGAAGAGTCAACCGTGGCACTTCATAGGACAATCACTTAGAGAATGGCAGCTCTGACGGAGATTTAGAGGCCCCTCTGATGGCAAATGGTTACCCTGTGAGCATCTGGATGGGTGCCTAAGGGTCCATGATTTTAGCTGAATTGTGAGACACAAAAGCAGCTCTAAGTTTCTGAGAAACAACTTGAGCAAAGCCAGCATCATGGTCTTAGTGTTATTGACTACAAGTTGGTGGTAAAATCAAGTGATGAGGAAAGGTGAGACTGGAGCTAATTAAGTCTCCGAGGCTCTCTTCCTTCTCCGTTCATTCTGCCTGTCCTTCTTCTAGTGTGGTAGCTCTAGAAGTGTTTGAGGACTTCTTGTAAGCTTCATATTCCGGCTTCCATTTGGGAAAGGACTGGTATTCATTAACTCCGGGTCTACCCTTATTACCAAATTCCATGGCCTGTGCTGGCCTCCATACTTGGACTTCCTGCTTCAAGGCCTCTTGCCCAACATTCTTCCTGCTAAAGGTCTCCCGTCTCTACCTGCTTCCTGCTGGAATGTCTTCTGCATTTGCTAGCCTCTGCCTTATGTTTCCACATCTTCCTAGCTCAGGGAAAGAGTCACTTCCATACACAGTTTCTGTGACCACTCTATTCCAACTTTTGTAGATCTGTCTCCCACATTAACCAGGCTTGCTTTGTTAAAACTCTTATCACAAAGTATAGTATCTTTCAGTTTGTTAGACTTTCTTCCCCTTTCTGTCTGGCCTTAAAGGATAGAGTCAGTAACAGAGTGGCTACACCATGGTTTTTTGTCTTTAACCCCCAGAGCATGGCATCATTGCTTCAGACAATCCATCCTCAGTGAGACCCAGAGAAGGCTAAATGAGAGATTTGTTATTCAGAGGGTGGCAAAAATATATCCAAGGATCTAAAAGCATTCAAGGAAAACTTACTCTCTAAAAATGTGGGGTGATCTTTTTCTATCTTTTCCTTGAAATGATAGCGGCGAGCGGTATTCTCATCTCCTACACCTGGAATTTCTAAGGAAGATACAGCTATCCAGGCAAACTAGGAATAGTCAATGGGCCACTATGGAGGCACATTTCTTCTGCAGATATTTTTGGCAAGAGGTTTGCTTAGGGCACCTTGTTCATTTTGTTTTTTATGTGTTTTCCTGCTTGCTTATTTGCTTTTTTGTGCTCATGACAAAAGTCCAGAGCTTCAAGCACGCTTAGTGTATGTTCTACCACACAGCTGTAGGCCCAGCCCTCAGGACAGTCTTAATCATCACCTTCTATTGGCATAATTAGAAATCAGGTCAGGGAGAGGACTGTGATAGTACACAGAATACACATAGCAAGTTGATTTGTATGCATACATGCTAGCACACACACACACACACACACACACACACACACACGATCTAATCTTTTTTTCAGTGGTGTATCTAGTACCTTACCTATATATATTTCAGAAATATCATGTTTGCTTTTATAATATTGCTGAAGGTTAGTTATGAGGCAGTATGCTCATTTTACCAGTAGAAAACTGACCTAGAAAGACAAGGACTCAAATAAATAAAAGTTAGTTTATCTTGGGTCTGTATGCTGAGTCTGAAGTACTGACTGATGAGAGTAGAAGTTGGTATATGATTTTAAATGGCTCCTGCAATAACAGCAAATGCCATGTATATAGTATATATGAGACTAAAGAAGCTAAAAATATAACTGTATCATAAACATGCTAATGAATTTAATTGCTTAGGAATGAAAGGAAATATCTACAACATTTTTTTTTGCTTAGGCTCATGAATTTTATGAACAGAAACACATTAAAACTTAAAGTAAAAAATAAATTTGCATTTTATTCGTGATTTAACTGCAGCCCCCACAGACCACTAGCAAAACGTTTTAAATTTTAAAAATCATTAAACGCATTGTTGATCATTTGAAATATCCATCTGATAATTGTTATTGAACTATAAAATGATATATGAGAAGTTCAGTAAATACAGTCTGTCTAAAATTAATTTTGGAAAGTAATTCAGAAGATAATGCTTTGGTTACAGTTCTGCCAGCAATTATTAAATATGTTTTGAAGAGAAAATTGCTATCCAATTTACCCCTCTCACTTTTGTCATTTTGTACAACACAAGATAAATACTTTTTAGTTTGTGAAAGCTGTTGACACCAGTTACAAGCCAATTAATTATAGACGACTTACCCATGTATTTGACCATAAAATAAATTGGATGTGGCTGCCGGACCAAAGCTTTAGATTATTTTATGCAGATCAAAGCACATTTTGAGTAACCAGTGGTTGCTGGGATCATCCCTGTGGATGACAGAAAACAAAACAAATAGCCAGTTGGTAAAGGTACAAAATATGTTTTGAATAAATGAGCCAAGTATAGAAAAATATCCGAACTCTTTATATTTTCAAATCAGTTAATGAATAGCCATGCGAGAAGCTCATTAGCAACGGAAATTTAGCGTTGCTTATTAAAGGGTGTTTATTTTTAATCACTGCATTAATTTGCTAACCTAGTAGATGATTTTTTTTCCACAAGTACCCAAGTGTCTCACCTCTTTTAGTATATGATAACGACTTTGTAACTATCTTTTGGTTTCTTGGTCACTCACTTTTGATCTTTTAGGACACTAATAAAAGCTAACGAAACTCTTAGTTCCAGTCATCAACTAAACAGCCAAGGGTTGAGACTTGCCTTTGCTTCTGTTTAATTGTAGAATGTCCTGTTGGTGACCTCCCAACTCTTCGTGGAACACCTAAGAGCTTGGGATGCAGAGATAAAAGAAAGCTGTCCAAAGTCATTCTCCTCAGAGAGACTCCATTTCTATGAAATCAGTCAAGAAATAAGAATATATAAAAGTTTCTGGCCAACAATCTGGGACATGTGCCATAAAGTGGTGACTCACCTATGCATGGCGGAAAGGTGCTTGCTTTTTGCCAAGCAACAAACTAGTCTAACAGTTTGTGACCCGAGGCAAAGTTCAGTGTAGGTTCGCCTTTGGCCCATTGCAATTTGGGTTCTGCATTTGGGAGCCATTCTGCAGAAGGGTAGTGGGCTAAGCTGTCATCTTCCATATCAGCTAGATGCTGGCTGAGCAGAAACCCTATGGAGTTGGGAAGTTTCTCTTTCAACCTCACTCACCTTCCATCATGTTAACCCACACTTTTACACTGCGGCAGGGGCAGGGGTCCGGTGAAGCATGGTCACTGGGAAAGCCAACCTTCGAGCCTCCCTTCCGTTCTCCCGAGTGTCTACTATATACCAAACCACTCCCAGGATTGCCATGGTTGGAAAAAGCCACAGATGAATAAATGTGCTCTGTAAATGGAGCGGGGCGTGGCTGAGCTTGCAGAGTCCACCTGCATGCATTCAAGATGTTTGCCATCTCACTTTGAACTGGTTTACTCTTTTTGTTTGGACAATTGATACTTTGCTACTTTGGGTTCTCCATTGGATAGAGACTACTAAGCTGGTACACTTAGGACACACTGAAGGTAAGAGTGAAAAATATTTCCTGAAAAATTCGAGATTTTTTTTCACATGTGCTACTTGTTTTATTTCTTACAACGAAATGCTTTTGCACATGTATACCCTGAATTGTTGAACACTAAAGCAATGTTAAATAAAACAGCATTGTGCACATTTTGAGTAACAGGGTGGTTGCTGGAATCATCCCTGTGGATGACAGAAAACAAAACAAAAACATACCCAGTAAGTTTATGAAATATTTTTGTTGGTAAAGGTACAAAATATGTTTTGAATAAATAAGCCAAGTATAGAAAAATATCTGAACTTGTTATATATTCAAATCACTTAATAAATAGCCATGTGAGAAGCTCAGTTAACACAAGGGACTCTTATACAACCATATGGTTATATTGTCATCAAGAAGCCAGAGATATACACAAACTTAATGGTGTATATTTGTATCAGATATTCAGTGAAAAAACAGCAGAGACATCATGTGTAGAGACTCCTATGTGTACTCTGCCGGTAGTAGATAGGGCATTTTTGGTTGTAAGTTAAATTCAAATTGTCTTGAAGTTTTGTGTGCCAAAGCCACTCTCTTAGCAGTTTTACCATCCCAAGTTCATTTCTTCACTTATGTCCTTGGCTATTCTCTCCCACCTCACGTGTCAGCCAGGCATGGAGACTGTGCTACATTCATAGAAGACTGTTCCCCAGGTGCCCAGCAGAGCACTCCAGGGCATGCCCTGGGAGAGCAGGCTCAGTGTGTGCTGATTGAAATGAAATACAAGTTATATCCCCTAGTTTAGAAGCAGTGACGCAGGACAGCAGGTTATATCTAGACGGCCTCTATTACAGTCTCTCTTGAAGGTTCTTGAATGTGTCCCATCTCCTGTGGCTCCGGCACAGAAGCCTATATCTATTTGATGCACAAGACACTGTAAGCTTCTGGAGCATGGGTTCTGGACCCTCTGAGGTGACTGGTTGGACAGGGGAAATGTCAACCTATGATAAATTTCATGGAATTTATGGAGGAAGCATGTTATTCCTCAGCCCTCTCCATTATACATTTCCTTTGTGCAGTGCAAATCCTCCTCAGTTAGAGCCTGTGGCATGTTAGTATTATTTTTGAAATCTTAACATGTGTTTATAATAAGATTACAAGAAGTCATATCACGTTTGTTAAAAGATATATGCAATAATTATATCTATTTAAATATGCATGTTACTTTATTAACATATTTTATCAATGTATGTATGAAATAAGTGTATTAAATAGATTTTATTAGACAAAATTATTATTGCTTATATTATTCCCATGTCTTATTTCTCTTAAGATTGATACTTTCTAAAAGCACAATTTCAAAATGCTAGAAATAAGCTAAAACTTATGGTTGACAGGTTTACTTCAAATTGCTAACTTATAAGCCTTTATATTGCTAAGGTTATTTGCCATTTTCATGTCACACTTCCTAATCACAAATAAATCATTTTTATTTTTAAATATGCCATTACATGAAGTTAAAACTAAAATTAATAACTTTCTGTGCGTTGGCTCTAAAGATAGCATGGTTATTAAAAAACATATTTCAAAGGCATCCCAGGGAGGAGATATTTGATGGGAACCACTCTGACATGGAACTGTCTCTCTTGTCAATACTGTCACTGTTCATGATAAATGTGGCATTGTAAGAGACACACCATTTCCCCAAAAGTAATTCTTTAACATCTTTCAGTTGATGAGGCAAATGGACAGGCTTATATTTTATTTTGAGGCATCTAATCATTTTTTTTTTGGCACATGACTCATTTGTTTAACTATAGTTCTTTCCTCTGAAGTGCACCCACTGTGAAACAGTTGGAAACAATGGAATTCTCACTGATAAGGAAATATTTAGAGCTTATGGATTGGGGAATTGGTAATTACTTAATGATTCTCAGTGGTTCCAAAATTACTGCTCTTCAACACTCATTGGAAATGTTTTATTCTTTTTAGGGTTCTAAGAAAATTTGGTGATTTATGTTTGTTCCCTCTGGTTTCTGGAGTTCCAGAGAACCTCACAGCCTGGGTCAGATCAAAGCCCTCTTGCTGCTCTATTCTGGCCAGTTTGCATCCTCCATCTGTCAGGGCCTTGAAGAAGGGAAGGAAGGAGCTTGGGGTCCTTCCAGTGTAGCTATGAGCTGTAATAGTAGACACCTCAGCTCTGATATCTGGAGAGGCATAAAAAAATAAGACCCACTTTAGAGACTGATGTGCCAATCAAATGGACTACTTGGGAAGTGAACAACAGAGGCTGAGAACACTCAGAAGCAGGATCTCCTGTGACCAGTCTGATTGCTTCCCACTACACAGCTCCCTAAGTGTAGATTCTAAACTAATCAGACTGACATTTGCCTCCCTTGCAGTGACTGGTGTCTTGGGCTGCTACTTCTTCTGTTGCTTAGTGACTGTACGTGTCTGTGCATGGTCTTGGGTTTCACTAGAATGCCTGCTCTCTTTCCAGCCAGTTCAGCACAATGCCCTCTTTGCCACATCTGGTTCTTTCTAACTATACATAGGTCTTCTCCTGAAGGGCTGAAGATACCTGCCGTCTGCTATGTGCATGACCTCCAGTTCCACGAGTCATCCTCCTCAAATCACCAGCCTACTCTCTCTCTCTTCCCTTGCCATTGAACATACCCTGTGTGGTTGCCTGTATACTTTTTAATGAGTTTGTAGAGAATTGAAAGTTCACTTATTTTATAGCTTATAAACTTGTAGCTGAATTCTGTTGATTAGTTTTCCCTTTTACCTGAGAAAGCACAATGATTTAGATTATTAATACCTGTTGACATTTTTTTAATGTTTGGGTTTTATGTTTTGCTGTGGCTTTTTTTTTGGCTTGGTTGTTTTTTGGTTTTTGGAGATAAGACCTCACTAGCATAGCAGGCTAGTATCTATTTCACTATCTCTCTGCCCAGACTCTTGAGCACTGAGATTAAAAGCTTCCACCACCACACTTGGCTAGTATTTGGATTTGCTGTACATACATCTAAATAGAGCTCAGGAATTGTGAATTCAGATTGGGGCTGATATGATCAAGGGCACAAGTGACATATTTCATTATATCCTTTCTTCTTTCCTCCCTTTGAATTTCGAATCCTGAGAGTTATTTTCTCATTTGGAAATTTAATATGAAGATGCATGGTTCTAGGAAAGTAGGATGCAAAGCTTTCATTCACCCAGCTAGGGCCTCAGGTACTGGACTGGTGGCTTACAATGGAGAAAAGAAATGTGGCTGATGTTGACTCTTCTGCTTGACATCTGCAATTTCTCAGTGTGGCACATCTGGTGTCACTCAGGTTGAGGCAAAGATGTTGGAGAAATCAAGGGTTATATAGCTCCTACTTGAAATGTGCCTTTGTTAGATGAGTTTCACAGTCTTTTAAAAAACAGATATTTCTCAATCTAGCTACAGTTTCATCTCAGGTTGGTAGAGGGCTTGTCCCTGTGTCACTTCCATCTGACACAGGGACACTCAATCATGGGACAACCTCACTGGTATATTGTGAATTCTAGTAGGAAAGGAAAGAGCTAGTGACATATCATACCCAGGCTCTAAATGTGTTTGCACAAACATGCCTTATATCCCTTCATCCAACATGTGCTTATTCAAATCAAACACATGGTCACACCCAACTTCTAAGTAGAAATATGAAGTGCTTCCACCTGACTAGAAATACCAAATGAAACACTTTATCAGTGGCGTGTATACCTAGCATTCATGATGTCATGGGTTCAATGCTAAATATCCAAAAGCACTAGCAGCAGTATTTTCTTAAATATCAAAGTCAAGAATGTAACCACTTCGACCACAAGATCTTTGGGTTACATGTAAAATTCATTTCATTAACACAAAATGGATGAACATAGCTTAAATCCCTGCCCCCTAGCTTCCTCCTTTTTTTCTTCTTACCTGACCCTGAAAAGATTTTAATCCAAGTCTCCAGAAAACAAAACAAATCAAGCAAGCATTAAAACATAAAATAGTCTTGTGCTATCTGAAATGCCTGATTCCTAAAAGAAAAAATAATATTGAAATGTATGTTGCCACTAATTTGTCTAAAATCTGCAGAGGCAGTGACAGAGGGGCAGCTGTGCCCTCTTGTGATTTCCTCCTGACAAGGGAATTGGTAAGTTCTTACTGCGATAAAGAAGCCATACGCCTTTTCTTATGAAAGCCCATACAAAGGCATGTCCCATGTGGCAACACTGCTTCTAGCGGGGCAGTTTTCATTCTTTCAGTCTGTTGCCCCTTCTCTGGCTGTGCCCAGCGCCCTCTAGAGAGAGAGGAGCATGCTCCCCCTCAACCTACTGTGACTAATGGGGGAGACATGGGCTGAGAAGGAGGGAGTGGGTAATGGATATTGGTTTTCATTATCCTGCCAGAGACTCTTGAATCAATGCAATTGGCAATTGGTGACTAAAGAAGTAATTGAGGGTTTATGTCCTCCTCCCCACAGGGGAAGGGGAAAGACACGGAACAGAGACATATAGGCTGCTACTAGCCTTTTTTGAAATTTATTTTAAAAAGAAATCTCTGAACAAATTACTTATTACTTCTGTACTTCCACGGGATGTTTCATTTACTATATCCTATTAACTAAACTAAGGATCATTTTTTTTTCAGGGGGAGGTATTATCTAGTGACTCAATAATATCAATTCTTCTCCACAAAACTCATAGAAATTTTAACATTTAGAAGATGAGGAAAAATACAGTTGGCTAAGCTGAGGTGCAATCTCTTGGAGCCAGTAATTATGTCCCATCTGTTTGGAGAAATAAGTTGGCTTTTAAGAGAGTAAATGGGGTAACAATTTAATTAAATGCAGGTTAGATTACATGCAAATTACTTGCTATTATTATTGGAGGGATCTGTCAAAATGGACAACTGGGAAAGCGCTGTTTTCCATGTTTCTTGGGGGAATAGCTTTCAGCATAGCTGGGGAATGTACCGTGTGAGCTTCTGGCTTTGTTTGAGCTCTGGTGTGTGGAAGGAAAATATTGCCTAGAGTCTCTGTGTGGCACCTGCTTCTCTTTATCCTTTTTTTGGCCTTGGTCATTATTACCTAGTCTAGCACAACACTGGAACCAGCACAGCATTAGCTGATACGGGCTTCTGTCATTTGGCTTACAACTATTTTAGAAACAATCACTTAGTATTAAAAAAAAAATGTTGACAATTTAATCAGTATTCAATCCATAATTCCAAACCAGTATTTTCTCTGTGGACTTGAACCCAGTACAACTGAGCTCCCTTATCTAATTAAAAATGCTACAAACATAATGCTATCTGCAGATCTAGGTTTCACAAGAAATACATTCTTTCTTATTGTCCCCCGCAAGTCTCTCCCACAATCCCTCCCTTCTCCTGCCTCCCCTTCTCCTCTGAGGGGGTGAGGGCCGCACTGAGTATCCCTACCCCCCAGCACCTCAAGTCTCTGGATCTAGGCTTTTCCTTTCTCACTGAGTCCAGGAAAGGAAGCTGTCCAGAAGAACAGATTTGGGAATAACACCTCTCTAGTCGTTTGCGATCCACATGAAGACCAAGCTGCATATCTGCTACATATGGGTGGAGAGGCCTAGGTCCAACCCATGTGTACTCTTTGGCTGGTGGTTCAGTCTCTGAGAGCCCCAAGAGTCCAGATTAGTTGACTTTGTTGATCTTCCTATGGAGTCCCCATCCCTTTCTATGCCAAAAATTCTTCTCCCTAATTTTCCATATGAGTTCCCAAGCTCCATCGCAATGTTTGGCTATGTGTGGGTGTACCCATCTGAGTTAGGTGCTGGGTGGAGCCTCTCAAAGGATAGTCATGCTAAACTCCAGTCTGCACACATAACAGAGTATCATTAATAGTGTCAGGGATTGGTGCTTGCACATAGGATGGGTCTCAAGTTGGGCCAGTTATTGGTTGGCCATTCCTTCAGTCTCTGCTCCATCCTCCATCCCTGCATTTCCTGTAGACAGGATAAATTTTGGGTGGAAAGTTTTGTGGATGGGTTGGTGTCTCTATGGCTCCACTGGAGTTGCTGCCTGGCTACAAAAGGTATGGAACCTCTTCAGGTTCCATATCCCCTGTGATCAGGAGATAGCACATGCTGTTGAGGATGTGAGATAGCACATGCTGTGGAGCAAAAAGAACATTCCTCCATTGCTGGTGGGAGTGCAAATTTGTGCAAGCACTTTGAAAATCAATTTGGTGGTTTCTCAAATAGTTCTGGGACTAGTTCTACCACTAGACCCACATATACCACTCATGGGCATATACCAAAAAGATGCTCCAACATCGCAAAGACATTTATTTGGTCAACTGTGTTCATAGCAGCTTTACTCATAATAGCCAGAAACTGCAAACAACTTAGATGTCCCTCAACTAAAGAAGGGATAGAGAAATTGTGGTACATCTACACAATGGAATACTATTCCGCAATTAAAAACAAAAAACATCACAAATTTTAGAGGCAAATAGATGGAACTTGAGAATATCATCCTGAGTGAGGTAACCCAGTCCCAATAGGCCATGCACGGTATGTACTCAATTATCAGTGAATCTTAGCCATAAAATGCAGGATACTCATGACTCCACAGGCCCAAAGAAGCTAAACAAGAAGAAAGGCACAAGCGAGGATGCATGGATCACACTTAGAAGGCAGAATAAAATAGTCATAGGAGGCAGATGGAGGGAGGGACCTGGATAGGAGAGGGGATGGGGAGGGGAATGGAGGAGGTTCAGGATCAGATGTGGAGAAGGACAGGATGGGAAAGATGGCCAGATGGCCATGAGAATGAATGGAAATCTGCAACTGACAAGGGTGGGGAGGTGGGCAACATCTTCAGCACATGACAGAGACCTGTGATAAGGGAGGCACCCAAGAATCCATGCATCCTTAATAGGAAATTATCTGTAGCCATCTTGTTGATGGTGTATCTGACACTGCTTTTAATAATTTTGCATTTTAATGGTTTTTACATATTTCAATATGTTAGAGCACATCTCATGAAACCTCACAGGTTTAATGAAGCTGCAGTTGTGGATGTGATTTAAAAGACGCCAGGTCTACTACAATGGCATTCTATGGTTGACTGGTTATCCATAGGGGTGCACCACAAATGCAAAGTATGAATAATGAATCCATCAAATCAATCAGATCTAACCTAAAACTGCTTTCTGGAAAGCCAGATTGCTTATAAAAATGCTTACACTTTCCTCAGTTTACCTGGCAGTATTTCACAGGCCATCTACTATATAATTTAACATTTCCCCAATATTTTATGTTTAACTGAATGTCAATATTCAAATTTACTTCTGTATCTCAAAGATATACCAAACAGTAACCCATAGAAATGAGTGAGTAAATGCTTTTGCATAGATGAATATAAGTTGATATGCACTGCATGTATTCAGCAACAAACATATTGTCTCCAGTATCTGCTTACAGATACTTGTCTGTACAGTTTTCATTGTTTGAGAACATTTGCTTTTTTCTTGTACACAGGATACCCCATGCTGTGTGAGTCAAACATTGTTTTGTAAGTCATATGAACAAGTATTTTCTAGAGCCTGAATTGTCTAAAACTAAGGTGCTATTCACCTCATTTTTGAGGTGGAACATCTCCCTGTTTCCTCATACAATAGTATGGCATTTTTATTTTTATTATGTTTTCTGTATTAGTGTGTGTGTATGTGTGTGTGTGTGCGTGTGCGTGTGCGTGTGTGTGCGTGTGCGTGTGCGTGTGCGTGCGTGTGCGTGTGCGTGTGCGTGTGTGTGTGTGTGTGTGTGTGTGTATTTATGTGTCATGTATATGCATACAGTTGTACAGGTACAACCGCAAATGTATGGAGGCCAGTGTCCCTCTTTATCACTCTCTGCTTACTCCTCTGAGACAGTCTGTAACTGAACACAGAGCTATGCCGAGGGTGAGCAATAACTCCCCCCAGCCCTCAGTCCATGCCATCTCGGCCCCACACAGCGCTGAGGTTATAGGTGAGATGATTACCTGGGATTTCTGGATAGGTATTGGAGCTTTCAACTCAGGTTCTCATGCTTGCATAGGGACTTTTACCTGCTGAGACATCTTTATGGTCCTTAATATTTGAAATACCTTTAATTGACCTATTGTATAGGTCTGTTAACAGAATAAAATGAAATTTTTATTAAATATTTTTACTCTCACCAATCTCCTGATTTTTATGTAATTTACATGGCCACACCAGTCACATTGGATATACATTTATGCTTTTAATAAATTGGAGGACCCTGTATGACTGTCAGAGTCTGAGGATAACTGAGACATAGTAAATGTACAAGATCAAAAACATGCAGTTAGTTATAAACCCTTCATATGTGTTTTATAAAGGAGATGATTGGAGATATTGGTGTCAGGAAATTGGATAAAGTTTATTTAATAACTGAAAACAAATTAAGGATAAATTATTTGAAAATAAATATTTTACTGTTATATTTATAATACAATAATAGAATAAGGTTTCATTATCAAATATTCTTTACTGAGCATTACAATTTCATGTCATCCTTTATAATCATGCTAGGATACTTTGAGTTGGTTTTTTTTGTTCATAATTTTAAGGTTTCCTACCTAAACTATATTTTTATAGGCTTTAATATCTGCCACCCTCTCTACTAGGGTAAAGTCTATGTTATTTTAATACTTAATTTCAGAAAAGGAGATGATTACATTAGCCCAGACATCTTTTTGACAACTAGATTCTATATTATTCCAGACCATTTTACCGTAATTGTATTAGTTTCGTTTATCCATTTGGTAAGTTATAGAAGTAATGAATGCATGATTTTCTACATGACTTACAGACATATCCCATGGTTATGTATTTTTTCCAACCTCCTTTTCCAATATTCTTATCAACCAGTGGACTAGCAAAGATCTATGAATAATAACAAGCTAGTTTTGAGGGAGTTGCAAGCAAAATAATATTAAGACAAATCTAGATCTCAATCGACATACAAGTATTTCATGTACAAGCTAAAATCTACACTTTTTGAACAAATAATGCCCCGAAGTTCATGCTGTTTCACCATTTCAGAAAATATGCAAACCTAATGCTCAGACTGAGTGACAGACACGGAATAAATAGCCCAGGTTCTAGTCCTCTGTTCTCATTGACTTCACACTGGCTTCTCTGATTTCTCAGCTGTGTTTAAACTTTAATTAGGGTAATCTCACAATTGGGGGGTGAGCATACGATCCTTGACCAAGACAAGAAATCAAACCCTTTCTTCAACAGTGTAAATAGTTATCTTAGAAAAAAGTGTTTGCGTAAATCTGGTGGCTACTTTAATACATAAATAAGTAAAGAAAGAAACAACGCTATCAATTTGAAGTATATGAAAATTTAAATTTTATATTTGTGCATGAGTGTGAGTGTGATGAAATTTTTAACAGTAAGTAAAAAAATCAGGAAGATATTTGGTGTATATAGAGGGACATGATACTACAGATTTATGAAGTAGTACCAGGGAAAAGTGATAATCACCCACAACCAAATTTTATTCCCAACTGAAAGCAGTTCTCTCTGATGCTGTATTCTTCACCCCTACTCTGGGAACCTTGGAACACGTCATTAGCCTGATTCAGCTAATTTTTTTAAATGCACTTTTCTTTGATGATTCCTGTTTAAATCTGTCATCTCCATCCTTGAATGCCTGGTCTTTTGTTTTTGAGGTACCAGCAGTGCTATACCGAATCTTGACTGTTATCTAATCACATTTGTAATTTTTTTGGTGTGTCACCAAGAAAAATCACCCCAAATCCACTGCCTGCATCTCAACAGATAATAAAAATGATGACCTGCTTCATGTGCTGCCAGAACACATTCCACTTCAGAGAGAAGTAGAGAGCAGTCCCTTCCAAAACAACGGGAAATGAAAGCATCATTCTGAGCTGAAACAGAAAAGGTTATTGAACATCTTTTTCGTGTACTTTGGAAGTATATGCAAATGGACATGAAACACCCCTGAATGAAACCCTATCAATCGGGCAGACAGCAAAGGCACGAGATGGCTATCACTTAGCTTGTGTTCTGAAAGAAAGCTAGTTCCAGTTATTCATGAGACTGTGTTCTGCTTGGTGCTTGTAGACTATAGTAAAGACTCAGTGCAGCAGGAGTGAATCCAGGGATGCTTTAGCATTTAATGGTAACACCTTCTGAAGGCACTGGCACACTGAAAGCCATCATAAGAGACAAGTTCAATCTTATTAGGTCAGTATTGAGGGGGTTGATGTGACTATGGGCTTCCTTCTTCAGACTTGGAGAGATAATTATCCATTTTCGAAATGATTGTGGATGGTATTGCCCCAGTAGGACATTTAAGACCGAGGTGAATTCAAGTAAATGTCACACATCATCTCTTTTGTTGTGGCATGGCCGATTTGCCTTTATTTTTGGTAGCTACCTCACTGGAAATATGCTTACCATCACTTCTGACAAAAAAAAATATAATTCATAACCAGTGGTAGAGAATGGGATAATGTCTTGATTGCGTAACTATTAAATCCGCTGCCTGCATCTCAAGAGACTAAATTAGGTTTAGTTTCGTTTCGTGTAGTTTAGTTTAGTTTAGTTTATAGATAAGAGACCAATTACTTTTCTCCACTATGGCTATATACCCAGCTATTGGTATTTTGTACCAAAATGTAATTTTAAAGAAGAAGCTATCTGGGCTCAGTTTAGAAGTTACAGTTCTGAAGACATCACATTCAAGGCCGGGTCCCAGCAATTCATATCCCTTAGACAAGCTACAGTCCACAGAACCCATAACCTCTCAGAACAGCAGCACATGCTGGGACCAGCATTTAAACATATGAGCCTGTGAGTTAGGTGGTTTTTATTCAAACTATTACATATCCTGTGGCGTTCTGTGAAAACAGCATATTTCTGCTATGTCAATGGAGAACAGATCACTGAGCCGTCCATTCAGGAGTTTGATGTGTGACTTGTTGTTGGCTTTATTAAATGATACCAGGTCTGGGGCTGTGTTGCCTTCCCCTTCCTTCATGAAGGTGAGACCAGTCCTTTAGACAAACAGTGACGAACTGACGGTCCATTCCTTTGTTGAGGAATAAGACTGACCCCTTTTAAACCTAATTTTAAAAGTTTCTACTCTCTTAACATTCTCTCAGAATTGATTTTGTGAATATCCCAAAGAAGTGGTTGGATTGCTTCTACAGCAGACAAATCTTTCATGATCATTTTTGTGTTGTTTCCTCTAGTTGCTTCTGGGTTGCTTGTTTGTATATTTAAATGGTGGAGACAGAACCCAGAACCTCAGGCTTCCTAAGTAGGCATCATACCACTTGACAACATCCATAGACCATGAGCAAAACTTTAGCCATGTATTTCCCTGAACTTCTGCAGATAGGTTCCTCTAAATTAGTATTTGGTTTTTAACTGATAAATAATAGTGTGTGTGTGTGTGTGTGTGTGTGTGTGTGTGTGTGTGTGTAATTTCTTTATCCATTTGTCTGTCAATACATACCTGGTTCGATTTTGTTCATTCACTGCTGTGGATAGAGTTGTAGTGAACTTAGGAGTATGCACTCTCTCCCTAGTGTATTGATTTCACTTCCTTTGGGTCTCTTCTGAGAGGTAGGTGGTGATAATTCCCTCTTCCATCTTCTAAAGCACTTTCATGTACT
Organism: Apodemus agrarius; assembly: GCA_964023405.1. Lineage (NCBI taxonomy): Eukaryota > Metazoa > Chordata > Mammalia > Rodentia > Muridae > Apodemus > Apodemus agrarius. Next base: position 45,476,149 of record OZ030008.1, on the reverse strand, counting down.
TTTCTGTAAATCAGATCCAAATTTAAGTTTCTACCAACAGTGCACATAAGTTTTCTTTACTCCACACGCTCACAAGTTCTTGTTATCCTTTGCCTTTTAATTATAGTTTTTAGTTATTTATTGTCTTCACATGCAAGTATGTGTGTGGGTTCATATGTTCTACTTGCAGAGGCCAGAAAGCAATCCTTGGAGGCTTGTTCTCTTCCAGTACTGTGTAGTTCATCCCTGGACTACATGGAATACATACTCACGTCATCAGGTGTGGCAGCTGGTGCCTCCCTGATGCACCATCCCTCTTCTTCCAGCTGTCTGGTGACAGACGTGAGAGCAGCTCTGACGTGAACTCTCATTGCAATTTTAATTTGCTTTTCTCCAAAACCTGGGGACTTGTTTAGGGACTGGTTTTCATGGATGTGCTGATCATTTGTATGTCTTCCGGGGAAAAAAGAAAGAAAGAAAAAATGAAGGAAGAAAGGAAGGAAGGAAGGAAGGAAGGAAGGAAGGAAGGAAGAAAGGAAGGAAGGAAGGGAAGAGAAAAGCAGCCTACACAAGTTCTTCAGGTGTTTTTAGGCCACATTTTTCTCCTGTTAACAGAATTTCTCGAGTTCCTTGTGTATTTTGGATAATTGTCCCTTTCAAAGTTTTAAAATATTATCTTCCACTCTGTGGATTGTTTCTTCGGCATAGAAATATACAGATGGCAAGCTGCCTCTGGATAGCCCTGTGTGTATTTGTTGCTAGGGATCTCTCTGTGGGCCTCATACGTGCCAGACAAGCGTGCTGGGCCAGCTACACTCAGCCCCCTAACCATTTGCTGTGGCTGCATTTTATTTTTGTCAACAGATAAAAAACTGCATCTACTTATATACAATTTTTTGAAAGAAATCAGACTAAGTAGCACAATCATAATCACATATACTTGCATGGTGAGAACATTTCAAATCTACTCTTTCTGCAATTTGGAAAGACACAATCCATTAATACTAATTACAAAGACTTTGCTCTGCAGTAGGTCATCTGCACACTTCCTGCTGCCTGCTGGAAGCTTGGTGGCCTTAGCCCTTCTCCTTCTTGCCAGCCGTCCCTTCTGCTACCTCTCGAAGCCACCAGTGTACAGTTTCTATGAGTTTGAGGTTTAGACTCTACATATATGTGCAATCATACGCTATTTGTCTTACTAAACCCAATTTCCCCCTAGCATAATGATGTCACTGTTGAATGCTTAAATAGAAATCTTCAATTTATAAATGTACAACTTAAAAGCACTTGTGTGCCATTGTTATTGTCTGAAATTCAAGAGCAAGTGCAATTAATGAGACAGGAAAATGAGAGGAAGTCCTCCATGATGTTAGGCCTGATTTATCTGGATGGAGATCAGGTGAGGAACAGAGTAAAAAGTCTTACATTCAGCAATAAAACGTGGCTATGCTTGTTAAAAAAAAAAAAAGGAATCTATGAACACAGGTTTGCTCAGCAGGTGCAGGGCCTTGGGTCCCATTTTCAGTTCAAAAACAGAACAAAAAAGTGAAATCTATGAAGTGTCAATGGAAGACTGAATGAGCACTATTTTCTTGGGCAGTCTTAATATGAAGAATGACACTTTCTTGCACTGCAGAGTTTTCATACTTTCAGTGGTCTGTGTGAGTTCGAATAGATGGTACAATTCAGAATCAAGACACGTCCCACAGGTGTTAAAATGCAGAATGGTATGTTCCCACTAAGCAGTGCACGCTTTCTGTTTCCTTTCTGCCCATTGCTATCATGAGTCGCCGCTGGAAAGACGATTGTTATATCTAAAATCAACCAGATGGGGACTATCCCCAAAATATTGGCAATGGAGATGTTTGATTTTTAAAACTTCTCAAAGGCTTCCAGAGCCAAAGAACTAAAACATTTTTAAAACCATTAAAAGAAATGAAAAGACATCACAATTAAGCAGAGAGCTCTGATCCTAAACAATCATTTGTTCCAGGTGGTAAAACACAGTCTAGTCTCATGGTATCATTTTTACCCTAACCAAGAAAACCATAACTAAAATTTAAAACTATATTTTGTGAATTACAACTTATATTTCATATATATATATAAATACTCATTTTTTACTTCGGGTGTGAATAAATTCCTCTAAATGGAAACCCAGTGCTTCTCAAACTTTTATGCAAAACATCCTCAGATCTGGTAAAGAATGACACTCACCTTCATGGTTGGACTGAATTTCCATTAAGGACCCAAGTTGGGTTCAGCAGACCCCACTTCCAAAACAAGATACAAAGCTAAATGGTGTTTAGACTCTATGTTAATGTGTTTTGAAAGAGAAAATAAAAATGGAAACTGTTGAATTCTACGTCTGAAGTATTAGGGTGAAGAGAAGTAGATTTCTTCATAGGTTCAGCCCTAAAGGAAGCTCTGTGTACTTTCAATAGTCTCCACTTATTTACGTTTCTGTTCTAAAGTGACTGTAATAATAGCCCTTCAATTAGGGAGCTGTTTCAGCAATAGCATCTACATTATCGTACCAGGAGTTTTATTAAACTAATAACGGTTCGCATGGAGACACCATTACTGTAGATTGCAATTCTAATTATGGCACTCAATATACTCAGGTTGCATACAAGTGTTAAAAATTTCTACCCTAATAATTCACCTCGCTTTCCTCTCCTGCAGTTTCCATCCCATCACTTAGGCTCTGTGAACTTCTGTTTGTTACTGTGTGTAAAGCTTCTCCCTTATACAATTATCCAAACTGAGGTGCGGCATTTCCTTAACTATCTTCGTGAATGGCTTGTTTGACCTTCCTTGTTGGTATCTATTGTCTGTAGCCAGAATTGGTTAAAAGTACATGGCCTCATTCAGAAACCACTTGCAGTCTAGTTGGGCATGATCTTGAAGGAAACACAGTACGAGGGAAAGTGCACATAAGAAGTGTACACGAACAAACATTTGGTGCATAACAGACATCTGGAAGTTCAGTAGCTCAGCTGAAAATGCTTCCTCTCTGATTACATCAGCTACAGGTGCTTATTAGCTGGACAGCCTAGCTGAGGCAGCTTGGCCTAAGGAATCCCCTAAATCTCCCATAAGGCCATGCTTTCTTCTTGTGACATCCCGAGCTGACATTGCAAGGGCACATTCAGCAATGCCTGCCTGTTTTAAGCCACATCAACTGGCTCCATTGTATTGGTCAAAAGCCAGTCATAGATTTAAGACCTCTGTACACTCTGATCCTGCCTAGGTAGAATTGAGAGCCATGGCCAATGCCAACATAATAACAGATAAGTCACTGTTCATAGCAGTGAAAGGGGGTTGATGACCACTTCAAAAGGACAGACAGGTCTACGGGGAACTGTTTCTCTGTTAACCGTAGAGGCAATGTCTAAAGTCTGAGTCAGTTATTTTACTGTGTGTCAGATGGCTATATTTAACTTAATTAGGAATGCTGAGTTGTTGGTTTGGTTTTGGTCAATAATCCCAGGGTTTGATAGAAAATGAGAAATTATGGTCCTGATATGCTCACAGTTATGACACTTTCACTGAGATATATGACATTCTTGTTATATAAGGGTTTTAAATTCCAGAATGCCTGGTGACTCAATCCTTGGGTACCTGAGTTGAGTCATATTCACGCAGACATACAAAATACCTTCAAAAGTTTCTATATAATCTTTACTAGGATTTATTTATTATTTATTTGTATAGAAAACTACAACCCTGTCCCAGGCTTTGTGATTCTTCCAGTGCTTACATATGAGTTAATAGGATATCTACAAAATACCTTCAAAAGTTTCTATATAGTCTTTACTATGATTTATTTATTATTTATTTGCATAGAAAACTACAACCCTGTCCCAGGCTTTGTGATTCTTCCAGTGCTTACATATGAGTGAACAGGACATCTAGTACTAGGCGCTGAGCCCTGTATTTCTACTAGATGTATGCCAGCCTTCTCAAGGACTGAAGACAGCCAGTTGAAAGGAAGCTGGAGCCAAATCCTGAAAGAAGGGGGAAGTATCAAAAGCAACAGAGGGCTGGCAGCATGTTCGATTCAAAGAACCATACGTCATGGTATGAAGTTGTTTGTGTCTAGCACCTTCTGCCTGGAATCACTCAGTTTAGACCCTTAGACCCTGGAGAGTCTATGAGGAGACAATGTGGTGAGCCTGGAGCCTTCTTACAGTGAAAGAACAAGAAGGAATATGCTGGCACATGGAAAGATACCAACTGGAGTAAGAACTAAAAACTGTGAATTACATTTGAAATTGAATCCGTGCCAGAATGATGAAGGAGGCAGGTTCACTGTCAGAGTCATGCCAGCCTGATAACCAGAGTTTCCTATGAGCGGTGTCAGCCTCATTCCAGACACAAGACCATAGACAAAATGAGTCCAATGGCCCAAGTGCAGTAGACATGGTAGCAGTAGCTCTGCCTGTGTTCCGGCTTTACCCTCTGTTTCCTAAGCACAGGACAGCTACATTGCCAAGCCTTATTTGTAGTTAAGAGCACATATGTCTAAACCCTTGTTTATTGAGTGAGGAGAGGATACTTACCCCATGGAAATTCCATCTTAACCATTGATACAGTGACATGAATTGCAGTATCAAGAAGGGAGCAGGAGGGGAGCACAGGAATCTGGAGTCTTGGGTCACTTTATTATGAAGACTACACTTCTCAGATCAGACTGAACCCTGGTCCAGGAGTTAATAAATTTTTGGCACAGCAGTTAAATTTAATGAACTTAATTTGAATGCAATTCTTTTCGTTATTTTATAACTCATACTTTTCTGAACCCTTTTACCTGTTAGAGTCATGAATTCTTCCTTAATACTATTAGTCTATACTAAATAGTAAAACCAGAAATATGAAGTTTGTCAGCTTCCCCCAGTGTTATGCGGTTATGTTTAAAGACATTTCTTACTCCTCTCTCGGGAGGTTCCTAAGGATGTGAGATTCAAGAGAGGACTGACGAGGAGATCCAAGTGCAGAGAGGGGACTTGGAGATGGAGTGTACCAGGGCTTCCTCTCTGCCCCCCGCTGAGGTCTATCATTCATTCGCTCGTCCAGACATGCCTACTGGACACCGGCTGCAGTGTGACAGGCATCACACCTGCTGACCTGACGGCACCCTGTCAGTGAAATTAACACATCCCTTGTCTTTGGGTACCTATCTTGTGAGACCTAAAGAAGAAAGAGCAGCTGTGAGCACTACAGAGGGCCATAGCTAATGTGTGAGTTGGATCAGTGTGGAGGGAAGAGAGGTGTACCGAAGACTGAGCCAAACCTTCTGGGAAGGAGAGACCTTGACCTCAAACCTGAAAGAAACTGGATGAACAAGAGAGAGCCAAGGAATAGGAGTCAAAGTGCTCTGCCCCCGGGGAAAGGGGTGGAAGGTAGGGGTGGTGTCTGAGCATCCCTGCCTGCTGCCCCTGCAGCCCACACACCAGGACTCAGGTGGAAGGCAGGAGTTGCTCCAGAGAATCTGAATATTTTTTGCATAATTGCTTTCAGTTTGTATAAATGCCTACTAATTTGTTTATGAGATTACATAAAGGCAGTAAACACACTAGTAGCTAAATACAGAATTTTATATCCCCAACAAAGAGCCACCAAAATGGGATGCAAATGTTTCTATATTTATCCCTTGCATTGCTTCCAATTCCTCAAATGAACGTAATTTGTATGTGTGCATATTCATGTTAATAATTTTATTTATAGAACACTATTAAACAGCTTATGACATCATTTATTAAATCCCAAAGAATGCCTAGCTTTCACATTTATTTCTTGTTTTTAATAATTTTAATGGATACATTGTCAGATGTTTCCTGGTAGATAATGTGCATGGATGTGGTCTTTGGCCAGACTCATTCATTGCCTTATCATTTCACAGCCTAAGTGAGACTAACTCATTTGGCTGGCTTATTACATGCATTGCTTATTTATTTATTCATTCATGTGTGAGAGGGACTGGGTGTTGAACTTTGGGTTTCACATACGCCAAGCAGATGCTCAAACACGGAGACATATCCCAAACTTTTTTCTTTTCTTTCTTTTTTACATTTAATTAATTTTTTTTTTATTTTGAGACAAGATCTTAGTAAGTTGTCCGGCTTGACTTTGAGCTCCCTCTATAGCCCAGGCTGGTCTTAAACTTGAAATTCTTCTGCCTCCATTCCTGGAGCAGCTTAGATTATTGGCTGTACAGCAACCAAGCCTGGTTTAGCTTCCTTTCAAAGCCAGGAAGGCTGTCAAATTCATGTTGCAGACAAAGGGGATTGCTTATTCTAAAGCCTTGGAGTCATAGAACAAAACTGCTTAGAAATCACACTTAGGTGACAGAGTGGTAAGAAAAGTCCCTTCAGGAGACACTAACACTTTACCTGTGAAAACTCTTGACTCTTGAGAAATGAAAAAGACCTTAGTTGAGACTAAGACTCAGATGGGAAGATTATTGGAGGATTTTATTTCAGGATACCCTATTGTTTTAGAGTTAGCATTCTAGTTATTGCCATTACAACATAAATCAGTCTCTAAAGACAGTAAAGTTATGAAGAAATATGGGATTTGGCTAAAATCATTGAAATTAGACATAATAACATTTAGTTAACTATTCTTCCTATTCCTTCTACCCAGCTAGTTTTGATGTTTTATTTGGGTTTTGTTGGGGGATTTTATTGTTGTCTTTCTGTACTAACTTATTCTCTAAAGTAGGGAGCAAGATCTGAGTAACAGCTTACACATCTTTTCCTAGTAGCACTTTGTTAGGGCAAAATCTGTCTTCTGTATATACAAGGGCAAGGGCATCTTCAAAAATAAAATATAGAAAACAACTTAAAGCTCATCCTAATCATGATGTGGACCGTCACACCAGCCTTCTCCTTACATGATCCTTCTGGGTGCTTCACCCACAAAGGCAATTACTACATGATTCCCATGACCTAAATAACGTATGCACCTGCTTATGCTTCCACTCCATCCACTCATACTCCGAGCAGTCCTCTGTGTCTGCATCCTCTCATCAGAAGTCTGGGCACTAAGTACAGCTTAGGGTCTCTGAAAATATTACATGGATGTACCGTTTCTTGTGCCTCAATGTTGATAAGATAAAAGCAGCGCTCAGGAGCTGAAGCGTTTGCAATGGCAACGAGGTGTAGTAACACGGGGGTTGGGGTGGGGGGACCGCGTTAAATCAGCTGCAGGAAAAAATTCAGAAAACCATCCTAGGACAAATTAAAAATAGAAATAAAATTGCAAAGCACTGGAAGATGTGTATAACCTTCTTATAAATATGCCCACCTTAAGCACTCTTCAAGTACGGAAAGAAAAGCCTAATTATAAATTATTCTTATCCATTTATTAAGGCTGCTCCCCGAAGGGCTAATTCTAGGTGATGCCTCATTAACCTTGTAGCAGCTACTTGTTCTTTAATTTTTCTAAAAAAAAAAAAATTGAGTTTTTCCACAATTTTCACTAATTCAGTCAGGCCCTACTCGTTTGTACACATTAGTAAGGTGAAATGGGGAGAGAGAGAGAAAGAGAGAGAGAGAGAGAGAGAGAGAGAGAGAGAGAGAGAGAGAGAGAGAGAGAGTCCTGTGGCTGAAGGTTCCAGGCGTTTTCCCTTACATTCACTGGCTCTGTTCTTTGCACGAATGGCCGCATGCGGAGCCCACTGCACCCGGTGGATTACTAGTTCAAACGCATTGGTATTTAAGCATGAGCTACACTGCGAAAGGTCACCTCTAATTCTATTATTGTATCAGTGAGCACAGATACCGAACCAAATGTTATGTAGTTTTATAGAACAGTCCATATGAGCCCATTGCATGTATGATATGTTACATTTCACTAAATTTTATAAGAAGCTAGCCATCATAAGGGGCACTTTTATTATGAAACCAACAGTAATTTGGAAAAAAAAAATCCTTCCATCCGTTTTTGGATATAGCATCCTTAGAATTTCAGGTGGTAAAATCTGGAAAAGTGTACCCGTGTGAATGAAATACAGAAATTGTAGGTACCAGCAACACAGTAGAGAATGGATCACTGTAAGAGAAAACAAGAGGATTCAAATAATTGAGACAATCACTCAAAGTTGTTTCATAATTGAGGATGGTGTGGGGATGCCTACGGGCCGGATGGACTACTAGAGGCCAGTGTGTTCATAGGTCCTCATTCTGTGTCCTACTTTTCTTCCTCCAGTAAACACACATGGGCCAATCAAAATGCAATGCCCTTTCAGCATCCACAAGAGTCAGATTAAAGAAAATGGTTTTGTTGTAATGAACAACTCATTGCAGGGCTCAGTGACTGAAAGCAGATGGTACTACTCCAAACCTCAGAAATCAAAAGGCATGGATTCAGGATTCTGTTTTTAAATATTTATTGATGCAGTATATAGGGTTCTGCATGAATATATGCTTACATGCTGGAAGAGGGCACCAGATTTCATTATCAATGGTTATAAACCACCATGTAGATGCTGGGAATTGAACTAAGAACAGTCAGTGCTCTTAACCTCTGAGCCATCTCTCCAGCCCAGCTTCAAGTCTCTTAACCATGATAAGTAATCAGAATGACTTTGTTATAAATGTGTTCTAAGTCACACATACACACACACACACACACACACACACACACACACACTAAAAGTCTTTACTTGTACATTCTTTCAAATATAGGAAGGATCGCCTATATTCAAGACTTCTTTTCTGAGGCCCGCCATAGGGTGCATCTGCTTCTTCAATGGTGAAGTCTCAAATCATGTCCTTCATGCTGGCATTTAAATCAAACTGGTTGAAATGTGCAGACGACATGTGTAGTCAAATGCAGTGCTAGTCACAGAGCAAGGGTAGTGTTGTCAATGGAACAGACAGTGAAAAGGCAATGTCTCCATAGACTCTTCCTGCCTTTTACCAGAAAAGTGGAGCAGGCAGGCAAGGATGAAATGCAGAGAGCTTTGCAAGGCTCATGTGATCTTGGGGCAAAAGAGGATGTTTGGTTATCACTCGTGCTGAAGTATCTGCCACATGCCTTCCATTCAGTGTTTATAAGATATCTACTCTGTACCAAGCACTAATCTAGACAGTAGTGATGTAAGAAATAAGTAAGTCTGTACTGTAGTGAGAACTGAAGAAGAAAAACAAACTCATGGAGTTCAAAAAAAAGATTCATGATATAGTTTTAAAAATGATTCTGATCATACAGAATGTGTGTGCTTGGTGGAGGTGGGAGACAGACAGAGAGAAAGAGAGAAATTTCAAGGAGAAAAGAGACAAGGGAACTGTACATTACACTCTATGATGAACAAGTAGACTACTCTGCAGAGTTGATTGATGGTCTCAAGAGACCTTGAGATTCAGGATGTCACTGGCAACCAAGATGGTTTCAGTAGTTCATCTTCTGAGTTAGAATCTATACTTCAGAATCTGCTGAAAGAGGACAGAGTTTTCTGAGAGTATAGTGTATCGAGATGGTTTTCACACCGATGTACAGAAAAAGGAGAGAGATGTCAGCACTGCATGAGAGTGTTAGATGTCACACGGCTTCTCGGCACCTAGGAGATGGGTTCCTAGGAAGACAGAGGAAGTTACTGAAAACTAAGCCCAGAGAGGCCACGTGTGAAGAATATGGCAAGTGTAAACATCATGGCTGTGTTGCTCCTCACATGTTTACAATAGTATACCTGCAAAACTTTACCTCGAGTCTAATTTTTGTTCCTCAAAGTGTCTTTTGGAGCCTCATTAATTCAGTACAATACAATAGGTTACCTAATAATTTAGTTTTTAAATAGTAAAAACCTCCAACATGAATGTCATATTTAATAAAGAAATTGAAACAGGAATAACAACCAACAAGGGGAAGATAGAAAGATAACAGTTCTGGAGTTAAAAACACTTGTTCTTGCAGAAGTCCTGAATTTAGTTCCCAGTACCTATACAGGGCACCTTACAGTTTCCTGTAACTCCAGCTTGAGGTGTTCACATACCTTCTTCTAGTGTCCACCAGAACCTGTATGCATGCGTGGACATACACATTTAAATACATACATAAATAGTACAAATAGCAGCAACAGATGAAAACCATAAGAAAATCCATTTCTTTCCATTTACGGTTTAAAAACCTTCATATCAAAAAAGTTAGAATCAGGGCTGGGCAGTGGTGGCGCACGCCTTTAATCCCAGCACTTGGGAGGCAGAGGCAGGCGGATTTCTGAGTTCGAGGCCAGCCTGGTCTACAGAGTGAGTTCCAGGACAGCCAGAGCTACACAGAGAAACCCTGTCTCAAAAAACCAAACCAAAACAACAACAAAAAAAAAGGTTAGAATCATGTTTTATTCATAGGGAATTACCAACCACAATTTAATGGTCTATCAACTAATATTAAAATATATGGTTAATAAGATATAAATTTTTAAATAGCTTTGGCAGTTCAGAAATCTAGCAAATCATGAGAGAAATCAACGTGTCTGAGGTTTTCAGAGTGGAGACTGATGAGATATTTTTATTTTGTAACCTATGCCTGGGAAATTTCTTTCAATAAATCCATTTAGCTAAACTGTTCTGGCATTTGCTTCCCATCTTAAATGCAAGCCAGGACAAGAAAAACATTTAAATATGTCTTGTCCTCTCAAGGTCAATTTGGCCAACTGTCATTAGGTTTCTTCTTACTTACATTAGGCAAGCAGCAGTGAAATGATTAAATATTTATAGGTCCAGTTGGGTAATGATAATTGGAACAGAAGATGCCTAACAAGGAAAACCAGGTGTCAACTCAAAAGGCCTACCTTGGGATTGGAGGTATTGGGGTCTGACACTGTTGATAAGACAGAGTTGATTTGTTTACAAGGGTAAGTAAAAGCTACTTTTGATTTAATAGATTCAAGGATCTATTAATTGATGTTATACTTATCTGAAAACATTGTTAGTAATTCCTGACCTGTGAATTTATGATACAGAGATGAGGCCAGGCTGTGAGATGTTCATTGCCTAGCTGTGAATGCAGTAGTATGTGCTTGCAAACTGCCACCAGGACAACATTCAGAGAGGCAGTAGAGGCTTACGTGTCCAATCACATACATTTAGAAAACAACATTAAAAGTAACCATGACTACTAATCTGTATTATCCATTTGATTTCTAAAGCCAGTGTCCAAGAAAGATGCTGTTGACAATGCAATGTATGTGGGAGTGGGGACGTAAACTCAGACTGAAGGATGGGAAATTGAAGGATAGAAGAGAAAAGGAAACATTCATTATAAAATATCTTCTTAGCCCAGATAGATATAGGAGAAAGGAAATCCATTGCAGTTTATGAAGAAAGCTTTGCCTTGGTAGAAATGCTTGCTATTCAATTATAATTAGTTTTAAAAAGGGTTGCACTTTAAAAAAAAGGGTTGCACTTATTTCAGGCTTGGAAATGTCATAAATGTCTGTCCAGGTAGCTATAGTTAATTTGATTTGGGTTTTGACAGGGCCATGTCTAGGTAACCATTTTCAATTAGACTGGTTAGTTTCACACTAAAGCAGTGTGACAAAGAGACACAATTTTCAGTCCTATTGACCAACTTGTTCTTTGGACACAGAGAAAGCTTGAAAAGCCAACCTCAGGGAAATCACTCCACCCAGACACTGGGCAACAAACCCAATTCCTTACCCTCCCAGCAATCGGTGTTGCTGCCGTTAGTGCCAGGAGACCTGTAAGGAAGGATCCCCCAGTGCTGCACATGAATAAGGCCTAATTAAATGAGGGAAAACTCAGAAATTTTCTTTAAAACCGGGGAACAAGGGACTTGTCTTCTTGACTGGCTATTGCAGATGAGCATAATATTTTCTTTTCATGGCTTTATCTCATTAGGGCCGCACTTGTTCAATTCAAATCACATTGGGATTAGATAACAATTTTTCACTCCCCCTCCCAAAGCTTCTGTGTGTTTGCTTGGTGCTCCATGTTCCTATCACCAAATTGAAGTCCAAGCAACTCTTCTTCAGAGTGGAGTCATGTGCAGGAAAGGGTATGGGGGTTGCTTCAAGACAGTGGCTGTTTCTGTAAGGGAAATCAGGCCTGTGCTTCTGTGAAAACTTATTCCATGTGCTTCTAATGCTATTATACTTCAGTTTTTTAAGTATATGGAAGGAAGTCACTTTTTAAAGTCGCATTCTTGTAGTTGTCCCTGTCCTTTAAGGTGTCCCAGAGACCAGAAGCTTTATTGGAGCACTGCCTTCTAGATTCGGTTTCCCTGGGGACCGACCTTTCTTTGATTCATGCACTTTTATCAAGTGGCTAGAAATCGCTGTTCCTTTAGTACATTCTAACATACCTCCTTCCAGACCTTTATGTTGTAAAGCCTGTTTGCAACATCCAACATAGTATGCTATGGTTATTGGAATTTTGGGACCCTTTTCTAGTTGACAGATAATAAAAGGGAAATAGGGGTCCCCACTTGGAGTTCTTAGTCTCATTGATGAAATAATTTAGGAGTGGACTGGAAAGGCAGCTCGAGGCCAATATTTTTAGCATCCCAAAGGGAAAACTTCCAAGGCAAGCAAAATGTAAATCTAATGGCTGTCTTGAGAAAGGAGGAGACAAGGGGTGGCGTGGGGGGTGCTCGCCATTTAATTTGGCATGGAGGTCAGACCAGCGGCTGACAAGCACAGCAGGGCCTGGAGGGAAGCCTCAGAGAAAGAGCAAGGAAGCCCACAGTGCCTGGTAAACCAAGTGTTAAAACAGAAAGCTTAGAAAGGTCATGGACGCCAGGTAGCGGTGGCTTACCCTTTAATCCCAGCACTCAGCAGGCAGGCAGTCTCTGAGTTCAAGGCCACCCTAGAGAGAGTTCCAGGAAGGACAACCAGAGCTAGACAGAGAAACTCTGTCTCAAAAAATAAAAAGGTGGAGGAGGGAGAGAGGGTGGAAGGAGGAACAGAAGGATAGGAAGGGAGGGGAAAGAAGGAGAGGAACAGGACGGGGAGGAAAAAGAGGAGAGGAGGAGGAGAGGGAGGAGGGAGGAAAGGAGAAGGGGGAAGAGGAGGAGAAATTATGTCTCTGAGTAGTTCAGAAAAGTAGGCATATTTATGATAAAATCCTGCACTAAGGGTGGGAATTCTGGGGGGAAAGGTACACTATCTCGTTTAATGGGTAATTTCCTACCTATCTCTTTAGCATGGCTTAGAGGTGAGCTCACCTTCCTAAGGGTGGTCCCTTAACGGAGTGAATCACCTTACATAACTGAATGTTAGTTCTCGTCCAACCCAGAGGTTCTGTCTTCTTGACTATGATTTTTTTCCTGCTCTTCATACTTCCTTTGATACATTTAATATCTCCTTTCCACTTATTATTAGAAAATCACACGGATTGAGTGGCGGTGGCACTTCGGGCTGCCTTCAGACTTGAATCCTGGCGCTGGCTGACCATTCCATCGCCCTTCACAGTGTAAAAAGCACTTTCACTGTCCTTCAGCAGGGCACTGTGCTGAGTGCAGGAATCATCTTTTCTGACACATTACTTCATGAGTCCATGCAGTTTTTCCAGATTTCTCTGTTGCTTATTGTATTACTTATAATTATGTATTCTTCTGTCTTGGGGCATTCATTGCACTTTAATGTAAAAACATGGACGCCATAAGCAGCAATAAGTACATATCTGGGCTGCAATGTGAAGATACACTCACTGTTTCAATTTTGGGGGAAAAGCAGAAATGGGAAAAGGTAAGCCATTCTGAAACAGCCTGGTGGTTACATTTTGTTATCAAGTCAGATTGTGACCTTCATCTCTGTTTTCATATTTTCTGTTAAGAAGTAGATAGAGCTAGGAAACATATTTTTTTGTACTCATGACTTTTATCTGTTCATTAACCACTTGCAACTTGAGGACTAGTATGCCAAACATGCTAGCTGATGCCAGTTGAAGAAGGATGATGTCAAACACATCCAGACAATGTCATGCTATACAGAATGACGTCAAACACAACAAGATGATATCTATCTATGAGAAATAACTGGATGCTGTCAGGCATAAGGAGGATGATGTCATACCCCAGGAAGATGGTCCTATGTCCATCAGCATGATAGCAGACACAAGGGAATGTTGTCAGAATGATGTCAGCCACAGAGGACTGTGTCAAGCACAGTTGGATGATGTCAAGCCCAGCAGGATGATATCAGGCACAGTGGGAAGATATCAGACACACAGAAGGATGATTTCAAGCACACTGGAGTGATGTCAGGCCCATCAGTAGGCTCTGAGGCTCAGGAATAGGATGTCAGGCACAGGAGGATTTTGTCAGACACAGCTGGATAATGTCAGGCCCACCTGGATGGTTTCAGGGACAGATGGATGATGTCACACACGGCAGAGTGATATCAGACATAGCAGGATGATGGCAGGACACAACTGAATCTTGTCAGACAGGGCAGAAGGATGTCAGGCACAGCAGGACTGTGACCGGCACAGCTGAGTGATGTCAGAAACAGTTGGATGATGTCAGGGCCAACAGTATGAAGTTTATTCTGGAAAATAGTGTCAGACTCGGGAGGGTAATTTCAGACACAGGTGGCTGATGTCAGGCTCAGCAGGATAATCAGATACAGCTGTCAGGTACAGCTGTTTCATGTCAGACTCAGGTACGCATCCTAGTCAACCAACCTAGCCTTTCGAGATGGACTATTTCCATCTCTTTTAGTCTGATATTATTTTTTATTCAGAAAATGAATACAATAACCTGCTTATTAAGATGTTGGAAGATGAAATATCATGGGTAAATGCCTAGGTAGCTAGCACCTGGTATTGCTATCACTGACCACTGTTTTCTGTTAGACACATTATGGCTCATTCTCTTTCTTTTTTAAGATATGGTTTATAATTGTTAAGTGGGAACCCCTTCTTATCCTCTGCCTACGCTGGGAACCCCATCTGCCCTACTTCCTCCAACCCTGCCCACACAGAGAGAACTTTCTAGATGTTTCCAGCCACCCACCCAAGAGTGCCCTCCGAGGAACTCAGTTTTTGACCGTGTTTGGGCACAGTCCCAGCTCCTAGCTGGCACATCATCACTCCTCACCTAAACTCCGTAAAACCCCTGGAGGTGTGACTTCACTGGCTGCCATCTGTGAGATGATTGACCCCACCTGAGAACTGCCCCTAAGAAACTTGCCTTTACCTATGTTTAATCTGTTCTGATCTGGCCTACAGCTGTGTCACCTAGGGAGATTATGCTTATGTCACCAGGCCATTATGTCATACCCTGGGAATCCCTATGCATGGAAGGTGGGGAAGGAGTACTAGGTAGCCAAGGTCAGCCTTCACATCACAGCAAACTTGATACAAACCCTGGACTATATTAGATTCTATGAAAAAAGAGAAAGGTCAATTTGCCAATTAAGTATAATATGCATTTTGAAAAAGAATGCATTCTATAGTTATCTACTTTCTGAAATTAAAGAAGTGACTTGAAGCAACAGACACTAGTTGCTTATTGAAATTACAGATGTTTAGATCTGTTACACAAAATCTGTGGTCATTAATGGACTCACTAAAATTCTTAATCATTAGGACATCTAGTTCATATTTTCTACACCAGAATGTGTCATCATCTGTGTTATCTATATGTGTGAATGAATATGATACAGAATATATCTATGTACCATTCATATATATGTTCTGAGAATCAAGTTCTTAGTGAACAAAGTAGCAGTGTTTAAATATTTGATCTCTGATGTTTCTTCTGTTTTAAAGTATGATAATTAAGTTACTTTGAAAGTACTGTGATTAAATTATGCCCTTATCAGCTTTTATACATAGTCACTTTCAGGAATCCTAAATGATGATTAAATGTATTCCTTTGAAAAAAAAGCCTATCAATAATAAAAGTTTTATCTGGCTTTTCATAGTTTACATATCTTACACAATCTTTCAAAACTATACGGACATGCTTATATTAAATTTAAATACAAATACAATAGGGTCAAGATGGAAATACTGGTTATATGTGTGAGCTATGACGTAAATATTCAATTTTATATGTATAATTTATTTGATCTATCCCCTTAAGATTTATGTACACTATTGTCATTTTGTTGTAATTGGATGCAAAGAAAGATGGGCCTTAAACACTAATATTTTCAAATTTGGTGGGGGAAGGAAATGTGGGGTCTTAAGATATTATAACCGTGTCCGACTCCCACATGTAGTTCTCAATGAAATGTCAGGACAGCAGAAGCAGAACCATCCCAGTAGTACATAAAACCCTGTTTATACAGAGCATTCACTGCATCATTTCACCTGAAAGAGCAGCATTGGAAAACATCAACGAGACGCCTGGCAATTTGGAAAAGGCTAATTATACATTGATCCTGCGATCTTGTGATTCATTTTCTGGGTATCTCTGACCACATATGAAGCCACTCATATGTTTCTATGACAGTGCTCACAACAGCCTTACTTTTAGCAGCTAAAAGCTTGATGCACTTTACCTTTGTAGAAGTATGGATAAATGATCAGTGATGTAGTCCTATAATGCAACAACCAACCTACTGTATCATGAATAACTCAAACAACATGTGTAATAAGAGAAGCCAGAAGAGTGTACAACCTGCAAAGGGCTTTGGGCTTTTGTGAGATCCCACCCATGTAAAAGTAGCAGAGGCAAATGGTGCAGCAGTAGTATTAGAGTAGTGATGTCCTTTAGGGACAAACTAAGGAAATGCTTGCTTGTGGAAACTGTCTTTGGTACTAGGCAGGATTTGTAGCAGCCATCTTACGATCTTGGGGAGTTCTCTAAGGTGTGCAAATGTCAGTCTGAAAGTTGTTGAAAGGACATGTGTCAGAACTGATTGCATCTGTGTTTATCAAAACAAACAAAAACCCCACCCATCCATTGGTGGATACATTCCATATGAGACTTAAGAGTAAGTGTATGGTTTCTGTTAGTGAAAAGGAAAGGGGGTGTTCAGGAGAGTTGAGCTGGAGACTTCAGAAGCTCTCACCCTTGCCCTGGCATTCCAGGGTGACCGCCCTTGAAGATGGTTAGTATTTAGAAAACAGGACACTGTGTAGAGAGCTCACATACCTAACTCAAGGATTCATACAAGTGAAACTAGATCATCCACATCTAGTGCTCTGTTTCTTTCTAAGCTGCATATAGGCCTCGAAGAGCTGTGACCCTTCCTAGAGAAATGGAAAGAACTATTTCCTATACAATGCTAAAACTCATAAATATGAGAAAAGAAACTTTAATGAGAAGCTGTTACTGCAATGCTTAGACAGTGACAGAAGAGTCTTATATAAAAGCTCCAACGTGGGCAGATAAGCACCTATAAAACCAGATGTCCGCACCTGGCAAAGTCACATACAGGATGCCTTACTTTTATTTCTAAAATTTTTAGCTTACTCGTTCTGGTTCTGAGTCAAAAAAAAAATGCCAAAATACATTTTACATTGTTAAGACAATTAAGTAGCAGTAGGCTGGGTGGTAGTGCACCTGTCGTCCAAAGCCTTTGACATGATAAAGAGGATCACTTGAACTCGCTAACAGCCTTAGGAATTTAAAAAATAAAAAAGCCCATACTAGGCAAAAGATGGGAGGAGGGGAGGGGGAAAGAGAGAGAGAGAGAAGGGAATTGGGAAATGATGTAAAAATTTAATGATTACATTTAATAATATACATTTATCATTTTCCAAACTCTTAAAAACATGCACTAACATGTTCCTACACAGCCTTCGGAACAGTTTTATTATCTTTGTGCAACAAACTACTTTCCCTTCTAATGAAAAAAAGATTCTTTAGTCACTTACATAATGATCACAGTTACCCTTCCTCTCCTCCTACTAGTTCCTTCCCCTCCCTCCCCATTCAGATCCAACCTCTTCTGTTTCTCATCAGAAAACAAACAGGCTTCTAAAGGATAATAGTCAAATACATATAATATAATAAGAGAAAACAAAGTTAACATATTGGAAGAAGAAAAAAACAAACAAACCAAAGGAAAAGAACCCAAGAGAAAGCAAAAGAAACTGATAGAGACATGGAGACCCAGTCCTTCACACATCCATGAATCACTTAAAAACACAAAACAGGAAGTATGTGTGTGTGTGTCTGTATGCATGTGTGCATGTGTGTGTGTGTGTGTATGTGTGTGCACAAAAAGGATCTGCAGAGAAGCAAAAATATACATAAATAAGAATATATTAAATTAAATTTATAATAAAAATAAGATGCATAGAAAAGAAAAAGCCCTGACATGACACATTAGGTAAGAAACCTCCAGAGGTACCAATGAGTTCATTTTCAGTTGGTCATCTACTTTGGGGCATGCAGCCTATACCCCAGAGGATTTTGTTTCCACAGTGAGATTCCCTTGGAGAAAACAACTTCACTTGCTAGTGACTGTCAATTGGAGATTACTTTTGGATTAGGGAGAGGGCTAGGTGTCCTCTTCTCTTTTCGGCTCAAGCCTCCATCTGGTGCAGACCTTGGCAGGTCCCGTGCATGCTGCTCCAGTCTCTCTGAATTCAGATGTGCACACATGTTTCTGATTTGGAGGCCTTTGTTTTCTTGGTGTCATCCATCCCCTCTAACACTTATCCTCTTTCTGAGCCCTCTTTTGTGGAGTTCCCTGAGGGGAGGGTTTTGATGGAGACCTGCCATTTATGGCTGAGTGATCCAGGGTCTCTCATTATCTGCACAATGTCTGGCTGTGTGTTCTTATGTATGTGTTCTTATTTGCTGCAGGAGGAACTTTCCATGTGAATCGCTGAATAAAACATTGATCGGTGATAACAGAGTGTCATTAGGAGTCATTTTATTGTTATATTTTTTAATTGTTTTTATTTTTGATAAAACAGTAGTATTTGGTTTTACATGTGACTCCTTTGACCAGCTTCGCAAATAGATATAAACTCAATCCCAGTAATGGAAGATGAGTTTGGCGACAAGAGATGTCCAAATGGGCCTCTATCTGTCTCCTGAGTTTTTTGGTAATTTTACACACAGACAGACACACACACACAGACACACACACACACACACACACACACACACACACACACCATGTATGTCCCATATATATTTATATGAACTATATATTAGGAAGCTTCCACTATTATTAGGTTTCCATAATACCCCTTAAATGGCGCCTAATTTTAAGTCTATCCCAATATTCCCTTCATCATCCTTTTCTTTCCGCACCTCTTGATCCTCCTGTTCCAGGATCCCTCTGTTCCAGGATTCCCCCCCCCATTGATAACTACCTATTCTAGTTCCCATTCCTAATGAGACCTATCTGCCCACTCACCATCCCCGCCTTCAGTCCCTTACACTATACCTAACCTCTGTGGTTCTGTGGATTGTAGCTTGGCTTTTACTGGTTTAATAGTTAATGTCTATGTATAAGTGACTGTATACCATATTTGTCTTTGTGGGTCTGGGTTACCTCACTCAGCATGATTCTTTTCTAGTTCTATCTATTTACCTGTACATTTTATGATTTTACTTTTCTAACAGTTGAGTAATACTCCTCCACTTAATGGACCAGGTTTCCTTTATCCATTATCATCTGTTAAGGGACATCTAGGTTTCTGGCTGCAAACCATAATAGTTTCTGGCTCTTATGAATAGGGAACAATGAACATGGTTAAGAAGGTGATTCTGGTAAAACAGAGCATGCCCAAGAGTGGTATAGTTAAACCTTTAGGTGCGTCATTCCCGTCTTCCTGAGGAACTGCCACACTGATTTCCACAGTGGCTGTACAAGTCTTCACTCCCACCAGAATTCGATGAAGGTTTCCCTTCCTCCACATCCTCCTTGTCATCAGGAGCCCTCACTTGTTCTGTTGATCTTAGCTATTCTGAGGGGTGAAGATTAAACCTCAAAGTAATTTTGATTTGCATGTTCCCGATGATTAATGATGTTGAACATCCCTTTGTTTCTCAGCCACTGTTGTTTCCCTGTTTGAGAATTCTGTTTAGATATGACCCCATTTCTAAATGTAGTTATTTGTTTTCTTGCTATCTATTTTTTTGTGTGTTACTTCTTTGTATCTTGGGACTTATTTCTTTACCAGATGTGTGGCAGGTAAAAAGCTTTTCCCATTCTGTAGCACGCTACTTTGTCTTAATGACAGTGTCCTTTGCCATGCAGAAGCTTTTCGGTTTCATGAGGCCTCATTTAATAATTGTTGGTGTTAGTGCTTGGATGAACAATGTACTGTTTAGAAAGTCTTTTCTTGTGCCTATGAATCCAAGGCTGTTACCTTACAAATAAGGGTATATACCATAAATTTATATTCATACTGTTAAGCATGTATTGGACTATTTTGCAATATTCATTCTTACCCGGATATTTAGTTTGAGAATTTTAGTTATTTTGGAAATTTTGCTTCATGTTGTCAAATTTTTGTAAAGCAATTCTATAGTAACAGAGGATATTAACAGATCTCTTGATACTGTACAACTCTCTAAGTACTCGATACTCTTACCCATCTCTAAGACATAAGTACTATAATGAACTTGTATTTGTAATACCTCTTTATTCATGATGTCCTTAAATATAAGCATACCCTTATATTGAGTTTATATGTATTCTTAAATAGCATAGTGCTTTTGAACATATGTAAATAGAAACACTGAATATAAATTCTTGTCTAATTTGTCTCTTATTCAGAACCTTTTGTTATTAGAGTATCCGTGTTGGGACCAGAACAGTACTTATTCCTTTTTTTTAATTGGATATTTTCTTTATTTGCATTTGAAATGTTATCCCCTTTCCTGGTACCCCCCCACCTTGGGAACCCCCTATCCTTTTCCCTCCCCCTGCTTCTATGAGAGTGTTCCCCTACCCACATACCCCTTCCTGCCTCCCTGCCCTCAAGTTCCCCTACACTGGGCCATCCATCGAGCAGTCACAGGACCATGGGCCTCTCCCCCATGTGTACTCCTTGGTTGGTGGCTTAGTCCCTGGGAGATCTGGGGGTCTGGTTGGTTGATATTGTTTCTTATGGAGTTGCAAACCCCTTCAGGCCTTTATCTACCTCCACCACTGGAGACCCGGTCCTCAGCCCAAAGATTGGCTGAGAGCATCCACCTCTGTATTTGTCAGGCTCTGGCAGAGCCTCTAATGAGACAGCTATATCAGGATCCTGTCACCAAGCACTTCTTGGCATCCACAATAGTGTCTGGGTTTGGTGACTGTATACAGGATGGATCCCCAGGTGGAACAGTCTATGGTTGGCCTTTCCTTCAGTCTCTGTTCTACACTTTGTCTCCATATTTGCTCCCATGAGTATTTTGTTGCCCTTTCTTTTTTTTTTTCTATGTTCTTTGTTTACATTCCAAATGATTTCCCCTCTTCTGGTTCCCCCCTCCTCATAAGTCCCATAAGCACTCTTCCCTCTGCCCGTTCCCCCATCAATCCCCTCCCACTTTTCTGTCCTGGTAATTTGCTACATCAAGCCTTTCCAGGACCAGAGTTCTCTTTTTCCTTCTTCTTGGGAATCATTTGATATGTGAATTGTGTCTTGGGTATTCAGAGCTTCTGGGCTAATATCCACTTATCAGTGACTGCATTCCATGTATTTTCTTTTGTGATTGGGTTACCTCACTTAGTATGATATTTTCCAGTTTCAACCATTTGCCTAAGAACTTTATGAATTCATTGTTTTTAATGGCTGAGTAGTATTCCATTGTGTAAATATACCACATTTTCTGTATCCATTCCTCCATTGAGGTACATCTGGGTTCTTTCCAGCTTCTGACTATTATAAATAAGACTGCTATGAACAGAGTGGGGCATGTGTCCTTATTGCATGCTGGGGAATCTTCTGGGTATATTCCCAGGAGTGGTATAACAAGGTCCTCCGGAAGTGTCATGCCCAGTTTTCTGAGGAACCGCCAGACTGATTTCCAGACTGGTTGTACCAGCTTGCAATCCCACCAGCAGTGGAGGAGTGTTCCTCTTTCTCCACATCCTCACCAACACCTGCTGTCTCCTGAGTTTTTAATCTTAGCCATTCTGACTAGAGTGAGATGAAATCTCAGGGTTGTTTTGATTTGCATGCTCCAGTGGCGCAATCTGTTAGCGCACAGTACTTTGTTGCCCTAAAAAGAACCCACACTTTTATCATCCTTCTTGAGCTTCATGTGGTCTGTGAATTATATCTTGGGTATTCCAAGCTTCTGGGCTAATATCTACTTATCAGTAGGTGCATACTATGTGTGCTCTATTGTGATAGAGTTATCTCACTCAGGGTGATGTTTTCTAGTTCCATCCATTTGCCTAAGAAATTCATGAATTCATTGTTTTTGATAGCTGAATAGTATTCCATTGTATAAATGTACCACATTTCTCTATCCATTCCTCTGTTGAGGAACATCTGGGTTCTTTCCAGCTTCTGGCTAGTAGAAATGAGGCTGCTGCCAAGAACATAGTGTGTCTTTGTTATATGTTGGAACATCTTTTGGGTATACGTGCAGGAGTAGTATAGGTATAGCTTGGTCCTCAGGTAATACTATGTCCAATTTCCTGAGTAACACCCAGACTGATTTCCAGAGTGGTGGTACCAGCTTGCAATCTCACCTTCAATGGAGTGTGTCTCTTTCTCCACAGCCTCACCAGGATCTGCTGTCATCTGAGTTTTTGATATTAGCCATTCTGACTGCTGTGAGGTAAAATCTCAGGGTTGTTCTGATTTACACTTCACTGATGACTAAGGATGTTGAGCATTTCTTTAGGTGCTTCTCAGCCATTTGATATTTCTCAGTTGAACATTCTTTGTTTAGCTCTGTACCCCATTTTTAATAGGGTTCTTTGATTCTCTAGTCTAACTTCTTGAGCTCTCCATTACTTCCAACTTGCAAAATTGACAATTATAAATTCACTTCTCTCCTATCTTTTTGGTTCAACCCATGAATTGTAAAAATTTTGTTTGTCTGATAAGATAGTGAATGTTTTGATTTCATATTCAGACGTTTAAGAATGCTGCTTGCCTGGATGGTTCTTGTGACCCAGATCCAAGTTTCACAGTAGCTTTTATTGATCTTACTTCATTGATTTTTTTTTTGTGCATTATTGGGACATTTGATTAGCTGACAGCATGAAAATTAAAAGTCGGTTTTAATATAACAAAATGATCACAGGCCCAAGTCAGAAAATTGAAGATCAGAAAGGGGGGATAGGGCATGGGCTTTAGCAGAAAGAAAGTGTGCAAACAATGAATGCAGGTACAATTGTCAGCAAAGCAAAGGACATATTTAGCAGCTCCTTAAAGAAATACCATAATTTGTGGCCTTGGCAAGGTATACGAGAGAGCTAGCCGTATGTCATAGTAGTCTTGCAGTCCTTGCCCATCTCTGCAGGGTGAAGGGTAATTGTGCTTAATTACCTGTGCTTTGACTCTGATTTGAACCTACTAGATCAAGGAAATTTATTTTGAACAAAAATAGCAGGATACAATGATTTTGATTGGAATATTTCAGTGGAGGGTGTGCATGTACATGTGCACGGAAATTTCTTTTCTATAAAGCACCCCCGGTAAGCCAACAGCCATTTCTCTATTCGACAAGGTATGTCAAGAACATTCAAATTAATGCTCAGTCAAAGTTTTAGTCAAGATTTTTCCCCCATGCCTTTCTTCCCTGTGCATTGAACATTTAATTCTGCCCATCTCAGAAAATAAAGAAGGAAGAATGATAAAATAAACAATTCATGAAATCATATAAATTCTTCTGCAATTATATGTATATATCCTATATTTACAGATATGTATGCAATATGTGATATTATATCAGACACAAAATTATTTCTACTCATCTAAGTTTTTAAGATCTGTGATTTTTTAAATTTATTATTATTATTATTATTATTAGTGTGTGTGTGTGTGTGTGTGTGTGTGTGTGTGTACAGGAACAATGCACGTGTATGCATAATAGGTGTATAAGTGCCCACAAAGGCTGAAGTGGATATCTAATCTTCTAGGGGAGCTGGAGTTACAGGTGGACATGGCCACCTGATGCTGACACTGGGGACTGAACTTGGGTCGTGTGAAACAGCAGCATGTAGTATTAACCAATAATTTTTAATCCAAATACCCTTGAAAATATGAAAAATAGAAATGGAAAAAATATATAAAGATACATAAAACAATAATGAGTTAAATACAGAAATCTGGTCTATTGGGCTGTGGTTCATCATACCCAAAGCGTGATGGGAAAGGTAAAGTGTAGAAAAAGCCTTGTACTACTGGGACATTGAAATTTTATTTTCTATTTTGGTCTAAAATTAGAGTCTTATATGCCAATGTTATGTTTTATGAACGAAGGTCATGGTGTCTGCACTTTAGAGTATTTCTATCTAAATAAAGCAAATTGAACATTTAAAGGAAAAGCAATTTATGGGATTCTTTTTAGCTGTTTAGTTTACCAGATCCTCAGTCTCCAGGCACTGCCTGATCTTACCCATTAAAAGCAAGGTCAGCTACACATTCTTGTTGCTAAGCAGCTATAGGGGATGCAGTTCCTTCCTGACCTGTGTATGATGCCACCTACATGCTAATCTCCCCAACTTCCCAACGGCTTGCTAGAGCTTTTCTTGTTCTCTTCTTTGTTTATCATGTCAGCTATAAATGTTACATTCTTTGCCAGTTTTTAGGAGGCTTATTTCTGGATGCTAGATATGGTGAATTTATATTAACTGACTCTAAAGCATCTCATTAAATAGACATACATCAAAGCCATGAAGCCAGTTGTGGAATTGGAAAACATGAATAAGTTAGCATTTAAAAACAAAAAACCCCAAAACTCTATTTCTCTTCAGTTGTTTTCTTTTTCTTTTTTAATTTGTTCAAAACATACTGGAATGTGAAGATGTGAGATAGAAAGAAGGGGAAGAAAAGACAATAAATAGACACCTGGTTGTCGGAGCCTGCAGGGAGGGAGGAGGAGACATGGAAGGATGGAACAAGGGAAAAAACTTGGAATGTGACCTTTGAGAGACATCGAGAGTGGATATGAATGGTTACAGCATAGCCCCTGGACAAGAGGCTTATAAAAACTCTGTTTAGTTTTACAGCTACCTGGACTGGGAATTCCTCTGGGGGGCTACAAATTTTTCCCTTTTAGTGCTTCAGAGCGACTATGTGACCCCAGAGCAGGGCTGGTGTGCAGGAAGCTGATTCCTCCCAGTGACTGATTGATCCAAAGTTGCATCAAAGCGTAGAGGAGTCTTCCGCAGCACACTTTGGACTTCAGAGAGTTGAAGGTGCATCCCAGGCGGTCGTGTTTCCATCAGACAGACAAGCCCCTCCTCCCTCAGCTTTCTATGAGACGAACAACTGGTATCTGATACAGAAAGACGCCAGTTTTCTTGGTTTTACCGCTGATAAAACCAGCTGCATCTTAGTTTCTCTGTGAAAGAGGAATTTGAAGGATGTTCACACAAAAGTATAGGAAAAAGCAAGTTGCCCACCTGATAGATGTAGACAGGGATCCAAAGCCGAGTGGGTTGTTTCTGATGTTCATGGGGTGCCCAGCAGAAGAATGCCCAGCTTCCTCGCACCGTGTGTGGACTGTGCTGAGGGATTTTTCTCCCCTGGCTTTCTGATTTAGAGAACTGCCCAAGAAGAACTGACCCATGAAAACAGCAAGGCCCGCATCTCCTAGCACATCCGCAAGTCCCTTCTTTTGTTACATATAATAGAGCATTTTTTATCCAAAATGAAATTATTGGATCTGTAATTTTTATAGAAAAGGAGTATGTCCTTCCAGAATTTATTGCCAACCATTTGAAAGGAGGGTAGATTATTCAATTATAGTTTAAATTATCCCAATTTGTTATATACATGAGATGTGATTTTTATAATACTGTTATTAATTTTAAATTTTAGTATAACACAGTGACTATATCCATATCCGCACTTAAATGTGTCACTGAGTAGTTCTAATGACTTTTGGGACAAAAAAGTCAGAAGTATATGGCAAAAGCCATGTAAATGTCATTCCATTTAACATAAAAATTGAATATAGGGGGAAATTTTAATACAATTATTGAAATATGCTTACAATTGAAATATGTTTCAGTTATAATGATGAAGAAAATAATATAAAAATTAGAGAATATTCATTAATTGGAACATATTTTTTGAGGCAAGACAATTTTGTTACCATAGCACAGGGGGTAATCACAAAAGTCAGTACCCTACAGCTAAGACTCACAGAGCCCCAAATGTCAGGTCTTCAAAGGGCAGTTACAAGATAGTCATCCCACCAAGAATATGGGTTTCAACCTAGAAAAGTTTTTCCATAATTAAATTGAATGTAAATTGTTATATGTAATATGGTTGGTGGCAGATTTGCTGTGAAGATGGTGAAGCCTCCAGCACAGGCTGCTCACTACACAGGGCCATGAAAGACTTTCCCAGAGCAGGCAGCAGTACACGCCGTACTATTACTGGACTTGGTCATTTTTCCTGCAATTTTCTTTTTTTCTTTTCTTTTTTTTTTGCTGTATTTTTTTTCTTCTGTAATTATGCATGTTCCAGATGCCAGTAAACCAAACCTTTGTAAAAGGTTGTAAAATGTTTTAAAACCTTTGTAAAATGGTTGTAAAAGTATAACCTTTGGTTATACTTTTAAGGCCATGAAATAGAATGTCCATAGTCAGAGAAAACTATAATGAGGAGTTCCTACCCACTGATAGCAGGAATGGAGCAATGGTGGCTTTGTGGAACTTACTTTTCTTTTTTTTTTTTTTCCAATTTTTACATCTTTGAAAAAACTGTTTTATTACTATATAATTAATTTGGCGACTATTATGCTCACTAGAGCTGGCTTGTTTTAAATGTTTTCTTTTTAGTTAATATATAATAATTGTATATATTTCTCAGGTATGGTGTGACCCTAGAATACATGCATATAACATACAACAAACACCTATAGTTCACTGGCATAGCCATCATCTCAAATACTGTGATTTTCTTTGTGTGTGTATATGTCTATCTGTGTATATGTCTGTATGTGAGTGTGTGTTTGTTAGTGTGTGTTCTGAATAATCAAACCTATGTCTCTCTCGTGTGTGTGTGTGTGTGTGTGTGTGTGTGTGTGTGTATATATATATACACATATATGTGTATATGTATATATATATATATACTTAAACCTTGACATAGAGGTAAACTATTTTTTACTTTTTTAAGATTTATTATATATATATGAGTACATATATACATATATTTTATGTATATGGGTGTGATATTCATACACACCTGAAGAGGGCATCAGATGTTATTACAGATGGCTGTGAGCCACCATGTGGTTGATGGGAATTGAACTCAGGGGCTCTGGGAGAGCAGCCAGTGCTCTTACCCATTAAGCCATCTTTCCAGCACCAGGAACTATTTTTAAAAAGAAAGAAGTTCATGGATATACAGGATGAAATGTGTGACAACCCTCACCTTGTAGAAGGATTTTGTGGGTTTGGTCTGTAATTCTGAAGTCTGTCTTTCTGCTTATGTAGTTAACTCCTCCTTTGCTATTATTTTCCTTAGTAATCAAAAGATATGGCTAAGTTGCAATTCACATCCAAACCACATAGTTTAACTGGACTCTGCTGAGTTCTTTTTAGTCTCCCACATGATTGTAGTGAGGTAGTTGTTGCAACTAAAGTATTGTACAAGGTTTAGCAGAACGAGGCATCCCACATGATCTCCACCTCTTTGTCTGGTGTTTCCTGACAAAACCTCTTGGAATGGCAGAATAACCTGAACATCCAGTCTGACAAGTCTGTCCCCTAAGAAGGAAGGGACCAAGAGTAGCAGCTCTCAGCACCTGGAATTGGGAGAGCATCTCTTTCATCACATTCAAGGAGATGACACAGTCCTTTGGTCTGGGATGACCAAATAGGTCATCCTATTTAGATAGGATAACCTAGTGATAGCCTTCCTCAAACACAGGATATCACATAAAGAACATTTGAATTTTACATTGACTCTAACACAGGGATGTGTCTGCCAGGTAGAGTAGGCATAATTTCTAGAAATACATATGTGATATGTAGTTCTAGAAATTCCCTACCTTTATAGACAGTTGTGCACAGAAGCAACCACATCCTCACTAACACCAAGAGCACAAAACTCTAAACTTCTCTTCCTTTAAGTCAGAGAGAAATTGCTTAAGAGGTTTTAGAACCGGGGCTCACTTCAGTGGCGATCAGGCCTCCATTGTCTATTCTCACTAGGCCTTAATGGTCTTCATTCTGCAACACGATTGCCAGACACAGCCATTTCCTGTAACATTCACCGTGTACCTTATCATTTCTCACATCAGTCATGTCAGTACTGGCAGGCTATGTTACATAGTCATGTGAGAAAAACCATCTTCAATGTCTTTAGAAAGAAAAACATACATTTTTATGGAAGAGGCCACAAATACCAGTACCTACAAGTGTCTACTGATACAGCAGAATAAGGAATTTTGATAAGGATGCAGATCTAGGCACATATGGTGACTTCCTGGGGAACTGAATTACACTCTCAGAAAACTGGATCTAACATATCCATGCCTATGGCAAGCAGATACCGAACAGCTGGATAAGAAACAAGAACAGATGACAAACAGCTGGAGGACTCAAGGGCTCAGTGGTAGCATTTGGCCATTTAGAGTGCACTACAGACAGACTACTCTGGTGATAGGACCAACAGGTATTTTTTCTGACATGGAAATCAACCTGAATAGAGAATGGAGCATGGGTAGAAGATTACAGTTTACTATTAAGAGTAATTTTGTGTAATATTCATACTTTGGGGGAAATTACTAACATTTGAATCAGAATTTAAATAAGATATAAACTGCTTCCTCCTGAAGCCAAGTGTCTCAAGCCCAGGTATTCATCCTTTTAGGATCAGAGTGATTGTAGAGAAACCAGGGAAGCAAAGGAAACAGAACTCTCTAATGTGCCCTGAGCCAGCATTGATTAGTCATGACTGCTGACCAGGGTTCCCTGCACCCCCGACCATGTTTCTTGGCCAGTCAGCTGAATTCTGACTCATGTCTAAGTGTAAAAATGAATATGTTGTTTGCATTGTAGGATCATCATTCTGTGGATTCAGTTAACCTTGTAATTAATAAACAAAGAGTCAGGGAAATTAAAATATGTATATGCTAGAAAACCCAATGATTTGCAGTAATTCTCACAAAAGAATGTGCTCAAGAAGGATTATGGTCCAATGGCCACAACTCACCCAAGACCCAACATTCATTTCCTTTTCCCCTCCTGTGCTCCCTTGATACATCACTCATTACCATCAAAGATGTCAAACAATCCTCACTTTTGTCATCAAACTGTGATAGTGCAAGTGTGTGGCCTGCAAATGGAATCATAGATGGAGAGGCTCTGTTAAACTTTCCATTCTTGACTTCATTTTCATAACTAATATTTTAACCAACCCACCTCTAAAAAGTCATCAAATATTTTCACCATACCCTTTATTCTATCACAGCCACAGCAAAAATGGAATTTAAGGTCACCAAAAGTTCCCATAGTCTTTGATTCACATGGGAGATGAGATCATTTGTAAGACTACAGGATACTGACAAGTGGGAAGATTGGAGAAAAAAGTTTAAAGATATTGGTCTTTTTAAAAAAAATATTCAAACAAACTTGAAACCACATTTCCTAGGCTGCATATGACCTTCGGTCCCTGGATCCACGTGTATTTAGTGACTATTTTGCATACAGTGCTGATATATGGGACATAGAATTTAAAAGGAGTAACACGTTAAAATTCCTCCCTTAGAGGACAAGGAGTAAGAAATGAGTCTGCTATTTCACTATTGTATCCCACAACACAACAATGTTTGTTACAAAAAGGCCTTCCTTCCTCTATCTCTCCTTCCCTGTCCCTCCTTCCCACTCTCTTCTTTATCCACGGTTCTTTTGCTTTCCTTTATTTAAAGAAAAAAAAAAGAATAGCAGTATGAATGCTATCGGAGTCCATCAGAAGGAGGAACAGTCAATGCTTAGTTCACTGGGCTTTGAGCAAGTGTCTTTCTAATATCATAGATGCACTCCTGAGTATGGAGGACTCATCAGTCATCTTATGCCTCCTTGATTATCTTTCACTAGCCTAATGGTTGACAAGAATAAGAATTCATGAGTAATAGATTGAACAACAGCAGCGGGGTCAGTTACCCAAAAAGCAATGGCACCAGTTTGGAGAGGTGTCCGCAGTTACCATCACAAAGGTGACCTAGACCATGCATCACTGAGACATGGCACAGTAACCCAAACAGAAGGAATTTTGTGTTTTTATGTATCAGTTTAAGAATAAATTTAAAAGAAATTAATGAAGTACTCTTTAGTTTGTCACCCACGGCAGTAGTCACATAGCTTGGGAACAGGAGTTGATTTTTAAGAAAAGGTCCCTGGTCCATGTTATAGTCAAGAAAACAAGTTTTGAAGCTCAGCCTGAAAGGCTCTTTTGTGCAGATTCTGGTCCTGGATAATGAGCTATGACTTGACATTCCCTCACTTTCTCCACAGCCATGCTGTCTAGAAGTTGGAGGGGACCTGCCCACCTTCTAGCTTTTTGATGTGGAGAGACTTTTCTGAAAACATCCTGCTTCTCTTTGGTAGCACTCCAGAGTTTTCTGAGGCCCACAGGTGGCTGAACCCCCCACGCTGCTGTAAATCACTACATGGAACACTTCCTTCATAATTTAGAAAACAGAAAAGCAAATACCTTGTCAGCTAGCAATCAGAGGCCCATTCTGTCTGAAAAGCCTGCCCCTTGTCCGCCTCAACATGCCCTTTCACACGAATCATCCTGGCACTTTATTTGCAGCGGCCGCCCCACAACCGAAGGCCTCCCCGTCTTTCCCATTTCCTGATGTCTTAAAGCTCCTTTCAAATGTTTCCAAACCACCGGAGCACCTCTTCACAGGCTCCCATTGACGCAATGCGGGGTTGGGGTTGTGTCAAATATAACTAATGATCAGAATCATTCCCACCTGCTCCATGTTGTTGACAGACAGTGAATAAAGTCAATGTTGTTGCTCCCACCATAGAGCTAGTGAAGTTAGGACTTGGTTTTGACTCAAGAAATTTTTACCTTTTGCTGGGCTCTTCTAAGCCAATGACTTAGAATTCTCATGCCCCATGTTTATTTATTTTAATAATTTTTCCACCACTCCCAATGAAGGGTAATGTTTTTTATTATTGCAACATTGATGTGTGGCATATGCCCTAACATGGGGACAGGAATGTACACATAAACATCCTTTAAAGGATTTGAGGAGCGGAAGCCACTGGCATTTCTCCTACAGCAGTGAGGGTCCTACTCTGGCCTCACGTACTTAAACACTAGGAGATGCTTCAAGATAACATGTACGAGGGAAAGAGCCGCATGCTGAATTCTCATTGTGTTCACATCAAAAGCTCCATGCTCCTCCTCTCTCTTACTCTGTAAGGGAGCCTGGAGGTTGGGTGTCTGACCATAGAAGTCACTGAGCAAAGGAGAGATGGAAGGATGATGATATGTGGCCTGCTGGATCTGGCCTCCCCGGGGTGGGTATGATTTATTTTTCTTTGAAAAGACATGTTTACTTCTGAGTATTTGCCAAGTAAATCGGCTAACTCATTCCACACTTCACTGAATGGCACTCGAAAGGAAGGATGAATGCCTCAGTGCTCACCTTCAGTGTCCCAGCCCTGATGCTACAAAGAGCTCCTCCGAGCTGAGCTGTAGCTTTCCCAGGCAAGACTTCTCTCTTTCGCATTTGCATACGATTGGGAAATGGCAGTACAATTTGGAGCAAGCAAAGAGGAATGAGGTGGCTTCGGCTCATCCAGAGCACAGATGTGACTTCATTTCCCAGCTGTGGGTAATTTTCCTCCCAATCAGAGGTAGGACTGTGAATAGACTGAGACCTCTATGTGAGCCGGAGCCCCGAGTGCTTCCTCAATTCACAGGGCCATTTGTTACACTTACAGAGCAGCCTCCGATGGCGTCCTTCTCGCCCTCTGCCAAGCTGTGCTCTCGCCAAAGAGCCAAGTAAATGGCCTGGAAATGAATGTGTCTCTGGATGCCTCTGTTTCCATGACCTATCCTTTCAAAGATTTGAACTTGGAGATGATACCATCTCCTAGTGCCTCAGGCGCCTAGTACCCTTTACCTATGGAGACAAGGCAGAACTCTGAGCTCCGGCCAGCAATATGTGAAGGCATCGTTCAGCCGAAAGCTTGGTAATAGGCTGGCAAAATAGGCAGGCACCCGGGATTATTTTAAGCTATGTCTGGCCCTCATGTTCTCCCTCAGTAACTGCCCACTCTTGCCAGAAGTCTCATGGCTGTCTTTGGACTCCTACATGGCTTTGAATATGGCCAAGGAAGGGTTTTTTTTTTCCTTTTTTTTTTTTTTAAATAACTCCCAACACCCAACTGTTCTGAAAACACATGTTCATGGCTTTTAGTCAGAGGCCATTGAGAACGGGGAGAGGGAGTCAGGGGGTCGCTTTTAGGAAAAAGGAAAGAGCTTGCATGCTGTGTGCACAGTTGCTTGCACTCTTCAGCTGGATTGGAAACACTAATTTTTTTTCTAATTCAGGTGAATTGACTGAATAATATGCTTTTAAGCCACAGTGGACCTTAGAGGTGATTTTTTTTTTTTTTTTTTTTTTAGAACTGCTAGTGAAAATCAGGAAAACTGATGCTCAGAGAAGTTCATTGACTTAGGTTGTCTCTACAGTATCAGACACTAAAAACAAAAATTCTGTAGCAAGCCATGCGATGTTTCCTGTGGGGCCAGTGGAACCATGTTCCCAGACAACAACTGGGAAGGTGGAACAGATTCTGAAACCCTGGTATTCTCCTATCTGAGACCAGTAGGCATTTCTTCAGCTCCTGACCCAGTTCCTGTCCTGGAGCACATGACCACAGCACCCCACGTGAAGATAGTGGCCACCGGTCAAGTAGCACAGAGTTCTCCATGCCAATGAGGTATCTGGATGGGCTGGCCCTGAGAGTTTAGCCCATAAGCTTCCCTTCCCAGACATTCCTTCCTGTCAAAGGTATTTAATCTCTGGTCCACTCCTAGTAAGTGGTATGCACCCATTTTCCATGATAAACAATAAATAAACAATATGGACAAGCAAGACTGTCTCATCAAGAACTATCATGACGGGAAGCCTCAGAAGGCCCCTCTGCCCTCCGGACACTCCCCGCTGAGCTCCACTGGATTTCCCCACCCCTACGCCAGGCTAGTCACTGGCCGCTGCAGGACCCCTCCGATTAGACCCCACTCAGATCACAGCAGGGACCGGACACCCAGGAGTTTGGGAACCCCTGCCTCCTCAGTCTCAGCCTCAGCCTGCCTCATTTCTCACCCAGGCTGGCTCCGCCATCTTAGACTAGGTTCTCAGGAGGCAGAGACTGGAAGAGCATTGCAACACAGGCACACCAAGGCACTCTGGGAAACACAGCAAGCTCCATCTCCAAACCTAGAGCATGCGGGAAAACAAGCATTTCAAGAAGGAATTATGGAGATGAAACCTCTTTCCGAGCTGTCGAACGTGGATGGACAGGAGTGTGGGCCCTTGCAGAAGAGTGGGAGATTCAGCCTGATGGGTAAATGAAGTGACCTGTGACCGAGCTCATCTCGCATTTGACACCTGCCTCCACTCCTACTCCCTGCTTCATGGCCTGCACAGTCATTGTCCTTCTAGCAGCCCACGCTTCCACCGTGCAAGGGAAGGGTCGAGGATAAATTAAGAGCCAGGAACATGCCTGGGAATTCAGAAGTCACAGTGTACCTGTGACTGCTAAAGTTGCCTTTTTCTGAGTGACATCAATAGCAGCCAGCTGAAAGTTCCCCTTACTTGGTATTAGGACATCACGACAACACCATGACAAGCACAGTTGTTGGTATTTCTGGCAAATTTTGTTTGTCTCAAGTGCTGAAGTATTTTGGGGGCAGGCTCAGCACTTCTAGTCTAGTAGAATTCCCTAGATCGAGCCACCTTCTCAATAAAAGGCAAAATCAAGGGAGACAAAAATGTCTGAGTATATGCATTAACTGTGTGAGTCTCAAAATAGATCTGATGTATAGATTTACATACAAACAGGAACTCTCATTTTTTCATGCATATGTGTGGTGTTTCTTGTTATATGCATGCTTGTGTGTCTATATATGTATTGCTTCTCTGTGTTTGTGTACTTGTATGCATATGTGTGTAATACTTTTGAACATATGCATGTTCATATGTTTATGGGTGTGCTGTGAGGCACTCTCCTCTGAATCGAACCATAATGGAAGGAGTCTTCATGGGTAGTGTTCAGGGCTAGAGGTGGCTCAGACGTTAAGAGCACTTGCTGGCCTTCCAGAGGACCTGAGTTCACTTCCCATTACCCATAGTGGGCAGTTCACAACTGCCTATAACTCCAACACCAGGAGATCTTTCCTCTTTGAGCCGAACATACATAGCACACACACACACACACACACACACACACACAGAGAGAGAGAGAGAGAGAGAGAGAGAGAGAGAGAAAGAGAGAGAGAGAGAGCAGAAAGTTACAAAAGGAAATAAGGAAATAAACTATTCAAAAGTCTCAGGAAGTTACTGTCACTCGAACAAGGCTCTTCCTTCCTCACAGGCAGTGAGGGCTGATGAGGACACTGTCCTGGTGAGCTGTCTGCATGTACATGCGCTTGTGGAGGTGTGAGGTTGATGACGAGAGTTTTTCTTGGTGATTCTTCACTGTATTCATTGCAGCAGGGTCTGTCAGTTGAGGCGCATGGGTCACCAGCAAGGCTATTCTCACTAGGTATCTTGCTCTGAGGAGCACATCTCCACATTCTGAGCACTGGAGTTACAGGTGGGCAAGCACTCCACTTAGAATTTATGGATTATCTGAACTCTGGTCCTTCTACCTGCTGCCTACCAGCAAGCCTTCATCTGCTGTGCTTTATCACTCACCTCATAATATGTATATGCCAAAGATGTATATGTCAAGAAAAGAAGTAAGGAAGCAAGGAAGGACAGAAAGGAAGAAGGAAGGGAGGAAGAGAGTGCTCTCAGTTTTAAAGCACTATAGTTTGTGAGGAATAATGGTGTTGGAAATGGAATAGTAGATGATTTTTCTCCTTAGGAATACTTCTGAGTGACAATGTGGTGTTGTAAGGAATGTCCAGTAGTGAGAAGACCAAGAAGAAGGGCTTCATCAATGGCAGAGCAGACTGACTACATCATGCAGCAGGGGCACACAAGAAGCCCTTGGCTGCCTGGGCTGGCCAGTATGTCCAGGAGAGACCTGATGTCTGGGTGACATGAGAGGACAGTCTTGTGGAGGTAACTTGAGGACAAGACCATGGAAGCCTTTCCATGCAGTCTTTCTTGGATGCCACTAGAAAGCCCTGAAAGTTTCTCGGCAGGAGTGTGGAATGACTCAAGTGTGTGTCATGGAAGATGAGTTTGACAGCTCTTGGCTATGCAGTCATGTTCAGAGAGGTTGGGCTAGGGAAGAGATCATTAAAAAGCAAATGCTGTGGCTGAGAAATAGGGAACTAGCTCTTCAACTACTGTATATGTAGTGATTGACAGGGTACACCAGTGTAAACAACAGTGGAATCAGATCATGGCAGTTAGACACGGGAAATGAGCAGAAGAATCAAGGATGGCTCAGATTCCCAGCCCAAATGAAGAGCCATGGAAGAGCCCATTGGGTTATAGTGACACACTCCCCACAGAAGGAAACATGATCTGTAGTCATGCAGGCCCAGAACAGAGTTCCCCATGCTATTGAGGTACCTAGAGGCCCTGAGGGCTTAGTCAGTAAGCTTCCCTTCTCAGACATTCCTCCCTGAAAAAGGTATTTCATTTCAGGTCCACCCTGGGAAGTTGGTACAGTAAGGCATGTATCCATTTTCCACCACGAACAGTCAGTAAACAGTTTAAAACCATGCCTGTCTCTCATCTACCGACACTATGGGGAACATATAGAAGGTCTTTGCCTACAGAAATGCAGCTTAATTTTCCCACAGAAGGCAACCTGCACTCCCAGACAACCACGGCCACACTAAAGACAGTAACCGCTGAGACAGGCCAGAGCTCCTCTTTCTCTGGGCCCTAGGCTAGATGCTGTCCCCAGCCCACTGGCTCTAGACTCTGTTCTCTGCTCTTCCATCACTCCCAGTGGTGCCTGGATACCCAAGAGCCATGAGGGAACACTGTTTCCTGGATTGCTCCCCCATGGTTTGTTCAGCCTGCTGTCTTATACAACCCAGGATGACCAGTAGAAGGGTGATACTGCCCTCAGTAAGCTGCAAGGGCCCTCTTCCATCAATCATGAATGCCCTCAGCTGAGGTTTCTCCTTCTCAGATGACTCTAACTTGTGTTAAGTTGGCAAAACAAAACAAAACAAAACAAAACAAAAAAACCCTACCTGATGCAGGTATCAATATGCTCCTGTAACGAATTTTTCAGTACTGATGTGCTAACTTCTGACACACTCACTGTTCAGAGCCCAAACTGCATTTTTGAAGAACACTATAGCTCAGAATTTTCTTGCATTTCTAATAATATTCATGTTTCTACATGGAAACCTTATTAGATTTTTTTTTCATCCTGACAAAAATATCTGGCAGAAACAACACAAGGAATGAAAGGTTAGTTACAGTTTCTGAGTCCCATCCCTGATGGGGAGGTCGTGGGAGGCATGACAGCTCATATCATGGCAAACAGAAAACAGAGAGAGGGGGTGGGAGGGAGGACACATGAAAGGGCCAGGGAATGATATAAGCCTGAGCATACACCCTACTGAGCTACTTACTCGAGTTAGAGGCAACATTCCAACTCTCACCGCCTCCCACTAATGCCAT
Source organism: Apodemus agrarius (assembly GCA_964023405.1). Taxonomy (NCBI): domain Eukaryota; kingdom Metazoa; phylum Chordata; class Mammalia; order Rodentia; family Muridae; genus Apodemus; species Apodemus agrarius. The sequence goes on along the minus strand of OZ030008.1, from coordinate 45,439,303 downwards.
CGTATTATCGAATTCATCGGGTCTTTCATTAGGTCAGAGTTCATACTTTTTAATCTCTGAGCTCGTTCCTTCACACCCACATAGATAGAGATGCTTCTGAACCTCCTAGGGGATGCTCAATCCAATGATCTGAGAGTTGACTGAGGCTAACCATTAGAGAAACCCAGACCACTGCTGTGACCATCTAGAGAAGAATTATACGTTGGAGGTATGCTATGAGCAAAAGACAAACAAGCCAAACAACTCAATAGCTTTTACAAAAATATAAGTATATTTGGCATATAACAGCATATGGCTGATAAGCCTTGGATTTCGTGGTTAGATGATAACCATTCTTGTGTTTTAGCCGCTTCTTATTTAAGTTATGTGTTTGTCAGAAATGACTAGTACCATGAATCTTTCTGAAAAAAAAATCTATTTTTGAGTGAGTTTTCTTACCCCGCGGCAGATGAGCTCTTCTTTTAAATTCAGCTCTTCCGAATATTATCTCTAGCTATGGCTTGTTCCTATCGCTACTCTGCTGTCTCCAGACAGCATATTTTGCTCTGTGTGTCCGAAAATTTATAATTGCACTTTCTAGTTGTCTTTAATGAACAATTCACTGGCTCAAATGGTTCACTGATAAAACAAACTCGTGCATTTATAGGATAATAGTTTGGATATTTCTCTGAGAAATCCAGAGTGGCAAACTGTCACTTCGCAGAGCTTTTTCGTTTCCCTAAACTTGTACTGAAGCCGGCTCATTGTTTCTTTGGGCTACTGAGCACCATACAATTTATTTTTTGTGCTCATTCTGCCTTCTTATGGCTTGCTCTTGTGTGCATTGAAGCCCTACAGCCAACTCTGGCATTATTTTTTGAAAATAGGCAATAATGGCATCTTCAGATATAGGTATCATCAAAGCAGTGATCTAATTGTCCTTCACACATTTGGAGCAGGATTTGACTTCTCAAATCCTCAGAATTTGACACCTCAGGTTGAGACTGCAGAAATTCATCCTGCACGGGGGCTTCTTTCAAATGCATGATTATAGATAGAATACCCTTCTCATTCTCAGTGGGTCACCTCTGTCTCTCCTGTTATGGAAGCCAATCACATTTCACATCTTCCTCTTCGCATTGCCCATACCTAATCCTGTGCATGTCCTGAAATATTATTTCTGGATTTATTCTTCCTGATTTTATTCCTGAACTCATCCATATTTGTCTTTCCCAGGGTGTTGTTTTCCAGTAACCTCACTACCAGCCATTTCTTTTCTAAACCCTATAATGATTGTGACTTCCTAATTAGCTTGCACATCAAGTGAAGCCCAGGTTTAATCCCCACAATAGCTTTTGTTACTTTTATTAAAACACCCAAATCTTTATCATGTCTCTCAAAGCTCCGTGTGCTCCAACCTCATTTATTTCTTCTGACTTTCTCTGGATGAAAGACGAGCCATCCATCAAGCCTGTTTCTCTTCTGCCCTGATTCTTGTCTCCTCTTTCATAACTCAAGTTTCAGTTCAGCAAAACAGCCTCCCTGACTCTTACCCATACCGGCCCTCCTTTGTGCCCCTGCACCCTCCTCTGTCTCTCCTTCCCTCCCTCCATCCCTCCTCCCTTTATTCCTCCCTCCTCTCTCCCAGAGTAGAAGATATACTGATCCATTTAGTAATACAGATTTTGTAAAAGGATGTGAGAAGTGGAACAGACAGTAACAGACATCACGACATTGCATCTATTAAGATTGGAAGTTCAATATCCATTGTTGCCATAGCTCTTCTCGTATTATTAGTGGGAATAATTAAATTGAATGGAATTCATAAAATATCAGTAAATGTATTTTACCAAAAGTCACACTTAAATTTTTGTTTTGCTAAGCTACCATTTTACAATATTATAAAACTGAGTTGGTGCAGCCTCCTTTATAGTGCTTAAGCTCACCTTAAACTTACATCCTCTTGAGTCCATTGACTTTAGAGTTGCTACATATTAATTACCTCTAAGAGATGTTAGGAACTGAGGATAAACTTGGGAAATGCACATTGACCACGTGTCCAAGTGATATCTGTTGCTAGGATGTGTTCTTGATACAATAATTGAAAACTATATACTTCATACCCATAACTCTGTAAAGAAATGGGCTGAATTTTTATCAGCTGGATTTTGTTACAGATTGCAAACTGAATTCCACAGGCAAGTTGGTTGTCAGTCACAGTGAATATAATCTGCATGTGTTTTATACTTTCTCAGGACAAAATAATCATGATATTCAAAAGACACACTCTTACAAGTGTGAAGCAGGCAATTTCACAGTTTTGTTTGATTTCTGCTGTTGCAATGCTGGATTTTGGTAGGGTTTCTTACTGTTTAGATTTGATATTGGATGCCACAAGCATTTGGTTCGCAAAAATTTGGTTTTAAGTTCTATTAACTTCTCAATTCTTCAAGGCCCCTTATCTTCTAAGGACATAAAGATTACTTTTTCTTGTGATTCATATATTTCCATCCATACACCTCCTAGAAGATTTTAATGCTTTAACTCTTTATTTTTACTGTTATGACTATTGAGAGTATTTGAGCTATGTGGAGGGAATCAACAATGAAATCAAGAAAGATTGAAGTAAATGATTCCAAAACAGCATTATTATCAGGGGTCTTGATAAAGTCATCGGTAATCTCCAAGAAGCAGTTCACCACAAAATACATAATGTTTTGAGAGGATCTTCAGAAAGTGGGCTCAGCTTCAACTTGAGCCACGGGGTTTAATGCATAATAGGCAAGTGCCCTGCCACTGACTACATCCCCAAACCCCAGATAATAGAAATATCAAGTATATTCTTTCTTGTAAGTATACAATTATATGGGAGCACATGATCAGCACCCAGAGTATAATACATACATTCAATCTGTCCAAAAAGAAGCCTCTATTAGTTTCTTACCAATCCCTGTGAAGTTCCCAACTAACTGCCAACCTGTTTTCAACCACCATAGAATATTTTCAATTTACTTAAGCTTAATGTAAGTAGGGTCATATATTAGAATATCCCTTGTGTCTCTTTCTTTAAGCCAGTGGTTCTCAACCTGTGGGTCATGGCCCCCTTTGGGATCAAATGAGCCTTTCACGTGGATTGTCCAAGACCATTGGAAAACACAGTTATTTATATTATGAATCATAACAACAGCAAAATTACAGTTGTGAAGCTGCAAGAAAAATAATTTTATTGTCCGGTCTGTAAAACATGAGGAAGTGTATTAAAGGGCCTAACTATAACGTTAGGAAGGTTGAAAAACCACTGTCATGAACATTATAATACTGAGAATCAACCATTCATCAGCTTGGCTGTTAGCTACATGCAGCTGAGTAGAACTCCACTATCTGAATATGCCATAATTTACTTATCACTTTACCAGTCTGTTGCACCTTCAATTATTTCCAATTAGTATGAAAAAGGTATTTTGGACAAGTCAATAAATGGATATATTTCATCTCTTTTAAGTAATAAAAAAGGAGTGGAAGTGCTGGCCACAGGGTCGTGAGTGCACATTTGCTACTACTAGGCACAATGGCACAGGTCTGTCATCTCAACTGCTCAAGAGGCCTTGGCAAGAGAATCAAAATGCTCAAGTCCTGTCTACACCGAATTCAACACCAACTTCAGGCCTCGCCGAAGTGAAAAGGACAGGGAAGGGAGTTCAGTAATCAGGGCTTGCTCATACACCTGAGCCCCCCGGGTTCAATCCCCAGTGACTTGGTGTCTTAGTTAATGTTCTGTTGCTGTGAAAGAAATGCTATGACCAAGGTTTATAGAAGACAACTTCGGGGGCTTGATCACAGTTTCAGGGGGGTAGGTTCACAACCATCATGTCAGAGAACATAATGACAGGCAAGGCACGGCACTGGGTGGTAGCTAAGAGCTTACATCTTGATCTGCATTAACTTGGAAAGAATCTTCCAAAGCTGAGAGTAACCGACGTGCTTTAATTATTACCCAGCGGATCTTTGCAGAGTTAGGCCATGCAGCACACCAATCACTGTCCCACCAGCACCCTGTTCAGTGCTCACAGTCACTTATTAAACTTCTTTTCATTTAAAAGCCATTCCTGTGACTCAGTGTCTCTTTCATGCAATTTCAATCAGACCTAACATCATTTAAAAGTTTCTTTGTGAAAATAATGTGCTTTTATGAAATAGAGAAAATTGGCTCAATCTTTACTGCTAAGAATTTCTAGCTTGTCAGTGACTGATTATTTGGGGCAGACATGGAAATTATAGTCTGTTCTCCAGCTGAAACCTTTTCAGATGCTTCTGATGAAGCACTGACACCCAAATCACTGCTGTAACATTTATGATAAGAGCACATGCCATATCCTTCCCGAGGCACACACAGGCGACATCTTATCATTACACTGAATGTCTCACTTGCTTTGTCTTTGTCACATTTATATGAAACACTTAAGAGGCATTGGAGAGAAACAGAGATTTATAGGAAATACAGGGAGGAGCCTAACCTTTTTAGGAAAGACTTAGGGTCAGGCAGGGGCTAGAAACCCGATATCGTCAGAGACCCGATACTGAAACCATAAAAGCTCAAGCCCTGTTCCACATTGAAAGATATGAAACCTTCCAGTTTTTATGGATAACCTTGTTTGGATGTTAGTACATGTCTTAGTTAGGGTTTTACTGCTGTGAACAGACACCATGACCAATGCAAGTTTTATAAAAGACAACATTTAATTGGGGTGGGCTTACAGGCTCAGAGGTTCAGTTCACTGTCATCAAGGCAGAAACATGGCAGCATCCAGGCAGGCATGGTACAGGAGGAGCTGAGAATTCTACATCTTCATCTGAAGGCTGCTAGTGGAAGACTGACTTCAAGGCAACTAGGGTGAAGATCTTAAGCCCACACCACAGTGACACACCTACTCCAACAAGGCCACACCTCCTAATAGTGCCACTCCCTGGGAAAAGCATATACAAACCATAACATTCTACTCCCTGGCCACCATAGGCTTGTTCAAACATGAGTCTATGGGGGCCATACTTAAACATAGCAAAATGCAAAATACATTTAGTCCAACTTCAAAAGTCCCTGTATTCTATAGTAGTCTCAACAGTGTTAAAAGTCCAAAGTTCAAGGTCTCTTCTGAGATTCATTCAATCACTTAACTGTAATCCTCCAAGCAAGACTGGAAACTGGGCAAAGTCCAAACTCTGCATCTCCATGTCTGATGGCAAAGCAGTCTTCAGATATCCAACTCCTTTTTTATCTTTGTTGACTTCAACAAGGTTCTTTCTCCTGGGCTTGTTCCATTCCCTGTTAGCAGCTTTCCTTGGCAGGCATCCTGTGGCTCTGGCATCTTTAACATCTTGGGTACCCCAAGTCAATTTCAGCTTCACAGCTTCTTGTTCCAATGTCTGAGATCCACACATGATCTTCTGTGTATCTCCAAAGAGCTGGTGTCACTTCTCCAGCTCTGCCCTCTGTAGCACTCTAAGTTCAGATTGATCCACTCCACTGCCACTGCTGTTCTTGGTGGTCATCCCATGGTACTGGCATCTCCAATATGCTAGGGTCTTCTACTGCAACTATGCTTCACCAAAGCCTCTCATAGGCGCTCTTCATGGTACCAAGTCTCAACTCCTTTGCATGACCCCTTCAGTCCTGGGCTTTCAATACAACTGAGGGTATACTTTCACCAATGGCCTTCCATGGCCTCTCACAGTACCAAGCCTCAGCTGTTCTTCATGATGCCTTCATTCCTTCAAAACCAGTACCACCTGGATGATTCTTACACGTTACCAAGTACAGTTGCAGCATGAGGAACACTTGGCTATCTCTGGAATACAGCTTCTTTGTGCTCTCAGAAAACACATCCCATATTTCATCTCAGTGATGCTGGTCTTTTCTTAATCACCACTAATTTCTTAGCTCCAGCTAACCAGCATTAATTGTCCCAGTAATCTCCTTCTCCTCTTGAATATAAATCCAGAGACACATGGCTGAAGCTGCTGAGTTCTGCTGCTTGCAGGAGCTGGAACATTGGCCCCCTTGTTCTATTACATTATCACTAGCTTCTTTTTTCCCAGCTCCTTCACTGCCTAAGTTGGCTGTCCTGAATCTTGCTCCTTAGACTGACTTTGAGCTCAAAGATCTGCATGCCTGTCTCCTAAACACTGGGATTAAAGGTGTGGTCCACCAAACCTGGATTAAAGTTTTTCTTTACCAAGAATTTGCTCTGTTCTAAACTGGCCTTGAACTCAGAGATCTGCTTTTCTTTGCCTCCTGGGATTAAAGGCTTTTAAGCCCATGCCTGGACCTAAAGTTAACTGGGTGAATCTTGCCCCCAAGGTCACCACTCCTTTAATTCAATTTAATATCCTTGAATTCAGCTCCATTTCACTTCCTGGAGTCCCTTTAATACCCAAACTACATATTTTGTACCTTTCCTTTCTTGTACCTTGCTATGTTTGTTCAAAATTCTCTTCATCAGACTTAACCAGAGAGCAAAGTCTTTGTTGGGTCTTTTTGAGACTTCCTTTGCAGATGCAATTAATATAAATCTCTTTACCTTAGCCCTAGGCAGTCTCTTCAGGCAATGGCAAAAAGCAGCCAAGTTCTTCACCAAAACATCCCCAAAAGAGTCTCTCAGCCACATATTAAAGTTCTCCACTGAAACCTCTTGGGCCATCAGGCATACACAGTTCAAATGACCCTCAGCACCACTGTCTTCCATATTCTGACTAGGCTGGCCCATTAAGCACCACTTAAAGCATTCCATGGCTTTCTAAATCCAGTCCCAAAATCCACATTCTTCTGAACAAAAGCATGCTCAGGCCTATCATAGCAATACCCCAGTCCCTGGTATCAACTTCTGTCTTAGGGTTTTACTGCAGTGAACAGACACCATGACCAATGCAAGTTTTATAAAAGACAACATTTAATTGGGGTTGGCTTACAGGCTCAGAGGTTCAGTTCATTGTCATCAAGTCAGAAACATGGCAGCATCCAGGCAGGCATGGTACAGGAGGAGCTGAGATTCCTACATCTTCATCTGAAGGCTGCTAGTGGAAGACTGACTTCCAGGCAACTAGGGTAAAGATCTTAAGCCCACACCCACAGTGACACACCAACAACAAGGCCACACCTCCTAATAGTGCCACTCCCTGGGAAAAGCATATACAAAACATAACAGTACACAGATAGTAGTCCATGAGTTTATGGGACTAGTTTTGGTCTTGGAGTTGGTCTGGATGGTTATATTAGTTAATTTCCTAATGCTGTGGCAAAGCACACTGACAAAAGCAACTTATCAAGGAAAGTGTTTAATTGGGTTTATGATTTTGAAGGTTTGGAGTACATGATGACAGAGAAAGGCATGAATGCAGAACACCTGAGAGCACACATATTGACCTGCAAGATGGAGGTAGACAGAACTAAGTGAGAAGGCCTGGACTTTTGAAAACTCAGAGTTCATCTCCAGTGACATACCTTCTCCAATTAGACCACACCTCCTAATCCTTCCCAAACAGTCCCACCAGTTGGAACCTAAGTATTCAAACATGAATCAACAATCATTATTTGCATTCAAACTACCACAATGACCTCAGTCTGGTCTGGGGATTGGCGTGACATTCCTGATTCTAGATTTTTTTTTAATCAGTGGGTGAAAGTAGGAGAGGGAGATAATGTGTGACTAGATATTGCCAGAACCACCTTTTTCACCTCAAAGCTCAAATCATGAACTTGACACATATGACTCTTTGCCTGACCTGCCATTAAAGTCTTTTCAATCCTATTAAGCATGTGGGTCTACATATTTCCCTGACAGGAGGGTTAATGATTAGCTCAGCAAGAGAAGCTCCAAAGGCCCATTCCTCCAGAAAACCACTGGTAAAGTAAACAATAACAACAAAACCTCTGTAACTGTGACTCGTTGTCAAACCTCTGCAAAGGATGCAAAGGTTTACACAGCCAAGCATCTGCTAAATCAAGAAAAGGTCAATTTAATGATGGGACAGCTTTGCGACTGTGTTCACTAGTGTATTTGTTGCTGTGAACAAATACCCAGCAAGCCAGCTTGTTTAAGTGCACACTGTTCAGGGAATGCTGTTCATCCCACCAGAAAGCAGTGATGGTGGGGCCAGCTTCTGCTGACGGCCATGGACATTGGCTGCTCACATGATCACATGAGCCAGTTGGCCTTCCCACTTTCCCCTTCCTGTTGAGATTGGCATCCCAGATTATGGGATGGTGCTACCCACGTCCCCTGAGGTGATTCTCTCTAGAAATACCATTGTAGACATACCAAAGGTATACCTCGCAACTACTTTTAACCTCTGTGACTCCAACTGACAAATGTGACCACCGTGATGTTGTCACTTACCCTGGCCATATACCTCCTCGGTGTGACAGTGTTCTTAAATACAGAAGCCGTGTGCTTAGTGAGGATACTTAGTCTGGTGCTCCCACAAAGCAGGCTTTATTACCAAGGAAACTTTGCCCATGTTGATGTATTTGGGCTTTCTTGGAGGAATAACAGACGTTTCTTGACTTCCCACATCCCAGTTTAGAAGTCTCTGAGGCAATACAAGCTGTTATATAAATTATTTCTGAGAAACTTTGTGAGTTAAATGAACTAGCCACCTAGAGCAAAAGATGACAGTTGGTAGAAACAATAGGCACGCATAAATCCTGAGAGAAGAGGCTGAACGGAGAATTGCTTCAGGGATAATGGTTCTAAAGACACACTTCCATGTAATGAGGAACGTACAATTATGCAGATGTCCCAGGTAGGACTGATACTTTAAAAATCTCTAAGCATTTCCTTTTTATCTTAACTCACATTGACATAACATTAGGAAATAAAAGCTCAGATAGAGTTTTAGATACCTATGCTAAGCAACAATAAAGGGTCCAACACAACACAATTTAAGTATGCAACGGGTGTGCATGTCTTGTGTGTGTGTGTGTGTGTGTGTGTGTGTGTGTGTATGTGTGTGTGTGTGTGTGTGTGTGTCTGTGTGTGTCTGTGTCTGTGTCTAGTATAGTTAGGGAAGTTTATCTTACTACCTAATCTACTAACTGAGCTACAGTTTCAGGAGCACACAGCATTAAAATATAACCTTGAAAATCAGTGGACAAGAATGAATGAAGATATAAGTACATTTCTCTAGTGATGGTTCACAGATGAACAACAAATACGGGAAAAGGTACAGGGTATTAGTGACCATGGAGGATATGTTAATCAAAGCCAGCTGAAATACCACTGCACTTATACCAGCATGGCTGCCATTTTAAAATACTAAAATTAACAGGAGTACCAAGACTTACTTATAATGTGAAAAGATGAGAATCTTTGCTCATTCATGGCAGGGATGTGAAATGCTACAGCTGCCTTGGAAAATGATATTGTGGGTTTTTAAATTTTAATCCAGCAAGTCTACTTCTGAGAATATATGCCCAAATGAGTGAAAGCAGGGACTGAGGCAAATTTTCACTTCCTTTTCTTTTCTTTTCTTTTTTTAAAATTATTTTCAATATTCTTTGTTTACATTCCAAATGATTTTACCTTTCCTGGTTTCCCCCTCCCCCTAAATCCTATAAGCCCTCTTCCTCTACCAGTTCCCCAATCAAGCTCCTCCCACTTCTCTGTCCTGGCAATCCCCTACAATGCTGGATCAAGCCTTTCCAGGACCAGAGCCCTCTTCTTCCTTCTTCTTGGGAATCATTTGATATGTGGGCTGTGTCTTGAGTATTCAGAGCTTCTGGGTTAATATCCACTTTTCAGTGACTGTATTCTATGTGTGTTCTTTTGTGAATGAGTTACCTCACTTAGTATGATATTTTCCAGTTCCAACCATTTGCCTAAGAATTTCAATTTCATTGTTTTTAATTGCTGAGTAGTATTCCATTGTGTAAATATACCACATTTTCTGTATCCATTCCTCCATTGAGGGACATCTGGGTTCTTTCCAGCTTCTGGCTATTATAAATAAGGCTGCTATGAACATAGTGGAGCATGTGTTCTTATTGCATGTCGGGTAATCCTCTGGGTATATGCCCAGAAGTGGTATAGCAGGGTTCACTTCCTTTACATAAAGTATTATTTACAATAGTCAAAAGGTAGAAACAACCAAGATGTATATCGATGGATGCATAATATGAACAGGATGTGGTTTGTGCACCAAATGGAAAATTATCCAGCCTTTATAAAGTAAAGAAAATTGGACACAAGCTAGAAAATAGAATTTTCAGACATTTTATTTAAAAAATTATCCAGATAAAAAGGATAGATGCTTGTATAATTCCAATGATACGAAATATGTAGAGTAAACATATCCATACAAACAGAAAAAGATAGTTGTCAGATACCAGTTAGAGATGAGAGTAAGGTATTATTGTTTAAAGGGTGCAGAATTAAGTCTGAGATGAGTTCTTTTGGTAAATAGGTGGTGGGGGTGCCTGGAAAATACAACAGTGCAATTTTACTTAATGTCACGCAACTGTATTCTTACAATGGAAAATTTGCAAGACATAGGCTAATAAAAATGTTTAGAAAAATTACTAAATAACTAGCTCTATCCCACAGTTGATAGAAACAGCAAACACGAGTAACGGCAAGAGGGTGACTCTGCAATTACTACATAATGTTCAGGAGGCCACATTTTCCACAATAGCGAAATGAGTCATGAAAGAAGAGAAATGCAGCGAATCCATGGAAGGGAGGATTATCAGGATCTCTGATGTAGGTGAGGGAAACCATAGACAAAGGATGAAAGGAAATTGGAAAAATGATGTCTTCAAGACTAGTTGAATTCAACTAGCCCAAGGATGATGTGGTTAAACATCAGAGTCTGGAGTCAGTGTGTACTAGTCAGAGCACTGTGTAGCTCAACAGTAGAGCATGTACCTAGCACACACGAGGACCTGGGTTCAGCCCCTGGCTGTGAAAGTAAGAAGAAGCAGTGAGTGTTACGATGCCAGCAGGTAGGGAAATACCCATGAGACCTGCTGTGAAGCTAACAAGTTCTCCGACCTGCTTCCGTGAAAAAGTTGAAGGCACTTGCAGGTAGGTAGGGTTTACCAGCTCACGCAACGTTGATGTGGAGTCTCCTACACATCCTTCGTTATTTGTGTGTGTGTGTGTGTGTGTGTGTGTGTGTGTGTGTGGTTGTATCACTTTCTCCTGGTAAAGGGTCAGGAAGTCTCCGAGCCGGAGAGACCAGCTCAAAATTTCTAATCATGATTTACAACTTCCTGTCACCATCAGATAGAGTTCGGAGACAAGTTAAAAAAAAAAAAAGAATAAAGAATTGAAGGAAGCTAGTTTCAGGGAGAAACTAAGGACATGTTCAAGAAGTGTGTGGAGTTCCTAAAAGGAGACACCCTGCATGAGATGCTGGATAGCATCCTATCAGAAAACTTAACTGGGAGGGAGAGCTATTTGTGAGTTTAAGTGGGAAGGATGGTGGAGAATTCCAGAAATGGGTCAGCAAACTCCCAGAATTGAGAGTAGTTGTGTGTGATTTTCTGGAGATGCACTCTGAGAACAGGCAATTTTGTAAGGCTCATGATAGGAGACAGGAAACGGCATTACAGGGAAGCGGAGGGAAGCCATCAGTCCTCTCAGTTGGTGAGACTGGGCCCGGCTCCTTTGGGGTAGCCTCGTGTCTTGCCTGTGTCAGTAGCCATGCATGTTGTCCTCTATGATCTCTGCGGTCACACTGGCTCGCAGTCATTGTTCCTTCACTTCTTGCTTCATGGTGCCTATGTGGTCTGTCTCAGTGACGGGATATGCCCCCGCAAGCCTAAAGGACCAAAGTTACATTGATATTTTCTGTCCTGACGTCTTTAACTTAGAATATAATTACAGTTTCTGTAATTGTTTTTGCTAGTGGAGTGGATATGTTACCAAACAGTGGGGACATTTCTGTCATCTATGCCTCTACAGCAATAGAGGCATGAAAATGCTCCTTAGTTCTCTGCAGTAAGCACCAAGTCCTCAGCAGTGGCATATACATGGATATATGTACATAAACCCTGGAATATATTTTGTTAGAAACACAAGCAAAGTTTCAAGAATCACATTAAAACATCTGCTGAGGTTATGTCTAAATAAAAGGATTTTAGACTATTGTATGCTCCTGGTTGCCTCTCCTCCTAGTGTTCAGAAATTAGCGGATGCCTCAATTTGCATGGGGATTAAATCTTATCAAAAACAATTAGAACGTGCAGTTTATAGGTTAAATCTGCTTTACTCCCTAAGCTAATAGGCTTAAAGATCATCAGTGTAATTGACTTTAAATATATTTAAGCTTACAATGAATAGTGACGGTTGCCAGAGATGCTGATGCATATCTTTGATTCTAGCAGTGAAGAGGCAGAGGCAGGCATATCTCTGTGACTTTCGCACCATGACTCTGCAGTGAGACCTTGTCTCAAAACAAACAAAAGCAAACTGTGCTACTGTTGGACTGATCGATTAGAATCACTGGCTGCTCTTACCGAAGTTTGTTTCTCAGTACCCACTGGGCAGCTCACAACTCTTTGTAACTCCAGTTCCAAGGATTCCATACTCTATTTTGCCCTTTGTGAGCACTGCATGAATTCAGTGCTCATACATACAGGCAAAACACCCATATGCATGTGTACATTCTCTCTCTCTCTCTCTCTCTCTCTCTCTCTCTCTCACACACACACACACACACACACATACACACACACACATTAAAATTTGTGTTAAAAATAACAGTCTTTCCTATAAAACTAAAAACACTTAATATATCATATGAGATGAGACTTGTCTATTGCATCATTTGCAAGTGTAGGTGAAGTTGATATTTTTATTACATTATTTTATTTACCGGAAGAAGGCTCACATGCCATGGCTTGCACGTGGAGGTAAGAGGACAGCTTATGGGAGTCAGCTCTCATCATTGCAGCACAGTCGTCCTGGGGCCCTAAATCAAGTTAGGCTTGGCAGAAAGTGCCTTCACCTGCAGAGCCATCCACACCTCTATACAAGAATCCTTCCCAGGCATGACCTGGAACAATATCTAGGTAAGGCTGCTTGCCTTTTTCCTCATAGTAGGTCTTGAGTGAAGAAAGCTAGGAAGGAGTGGAGGACCCTCGGCAAGTTCATCTACAGCCTTTTTCTTCGTGAAGGGGGAGCTTCTTGGACAAGTGTCAGCCTTGAAGACCTCTTCCCGTGCATCCTCCTCATATCTTGAGCACACAGTGGTCTCGCCGGCAATCTGATAGGCTTGTGTCAGAAGGCAGTTTTAGCCCAGAGAGTCTGCGAAGCTGTCCCATGATCCTTAGCCACAGCACTTCAGCTTGAAGTAGCGAGTGGCCTGTAGGGAAGAGAAGTAGTGGTGAACTGCGGGACTCTGGGAGAGGAAAGGAAGCACTCCAGGCGAGAGCACTATTCTGGAAAGCAGTGGGTTAAGTCTCCCTTGTTGCCTGGGAAGCAGTAACTGGGCAACGCATCTCCTTTGGTCTGGCTGCATGCTAATGGCTACTATGTGATGCCACCTGCCAGAATACTCTCTCTACCAGAATAATAGTCCTTCCACTACACAGGAATACTCGCCCTACCAGAATAATAGTCCTTCCACTACACAGGAATACTCGCCCTACCAGAATAATAGTCCTTCCACTACACAGCATTCTTTTATGTACCTAACATTATTTTCTTTTTGTAGCTGAGTGCCATTTTTTCAGAATTCTTTAATTTTGAGATTATAATATAATTATATTATTTCCTCCCCTTTCCCTGCCTCCCTCCAAACTCTCCCCTATGCCTTTCCTTGCTCTATTGCAAATATTAGACTGCCATTAGGGGTTATGCTGGTTTAGTAAAAATGACAGCTGCAGGTTCTTCTCCTAGATCCATGACTTCCCTAGCCTTGGGTAGTTAGCTAGGTTTCTAGTAAACAGGCCTGACTCCCCTCTTACTGAGTGGGCCTTAGGTCTAATTAGAGAGCTGTTGGTTACCATGAAGATATCACGCTACTTCTATGCCCTTAGGGTTATCAGGTTATCACGCCATGCTTGGAACTCTGGTGGGTCACAGGTGTCACCACTGTGTGGAATTACTGGTGCATGCCTCCTTTCAAGGCTTTTTTGGCAACTTCACATGTCATGAAAGCTTGCCCTCATGGAGGAGACATTTGTGTCATTTCCAGCTCCAGGACCTCTGGGCTCTTTATCTGAACTGTCTTCAACAGTAGTAATTTATCTTATACTTCTGGGTGAGGGGGTGGCATTTGAAATAAGCATTACCCCAGTCACCTGGAATTTCAGCTCATCTGTCAGCATGAATTTACCTGGGCCAAAACCTTGCCATTAGTAGTGCCTCATTGAAGCAATTTCTAAAGTAGTTATAATTTCAGGTTACTAGCTTGGGAAGCATTCGGGTGATTTACTATTCTTATTCCCACAACAAGTTTTAAGCCAGGAAAACTACATATTCAAGGGCTGCTTTTCAGCACTTCGTCTATGGAAAAGGGTATTACTGAATAGTCTGTTGGCACACATGTTTTCATCTCCACTACTAACATGAAGCTGGTACTTCTTGGTGCTTGTAGTATATAAACACAAGAGATGTGAACTCTGTAGGTTTATGAAGGTAACAGTTTAAAAGTGCCTGCTCTAGGGAAAATCTTAGGGTGGAGAACTAGAGTTAATTCCTATGTATAAAACAAATCAGTCATTGGGTTGGAGAGATGTCTATGTAGTTAAGAGAGCTTGCTTCCCTTAGAGAGTACACAAGTTCAATTTCCATCACCTATACTGGGTGGCTCACAGTCACCTGTAACTACAGTTTTAGGGGTAGCCAAAACCTTCTTTTGGCCTTCAGGAGTGTTTGTGAGCACACATGCACAGGCGCGCGCACGTGCGCGCGCACACACACACACACACACACACAGAGACTTGTATACATAAATTCAAAATAACATCTTAAAATTTTAAAAATTAAACTCAGCCACAAAATCTGAGACACACAATTTGTCCTGCCTACAAGATGTGCAGGGGTTTAAAAGATGGAGAAGAATTTGAGGAAAGGCCCAATCGATGACTGTCCCAGCTTGAGACCCATGCCATGAGAGAGAGAGCCCAGAGAGCCAACCCATGAAACTATTAGTGATACTCTGCTCTACCTGCACACAGGAGCCTGGCATAACTATCATCAGAGAGGCTTCACCCAACAACTGATGGAAACTGATGTAGAGACCCACGGTTACACATTAAGTGGAGCTGGGGGAGTCCTGTGGAAGATGGGGACAAAGGATTGAGGGAGTCAGGGTGTCAAGAACACCACAAGAAAAACACACAGAATCAACTAACCATGGGCCATAGGGGCCCACAGAGACTCAACTGCCATCCAGAGAACAGACCCTGGATGGACACATATGTAACAGTTTTGCAGCTGGATATTTATGTGGAAGTCCTAAAATGGGAACAGAGGGTGCCTTGAACTATACTGCCTGCCTTTGAATCCCTTTCTTCTAACTGGGCTGCCTCGTCAAATCTCAAGAGAAGAATATGTGTGTAGTCTTACTGCAACTTGCTATACCAAAACTGGTTGATATCTGTGAGAGGCCTCCACTTTCCTGAGAAGGGGAGGAGGGATGAATGGGAAGGGGGCAAGAAGGGAGGGACTGGGAGGAGAGTAGGGAGCGGAAACTGTGATCAGGATGTAAAGCAAATAAAAAAATTCAATGAAGTAAATTTAAAAATTAAAGCAAAATCAACAGTTCAAAAAATTTTGCCTCATTATTTGCTTGCTACATATTACATAAAGGATGACATAAATATTTTAAAACTGGCACTTTGAATTTTTCTAAGTAGATTTTTTTATGCCCCAGCTATTTGTGATTTCCAAGTATTCTAGCTGCCTGTCATCCTATTTGCTCCTGACACGTGCCTCTTCTGAATGGGTGAGCACAGTCTTTAAAGACCAGGAACACCTGCTTTGTTTGCCAAGGGAGCACGTGGTTGAGGTCTCCACCCAGGTTATCTTCACCCTGTGAAAGGAGTACACACCTCCTCCAAAAGTTGTTCCTGATAAATAGCAGACACCCCCCAACACCTTTGCACGGAGCTGGGAAGCAATGCTTCACAACACCAGGAATGTGGAAAACACTTCGAGAGGGCTCATAAATATGAATGTGATGATGATCATTATTTACATGTTGCCAAAGAAACACAATATTCCTGTGGCTACCTTTGAAGCAGGTAATTGTCGGTGGAAGGCGTTTCGGCTCTGCTTGGCTAAGTCTGTAATCACAGCACTGAACTCCATGAGTAGACACTAATGAATTTCCTGAAATGCTCCTGCTCATGTGCTACAAATGTAGTTTGCAACTGACTGCCATAGAGAGCTACTTTTCTCCACCACCTATAGGTGGTAAAGACTGGTTTCAATTTCTTAGACCTCATCTACTTGCATATAGCTATACTGAGAATATAATTCATTTCTGATAGTTTAAACTATACTTACATTCGTGAAATAGAATACCAATAAAGCAGAATGTTTGCAGCTATTCTATACCACAGCACTGTGCGTACCCAGGATTGGCCAGTGTTGCTTGTACTTTCTGTTCCCTGCATTGGTTTGTAATAGCCAATTGATTCTGAATTTCCAGGTCTAGAGAAAAGATTCCAGCACATCCTTGAGTCTGAGTTGGACCAGACCATGTCAAGCTTTTAACCATCAGGATGCTGCTGGCAGTTTGGACCATTATATGAAACTGACCTGATGAGTAGGCTCATAAAACTGGAGAAACACTCTCGCTCCCAGCCAGCTAAAGTGTTCGAGATTCCCAAGGCAATGGCTTAATTTCTGTGTTCCTCACTTCGAGGGTTGGTTTTTCCTTGATGATTTGCTATAGCTTCTAATCACTTGAACAGACTCTATAACTTTAATTGTGCAGATCAGGTTAGCCAGTGGATGTCTGTGGGAATTGTCTTGATTGCCTTAATTGGTTGGCGGAGACCCACCCTGAGTGTGTACAAGGGGGAGACCCACCCTGAGTGTGTATAAGGGGGAGACCCACCCTGGGTGTGTGCAAGGGGGAGACCCACAACATCTTCTGGTAGCAGCCCAGATCCTTCTTTCACTTTTTGGCCTTATTGGTTTCTCTGTCTCTGTCTCTGTCTCTGTCTCTGTCTCTGTCTCTGTCTCTGTCTCTCTCTGTCTCTGTCTTCCAATGGCAAGTTCATTTACCCTGTTGCTGCTGATAACTTATTTGCTGATACTAGAACTAGCTTCTCTGGGCTTCCAGCAAAGACTAAGGTCCCATGCCTCTACAGGAACTCTCCAGATTATCATTGTCAGGTTAGGACTTAGGATAAGGCCAGCCTCATGGACTGACTATGATTGGTTGACCTCTCTGGACTGAGGTAGCCATATTAGATGGTTTCTGTGGGATTGCTTAAGCCAGTTTAAGAAATACATCACCTTATGTATTTCTTATACATCTCATATGTATGTTTGCATATATGTATCTGTATGTATATGTGTATGTATGTATTTTGTGTGTATGAATGTATGTATATATGTATATGTGTACATGTATTTCTGTATGTCTATATGCATTCATTCTGATGGTTCTGTCCCTCTAGAGAACCCGAATAATGCACTGACCTGGAACTCTCAGGAAGGGCATTAGAGATAAAATCAAAGTGAAATAGTGCAGAAATGGTGACTCCTTTCCACTTCCCCCTCCACCTTCAACTCCTTTCGTATTATTGTCATCTGTACCCTAAATGATTAAGACCCTCAGATCCCTGCTTCACTCCCCTGCTTTGCGGACAGATTGTTCCAAAGTTAGAGCTCCCCAGTAACATCACCATGTCTATGAAGGATCTAAATTGTTATATAAAAAAAACTTTCTCCTTTGAAATTGCAGATGTTTTAGTGAACATCACACAATGCCTTTAAAACTAATTTTCACTGGCATATTTAAGAAAATTTGCTGAGGTACTGCACTTTAAAATAGGTTAATAATGATCATTATAGTACTTGGTATGTTCCTGTTCTGCTTAAAAACAACCAGTGGTGAAGTGTCTATTTGAAGTTGTTAAAATTTGGAGACACTATTTAGAAGCTGTGACTTAGCAACCAAAGCTGTGTCTTTGAAGTAAATTTATACTTTAAAGGGAATTTATGATCAGTTCAGTTTTCAGATCACACACACAAATTACAAGTCTGAAGAAGTCAAAAGTTCCGAGGCACAGTGCTCTGTGTGTGTACGTGTATGTGCACGCACACACACAGACATAGCTATGACATTGTCCCAGCAACAAGCTTCCTTTGAAAATAACTTATTCTTATATCATTAATTTTAAAACAGGAGGATATATTGTAATAGTTTGGATCTTAAATGTCCTACAAAAGCTTATTAGTTAATAGTTTGTTTACAAAATGATGGTGGTGTTGGATGGTGGTAGAACCTTTGGAGGATGGGACCTTATGAAAGGAAGATGGGTTACTGAGGGCACACCTTTGGAATGACTTGGGGCCCAGCTTCTTCAGGAACCCTCCAATATGTTCTGATGACTGTGAGGTGAGCTGCCCTGTCACCACACATTCCTGCCATATATATGCTTAAAAACATATGATGTGGTTTTGGGAAAACGTTAATATGTGAAAATGTCTTATTAGTTTTTGGATTTTACCTGTGAGATTTTGTAGCAAAGGTTCTATTTGAACTAAGGGAGGAAAATCTAACATTTAACAATGCAGGCTTTCCTTAAAGAGGACATTAATGAAAGAACCCAGTTATTCCAGCACATGCTGCTATTTAAGTGTTTCTCTAAAGCACGATGACAAAAGCCTAGGGAGAGAGAAATTTATACTTCTCAGGAGTTCTAAGAACTCTACAGGGGTGAGAATGTGGAGAACAAACACAATTCTAGAGGTCCTTTATAATGAACAAACACTCCTTTGTGCTTAAAAATCGCGAAACATTAGTTATTTGCACTCATATTTTGAAAGTGTTTTGTTTAAGTCCAGTGTGGTTATATGGTCTCTCTCTCTCTCTCTCTCTCTCTCTCTCTCTCTCTCTCTCTCTCTCTCTCTCTCTCTCACTCCCTCTCTCACTCTCTCTCTCACCTCTCTCTGTATGTGTTTGTGTGATCTTGTTGTTTGTTCTTGTTGTTTGTTTGTTTTTGTTTCTTTGAGACAGGTTTTCTGTGTAGCCCTGGCTGTCTTGGAGCTCACTCTATAGACCAGGCTGGCCTTGAACTTACAGACAACTACATCTGTTTCCAGAGTTCTGGGATTAAAGGCATGGACCACCAGAGCCAGACTGTGTTTGTGTGTTTTATAGAGTAAACTTTATTTTGTTTTGAAAATTTTTAAACCTAGAGCAGAGAATATTTCAAATGTTCAGTAAATGTTTTTAGTAACCTAGCCTTAGGTCTTAGCTTGCAGTAAGTCTCATTTGATGGGTTCGATGGTACCTTACAGACACAGCCTGGAAAAGGCTTAAAGCATGAAGAGTTTGTCTTAAAGATGATTTTACAAAGCACCAGCTTAGAAGCAGGAGACCGAGACTAAAGAAGGCAGGCAATAGTATGTTTTTCACCAGAAGATCCAGCACGGTGGCTCATTCCATACATCTAATCCCTCTGTCTCTTTGCCTCATACGAAGCAAGCACTCTTTTTCAATGTCAGTTTTATGCCAGCAGAAGCCCAAGTATTCTTGATGACACCAAGCTTCAGAATGAGCTCTTCTGTCTCAACCAGTAGAACACAATACCAATGTTCATGCTTCCATTTTTCATTTAGTCCCCTTGCTCATTACTGAGTCAAAATCTACAGGCAGGGGATAAAGTTGACCACAAAACAATCAGCAGTCATTTGCCAGAGTGCTGAAGTCAATTCTATCCCAACCTGTGCCTGATATAGGTGAAGGAGACAGAGAAATGGGTTTGGGAGTTATGCTGGTATCTAGGATAGTCCATAAATATTTCTATACCCGTGGTTTCACATGTGCGTACACATGTGTGTGTAGATAAAGGCATATACACCCCATCCAGAGAGGAAATGTAACCAAACCTCAAGAAGAAGGAAACTGGTAGAATAGTTATTAAACAGGAATTTATTATAGTGTTTTACAGACTATGCTCTCCTTGGTCCAACTGTGGCTGTCACCAGACAGAAAAGCCACCAATAGAGTACTTGTTCAGTCCAACAGGCTGGATGTCTCAATTGGTCTTCAGTCTATGTTAGA
Organism: Apodemus agrarius; assembly: GCA_964023405.1. Lineage (NCBI taxonomy): Eukaryota > Metazoa > Chordata > Mammalia > Rodentia > Muridae > Apodemus > Apodemus agrarius. The sequence continues at coordinate 45,419,074 of OZ030008.1, read as the reverse complement.
ATCCTTAAGAAATGGGTTCTAACACCAGTGAAGGAATGCCTCAGCAGCATGATAGATGAACTTGCCAGCAAGAGTGAGGGCAAGCAGGCAAAAAAGCAAAATCTTCTTTTTTCCATGTCCTGGTATGTGGGCTGCCACTAGTAGCCAGATTTAGCCTGAGTCTTCCTACCTTCAGTGATCCAATCAAGACATTATATATATATATATATATATATATATATATATATATGTATGTATATATATATATATAATCGATCACAAGTGTGCCCAACTATTTGGGTTTTAGATAAGTTGAGATGTAGTCAGGCTGACAACCCAGATTAGACATCACAGCTACCAATCTCGTTTATTTTGTGATTTATTTACTCAATTGGCATGCATGTACTGAGGACCTACCTTATTTCAGATACAGTGTTACATGCTGTTTGGAGGTGACATCCCAGTTCACAAATAAAATGTAATAAAGTAAGTGCATGGAGACTTGAGGAAATGGAGAGAATGAAAAGTGTCCTGGTTCTCCCCCTTCTGTCACTCTTTTGTGACAGTGATTGGCTAACATAAGGAATGGAACAAGTAAGATCAGGCATATTTGTGATTGGTGGCTTTTACCTTCTTTCTGCTTTTAAATCAGGCTCTGATTCAAATGGAAAGCTCAGCTCTTAGCCTCAACATCTCCCCCAGACCTCTTAAGCAATCCAAGAATCTGCACCTGATCTTTTGGGCATACACAATGCACACAAATCCTGCCCCTATGCCACTGTATGGGCATCAGACTCGAGAAGTAAAATACTCTTCAAATATCAAATTCTTAGAAATTTTAAGACCTTACAAATTAAAAATGTTGAAGAAAAATAGAATAAAACAGGATATGGCTGAGCGATCCAGCATGGTAGGAACGGGGAAGAGTTGGGTGTGGCTGTAACTGATCGAGCTGTCACCTAGCACATGCCTGCCCTGTGTTCAACGCCGATGGTTAGAAGAGAGAAAGGGAGAGAGGAAAAGAGTGAAAAATAAAGGAAGGGGAGAGGGAGAGAGAGAGAAGGGAAAGGGAGAGGGAGAGAATTTGACCCTATGGAGATCATTAGTGTCCTTCATAAAAGTAGTCTCTAGGAAGAACAGCCACAGACATTTTCTAGTGAGCATGTTCACATGCATATTCTCACAGACAAAATTTCCTTACTTGGAAAGTAAGGAAATGGAGAGCGAGGGTGACATTTTTTAAAGAATCATTGATGAGAAAAATGCAGATCATCAGGACAGAATTGGCATAGAGTGTGCTATCAGAGATGGACAGTGATGAGTGTGACATTAGTTCTTCGCTGTGATGTGTAGGAGTCTGCCTCAGGAGCTTTTGTTCATTTTAGATCATTTCCAAGTTTAGGATATATGTTTATCCTCCAGTGGCCTGTGTACTCTCTCCCTCATTGACAACGAGAATAGTCAGAGTTATTCACACTGGTTGTGTGTGTGTGTGTGTGTGTGTGTGTGTGTGTGTGTTTGTGTGTTGGGGGGTCAAGAGATTCCACCCATACCATCTTTCTGACCCATCTGCAAAGAGCTCATGTTCTAACTAACCATGATTCACTTTGATCTTGGCTCATCAAAATTTACTCTAAGCTTTCAAGGGCATAAAATCCTTTCCCATTTTCTTTACTGTCTTTCTCAGACCAGGGCTCCTGAGTATTGATGGGTGATTACAGAAAGTAGTTTCTTTTCATGGCTTTCAGTCTATGATCCAGGGAGAACAAAATAGAAAGCCAGGATTCCTGGGCCTCCCTAACCCTGTTATTTCAGGATAATTGAACATTTACATTTCATCAGTTAGTGGCTAATGGACTTATCCTGTGGACAAAAGAAGACTATAAGATGAATGCAGATCTCTTAGAGTTTCCTCTAAGGCTCTCTTTAAAAGTCTGATTCATGTTTGATGCTTACAATCAGATTTTGGAAGGTTCCAGTAATCAGTTTTCACAACAAAAGACAAAATGTCAGGACCAGAATGGTCTTTTGTAAATGCCAAGATTAAGATTACAATGTACAAAGAACATGGAAGTTTAAGATTGATCAGAAGCAAAAACAGCTGTGATAGGTGTTTGATTCTTAATCATTGTTTTTTCTAACAGGAATCAGTAATGATACTCGAGTAATTTTGGTTCAGGTTGTTCAGATGTTGGTCCCAAGTTCAAGACCTGAGTCAGAATAATTTCTGTTTGAAGTTTGCATGATACCATCAGGGGCAGAAAGAAATAGCACAAGGAAGAAATGTAGTCAACAGAGACTATATTATCAAGTCACTTATTCTGTGGGCAGCCAGAGCCAGTGCACTGGAAACTGAGAGGCATGGTCAATGTCTCTGTCTGAAGTGACGTGGCTAAGGACTGTCTGCTGGATACATCAACTCCCTCATGAGATGTACTAAGTAGACTCTGGGTACAGAAAAAATGATTCCAGCCAGAAAGATACAGAGGCTGAGAGTTAGAAGCCAAACACAAGGCAATGATAAAGATAGAGAGATGACCAGAAAAATTAGAACATGGGGAGAAGGGTGTCCAGGGGTAGAGGGCACAGTAGTGATTGGATTCAGGCTTCTCCAGAACCTATCATGCTAACCCACACAGGGATTTCTCACTTGCCATGTTGGAGATATCCATCTAGTGGAATGCATTGGTTAGATTACCCAGATATAGAGACACAGTGACATTAGGTGACCAATTCAAGAATATATAGATCCAGTAGAAAAATTAGACCTCTTATGGATTTCAAGAACGTAACTAAAATGGATTAGATGTTTAGAAAGAAAGTAGCTCTGTTGATGCTGGAATGCAGCTTTTGACAACAGAACTAGGCTAATATCACCAATCTCAACAGCTTTTCTCTTGCTATAGGAGATTATTGTGCATACAGAGTATGTGTGTATACATGGAGTCTATGTGACACCCATGTTTATTTTCTTGGCTTAGCATAGACTGAACAACAGGAGTGATGGAAGTCCCTTGAGCTAGATCCAGAATAAGCAGAAACCTCTCTCAGCAGTTGTCTGGAGACTAATCCCCTTTGTTGAACAGGTTCAATTCACGGCATGCAGTAAAACTGTGGCCTCCCAGAAACTCCAGAGTGTCACCCAGGGCTTGCCTTGATGTGAGTTTCCTGCGTGGTAAGGCTAAGTCATGTTGAAGTGAAGCTCTGAGGGCTTCCTGATTTCATTTCATGTGAGAGCTGGTCTCTGCATCCCTCCAGGGACAGTAGTCATGGCTGTTTGCTTGGCCTCTTTACTTCACACCAAGAGTAAGCTCAGAGATGCACCTCAGAGGCATTGGGAGACTAACGGATGAATGGGTCAGAAACAAAACCTCCTGCTTCATGAAGAGCATCTGGTCTTCAAATATCTGCACCGTACTTGAGTCCTGATTTTCACAGGCACTACTGTACAATAAAAATACCACAGTTAAAATGAATGGCAAATTAGTTGACACACATAGGCCTGTGTTTAAATTAAGTGCAATGAGCATTTTTAAAATTGTAATTTCTTCTTTAATTTTGTAAATGACCCCTCAGTTGGCAAATGTCCCGTCCGTCGTAATTAGAAGTAATGTTAAGCACTTCTGCCTAATGTTCAGTCAGGTAGCCTCTGCTGCACAAGCACTTAGCTTGTTTTCGTATTCTAATAAAGAAATACTCTGGAGACTTCTAGGACTGGTCCCTACTAGTAACACTGTGAAGAGAAGAGCCGACCTTGTTATTGATGTGACTCCTCTGCTCTGTAATGAGCGAACTGCTGAGCAGTGAGCATGACAGCCAGGAGGAACAAAGCATGCGGCTCGCAGCCACGCCCACTTCTATGTGCAAGTTAAGAATTCCTCATTTCATTTCAGCAAAAGTCTTGAAGATAACACTTCGCATGGATATATATTAAGGCAACATTTCCAGAAAAATGATTTAGATATATTATTTCCAATTTCTCATATGTATAGGCCTTCATATACACTTGCTATAAAATACTAGCTCACTTATGGTATATTTGGGAACATATATATGTTCAACTAAAGAAAAAATATAATTTGGCACTCAACCCCTCCCTATAGCAAATTACTTTTCTATCATTTTTCCCTCTAAGGATATATTTTAAAGTATTAATTTACCTTTCCATTTTTTTCTAAATTAAAATAAACTATAGGATTGTGTTTTCTGCCATTTTTATTTTAATGGTTATCTCAGTCTACAGGTTACTGATTGCCGTATAGTAATACATAAATCACCTACATTTCTGTGAGTATTTCTAAGGTGTGTGTGACAGAGAAAGCAGCTTACACATGAAATAAGCACAAACCATGCACACCATACAAGGGGAACTAGAGAATTTATCATACTTCCTTAGTCCTCAGTTGTGGGAAGAAGAGAACCATAGCAGAGGAGCTGGAGGTGAAGAAACAAACACTTTATGATAAATAATATGAATAAAATAACAGTAATCAAATTACTACTTATAGACATAAAACACATACTTTTAAGAGTCTTAAATATAATCAATCGTGTTGAATTATAATTCAGTTTACATTTTCTTCACTGCCATTTTAACTTAAGCAATACTAGCTGGCCAGGGTAAAAAGAATACCAGCCCTTAGAATTCCTTTGTGTAATATGCCTTATTTTGGATCATGAGCCTCATACCTCAGCAGTCTTATGACAGCTGGCATTTTCAAAGACTAGTTAGCATAAGAGGCTAAAGGTAAGTGCATGCAAGCAGCCCATGTGATTCCTTTTGGCTAATTATTAGATTTCCAATGGCTTTTTAGGACTTTTCCTTTGGTCTTTCTTGTTTGGTTTTGTTTTCAATGTTGAGGCGCCATGCATGGTCTGTTACAGTGTTTAGTACATGGCTGTTTGAGCCATTTGTCTCTATGTATGTAGCAGAGTCTCACAATAAACCTGCCTGTGTATGTGGGCTCCAGAACCTCCATCCTTGTCGACATGTCTTTAAAATGTGACCCCTTAGATCCAAAAGGACCTCATCCATCTCTCTCTTCCAAAAATCACAGTCTCATAATCTTCACCTTTGTTAGCTTTTATAATTCAGTTTTGGTCATGCTCATTTCTGTCTTTACTGATTAATACCTCAGTTAGGGCCAAGGACCAGGCAAACGTGTACACACATCACAAACTCCAACCCAGTGTTTATTACATGCTCTATTTGTCATTGATACGTTTGATGAGTGAGCTAGCTTTCTTTGGATGCTCATGAGACAGCCACTTGTGTGTAATTCATGCCAGCAGAGGAGTTGGAGTGGTATTTCAGTGTGTGAAGACTGTAGATCATCAGAGCGGAATGGCTCTAGGCCTGGCGAAGCACAATGACTGGACAAACTAAACTGTTGAGCCATAAGCATAAAATAAAAAATAACCTCTACTGGAGAAGAGAAAGAAAGAAAAGAAAGAAAAAGGAAAAGAAAAAAGAAAAGAAAGAAAGAAAAGAAAACACAGTAACAAGAAATTATAATAGAGAACCCACCAAAGTTATTCATACAAGGGCTGAATATACTGAAGATAAAGTTTTATAAAAAGGATTTGAACTGATACTATTTAAAGAATTATTCAAAGTATAAAAATTAAATTATTTCGTAGAAAAGTCTCACTGCCCACCCACAATTCCTTTGGCCCTTTTATGTACTGTATATTTCCTCTTGGCCCCTTACCACTCCCGGTGATTAGAACAGAAATCCATCACAACCTGGATCCCTGCAAATAAGTCTCAGTTTATCAGCACTTCCATTATAACTTGTATGAATGATTCAGTTTCTGCTTTAAGCCTACCATGCATCACAACTTAATAGATCAATAAGAACGAGATTCAACCACAGACCTGAGGAAGTTTCTTATAGCATTTGATTTTGATAGAAATACATACCAGCTCGGCAGAAATTACTTAATAAATCTAAGTCTCAATTCCCAAGCATAATGACAATGACAGAATATTAATCTCATTTGTTTGCAGAGTACTTCTTTTCTGGTTGGCATGCTGGTTGGCATTTACTCTTGTGGAAGATTGATTACAGTATGGCCCCCAATTCGTCATCACTACCACTTCCTGGTGTCCCTGCCCTAAGACATGAAGCCTAATATCTGCCTTCCACTGAACTCAGCAGTGTGGCTCAGACTACAGATGAGGTGTTGGGAGAGGTGACACACACCATGATATGACAGTGCTTATGCAGTTGGACTTAACAATTGGAGGGCACTGCCACACAGACAGTACCTCCACACTAGCCTGCCAGGAAGGGAAAGTTTGAGGCAGAACTAAGTGCATTTGCCACAGCCAGAGCCCCTCTCAATGAAGGAATGGCATATTTGCCCCCATGTATGTGAGCAGGCTCAGTCCCTACTAGCAGGGCCATGAAGCTAACTCACAAAAGTGCAAGCTAACTGTTACTTACTGTTGTCAGGTAGCATGAGTTGAGACTGTTTGTCACATTTTTTTTTAAGATTTATTTATTTATTATATGTAAGTACACTGTAGCTGTCCTCAGACACCCCAGAAGGGGGCATCAGATCTCATTACGCATGGTTGTGAGCCACCATGTGGTTGCTGGGATTTGAACTAAGGACCTCCAGAAAAGCGGTCAGTGCTCTAAGCCGCTGAGCTAACTCTCCAACCCCTTGTTACATGGTATTAATGAACCAACTACTGGATGATAGACCTTGGTTTCTAAACATTTAAGTTAAACTGTTTCTTGTGCCTCACAAGTGCAGAAGCCCAAAGGTCACAAGTGGTAAGTCCTTGAATATGCTCACGATGCACTGTTAGGATGTAATTTCAAATTAACTTATTTTGAAAATCAATGGATTTATTTTGCTACAAAATCCTGAAAATCTTTGAGCCATTATCTCTGTCTGTCTGTCTCTCTATCTCTATCTATCTATCTATCTATCTATCTATCTATCTATCTATCTATCTTTTCCATATCATGAACCACGAAACCCCAGTTTAGGATTACATTTCGGCACATTCAAACTCTAGAACTCTTCTTTCAAAGAAGCTGAGACTTGTCTCCAGCTGAAACTGAATCCTTAGCTCTTCTCCTTTTCAAACGTTCATCTTGTATTCCTTGTGTGTTTCCCCTGAGTGCCTGACTCAAGAATTGAATGTTTTAAGGATCTTCATTTAGGTGTGGCTTCTAGAAACCTGACCTAATATCCTTAGCCCAGGAGAACAGTTGTGGAATGTGGAGTCTCGAGCATGTATTTCCCATACAAAATAAAACTGCTCTCAGAACTTTGTCATCCGCATGCTTTGAACAAAGCAAGGCTCCTTGATTCCTCTGCTTACCGGAATATCATCCTGTGACTTGTCTCCATTCCTTTTCCCTGCCTTGAGAAATGCTTTCAAGAGAATCTTTCAATTTTGCATTATGAACTTTGGATCGGCCTTTATCTAGCTAAGTAAGGGAAGGAGAAATGAAATTCCAGGGTATTAGCATGGCATTTAAGGTGCAGAGACTTTGGAGCGGTAGGCAGCCATGTGGAGCATCCGTTTATGGCTGAATTATACCATTGTAGCTACTTAACATGCTGAACCACTCTTCTCTGTCTGGAAAAATCATAAAAAGGGGCCGTCAGCACTCTGAGTCACGCTAAGAAGCTTATGCACCCTCACACCTGCATTTAAATGAGTATTTCCGGGGCACACACAAGGACCTTAGAGAAATTAAATTAAACACTTTAGCAGTGGAAAACAATATTGGTTCGCATCCGCATTTGTAAATTAACTCCAGAAAGAACTCCTCCAGTTGGTTTAATTATGAATAGCAGCGATTTTGAACACCTTTTTATTCTTAAAGGAGGGAAGATTATGCAGGAAGGATCATAATCTATTGAGAAGATATAACATGCCAGAGAACAGAACTGATAAAGCATGCTGCGTCTCACAACTAAGGGTAGCATCCGGTGGCGACGCTGGGCGGCTAACTCACTAGAGCATAGGATTCAAATTGTGATGCATCGGAAAATGAACGCCTTTGATTCCTTTTTTCTCATGACTTACTTCCTGTTACAGCGTGACTAACAGAGAACAGTGTGCATGCCCTGTGTGTGTACCTTCATTCACTGACCCATGTGCACATACAGGTTGCCATTCGTATTGGAACAGAATGTTTAGTCCTCCCGCAGGCTGCCTTGATTACGTGATCATTGTCACCATCACGAAGTTCCCTCACAGACAGTACTGAACATTGCTTATTGCTCAGGAAGAACTAGTTCCCTAAAGAGCAGTGAGAGAAGTCTAGTCACCGTGTCATTTTCTCTCTTTTCCGGCCACTTTAAGGCACCATGATCCCAAGAAATTGGTCTTTTTCTGCTTAGACCTTGCCCTGCACTGTTACTGTCAGGTCCTCACTTTCCTGAGGCAGGATTCTCAGCATGGTCCTTGGCACTTGGGAAAACCCCCAATATGAACCCACACACCTCTTGACTTTACACACACCAGCACACGTGTGCAAGAAAAACAAAAATTCACACACAGACACACACACACACTCTCAGACTCCATCCGAAGAACCACCACTATTGTGCACCACCACACCCAGCTTTTGTCTGTTTCTCTTTTTCTTTCAAGTCTCAGTCAAGTTGTCATATTGCAGAATCCTAAATTCGCCTAGCTGCCATGTTTTGCAGTTTCAGCCTCTCCTGGTTTCGTTGTTTTGTTTGGGATGCAGGGGTTGGACCAAAGGCCTTGCACATGCTTCTTTTTTTTTTTTTCCTGGTGAATTACAACTTTAGCCCCAGTCTGCTTCTTCAGTACACCCTGTGTTTTCTACATTTGAGGCATCCCTACTCTTTGCCAACGTGTAGCCCAACTGCTAAACCTTTTCTAAATTCACTTGAAGATGCTGCTTCCATGAAATCTGTCTGTCTTCTCGCTAAGGAGCACTTACCACCGCCTCCCCACACAAAGTTAACAGTTCCTTCTTAATCCTCCAAATACTGTTCATGTTTCTGGTTTGCTGTTGAATTGTGAAAACTCTTTGAGGAGAATTTGGTCTCATTACAAATTAATACCCCGGAGTCATGAAGTGCATACAAAATGACCACATGCAGTCCTCAGTGGATGTGGGTGGCTCCTCACTGACCCACATCAGCTAAAGGTTAGGCAGCTTGAGAAACTGACATACCCTTGAATGACAATGGATGTATGTATCTCATTTCAAATATCCAATTAGCTTTTGAGTTTTATGCTTTAGATATGTGACAGACTTACCCTTCTAGGAATATCATTGGCATTTTGAGGTCATTTCTTTCCTTCTGAAATCTCTTCATTTTGCCTAACTCAACATCATCTGCTTAACAGCATCAGAGTATGGCTTCTTTCCAGGAACAATTTTCACAAAGAAACAATATTGTTTAGGGATGATAGCAGAGTTGTCATCAACACAGGAAGTGGGGAAAATACATTTGCATTTAAAAGTGGATGCAGGAGGTATGATGTAGATTTATCCGTTGGGGTTGCACTCCCACCTCCTGTTGGTTTCTGCATTGTATCCAGTTGTGGCTTTCTGTGATGGGCTCCATGTGCTGTAAAAACAGATCCCTTTGATGAGAGGTGGTTGCTACGTTTATCTGTTGGTATAGGGATAAGATTTAGAACATAACAAGGAATTATAGTGGCTTAGTAAAGTGACAGTATTAGAGTGTTGGCTAGGTTTTCAGTCCTGAGTAGGATCTCCCTCCTGTTGAGTAGGCCTCAAGTCCAACTAGACAGCTTGGTTAATGCCAACATGTGTCACTTGTTTAGAGCACTTTTAGGGATTCCTTACCACACTGGCATTGTCATGGTCCATAGGCATTGCAGTTGGGTATGACTATCGTTCGTCTCCTTTGGCATCCTCCTTAGTATTTTTCTGGTTCCATGAAAGCTAGGCCACAGGAAGGAAGCTTTCAAAGTCTGATCCAGCGCAAAACATCCAAGTTATAAGTTGTACGAACTTAGTGATCTTAGCAATAAGATCCTACCCTCAACACCTGGTTGGCAGCTGAGGGCCACATCAATAGTCTACATTATTTTGAGAGTAGATTGGTCTACCCTGACCAACAAGCATTCTAAAAGATGAACCTGATGCTTTGTAGTAGGGTTTTTGTTAGTCTACGATTTTTATAGGAACATTGTCAGCCCAAGTGGTACAACTTCTACTTTACATATATATATATATATATATATATATATACATACATATATACATACATATATGTGTGTGTGTGTGTGTGTGTGTGTGTGTGTGTAATAGAACTATTCTTTGAGGATTTATCAAATGAGCTTGGTATTAGTTATCCCTAATCCCACCTATCCTCTGGGCAGAAAGATTTTAAGAACCAGAATACCAGGAATTCTGCTGTGAAACAGTCTCTCTTAGTAATGGCTGCACAAACAAGACTGGAACAGCAGCAGTCTCAGTGGACATGCAAATGTGGAAGAGGAAAGTTTTACAGAGTCTCACCCCTAGGCAAAAAACTATAGACGACTTATGATTTCTGAGAGATGGAGAATTATCATTTCCCAGGTGTGAGTTCCACAATTGGTTAGCCATGCAGAACCCTGAAACTATATACATATAAAGAACAAAAATGGACTCAGCAGGCTTTATTTATATATTTGTGCATACATCTACATATGTACACATGTAGCAATAATAATCAAAAAAAAGAGTCTATTAACATGAGAGTAGGGGAAGACATGGGATGCGGTTGATGGAGGAAATGGAGGGAGAAAATGTTATAATTCTATTTCAGTTAAGATATGTTTTTAAAAACTCAACTAGAAAAAAACAAAATAAATGAATATATACAAATTAAAAGAAGATGCAAGGATAAGGATGGAGCTGAGTGTACAGATACTTGCTCAGCACAGTCAAGACCCTGGATTTGATTCTTAACAAAAAGTAAGTTAGTTAGGTCCTTTCCCTTCTTCTTCTCCTTGTTCCCTTCCCCCTCTTCCTTTCCCACTTCCTCCTCCTTCTTCTCCTCATTATCATTAGTATTATTTCTTACTGCTACTACTGCTGCTGCTGCTGCTGCTGTTACTATTGCTGCTGCTGCTGCTGCTGCTGCTGCTGCTGCTGCTACTACTACTACTACTACTACTACTACTACTACTACTGCTACTACTACTACTATTGAGACAAGGTTTGGGTATAGCCCAGGTTGCCCTTGAACACAATATGTAGCTGAGACTTACCTTAAAATCCTGGCCATCCTGCCTCCACCTCCCAAATGTTGATATTATAGGCATGCTCCTCCCTATCTGACATTAATAAATATTTATGAATGCTGATTCTGGGCTGGTGGCAGGAGAGGCTTTCTAATTACCCCACCCCCTCAATATTGGTCAGTCTTTATAGAGGACAGATACTCATACTGACAAATCAAAATGCCCTGGTCTTTAGTGGTCCCTCACAAATGCAACAAACAAAGCCAACCGAGAATAATACATTTTAATGTCAAAGTACATAACTCAGTTGTAGAGTATTTGCTGAGCGTACACCAAGTCCTCAATTTGATCCCTGGCAGCAAATTAAGCACACACACACACACACACACACACACACACACACACACACAATCTCCTTTCTTATATTCTGCAAAATTTCATGTCCATATACCTCGGGTTAAGGACATTTATATCCCCGTAAGTGGACAGGTAGGTGCTGCTGAGCCTGATGACCTACATTTAATCCCATCTCCCACATGGCAGAAGTAGAAAAGAACAACTTCTGCAAGCTGTTCTCTAATTTTCACACATGTATCATGGTGTGTGTGTGTGTGTGTGTGTGTGTGTGTCCTAGCCCTCCTATCATATACACATTAAATAAATAAATAAATAAATAAAATTTAAAAGTCTGTAAATGTATGCCCATTGGTCCATTGACTGGTGTTTAGACTCCCAAATTTCAACTCCAAAATCCAAAATTAATGTATTAACTCAGTACTCTACGCTACAAAATCTGCGGTCCTGTGCTGATTCGTTTCTGATAATTTGACACAAGCTAAACTCACTTGGAAAGAGGAAATCTTGATCAAGGAATTGCCGCCATTCTCTGGATCACTTTTCTTGATTAATGACTGGTGTGGGAGGGCACAGCCCACTGAACGCAGTGCCATCCCAGGCAGGTGGCCATGGGTCCTAGAAGAAAGCAAACTGAGCAAGCCGGAGGGAGCAAGGCAGTAAGCAGAGTTCCTGCATAGTCTCTGCTTCAGCTCCGGCCTCAGGTGTCCTCAATGGGACTATGACCCATTCAATGAGATACCAATTCCTAGCCTCAGCTATATTTTTAGTTCTCTGTATAGGTAGGGTGTAGGACTTGGATCCAAGTTATATAACAATATTTTTTACAAAATTTTCAGTCCTCGAAATACCTTTCAGTAGAACTAAGTTTTTTACCCAACAGAATTATTATTAAATCAGTAAAATTGTCCCAAAAATTTTAAGATCAGAAAATGATTTTTTTTTTTGCTATTCTTAAGACTAATGCCAGAGCTATCAATGTAACAGCGGAAGAGTTCATAAAGGGAGGATGTTGAATCTTCTTAGCTTTGAACGGTACCAACAGGGAATTCTCTCAGGATTTCTACTAAATGAGTTGGGTTATTATTAATTAGTAGGAATTAAAACAATTATCAGATCATGTACAACACTGTTCTTAATGTAGCCTACCTAGGGACCATCTCAGGAAGAGAGTGTGGCAGTTTGACTCTTTGCTTTCTTACATAATAATACCGTAACTGTGCAGGCAAGGGGGATTCCACCAGGAGCTGTGCCACCCTACCCAAAGTGAGCATTGCAGGGAAGCAGAAAGAGTAATACCAGTTCCAGACACCACAGGTCTTCTTCCTCTTTCTCTTTCCTCCTCTCCCTCCCTCTTTCCTTCTCTCTTTCCTCCTTCTCCTGTGCCTTCCATCCCTGCTTGTCTTCCCTCTTTTCTATTGTCTCTTTCCCCCTGTTTCATTCATTGTTCTATTCTCTATTTTTTCTGTCTCCAGAAAGCCCATATTTACTCCAGCAATGGAATAAACAGCTTCTTCAGTCACTGTGTTCTAATCTCAAGCTGTCTTGCCTGGGCATCTATTTTCAAAGCAAAAGTTCAGTGTTCATTGTCTGAAATGCTTGGAGACAGATTTCAGAGGTGCTGTGGTTTGTTTATTTCTCTGTTTTTAATATGTGAACAGACTTTTCTATAGTTGAGTATGTCTAATTTAAAACCAGAAGAACCCTAAATGCTATGTTCATATTTGGGAACATTTCAAAGTTTTTGCATCAGGCATGCTCAAACTGCAGCGCAGAGTGACAGCGCTAAAATGTCTTGGGTGGGGGTGGGGGGGCTTATGCACATGTATAGTTAAAAATCCTGACCCTGTAGAAATAAAGTCAGAACTCTGAAGTTCTGGTTTTCCCAAGATGGCTGCCCACAGACAAGTTATTGAACATTTCCACCTCTGTTTCCAATTAACGGTGTAAGGCAGAGTGATGGGTGAGGTGATTTCTTCCGCCTCTTCAAATTTTTAAATGAATGATTTCACTTAATCTCCCACCACAACTGTTTTTTAAAACATATCCAACCAAGTCTGCCCTAGATTATCACTTATTTGAAATGTCTGCCTGTTGCTGGGATGACTAATCACAACCCTTGGTTACTGTAAAACATAGTTACAGAAAATGTAACTCAGTACACCCTTGCTGGTTGTACACGGTTAGCAAGATCTCTGCCAGGAATTATGGGACATTTAAATCTATGTACATTTAGGTAAGAAGTCAAAGAAATAGTAATCAAAATTATTTTGAGGAAGTTTGGGATATTTTGTTATAATCTGTTGGTCTCTCTTCAGTGGTCTTCCATGTGCCAGATGAGTGTTTGAAAATTTTTTTAGCTTTGATGATTGTACTGGCTAGTTTGGTGTGTCAACTTGACACAGGCTGGAGTTATCATAGGAAAAGGAGCTTCACTTGGGGAAGTGCCTCTATGAGATCCAGCTGTGGGGCATTTTCTCAATTAGTGATCAAGTGAAGGAGGGCCCCTTGTGGGCGGTGCCATCTCTGGGCTGGTATTCTTGGGTTCTATAAGAGAGCAGACTGAGCAAGCCAGGGGAAGCAAGCCAGTAAGTAACATCCCTCCATGGCCTCTGCATCAGCTCCTGCTTCCTGACCTGCTTGAGTTCCAGTCCTGACTTCCTTTGGTAATGAACAGCTGTGTGGAAGTGTAAGCTCAATAAACCCTTTCCTCCCCAACTTGCTTCTTGGTCATGATGTTTGTGCAGGAATAGAAACCCTGACGAAGACAAATTGGTACCAGCGTAGTGGGGTATTCCTGTGACAACCTGACCATGTTTTGGGGAGGACTGTGGAAGGACTTTGGAACTTTGGATTAGATGGTCCATTCACTGTTGAGACCTCTGTGAGATGTGTAGGAGCTTGGAAGATTATGTTGAGAACAGTGCAGAAGATGGAGGCCTGGCTTGTGAAGTTTCAGAGGGAAAATTAAAGACTCTTATCAGGGCCATGAAGATTCTGTGGTTTTGGTTAGCTGGGGCTGAAGAATCAGCTGTGAGTAACAAGATACCAAAACCATTAAAGTCAGCCTTTGTGTTACTGGGACTATTGATGCTGGTTAGCTGGAGCTAAGAAATTAGCGGTGATTAAGAAGAAACCAGCATCACTGAGGTGAAATCTTCTGGGAAGTGTTTTCTGAGAGCACAGAGGATGTGTTCCAGATAGCCAAGGTTGTGCCTCATGCTGTAGCAGGACTTGGTACTGTGTAAGAGTCACCCAGGTGGTACTGCTTTTGAAGGCATGAAGGCATCATGAAGAACAGCTGAGGCTTGGTACAGTGAGAGGCCATGGAAGGCCATTGGTGAAAGTGTACCCTCAGTTGTAATTGATGGCCCAGGACTGAAGGGGTCATGCAAAAGAGTTGAGGCTTGGAGATGCCAGTACTATGTGATGACCACCAAGGACAGCAGCAGCAGTGGAGTACAAGCAGCTGGAGCCTAGAATACAAGGTGTGTGCTACAATGGGAAGAGCTGGAGAAGTGACCCAAGCCCTTGAAGGAGCCCAGAAGATCGTGAGTTGGATCCCAGACATTGGAGTTTGAGTTTTGCTTTTGATTGTGACTGTGCCCTGATATTTTTCCCTCTTGAAAGAAGGTATTTTAGTGGAGCCCACAGTTCAGAGACTTGAATTTTTAAAAGACTTTGAATTTTAAGATATTGGACATTTTAAAGGGATTGAACTTTTAATCTGTAAAGACTGTGGGACTTTTTACATTATTGAGATCTTGGGGATGAATAAGAAAGTACGGGTTGAGGCTTAATAGTGATATGTTGGTGTGTCAAGTTGACAAGGGGTCAATTGTACTGGCTAGTTTGGTGTGTCAACTTGACACAGGCTGGAGTTATCATAGGAAAAGGAGCTTCACTTGGAAGTGCCTCTATGAGATCCAGCTGTGGGGCATTTTCTCAATTAGTGATCAAGTGAAGGAGGGCCCCTTGTGGGCGGTGCCATCTCTGGGCTGGTATTCTTGGGTTCTATAAGAGAGCAGACTGAGCAAGCCAGGGGAAGCAAGCCAGTAAGTAACATCCCTCCATGGCCTCTGCATCAGCTCCTGCTTCCTGACCTGCTTGAGTTCCAGTCCTGACTTCCTTTGGTAATGAACAGCTGTGTGGAAGTGTAAGCTCAATAAACCCTTTCCTCCCCAACTTGCTTCTTGGTCATGATGTTTGTGCAGGAATAGAAACCCTGACGAAGACAATGATATCTAAATGAGATGATATGTCACAAGCTCTTAGCAGAGAGTCTTGGCCACACTCAGTGGAAAAAATAGCATATACTATTACCATATTATTTGAGTGGCCAGAAAGTTGTAGTGAACTGTTTTTCAGTCACTAGGCCCAAAATGTATTATATGCTGACTACATAGTATGGATATCTGCCTGTAAAGAGTATAACTGCTAAGTTAAAGGTGAACAAGCAAATGCTTTTTAAAAATATGTTTGTCCAGTGGCCATTCTCAAGTCACACTTATGATACACATATTAAGTGTACAAGCAATCAGAAGGTAATGTCTCTTTAATGCCTGTGGGGTGAGCACAGCCGTACAGCATGGCTCTGCTGCATAGGGCAGAGCTGAATGTTAATTGTACCTTTAAAAGTCAGTTTCCTCTGCCTTAGCTTCTAAATTGCTCTAATGACAAAATGGTGATCATGCCGATTAAAGCTCTTTGGATCTCGATTTTCTCTTATTATAGGCGATCAGCCTGGTTTTACTAATTTATTGGTGTGCTTTACTTTGCATTAGGCTAAACTCACGTGGTGCTGGGTAGATAACAGCTCCCTAGTGGTTTGTGTCTTGACTTTTGGAGCCTGATGATGTGTTAGGTTGCGTGGGGAATAGGTATGATGGCTGCAGATGAAATTAAGGACAGTGCTAAGATTACTTCAAAATTGGCTTCATAACCCGAAGGACATAGTTTGGAACCAGAGTGCCCCCCTAAAAATGCCCATATGTTGAAGATTTAGTTTCTAGACTTCTGCTATTTGGAAGAGATAGAAAATTTAAGAGGTGGAACTTAATAAAAGGTCATTAGGTCACTAGTATCTCTTCCCTAGTCTCCCTGTCCCTGTCCCTTTTCCCTCTCCCTCCCCCTCCCTGTGTTCCTCCCCCTCCCTGTCTCCCTCTGCCTCTCCCTGAACTTGACCATCTCTTTCCCTGGCCATCTCCCTCCTTTCCTTCTCATGAAGTCAATAGTTTGATTTTTCCATAGACAGCCAATATAATGTACTGTAACCATAACCAGTCTAAAATGTCATAAAATTGCCATAGCATAGAAACATGAGCCAAATCTGAACAAACTGGATTTGGGCAGTGGGCCAGATGTAGTAACATGGGCTCTTAAAGCCCAAGGTGGATCAGTAGGCAGATCGATGTAACAGAGAAGGACTAGTGAGGCTCAGTGTTTCTGCCTTTCAAGGTGGAAGGAAGGAGATCATTATCCAACCAGAGCTGGCCATCTTCAGAAACTGGAGAAGGAAAAGGCACACATTCCCCCCTGAGGCATCCAGAAAGCTTCCAAGTCAGACCTCGGACCCGTGAAACTGGAAGACATTAAGTCTGTGTTGTTTTAAGCCACCAAGTGTGGAATTTGACGTGCAGCAATAGAAATGGTAAACTGAAATAAAATATAAAAGGTCTATATCAGTTCTATCTTCTACTGCACTAAATTTACTTGTTATATAATTAAATACAAAAGGAGCCCAAAATAACTCAACTAATATTGCTTGCATATTTTACATTTAAATGATAAGCTGTAAACAAAACACAATTAGTTCCAGAGATGTGACTTAAGACTTCATAGCAGCCGGGGTATTTCTTGGTACTTTGAGAAGACAAAAACGGGATTCTTTAAAACTGCCTCAGATCAGCTCCTACTGGATCTTCCTCAGGTATCCTGTTTGGGCTTCTTTTTCTGTACTTTTATTGCTATACTGAAATCATCCATTTATGTGATAATATAATGAACACTTACGTCCCCTCAAATTTTATAAGTTTGTTATAACCCTAACCTCCATTTGAGAAATGAGTCTCATGAAAGGATTTAAAATGGGTTTAGCTTATGAAGACAACACAGATCGCTCCTTCACACTTTGCACCATGCAAGAACTGACACACTACCTAGATCTTGGAATTTCCAGTCTCCAGGGTGTAGAATAATCTATTGCTTATAAGCAACTAGTTCCTGAATGATCTAAGACATTGATCATTTCCTTTAAAATGTTGAGCTCCTCGGTCAAGTTAAAAGGCAAATTGAGGCCTGTGGACTTTGAGAACGAATACTTTATTTTAGTCAAAACTGAGATGAAACACAAATTCTAGTCACTTTAAATAAGTGCTCACTGTCTAAGGTATCCTAGAGGGGACTGAGGAGGGGCTCAGTGGACCAAGTCTGCTGTCTACGCATGAGGACCAGAGTTCAAGGCCTGGAACTCAAGTAAAGGAAAAGGGAGAATGTGGTGGGAGGAGAGAGAAGGGGGAGAAAGAAAGAAAGAAGGAAGGAAAGAAAGAAAGAAAGAAAGAAAGAAAGAAAGAAAGAAAGAAAGAAAATCCTCTTGTGTTTATTGACATTTCTTTAATAAAAGTCAAAATAGTCAATTAAGATGCCATAACGCCTTCCTTTGGATACTGGCTGATTGGTTAAGTTCTTTAAACAAACTCAGTCTGCTACTTCTGTAATTAGATTATAGACCCTAGGGCATAACCCTGTAAGGAAAAGGGGAAAGCATGTTTTCTGGAAGGGTTCCACCTGACAGAATAGTTTGGGAAGGCCTATTCACTGCTTTCTCAAGCTTTCACTTTAATTTATTAGAAATTTTAGTTATAGAGAGTCCCGTGGGAAAGGTCATGGTCTGTAGATCCTTATAGAAGGCTAAAGCTGGGTATTTTTGTTGTTTTTGTTGCCCTAAAATATTCTCCCTGTTTGAAAGAAGGAAGTGAGTTTTAAGGAATTCCCCACACTGCCAAACCATGTGGTGTACACCTGTGGTCATAGCTATTTGGGAGACTGAGGCTGGAGGTTCTCCTGAGCCCTACTTACTTCAAGATAACCCCAGGCAACAAAGCAGATCATAGAGGAGGGAAGGAAGAAGAAGGGGGTGGTATATGAGTGAATATGTAATGCAGATAGAATAAACCAAAAGAAGTAAGAGCTTATAAGACAGTTTTTCAATCTGTGGGTTCAGACACTATTGCAGGGTCTAATGACCCTTTCACAGGGGTTTCCAAGTACTTGAAGTTCTAGCGAGAGCAATCAGACAACATAAGGAAGTCAAAGGGATACAAATTGGAAAGGAAGAAGTCAAAGTATCATTATTTGCAGATGATATGATAGTCTACTTAAGCGATCCAAAAAACTCCACCAGAGAACTTCTACAGCTGATAAACAACTTCAGCAACGTGGCTGGTTATAAAATTAACTCAAGCAAATCAGTAGCCTTCTTGTACTCAAAGGACAAGCAGGCTGAGAAAGAAGTTAGGGAAATAACACCCTTCACAATAGCCACAAACAACATAAAGTACCTTGGCGTAACTCTAACCAAACAAGTGAAAGATCTGTATGACAGGAACTTCAAGTCCCTGAAGAAAGAAATCGAAGAAGACCTCAGGAGATGGAAAAATATTTCTTGCTCCTGGATTGGCAGGATCAATATAGTAAAAATGGCCATCTTGCCAAAAGCAATCTACAGATTCAATGCAATCCCCATCAAAATCCCAAATCAATTCTTCATAGATCTAGAAAGAGCAATTCTCAAATTCATCTGGAGCAACAAAAAACCCAGGATAGCTAAAACTATTCTCAACAATAAAAGGACTTCTGGGGGAATCAATATCCCTGACCTCAAGCAGTACTACAGAGCAATTGTGTTAAAAACTGCATGGTATTGGTACAGCAACAGGCAGGTAGATCAATGGAATAGGATTGAAGACCCAGAAATTAACCCACAGACTTATGGTCACTTGATCTTTGATAAAGGAGCCACAACCATCCGGTGGAAAAAAGATAGCCTTTTCAACAAATGGTGCTGGTTCAACTGGAGGTCAACATGCAGAAGAATGCGAATTGACCCACTCTTATCTCCTTGTACTAAGATCAACTCCAAGTGGATCAAGGACCTCCACATAAAACCAGACACACTGAAACTATTAGAAAAGAAACTTGGGAAGACCCTGGAGGACTTGGGCACAGGGGAAAAGTTCCTGAACAGAACACCAATAGCTTATGCTCTAAGATCAAGAATCGACAAATGGGACCTCATAAAATTACAAAGTTTCTGCAAAGCAAAGGACACTGTCAGAAGGACAAAACGGCAACCAACAAAGTGGGAAAAGATCTTCACCAACCCCACATCCGACAGAGGGCTAATATCCAATATATACAAAGAACTCAAGAAGTTAGACCCCAAAGAACCAAATAACCCTATCAAAAAATGGGGCACAGAGCTAAACAAAGAATTCTCACCAGAAGAAATTCGGATGGCCGAGAAACACCTTAAAAGATGTTCAACATCATTAGTCATCAGGGAAATGCAAATCAAAACAACCCTGAGATTCCACCTCACACCAGTCAGAATGGCTAAGATTAAAAACTCAAGAGACAACAAGTGCTGGCGAGGATGTGGAGAAAGAGGAACACTCCTCCACTGTTGGTGGGATTGCAAAATGGTAAAACCGCTCTGGAAATCAGTTTGGCGGTTCCTCAGAAAATTGGGCATGTTACTTCCAGAGGACCCTGGCATACCACTCCTGGGCATATACCCAGAGGATTCCCCTGCATGCAATAAGGACACATGCTCCACTATGTTTATAGCAGCCTTGTTTATAATAGCCAGAAATTGGAAGCAGCCCAAATATCCCTCAAAGGAGGAATGGATACAGAAAATGTGGTATATTTATACAATGGAATACTACACAGCAATTAAAAATAATGAATTCATGCAATTTGTAGGTAAATGGTTAGACCTGGAAAATATCATCCTGAGTGAATTAACCCAATCACAAAAGAATGCACCTGAAATGCAATCACTGATAAGTGGATATTAATGAGCCCAGAAGCCCTAAATACTCAAGACACAAATAGCAAGTCAAATGATTCCCAAGAAGAAGAAAGGAGAGGACCCTGGGCCTGTAAAGATTGCTTCCAGTTTAGTAAAGAAACCGAGGGGGGAGGGGGAATTATTGGGGAACAGATGGGGGGGAGAGGAACTATGGGAACTATGGTGGGTGGGAACTGGGAAAGGGGAAAGCCTTTGGAATGTAAACATAGAATATAGAAAATAAAATTAAAAAAAAAAAAAAAAAAAAGAAAACAGATATTTATATTATGATTCATAATAATAGCAAAGTTACAGTTATGAAATAGCAAAAATAATTTTATGGTTGGGGGTCATCACAACATGAGGAAGTGTATTAAAGGGTCACTTCCAGAGAAAGGTTGAGAACCATTGCTCTAAGAGATCCGATTAGGGAAATGTTACATCAGTACTTGTGAACAGTCAGGGAATATCAGAAAACCCTCAGTAGTTAGATGACTTCTGTGTTGCAATGAAGTAGGTAATTATTATTTGTGGTACAAGGGGTTGAACATGCATTTTGAGACATACTGTAGCCCTGATCCCAGCTCCTAGCCTGAAAAGGGTAATTGAAAGAGATGGAGTTCAGCCAGGATGGACCATAGCCAGGGACTGCTCTGTATTAGCAGACCTTTCAATTTCTTCTTAGGTGTTGATAAGGAACAAAAGGCCTCAGGGGAGCCTCAGTTGGACCAGCCCTATGGAAGTTAACTGTGCTGCCCTGGGGAAGCCCCAGCAGTCTATAAATGTTGCCTGAGTTTCATGGCTCTTACAGGGAAATCGAAGTCAACTCACAGCACTGAAGATGCTGAACCCTAACTGCCACAGAGCACAGTAGGGTCTCATCTTGGAGTCCAACCAAAATAAAATAACGAAGGTAGAATAGAGACAGATGTAATATTCTATTCGTAGCAGGCAAGGAGAACTTGCCAGTTATTTCCAAACAAATCTCTTTTTTTAAACCAGGGAACCATCAGGATTTACTCAGGAGACACATATGTACACATGGAGGGGTGGGATCATTCATAAGCATGCTGTTTATGCCTCTAATCTATGAAGGCGATATGGTAGGCAGATTTGTGGGGTGATGTGCCACACTTACATCTTGAAGCCAATGTTTAAAAGTTTCAAGTGGTGGTCAAAAATGTATGTGGGCATGCTCAGCTCCTATCGTGAAGTTTAGTCCGAAAACAAAGGCAAGGATGGTTTGAACGTGTGCTCACACTAGAAATTACCCCCGGAGGTGCCTGCCTCGGGCTGCAGGAGTGACAGAAAAAGGCGGGCGGAAAACACAGTCTTAGAACTTAGTCCTCAAGTCATCTTTTTTGATATTTTCTTCACACACTGTTTGCAAGGAGGCAGCTTCTCCCCCTTCTGAGCTGTATCTAGAAGGTTTAAAATATCTTTTAAAAAAAAGAATGTTGCATTCTTTTTTTTTTTAATATTTTTTCCGAGACAGGGTTTCTCTGTGTAGCCCTTCCTGTCCTGGAACTCACTCTATAGACCAGGCTGGCCTCGAACTCAGAAATCTGCCTGCCTCTGCCTCCCAAGTGCTGGGATTACAGGCATGCGCCACCACCACCCGGCTTCTGTTTTTATTTAAATTAGGTTTTTCCAACCCAGAGTAGAAATATACCAATTTTGGAGTTTTAAAAAAAGTCATTTTAGTCACTGGCATTTAATAATGTCCTTAAATGAAACTAAGTTAGTGCCCAGGCACAAGGCAGGTTAGACACTGTCATGTGAACTGAACCATAGAGTCAGCTGGAGTGTCAGGACGGCTTTGTGTCCAAGAAGGCAAGCGAAAGGCTTCGAGATGCAATTTGCCACAGTTTAGATTTCTCTGCTAAGTGACCAGGTCTGGCCTCAAGGGATGTCAGCATGCACTTGTGTGGCCACGCCTCTGCGCCTGGCTCCCGAGTCCGTTCAGCTCATTTGTTTGTCTCAGAACCCTGATTGTCTTACCGGAAGTTGGCTGACCCAGGTGCTTTGACGGGCTCCTGGCTGAGGTGAAAGTTCCCTAAAACAGTCTTCTAGTGGGAGTCCTCAGGGGACGGCCACAGGTTATGGACCAATGCCTGAGCACTTCCAGTAACACTCTCATTACGAGAGCATCATTTCCTACCCCAGAGGTCAGAGAAGGAGGGTTGGTCCCATTGAAAGATAAATCAGTGTCACAGAATAAAAGCAAACAAAAGGAGCCAGGCCTCACTGTGCACTTAACCCGTTTGTTGCTAGATGAAAGCAAGGTCATTACCGTGACGGGACTGTGTCCAGTCTCTGGAATTCTTATGAGAATGCACATCTTTACCTTCTCCAAAAGAAGGCAGAAGATGTTCATACCATGCAGACGCTAGTCTGCCCCTCATTTGCACAGAGAAGGATTGCCAACAGCTCAGAATAAAGTCCAGCTTTGGCAAAAGACATTGGAGACTTGAAGCCCAGAGAGAACTTAGTGACGTAGTAACATGTCCTGGTCACGATCTGTCAGGAGAGGCCTATGAGGGTAACAAGAAGGCTCCCCAGAACTGCCACAGTCCCCAGGAGTGTCAGCCTAAAAGGCAAGTTGAGGCACACTCACCTAGAGAACAGAAAGTCACTGAAAGCTGAAATGAAGATTGGCCATCCAGAGAGGAAGCACAACCTTTAGCCATCCAGAATGAGTACTTCCAAGGTCACGAAGAGTGGGGCTTTTCAAAGTTAAAGGGGAAAGCAGGAGAAACAACAGGAAGGCCATGGAAACCCACTCCTTGCAGTTGTTTTGATCCTCAAAAGCAGCCGAGGACCTTGGGTGGCCATTTGGATCCCTGTGCTGGAACTTCTGAAAATGAATTGCATAACCAGGAAAAGATTCTGTTTGGGATTTTTATCTTTCTTTCTTTCTTTTTTTTTTTTTTTTTTTTTGTATTGCCAGGTATCAAATTCCTATCCTAGTAGGCATTGTTCTACCCTTAAGTGACTTAAGTGATATGAGATTCCCCAGAAACTATTTAACCAACATTTTGTTTTATTTTATATCTTTTGGGCATCAGGGAATCAGCATCTGCCATGCTGGGTCATAGTGACCCTAGTGTGTGTAGTCTTATGCCTCGTCGATTCTCAAGGCATGAAAACAAAAACTTAATTCTAGTAACTTCACAAAAACCGTATTTATTACCTTGTGATGTGTGGTGTTCATCCGCGCCTCAGCGTGTGTGGAGTCAGAGGACAGCTTTGTGAGTCAGTTCTTCCCTCCCTGTCCAGTTCCTAGGGATTGAATTCAGGACGTCAGGCTTGAGTAGCAAGTACTTTTTACTCTCTATCCTAACGACAGTTAGGCCAAAAGGCAAAAAAAAACCAGGTGGATGTTCTTTCACCGAAGGAACCTGGTCCTGCCTGCTCCTTGGAGGCAGTCCTGAGTGCTTTCAAGAGGCAAAACTGAAGCCATCATGCATTTTGACAGCATTCACGAGACACTAAATGTAGGTGGGTCTTCACCAGAGACTGGAGGATAAATACATACAAGCTTTCCACGTTCCTGAGTGGCAAGTGGTAGGGTGGATTATAGTCACCAGGAAGGCCAAGATAAGCGGCCAAAGTAACAGTTCCTATCTGATCTGCTCAGGCTGGCCTAAGGGCGTCCCCTGGTCAGCGCCTGAAGGAAATGAAATGTCTTTCCTCGTGACCGCAGAGACTGGAAGTGCAAAGTCAAGATGTCAACAGCTTTGCTTTTTCCTGAAGCCTCTCTTGCTGCCACGCTTCCAAGTGGCCTTCTCCTGCACATTCCCTGCCCACTCACTCCTTTACCTTCCGACGAGGAGTCTATCCTTACTGGACCAAGGCTGCATCTTTATCCCCTCATTTAACCTGTATTATTTAAAGGTCGTACATTCCATACACAGTCACATTAGGAGTTAGAGTCTCAACAAGTGAATCAGAGATGGGGATGGGGGGGTCACAATCACATTCATCACATCAGCACCGCAAATAATGCAACATGAGCTGGGCTTGAATACACAATAAATTTTTGATATGGGGTGATTGAGAGATAGGGGTCTCACTCTGTATCCCAGGCAGGCCTGGAACTCACTGCATAGACCAGGCTAGGCTAGACCTCAAGAAGCTCCTACTTTTAACTTCTGGAGTGTTAGATTACAGGTGTGTGGTGCCGCACACATCTCTTCTCCTGGTTTCTGAATGCTGGGGCCTTTGGATCACTTTTAAACCTCCTGAATCCTAAGTTGAACCCAATCCAACTAACTAATCAAAATCCCCAGAGTAGGATCAGGCAGCCAATTTTTAAGAGTTTCCTGAAGATTCCAGTGTGCAGCCAGGGCATTTTTTGTCTGATTCGGTAGAAAGATCCCTTAGCCCCCTCCTCACCCTTACTCCCATTTCCAGCCCTGTGCTTGTCCAGTGTCTTGTCTGTGTTCACTTCTATTTAGAGGTGTGTGCCACTAACTGAAAAGCACTTTCTTCAGTTTTAATATGCTCCATTGAGCATAGCTCATAGTTCCTACCAAAGACATGGTGAGTTTGATTGAGGTATAGTTTGGGGGCTTCTTTTGGAGGGTGTGGAAGACTAAAGTCATGGAATTATTTTGCATTGAGGAATTATGAGAAGTTTCACATGGCTTCCTGGCAGTCTTTTTAGGAAGGTTCTTTTACTCTGAAGAAAATGAGGCATGCTGCCCTCAGAGACAGGCCAGACGTTCAAGCTCAGTCCAGGTCATTTCAGAGAATACATGGACTTGCCTCCAGTTGGTGTTTGCCAGTACTGACTGAAAATATGGCTCCCGAGAGCAACTGATTCTTCCTGAGGAAAATGTTGAGAGGTGGCCCTGAAATCATTCTGGCTTGAACTCCAGGATCTGGTCTCTGTTTTTCCCAAGATGTTCCACCAGCTGCATTCCACACCAAGGCCTACATCAGAGCTTTCCAGACAGTCCTGTACATACAAGCCCCCTAGAGATTGCCCTGGTTCTGAATAAGCCTAGGGTGAAATACCTAGACTCCTTCTGAGCTCTGCAGACCTAGTGCTACATGACTGGCTCAATCCCAGCTTTCTAAGAGCAGAGTTCTGAGAACAACATAGATTGTCCAGCCCTTGTAGAGCCCTTTGCAGATGTGAATTGCAGGAATCCTTCAGTATCTCTTTTAGGAAGCAAAACAATGGCACTCTTTGGGCAGCATATCAGTATGAGCTCAGTGCCTTAAATACGCTGTATAAATAGCACGGCAGATAAATCACTGCCTTTAGAAACAAACCATTTTGCTAAGTGCATCTTGCCTCCATCAGACATTAAGCACGTATCTGATTCATTCTTAGATGACAGTTACTCTCCCAAATTAGGTGCTTAAAAGGGCATTCCGTAAAGGAACACATTATTGTATTAACCTTTGAATTGTTTTAAAGGTTGCTCTTACATTTTATAATGCATGTAAGAGCACACAGGAACTTTTTAAAAGAGGCCTCTGTGAATTTTTATTCAAGAATAAAGATGTGTCTGTGGATCATCTTTCAAGCCTAATATAAACCTCTCAGCTGCAACCCTAAAGACAAGGATTTTTTAAGGGCAATTAAAATGACTATGGCACATACAAGGAGGCAAAAAAGAAAAGACTTGATGAGACAAAAATTAATCTAAAACCATATCCAAATGAACAAAAGAAAAGGAGAGGCAGCTGGTCTCTTTGTTTTTATCCTTGTGGATGTCCATTATGTAAATGTGCACCAGAGCTACAAATGTTAACGGTGACGTAGCTCAGTGAAGGAACACTTGCCTAGCATGCACTAGGTACTGAGTTTATTCTCCAGGACTATCAGTGTCAAAAGCTGGCACTTACTGCCCACGTCCTGTGTTCTCAGAGGTAGTGATTACTGTTTAGATCTGTAAGCCTGAGGTGAATGTGTGCATCTGAACCCTTATGTAAATTTGGGAATAGAAAAGCAGAACATGACTGCGCATACATGACTGCTGTGGAACCGAGCGGGTCTCACCTAGGTGGTTCATCTCTATCTAGAATGCCCCTGAGCAGGCTGCTTTGGTACCCAAGTCAAGATGCATGCTTGTGGAAAAGATTTTACACTCTGGTGGATATAAACATTACTCCGAAGCTGCTTCTCTCCCAACAAAACTTGCTCTGTAAGTGTGGTGAAGAACAGCTTTCGTCTGCACGTCCATCTGTCCATCTGTCCTATTGCTAGTCCATTTTCCCATCCAAGCCCGCCATTACCATCAACACCTCATGCTGTTGGCCTGGGTGACTCCCACAATTCAGGATCCAATGTCACTTCACACACTGGAAACAGGGCACACTACCTTATCTACCTCAGATAAGAAGTAATTTTTTTTAGGCAAGCATAAAAAACTGATCCTAAGAAATAAGGCATAATTTTCTACTACCCATAAAACATCTATAGATAAAGAAGAGCATTTGACACCAGGTTATTTTTGTCAAAATCAAACAAAAGAAAGGTTGGCTCTTGGCATTCCCATAATAGAGGCTTGTGTGATATCTTTAGACTGCCTTGATTTAAAGCAGGTGTATAGAATGCAAAATGGTATTTAAAGAGGTGGCGAGATATTAATTAAAACAGGTTTGCTGAAATGCCATGGAGATCATCACTTCTGAAAATTGAATTAAGCCCTGAATGTCAGTGTTGAATTATCATGAACAGACTTATCTATCCCTGTCTAAACATATTTCATCCACAAACTGTGTAATACATGATGATTAACCAGAGGTTACAGATTCGATATGAAACCCAATCAGTTCTTCAGAATGCTAACTGGAGCTTGTTCTCAGGTCAAAGAATATTAACAGAAAAATTCCCATCACCTAAAGGGCAAGCAGAGCTGGTAAAGAGTATTGAAGTTTTGCTTTTAATTGCTCTCTCTGTCGGTGGTAATGCAGAGAACTTGTGTGCTTAACTTCCTGGCTTAACTTCTGGAGCTCTTGACATTTTGGGCTGTGGTTCAAAGCTGCTGTCTTAGCTGGAAAGGTTCCAAATCTTCCTTCCCAAGCTGAGATGATGTCCCTGGACAGGGTGTCTAGGAGACACCTGTTCTCCTTGTTTTCAGTGTATTTTTCTTTCTTCATTGAACGATTCCCAAATGTATACACTCAGTGTTCAAATACTATGTTGTTTCTGTAACATCAGCATTTACAGTCTATTAAGAGCTCCCAAAAGGACAGAAAATGAAAGACCTATGGTCTGTGAAACACAAAACTCACACTGGGTCACAGACCAGCCAACTCCAGCAGTACATGGCCCTTCCCTGCATCTGTCAACTTAATAATGCTCCCGAGTTTCTCTTCCTTCTTACTCTTTTTAACTCACGGGCTCAATTCACCAAATACCGATCCAGGCATCACAAATAATTTGGGAACCAAACACCTTTCCTAGGCATCCCCCTAAATCTATGGCTAAGCCCCGTGTTTAAGGTTTTCAAAGTGGCTCCCTTCCAAACTCAGGTTAACATTTGCACTTTGCCTGAAGGGAGGCTCTGGGATGAAGTTCAAACAGCTTTGTAGGTAATCTCCAGCTGGTGAGGTTTAGCATGATCGGCTGACCCCTCAGGCCCCTCACTTTCCTTGCAAATGGCGGAGCCCAAGACAGGGCTTGTCAGCCCAGCTGTGTCTATGTGTCTACACTTAAGCTTAAGTGATTCCCAGCATGGTCTCTGGATCAGCAATTGCAACAGCGTCTGGGACAATATTTCCCTGGGCTTACCGGTGTTAGTCAGTTTTTTGTTTTGTCACTGAAATGTAGGGGAATAATCACAGTGTGAACAAAACAACAACCAACACAAAATAGACGGTCATCTTAAAAGGAGAAATGATATTTGTTTATTTGTTTGTTTGTTTGTTTGTTTATTTTTGGCTCACAGTTTCAGAAGTTTGGGTCAAAAGTCACATCAGTACATAAAATGACTAAAAATGGGGAGTATATGAGACAATGCATATGTTATATAGCTTGATTCAGGCATGCACATGTGATACACATAAGTATATACACATTGTACAGCACATATGCAAAACTGTTATTCTTCAGATGGCTCTGACCTACCTAACAAGAGTGACTATGATATGTGTTGTATCAGACAAATGTAATATATGCTCTTCGCTGCATATGTTATCCCTCAAGAGCTAATTCCGCAAATATATATTAGCGTACACAGAGGCCTGGTGACCTTTAGATTGTATACTAGTTACTTATAAGGATATATAACTCAGTTTTATATGCTCATTGTCTGGAACCTAATATCATTAAAACCTAAACTTTTTTGTTTGAGAAAAAGCTTGGGGATTCTGTAAAGATTTTGAGCTCCACCTCTTGAAATAAAATTGTTCTCTATTCTTAAAGAACGTTTTTTTCTTAAATTCACTTGGAAATGCCCAGAAAATGAATTTGTTCCAGCTCAAAAATCCCTTTATAATAGAAACTTACAATGTTTGCCTGAATTTGGCGCATTTGTCTGGTGGCATTTGTTAACTACGAATCAGAAAATATTTCTAAATGGTTAAATAATTTTATTTATATTTGTAGTGTATCTTCCCCAAAATACTAATGCCTGGAGCTGGAGAGATGACTCAGTGGTTAAGATCACTGACTGCTCTTCCAGAGGTCCTGAGTTCAATTCCCAGCAACCACATGGTATCTCACAACTATCTTTAATGGAATCCAATACCCTCTTTTGGTGTGCCTGAAAACAGCTATAGTGTACTCTGAAACATAAAATAAATAAATAAATCTAATAAAACAGACACTAATGCATTTTATGAACAGTTTCACAAATTCATTGTATAAAAAAGCAACAACAACCAAAACAAAATGAATGAGAGTCCATCGGCTTGGCCCAGGGCAGCAGCTCAAATATTTTCTGAATTAACACAAACTCTCAAGCGTACAAAAATAAAAATATTAGAGGTAATTATTTGGGTTCCAAACAAAGCTTTATTTTAATTGCAGTTTCTAGTGTTTAACTAGCAATATTTATGTTACCATAATCAGAGGACTGCAACAATTAGTCTCCTGGCTTGTGTAATTTGGAACTATTGGTCCTAAAAATGTTATGAGCTATATGAATGTAGATTCATCCATGTTCAAATAATGCTTCTGAAATAAACCAAGTACTGTCTTCCCTTGTTTTTTTTTTTAATAAAAGGAGAAGTTAAGTGCCCTTTAAAATATTTCATACTGAAATAAATGATAGGCTATTGAACCTAAAGCACAGTTTTCTTCCAGACAATGTGCGTACTCTGCTCCCTTGAATTCATCCCCATAGCAAGTAGATGAGCATTGTAAAGCCGATACCGTCTACTGGACACAGCTTTGCTTTCTGAGATTTGTTTTAGAGCAGCCCATGTCCCAACGGTGACATAGACTAGGCTCAAGCATTTTCATTTGTGAGGAAGTACATCGGAATGAGACAGAAAGTGTGGAGATTACTCCACCGTGGGATGAAATCGACACCGTATCATACAGCTATAGAGAGTTGAGAATTAAAAGCCATCACGACAGCTGTGTTGGTTACAAATGATGGCTGCATCACACCTGGCGGCCTCCACATTTACCATTTCTCCCTTCAATTCACCACGGTCATTAGGCCAAGAAAATCCCATCACTTCAAGATCCTGGGGTTCATGAACATATTCTGAAGCAACTCTGTCAGGGTGCATAGATTTCTGAGGACTGACATTTAGCGAAACAGCAGCAAACTCGCCTTTGAAAAGTATGTGATTCGATGGTTTTAGCATACTCAGTATTTTGGTACACATTTATACAACCTATAATTGTAGAATGCTTTTATTACTCTAAAATGAAACTCTTCATGCAGGAGTGGCCACCTTCTTTTCTCCCTAGCAACTATTTAACTTCCAGTTTCTAGAATTACGATTTTAAGCTAGTAGTGAGGGTACGTGCTGGTAATCCAAGCACTTTGGAGGGAGAGGCAGGAGGATCAGGAATTAAAGGATATTCTTGGCTACATGGTAAGGTTGAGGTCAGCCTATAAGAGATATCCTTAAAAGAAAAAAAAGCAATTAGAACACTGTAAAAGTCTCATGTAAAGGGGATCATGCCACATATGGTCTTTTATGCTTGGTTTCCTTTACCAAGCATGCTGTTTTCAGGCTTTCTCTGTGGTAGCATGTATCAGTGTTCCGTTGCTTTGATTGACATTAATATTCCGTTTCATATTTATACTGCATTGTGGTTACTATTTATCAGTGGACGGACACTTGAATTGTTTTGCCTTTTATTTCTTTGGAGACAAGATCTTTCACTCCATGCAGGCCATGTAGCCCAGGTTAGCTTCAGACTCTGGCTGATCCGCTCTAGGCTGAGAAGGGTAAGGCATGATGTCTGGCTGCGGCAACCTTCGGCTGATTGACATAAAGAGCCCCATTGCTGCATTTTATGGAAAAGTTGTTGTTAGCACATAACACAGGTCTATTTCTTGTGGATATCTGCCAAGGAATGAAACCGCTAGGTCATGTGGGTGACAGCTGTACCATCTCAAGGGATTTCCCACCCTTCTGAGGGCCACACCACTTCCCGTTACATTCCCACCAATACTGTATTTGACAGGCCTCTTCTCAGACACAATGGAGAAGTGCTTTCTCCCATTTCGTTGGTTTTCTGTTTCTTGATAGAGCCATTGCTCTGAAATGTATCTCTGTTTCTGGTTGGTTGGTTGGTTGGTTGGTTGGTTGGTTGGTTAGTTGGTTAGTTGGTGTGTTTATTGTTTTGTTTCCAACCTGGAGATTCTCACCCTCATGGTTTACTGGTGGACTGTCTTGCCAGTCTACTGTGTTTACAAGTAAGGAAATCGAATTTACTACTTGGTTGTCATTTGCTTTAACTCTTAGATTGTTGAAAACAAAATGGATGTCTAATTGAAGGCCTCAAAGATTTGTATTTACAGAGATGCTGAAAGTCTTTACAGTTTTAATTTTTACATTTAGATCATTGCACACTGTGAGTGAATTTTTTGTGAGTGAATTCCTACTTGAGGTAGGAATTCAACTTTATTACAAAGTTTAACTTAAGAAAATGCATTTTAATATATTTAGTGAAAAAAGCCTGAAATTTAGAGTAAGCAAAAATAATTTTACTTTTATTTATCCTTACTTTTATTTATGAAAGGCAAGAATGAAACAAGAGTAGGAGAAATATTGGCACCTATGTACACTTGTGCACCAAGTGCACTCTGAATGCAAGTTTCTATTTTAATGAAGAAGCCCCTGTGTTCTGAAGCTGCCAAAGCAGGCACCTGAGAAACTAAAATGGAATAGCGTTGGTTGTCATTTTATGTAAGTCTTACTTATCAAATACAAGGAATATTTACTATGGCTTTCATAATGCTAAGCATAGCTACTATTAGAAGTCTCAAATTTAAAATAAATTAATATCTTTAACAAAACTTAGAAAGTTTCCCACTACTATATTAGCTTGCCACCACTGAGAAATGCTTGAGGTATCCAGTTTGCACAGTGTAAGAAGATACAGAGTTACTGATAGTCATGGCTTGCAAGGCTGACATGACCCATTATCTCTGATGCGTAGGGTCTGTGGTAAGGCCCTAAATCCTGGGGACAGAAGACTGGGAGTGATGTTTATCTGATAGCTGTCAGGAAGACTAGAGAGATAGGGACAGGGTCCCAAAATCCCTTCAATGGCACTTTCTGAGTGACCTAACTTTCCTTTTTTAGGCTCCACCTCTTAAAGGGCCCACCACTCTGAACATCACAATGTGAAAGGTACATCTTAGAGACATGGGCTATTGGGGTGCATTCTAGATTCCAACCATAGCTAAAAGCATCACATTTAAATGCATGAAGTTGGCTAGTTAGAGTAGATGATTATTTTTGAATGGTAGAACCCTCTATTTCACCTTTAATTGAAAAAAGAAAAAGAAAAAGCATGACGCCAGGCATGCTGGTGCATGTTTGTATTCTCAGCACTGGGGAAACTGAGTCAAAATGTATCAGGAAGTTAATGCCAGCCTTGGCCACATACAGAGTCAGACACCAGCTTGGGATTATGTAAGGCCCCATGTTAAGTAAACCAACAAAATTTTGAGATTCTCAGTTCTAAAACTGTGAGTCCCCACCTGGTTTTTATTCTTGAACTCATAAAAACAAATTCTTCAGCAGGCCTAGAATTACCCAAAGAGCTGGTAATGGTGACTGGAAAGAGGATATGTTTTTCTAATATATTTTATTGAGTTCTATGACCCGAGTTGATACGCATGTTGGTGACTGTAGGTTCTCTGGTATTGCTGCAGTGGAATCTCAAAGCCACCCTCTTGGCATTGTTCAACAACTCCTAAGCAGTGCTCTCAGCTCAAGCTCATTCTGTTGAAAACACATCAGTTTTGTGTTTTCACCTTTTCAACTCCGATCAACACAATTACATAGCTTCTGTGTGTTCACAGGGCACTTATGCAGTTAGAGCCGTGCCTTTGCGTCCGTTAGTAGATCCTTAGAACCTGCAGGCAAGTTTGTTGAATGAATGAAGAAAAGTGCAGATGGAGCAGATGAGAGAGAGGAGTGTGCTTATGGTATTTGTAGAGCTCCAGAATTCACTTGTGAGTCACTTCTTCTAGTGAAGGGCAGTTCAATGACCATTCAAACTTTTCTTGAAATTCTGTGATATAAAACTCAAAAGTAGGCCTAGCAACTCATCAACTAAACTGATTTGCTGACAGAAATGTAGCAACCCAAGTTTGAGCCTTGGAACCCAGGTATGGCTGGATGGAGAGAGCCTGCCTCATAGAGATGTCCTCTGACCTCCACATGTACACTGTAGAATGCAAGTCACACACACACACACACACACACACACACACACATACACATTATGTGTTATGAACACACAAACACACACAAGCTAATATATAAACCACCAAAGTAGGTTTGGAGGAAGGTGGTTCTCAAGGCCTTATCTTGGCTCTTCAATGGATGGGCAAGGTCCAGGGAAATGGCAACTAGTTCCTTCCTCTTAAAAGAATCCTTTAAGACTTTCAGATTTCACCTCCTGGCCTATGTGGCTAGGTCCTGAGTCCCCTTGTCTCCTATGGCCCTGGTGGATATCCAGGGCTTCTCTCCAGAAGACACAGCTATCCCTTGGCTTATATATCACAGAGGCAATAGATGTAACATGTGTTCCACAGCACAATATGTGTTCTGCATAGTGTGGATCCATTAACTCAGAAGCTTACTGGTAAGGTCCTTCTGATGTAATTACTGACTGGCCAATACACATCACCCTTTAAAATTTTTTGCCTGCCTTGTACCCTAGAGCACCCAAAGCTTTCTCACCTAGCAAACCACTATTAATTTCTCTTGTACCCTTTATGTTATAGCTTAAAATTCTTCATAAGTATAACTTTTTAAAGCTACATACCCCTCCTACACACTTATTTTTGTTTCACATGTATCTGCATATTGCATTGAATGCTTAAGAAATTTGCAAAGTGCTGGATTTGAGACTATCTAATTCAGAAGTCAGTCAGTGATTTATTGTTCTTTTGTTATAAGTATAGAAGAATCTGATGTATTATATTTTGAAGGTGCTTTTGTAGTTCTACATCACTATGCAAAGGCACCTGCATGAAACACAATAGCCCTAGAAATCAATGTTTGTAATAAAGTAGCTTGTTTCTGAAATGTCCCTGTTCGATGCTGAATACAATGGGCAAAAGCCTTTAACATCTATCTTCTGTGGAGACTTAGCCAAAATGCGTCACCTCTCTTTGAATTCATTAGACACTATTCTTTACGTGGTCATACTTCATTAGGCTTTCTCTGGAGGTCATATTTTGATAAATATAAAATGGTTTTAGCTGAAGAATCGAGGGAGGGAAATGTAAAGTAAAAATAGAATGGCCTGAAACCCATAAAACAGAAAAAGACGTGACAAACCTATGTAGCATTTTCGCTCTGCAGGCATCACTTCCTGTGTTTAGAATCCTGTTTCTCCAACTGAAATGCGGGGCTTCATAGTCTTTTCAATCTGGACTCACCTCCTGGATGGAGTTGCCAATCTCTTCAGACTTAGAGTTTCAGAATTTGAACTCGGGATCAAAGCCTTCACATGACAAAGCCTGGATTCCTCCTGGTGTCACTGTCACTCCCAACAACACCAACATCCTGGTAGGGCACTTTCAAAACTCAGATCTTCAGGTACCACCATCTTTTCTACACCAGTACCAATGCCAACGTCAAGCCATGCTAACTTATCTCTCCTCCCTCTCACATCTTTCTATCTATACCACTATACCTCTGGTCTAAGCTACGAGTGTCCAATATTACAGCGCTGCACATGAGGTAGATATGGTGCTGTTCAAGGGTTCAAGGCCCATCTGGGCTACATAAAAAATTACAGACCAACCTGAGCTACATAGGGATGACCTGTTTCAGGACACCAAAATAACTAAGTAGAACGGTAAATATTATATACATATTCCCATTTCAATCTGAACTAACATTTTAACAAATGGTATCCTATGTTTCCCCAGCTTCGAACTATTCATTGGTGTTTTGCTTAGAATGCCTTCATAAGAATAGACCCTACCTCTGCGACACCCTAGCACCCAATTCATCTCTCATGCTTTACTTCACCCAACCTTTCCCCCTAGATTTTAATTTTTTTCAAATTTGATATCTTTCCTCTAATCACAGGGAGGAGTGGTTGACATGTAATTTTCACCTCTAGTCTGCAATGCTTCTGACTACAACTACTTTATCTATTAACAAAATTCAATTAATCAAAGTACCTCTAGGGAGTCCAGTCTTGGTGGTATATATCTTTAATTCCGGGACTCAGGACGCAAAGGCATGTGCATCTCAGTGAGTTCCAGGCTATCATGGTCTACATAGGAAGCTTCTGTCAACTCAGGGCTACATATGCAACCAGGTCTCAAAAGAAAGAAAAGAAAAAGAAAAACTCTCACCTGGCAGATTCTCCTCTATTTCATTACCATTGTTAGACAGCTGAAGTATACTCTCTTATATTTAGCTAGGAGACTCTTTGATTTTTGTTTTGTCTTTATAGTTGTTTTCTGGTTTTTGAGGACAGAGTCCCTGTACATACACCAGTCTGGTTTCAAACTAGCAATCTTCCTGCCTTTGCCTCTAAGTGCTTGGAACTAAAGCATTAGTTTTTGTTGTTTTGTTTTTAAATATCCATTTTCTTACTAGATTGTAAGTATCACCAAGGTGAAGCTATCGAGTTTTATTCATTAATATAACTCCATCAACTAGCACAATGGCTAGTAAACGGCAAAGGCTTGATAAACATCTGATCAGTGCGTGGATGCTGACTGCACTGCACTGGAGCATAGGAGGAGGTCCCTAGAGAAACACATTCATTCATGGGAGAAAGTGGCAGTTCTACTTTGGATTGAGATGCTCTGATTACATTCCCTTTACATTAGATTAGTTCTAACTCGACTGGGATGGAGCCCAGAGAGCTGCATCTGCCCAATGGAACCATTCTGGGGGAGCGCTCAGTGGGGTCCTCTTACAAAGTTAAGAGCATGCAACAGCAATCTGTGACAAGAAGCCAATCTCAGGCAGTCTTCATCAGGCAAACAGAAAAATAAGCACCTGGAGATTCAAGGTACTATGTTCAAATCCAGGTCAGTCAATGTCCTTAATAACATAGAGTTTCACTTCTTTATCTTTCATAGGCTGTCTCTGAGGACAAGAAGTGAAATGTTGGGGACAGCTTGTACTAGTTTACAATAGGCAATTGTTCGATGTTTACAAAAGCCTCTGATTGTTAACCTTAGGTGTTATTACAAATTAAATAATATAAACTTTCAACCAGATGAATTATATTTAAAATAATGCATCAAATAAGTATTCTAAATATATCACTTTTTAATTATTTTGTTATATTGTTATGACTACCTGTCATCTTGGGGTTTGTTGTCCCTCTTAGAGATGTTCAGTCAAACAACATGTCATAGTGGGCTGGTGACTAGTGACTAAAAGACTAATGTGTTTAGTTCAGCCATGTCATTGGAGAGCTGGAGGTTGCTTCTTTATCTCATAAGCATCACTAAGTGGTACCCTTGAGCTGTGTGGAGTTTTAACGTGTTGGCTTGTTTGGATTTCGTGTTTTGAATGTTTGGTGTTTCGCTTGATTTTGGTTTCTGCGAGTCTATTGTTAAGCAGTCACTAGCAAACCCCAGGAAGGCTTTCACTGCCTGCCCAGTGCAAGCCAATTTTGTACTTAATTGTTGAAATTACTCAGCAATACTACAGAAACACCAGAGTGGAGTCAAACTGTGAACCTCTCTCAGACTTGTAAACTATATTTGTCCTAAACTGCATTCCATATAAGGGAACTGAGCTGCAGTGACTGAAACAAAAGAGGAGCAGATGCGGTCTAAGGCACACCCATTTCCGAACGACCCAAGGTGGGACTTGTCATGGTTTAACTCTATAGCATATATTTAGATAAACCAAGAAGTAAGTCAAGCAATAGGAAGTTTTCAGGCAATCATTGACAGATAGGGTGATTAGAATTCTCTGGATATGAAAGCAAATAGCATTAGGTCTCATTTCAAAATACACCAAACCAGGCCTTGAACGTCATCTTCTCAGGAAGGTACAAGAACATTTGGCTTCCTGCCTTGCAACAGATTAGCAAAATATCCAGGAAAATTTTTGGTGAAGGGGAGAAAAGGTGCCTGAGAAGATAGGAAGAGGGGAAAGAAGAAAAGAACCTGTGTAAACACCGTGGAGATGAGGAAATAGCTACACAGACAGCTCACGAGTTACAGCAACAAGGAAAGCGTACAGACCCGACCTGACTAATAAGGTGCTGGGGTCTGTACTGTTTTGGACATGATTTTGGTAAAATTAAGAGTGCTTCATGCTCCTCCAATTCTTTTCTGTCCCCTGTGCAGAACTGAGCTGAGAAAGCTGGCAATGGCTTTGCAGCCCTCGGGTCTCATTGAATAGACCCAATCACTGAACCCTCAAGATATTTTTATCCTTGTTGAAATTGGAGGTCTTAGAGATTACAACTCTGGTCTTCATGCATAATGTGCTTTGATAAATAGCTATAAGGAATGTTGAAGATAGCTTCTTACAGCCAATGGAAAGCACATACATAAAAAGGCATAGCTAAATGAGGATTTATTTAGGTGTTGGTACTTAGTTATTCCTTGTGAAAGCAGATATCAAATCTCATCAAGACTTTGAACTGTGAAGAATTTTATATCCCTAAAATTCTAAAGAATTAACAGCCTATTGCTCTTTATGTATTATAAGATGGTTAACATATATATGTATATATATGTTTTATATATATATATATATATATATATATATATAGGATAATATGTATATATATATATATGTAGGATAATAGAAAAAAGAAATAAGTAAAACTAAAGAAAAAAATGAAAGTCAAAATATATTTAATTTTTAAATACATGTCTAGAAGCTTCAGCCAATATGTATATCTTCTCAGATACTCACAGTGAAATCCCAATTTAATCCATACTCTTTCAATGATTTATAGTGAATTGATAGGAAAATCTTTCTCTTAGCTCCTAAAAGCATTTAGTTTTAATGAGAAAAAAAGATAAGTAGTAGCTACCACTTAATTCACTATTTTTCCTGATAGTAATCATGTCACTTGAACACATGCACACTCATACATGAGTAGATACAGCACACAGGCACACACACACACACACACACACACACACACACACACTTACTTTAACTCTTTAAAGACATGGGATCGCCTGGCTGGGCAGTGGTGGCGCACACCTGTAATCCTAGCACTTGGGAGGCAGAGGCAGGTGGATTTCTGAGTTCGAGGCCAGCCTGGTCTACAGAGTGAGTTCCAGGACAGCCAGGGCTACACAGAGAAACCCTGTCTTGAAAAAACAAAACAAAACAAAGCCATGGGATCCATGTCTCCGACTTTACAGCTTCAGTTCACTCACTGTGCTAATGCTGTGTATAACAATCATTGTCCTTAGTGTCTACATCATGTGGGAACTGAGCTGAAACTCACAAAGCATGCTGCTTGATCTTTAAAAAACAGTCGAATGAAGGAGATAATAATTGAGAAGTTCTAGAAATGGCTTGTCTTTTAGCTCTCTATGAAATGCTTCCCATGAGAGAGCAAATTAAGAGAAATATTGATTCAAATAAATGATTTTAAAATACAATCATACCCTTATACATGAACCTCATAAGCCTGAATACAAATGATAATGAAGACTTTGTGATAAGTCAGACAGCAAAATGTTCTGGTTGTTATGAGGTTAAGTTATTCCATGGGGACATCATTCTGGTTTTTATTTTCAAGCTATGATTTTCTTCTCCTCAGCGGCTTTCTTGTCAGCTCATTTGTGTACTCTAACATCATTTTAAAGGGAATGTTGCTATCAACCCCAATTCACAGATGAGAAAGCTGAGGCATGGGGGTGGTTCACAAAGCTTTGCAAAGCTTTAACTAATACAGCCAAGTGTCCAAGAGTGAGTACAAAATCTGATACCTCCCCCACCGAGTGGCAGACAGAAACCATCAAAAGATTCAGATAAGGTCCCAAGGGATGGTACCCAATTGCCACTGGAAATCCACACAATGACATAAACAGGGATTCTGGGCTTACATACTGCTCTGGAGTCAAAAACATATCTATGAACACACCCAAAACGGAAAAGCACACACATAAAAGGGCATAGCTAAGCCAAGATTTATTTAGGTGTCGGTAGTTATTCCTTATAAAGGTATATATCAAATCTCATCAAGAATTTAAACTATCAAGAGTTTTATATCTTTAAGATTCTAAAGGAAACAAAGGTCACCCTCCTAACCACCTACCTGACCCTCTGAGTCAAAGCTGATGATGAATTGCTTACCGTTGAGATCGGACAATGACCAGCAGGGCCAGACACTGCACAGGCTTGCAGACTTCAGTCACCAACTCCTCTGACTCAGCCTTGCCAACCTGTCTGCCATTTCAACACTGGGATTTTAAACCTAAAACTTTCTGATTGCTAGACAGTAGGTGTGCTATGAAAATGCATACCCAGTCCTTTAAAAAGTCTTTTTTAACTTACCCATACATGTTCGAACTTGTGATCCTCCTGTTTCAGCTTCTATAATAGGTAGGATCACAGCATGAGCCACTGGGACCATTTTGGCAATGGAACATTCTCTTGCAGTTTAAAGCTCTCATTTGCATGAAGGAACTGGGAGGAACTGTAGGTGTTTTTTTTTTTTTTCAATATAAACTGCCCTTTTACTGTTGGCCATCCACAGCCTGACTTGCTGTTGGTTAGATTTGCAGCTCCCATCTAACTGAGACAGTTGTCCTCATTGGAAACCCCTCCAAGTACTCCTCTGGGTCTAGACCCAATCTGCTACTGTAGATTCAATAAACCAAGTCCAGTAAAAAATGGGTCAGTAAAGTCTTAGTGTATATATTTATACTATGTGTGTGTGTGGGGGGGGGGGGTGCAGGTTGATTTCAAAACAAAGAGAACACTTTTTATTAAAGAATTGCCAGTCCTCCTTTCAAGTGTGTTCTCATGTTCTAGAAGCTTCCTTGGCAATATACAATTGTCACAGAATACCATGAAAGAAGACAGGTGTTTCTACAAAATAGATAAATAAAATAAAGATGAAAACCAAAACATGACCAATAAAACAAAACCAACCAAACAAGAAACAGTCAAACCAAAAAAAAAAAAAAAAAAAAAAACCAAACAAAAAACAAAAACATTACCAGTCCCAGAGATAAGCAAACTCACCGAAATATTCACGTATGCTTTAACCAAATCATGTGAATACTGAAAATTACCACATAGACTGGCTTCCCTGCAGGTCGAATGAGAAGGTGATATGTTTCACCCTCTGTATAGGGGCCTTAAGCATGAAGGATCTTAGAATTCCTTACTAGCTGCTGTGTGCACCCTGCCCTCTCCTTCCAGCCTTTCATGATGTTCTATAGAAGTTTTGCTGGCAGGGGTGGATAGATGACTCGGAGGTTAAGAATACTTGTTGGTCTTGCAGAGAACAGGTTTAATTTCCAGCACCTACATGGTAGGTCACAACTATCTGTACCTCTGATTTCAGGGAATCTATGAACTTGTGATCTTTGAGGGCACTGGGCATGCACAGAGTGTGCATGCATACATGCAGACAAAGTAATCATATATATAAACATCGCTTTTAGAAGGGGACTGGATATTCTGTTTTATTTTTCTGCCATTTGAACCATCCATAGGACATTTATACTAATCTCATTGAATCATATCAAGGAATATGCCTTTCTATTTACAGTTATTACATTGAGTATTGATCAAAAGACTTTCACATTTCTACCTTTTCTCATGAATGATGGATAAACGTGATTCAGATTGAGAACATTATATTAAGTTCTGAGAATAGAATTGACTTCATATAAGAAGAATTGAATAAACCTAAAATCTCATAGATACATTTCATGATGATAAAAAAATAAGTATGGTAGATTCCTCTGCATCATACAGTTTCTGTATCTTAAAGTGTGGCATACAAACAAAATAACTTTTCCGTAAAAGTCAGATTTACTAGTAAAGCTCTAAACTGGCATTTATTACTTTTAATGATTTATTTGTTTTTATTTTAAATGCATTGGTGTTTTGCTTGCATGTATGTCTGTGTGAGGGTATCAGATCCCCTGGAACTGGACTTAAGACAGATGTAAGAAGTCATGGGGATGCTGGAAATTGAACCTAGGTCCTCTGGAAGAGCGGCCACTGCTCTTAACCCTGAAACCTCTCCAGCACCAACATTTATTATTCATAAAAGCAAAACAAACAAAATCAAATTATGTTTAATTTTCCATTGTCTCTGATATTCTGAATTATACCATTACTTGTGTCATACTTGAGCTCACCTTTCTTAGGTGTAGAACAATTTTTACTTTGATCCTGAGCCAGTTACCAAGAAATGGCAGTAACTAACGGATCTCACCCAGACCAAAAACTCTACGTTCTTTAGAATAAGCATGGAGTAATTTAATCTTGAGTCCTGGTGAATGAGAGTAGGGGGCTCACTTTCCCAGACTACTTCTGCTTCCTAACTCTTACAGGAAGAGCGACAGCCTAGCAGTTGAATGAAAACTGCCAGGGTTCTTAATCACTCTGATTAGTTCCAACTGTAAAGACACAGAAAGAATATTCTCTGTGGAAAGTCAGCCTTGAAGCTGAAGATTGAAAGCTCACCTCAGCTCTTAGTTTTCCCTCTCTTTATTGTGTAAGACTCTTGGAAAAGCTAGTATCTTTGAAGAGGTTAGAGATAGTTTGTTCTTAAAAGCAGCTATAGTCTATGTATTAGCATGTTGAAGTGCTCCAGAACCTGGGTGGTGAGTCTCCTCTGAGAACCTATCAAAAGTGCAGACCTCTATGTTCAGTGAATTGTTTGCACCTTCAAGGTTCTCAACTGTGAAGCTGGCGAAGGTGGTGTTCCTAAGTTGTTCCTTTGCACACTCTGGTGCTCTAAAGCTGCCTGTGGTACTTGAAGAGATGATGCATGTCTTTATCAGCATACACCTCACCAGTGGCTATGCTGAGAAATGTTCCACACTTGAGAAGGTATAGTATTAGCACAGAGGAGATTAAAAGGAGAGTCACCAAGTACTCCCAGAGCTCCCAGGGACAAAACCATAAACCAAAGAGTACACTTGAAGTTACCCATGGTCCCAGACACATCAGCAGCAGAGGACAATCTTATTGAACACCAATTGGGGGAGAGGCCCTTGGTCCTGGAAAGACTTGATACCGCAGTGTAGAGGAATACCAGGACAGGGAAGTGGGGGTGGGTCGATTGGGGAAGGGGAGATGGCTTAAGGGGTTTTCGGGGGAGGAGGGAACCAGGAAAGGGGACAACATTTGAAGTGTAAATAAAAAAGGAGCAATGGTGTAAAATAAAGTATTTTAAAGTATCACACTCTAAAATAAAAAATGGATGTTAGAAAACAACTTTCTTGTTAGATATTTTAAATCATTTCTCATTTTATATCCTGAACTGTGTGATTTTAAGCTACTGGCATTTCTGTTAGGAAAACATGTCTTCATTCCAATTGCTCTTCTAGTTTATGTTCAAAAATCATTTAAAAATTTATGTTAGGAAGATGAGCAGTTCCCATAGACTCATCAGTACTTAAATTACATCATCAATTCCCTTTCAGCAGCCTTCTTTATCAACTTAAGCCCAGACACCAACTCTAATTACATGAAGGCCAAGTGACTTTTAATGTATGTGTATCACAGGCCATTAGTAGTAAAACATACAAGGATGCCATGTTCCGTATACATTCTTGATGACTGTATCTTGCACTAATACTGTTCATCGAAGAGAGAATCCAGGAGATCCTTTGAGCATCATTTAGGCACACCTTTGGAGAGCCTCTAGTTCCCCTTCTAGTTCCCCTGTTTCAATGATGCGTCACAAGCCTGCTGATTCCCTTTTCATCTTCTGCTGGTTCTACAGTGCTGAAGTCTCCCACTTTGTTTGAGTCAATAACTCTCCTTTTGTGGGTTATAAAGTGATGCTCTGAGGGAAACTGCTCATCTTTCCAGGAGGCTTCACTTGGCTTCATAAGCTCTTGCCTTATCAGTGGAATTGAATCTTCAGCTCTACTGGGTGAGGTTTATTTCTCCATAGCTTGCCTGAAAGTGTGCCTCTTCTTGCAGCCACACAAGAGAAAGTTTTAATAAGTGACAGGAAAATTAATGATAGTGAATGAACGACTTAGCTGGAAAGGTTGTGCTTATTTTCATTCTGGTTTTTATTTTTAATTCATTTTTTTTCTTTGCAAAGGTTTATAAAAAAAAATCCCCAGAAGGACGCAAGAATAACCAGCCCCAGGAATCAAGCCCTATTGGCCTGGCGTTTCGCTAAATAAATAGAAATGCAACCCTGGTCCTTGCTCAGAAGCTGGCAACAAATTTGCTAAGTGATTGATTTGATGCTAATTTTCTGCATGGACTGAAAAGTCCTGCAGGGCCTGTCCTGTGGGAGGAAAATAAATGCAGCCAAGTTGACTAAGGCCTATTTTCAGTTTTATTTTGAGTTCTGCAAGTTTGGAAACGTCCCTTTCCCAGAAAAAAAAAGTAAAAACAAAAAAACTATATCTCCAAGGGATTGTTGCTTATAGAACTCCCAAAGAATGTAGCTTGTTCAGAAAGTATAGCAGGCACCGCCTGTGTCTAAATCCCAGAACACGCTGAGTAAGGAAGGGGCTTAAACTGTCATATGCAAAGCTCATGCTAACAGCCTGTCTTTTTCTATCTGTACTCAGTGTGGAGGAAAAGGTCATAACAATAGGCTTCCCATGTTTCTGCCTCAGGTACTTTTATGTGATAGTAACTAGTCCTTGAAGCCAATCAGTTTATAATGACAATGGGCTCAGCTCAGCCAAAGTTTTAGGGATATAGTCTCTCTCTCTCTCTCTCTCTCTATATATATATATATATATATATATATATATATATATTAGATATATATAGATATAGATATAGATATAGATATAGATATAGATATAGATAGTATATATGTATGTGTATATATATATACATATATGTGTATATATAGTCTATATATAGTATATGACTATATATAGTCTATATATAGTCTATGACTGCTCTTGGCCATCTAGTGGTATATGTGTCTTCATCTCACAAATGCAGACATATAGCAAACCCATGGAGCTTAGAAGAGCTAAAGGAGAGAAAGCACAGAGGTATAGGGCTCAAAATCACCTTCTCAGGGGTGCCACTCAATCATCAGAAGGCTCCAGCTAGCTAAGGCCCCATTCCACTCCCTAACTTTGCACCATTTACCAATAGTTCCAATGCATATGCTTGCAGGGCCTATTTAATTGTTTAGACTATAGCAGGTATGAGCATTTTTATTCCTTAAGAATCTTTTATGTTTGTTCGTTTCTTTCAACATGTCCATGAAGGGAGGAGAAAGTTAAGATTTCTCATTTCAATGTACAGCTCATTAGATGATTGGAGATGAAATGAAGAAGAATTCTGACACATATGAATATGTTGCAGGATGGTTGTAAGGTAGAAAGAGCACTTCCCTGAAGGCCAAGGTCTTGACCTGGAAAGTTTCCACCCCCATGGCTCTGACCTCTCCATTCACTGTAGAGTGGAAGACTTCCATCTCTACAAGTTTACCCTGGAAAAGGCCGTTCTACTTCTAGTTCATTTAAAGCTA
The DNA here is from genome assembly GCA_964023405.1 of Apodemus agrarius. Taxonomy (NCBI): domain Eukaryota; kingdom Metazoa; phylum Chordata; class Mammalia; order Rodentia; family Muridae; genus Apodemus; species Apodemus agrarius. The sequence continues at coordinate 45,374,176 of OZ030008.1, read as the reverse complement.
TGCTACCATGCTAGAATCTTTCCTTATAGTCTACTCTCTTCACATTTCTTATTCAGGACCCCAAGTTACGTGAACTTCTGGATGTTGGGAACATCGGACATTTGGAACAGCGCATGATAACTGTGGTGTATGGGCCAGACCTGGTGAACATCTCCCACTTAAATCTTGTGGCTTTTCAAGAGGAAGTGGCCAAGGTATGGTTGGTGGGGACCCGAAAGCTGTCATCTTCATTTGATTTCTGGTGATATTACTTAATACATGTGAAGGATTTTCAATTTGATAAGCATTTAGTTGGGTTAAACTGCCATCGGAAAATAACTTAGCTGCCTAGTATTCATGTATTCAAAACCGCTTCCAATAATAGCATCTATGTTCAATAACAGAGATTATGTTCATTAGGCACAGGACATTAGATAAAATTCCTTAATGTAGATACAACCACATTTCATTTCCCCTGCTGAGACTCCGTCCTTCTCACTTTGGTGTTGGCACCACTTCCAACTCCATTTTCATTTCCAATTCTCTCTTGAGGGTGCTCAACATCAACACGGTTTAAGCCTATGTCCCCTGCATACCACATAGACTACCAGCAGTCCTGTTGTAGTTATTTAGTTAGTATGTGAAATAAAAAAATATATATTTTAAATTTAAATTTTAAATAGTAAATAATTATTCAGCTATAGACTAGAATGGTGATTTTTAAAATGGGTTTTCCCGTAGTAATTAATAACTACTCTACTTAAAAAGTGGGTCTTCCAGGTATGCAAAGAATGAGCCCGAGTACAGAGACAATATAGCAGACCAGACGCTGTAAATTCTTGAGTGTGATATTTCTTTTATAGCAGTGGTTCTCAACCTTCATAATGCTGTGACCCTTTAATACAGTTCCTCAAGCTGTGGTGAACCCTTGCAACTATTTTGTTGCTACCTCATAACTATAATTTTCTTCTTCTTCTGAGTTTTAATGTAAATATCTGATATGTAGTGTATCTGATATGTGACCCCCAAAGGGGGTCTAGTGGGACTACTGTTCTAGAAGGAGCATCCAGGAGGGATTGAAATGAACACATGGTAAAGAAGGCCTCCCACTACCATCCATGTTCATACTTTATTCTACAGAACTTTCCATCCCCTTCAAGAGTTAAGAACATGAATCTAAGCATATTTAGGGGTCTGCATATCATTTGTGTGCCCCTCACAGAGCATGCATATTAAATCACAGCTACTTGATCACTTCCAGTGAGGTTATGTTGCCAGGGCCTTGTGGTCTGTAACTGCCTAGATTTCGGTGGTCTGACAGTTGTATGAGTTACAACTGAACCTGTTAGTCCCCCAGTTAGTGACTGGGCAGGGGTTGATTTCTGACCATTTCTATACTATCAACTCTGGTTCTTACAACAGAATGAATAAAATTCCAAACAGATATAATAAATATTCTGGGCTGTTGGAAGCTACATTTTCCACGTATGTTAAATCCTAATCTGTTTTCTCTATGTAACAACAGAGTATAATTTACACTTGGAGAGAATGCAGTGTGGAGAGCTCTACCCTGTTGGCATTACACTTGCCTTCTCTTCTTCCCTATTTTAGAATCCTATTGTTAACTAACGGGGTTGTTTAACCACATAGATGTCTGTAGGTAAAAATTTCTCTCCCCTAACACACACCCCCCTTTATGAAATATAAGTAAGATGTCCAATAAAAGTTAATTGCAGGCAGGTCTCTACTGAGATTGAATGCAACCTACTATGTTGCATATCAATTGGTATATCTTCTGTTGCTTTAAGCCTTTGTAAAGTTATATAATTTTTAATGTTCAATTTCCTCCTCTCTGTAGTTCGAACACACCAATTTTCGTTAGATTTTAAATTCTAGGCCCATCATGGTTCCCATCATTATGGTATCTACAGAACTTCTTCTTTCAGTTACTTGATGCTTCTGGCATAATTGATGAAGTTATATAGTATATTTTGCATTATCTGGGCACAAATGTTTATAAAATCACCCAACCCTAGTGAAAGTGCACAGATGGAGATTTAAAATTTTCTGATGTGTTTTCCTTCAAAACTATATGTTTCGTATTTCTGGCTGTCAACATTTTCTCCATTTATCACACTGTATATGTAATCTTAGGTGTCTTGGGTAGCAGTAGCCCTGAAGGAAAGGGTGTGTCACTGAATGAAAATAAGTGAAAGAAAAAACCCAAAAGAAAGAAAAAAAGGAAAGGACTTGACTGTTCTTAGGTATTGTGGGGAAGAAAGTTTATTGTAGATAAAAAGGGAGAGCACAACCCAGAGGCAGAGACATCTGGGTGAATCTGGAGTGGACATGACCCTGAGCAACCAGAGGAGAGGGGAAAGAGAGGAATTAAGTGTAGGAGCCAAGAGAGAGAGAGAGAGCAAAAGGTAAAAAGGAACAGATAACCAACATATTTAGCTTATGTGTGGAAAAGCCTCTGGGGGAAGGACATGACATCCACTCCCTGTGATAGGCAGGGACTTAGGGATGCTGGGAGAACCTGGTGGCTAGGTCCACTGTGGTGTGTTAAATAGAAACCACAGCTACTTGGTCCAGAGTAGTCTCAGCTACTTTGAGACTTAATAGTCATGATGTAGGATGCGCAGTAAAACCCAGTGTCCTCTGAACATTGAATTCTAGCAGAAGACTTTATTTACAAGTAGACAACAGCTCACACCGTTATTCAATATGTATCTGCAGGGTGGGAGTCTTTTCCTGTGCCAGACACAATTCCAGTATTAGAGCTTCGGTGATGAACATGGCTATTTCTTCTGATATTCTAGAAAAAAATTACCAGCTAACTCCCAGCAAAACATGCCTTATGTCAGATACAGTCATGTGCAGAAGAATAAAGCAAGAGGCCAGAGAAGATAAAAGCAGGAGGAACTTGTCTCTTAATAAGTCAGCCAGGGAAGGCCAATCTCTGAAGAAATCTGTGCACTTGAAACACTAGCATAGAAATAATTCCAAACTTGCTGAACTTAGTTGTTTGCTTATTTGTTTGTTTTTGAGACAGGATTATATTATATGTGCCAGCCTGAACTCAAACCTTGAATTTTGTGTATAGCCCAGGCTCACCTCAAACTTGCAGTCATCCTGTGTCAGCTTTAGATATGCTGCAGATAAAGTTTTGCACCATTATGTGTGGCTGAAACTGAATGTTTAATTCAGTCCGTAAGAAAGGACAGATTTACAAAGGAAACTGTCTTGCAACTTCCCTCTGTGGTTGGACTAAAAACAGTGTCTCTTACAGTTAAACAACAGTCATATCCTCCTGACACAGCCTGATTTGCCACCCTTCCTGCACTGGAACAATCAGCTTCCCTCTAGGGGTCTAATGTGTCTGAGAAATAGGAATGTAAGTCATACCGTTCTCTACCCATCGCTGCTCTCCAGAAGGCCAGTGGTCACACTGTGTTTGCTATCGCTTGGCACTCCAGGACCTTATCTTACCTCCCTGAGATGCCAGGCTGCTCTGCAGAGCTTCTGGAGAGATGGTGAAAGCCTTGGATCTTTAGGCTCTGAGCTTTGACTCCATTGACTCCTTTGTACAATCGACTACAAGGTTGGGGGTATCCACTAAGTAAATGAAAGCAAAGGTTGAAGAGAGTAAACAAAATCCATGATAAATGTGGTTGCTTCATCTGAGGAAAAGGAAAAGGAATATAAAAACCTGGACAAGATCTCTTTAGGGAGCACACTATTTTTTTTTTAAACATTGCACCATGACTACATCTTCTGGCCTCATTCAGAGTCAAATGGCCACTAACCATCATTACTGTCTTCTTGACTTTAACCTCTTCTATTCTCCTGTAGAACTTGGACTTGAAGGCTACTCAAGGCCAGCTGATAGACCTCGTTGTTCTCCTTCAGCATCATCTCAGCACATGCTCTTTCCCTATGACTTTTTCTAGTAGACTAGAAGAGCCTTTAGTTCTCTAAGTTTTTGGTCTAGCTTCCTTTAGGATTCTATACCAAAGTGTGGAGCAGAGACTGAAGGAAAGACCATCCAGAAACTGCCCCACCTGGGGATCCAGCCCACATACTGTTACCAAACCCAGACACTATTGTGGATGCCAACAAGTGCTTGCTGACAGGAGCCTGATATAGCTGTTTCCAGGAAGGACCTGTCAGTACCTGGCAGATACAGAGGGGAATGCTCTCAGCAAAGAATTGAACTGAGCACAGGGTCCCCAACTGGGAAAAAGGACCCAAGGAGCTGACAGGGTTTACAGCCCCTTAGGAGGAACAACAATATGAACCAACCAGTAACCCCATAGCTCCCAGGGACTTAACCACCAATCAAAGAGTACACATGGAGGGACCCATAGCTCCAGACATGTGGGTAGCAGAGGATGGCTTGGTTGGACATCAATAAGAGGAGAGGCCCGTGGACCCATGGGAGCTCATTGCTTCAGGGTAGGGGAATGCCAGGTCAGGGAAGCAGGAGTGGGTGTGTTAGTAAGCAGGGGAAGGGGGGGATGGGATGAGGGTTTTCTGAGGGGAAACAAGGAAAGGGCATAGCATTTAAAATGTAAATAAAGAAAATATCTAATAAAAAAGAGGTGCTGTAATGCTCAGCATTCCTGTTCATATCTCAATTTACTGCTGTAACATCCTCAGCCACAAGGACAATCACTCTTCCTCAGAGACTGCAAAAGGTACATGTGGGTTGTAAGCTTAAATGTCTCAGACCTTAGGTGTATTGATAGCTACACTGCACAGAAATAAGGCAGAGGAGAGTGGAGAGGATGCTAGTCCCTCTGACCCTCTCCATGGGCCATTCTAATCAGTGGAGCCATTCCTCCACTTCTCCAAGTTGTCGTGAACAAGTAGGTACAGAGCTTGATTGTGGCCAGAATCCCTAGAGAGGCTTATTAAATGGCTAGGCACACAGTCCCACCCAGCATGTCTAACAATTTCCCAGGAGATTTGCATCCTGCAGATCTTGGCCTTGCACTCTGGTGTTGTCTGACCTCTGGGTCAAAAGGAGCTAGAGAATCCAGATAGGATGTTAAATATAGACGGCAGTTGTTTTCATATGTCATGTTAGACAAACAATTACTAACTGTGAGCTGGATGTGATTTGGGGACTTCTATTGGCAGCTTTTCAGGCTAGATATGTATTAAGGAAGACAAACATTGCACTGAATAGAATCTCAGGGCTTGACCTCTGAGCACGATGGGGACAGCCCATCAGCTTACTTATGAGAGCCAAATCTGCATTCTTAGGCACATGTGTATACTCTCCAATGTACAAACATTTCCCAGAGTCTTTGGGATACCTAAGAAATATGGACTCTTGCATGACACATCTCATAATAATGACTTATTTGTATCTCCACTCAGATTGCATCCTTAATAAGGTATCTCCATGTGCTGTGAAGGGGTAGGGGTGAGGAGGGAGAGAAACAGAATAGCATGAAGGAAAATCTTTTGGATGCCTCTTGTCTCCACCTCTGAGTGGAGACATGTAAGGAAAATTAAAGATCGAGGACAACAGAATATGGTGTAAGAAGGGCAAATCTAGACACTACTTAGTATTCTGCAAGGTCACCTCTCAAAATTCAACCCATTAATTAAATAAATGTGAAACAAGCAACCAACTGTTGCTGAGGAGACAAGTGTGGGCTGTTGTGCTGCTGGAGAAAACAAGACCATTGTAAATGAAATAGTTCTCCAGCACAGAGGCCATTTTTTGCTTACTGTAAGAAAGAAATAAGCAGGGGAGGAAATCCATATTAATAAGTCATGAAAGGACACAGGAAGGTACACAGGAAAGGGAAGAAAACACTTAAGGAGGCTATAGATCTGAAATCTCAGCCATATTCTCCTGACACATGGATGTGAGCCAAGAAGCCCCTTGACAATTTATGTCATTCACCCATTGACGTATCCAACAATTATATTAAGCTCGGCACAGTGCCACAAGCTCTGTTCCGGTTACTAAGGATGAAACGGTAAACAAAACAACGACTTTGCCATATGGAGCAGTTCTAGTGAGGGAGAGACAATTAGGAAAATCAATCAGGAAGGGGAGACAGGTCAGCAAAGGTCAAGCTGAAGTTGGGAGTGTTAGAAAGTGGACAGTATGTAGACTGGTCACACCAGACATCTGTCTCTATTACCTAGGAAACAGGGGTTGCCTTTTTAGGTTCCTAAGCTCCTCAGTAAGAAATAATTTTAAAACCAGACTCAATAAGGAGGTGTGGAGAGGGAAACCTACCAGTATAGACAAGCTGTAAACTCTGAAGGAGAAAGAAGAGAGAGATAGGCATACCATTTGCAATGGAGTCAAAAAGCATCCTGGTAGAGGCCGTGGTAGGATTGTGACTTCAGAGAAAGAGTAAAATGCCCAGAGTGCCTGAGAAACTGTGCTTGGTTTTTTTGGTTTGGTTTGGTTTGGTTTGGTTTGGTTTTTTGGTGTGTACTTGGTTTTGTTTGTTTTTTTGTTTGGTGTTTGGCCAATATACAAAAGAAAAAGGAACAGAAACAAGGAAAAAGATGGAGCTAGAAAGATGGCTCAGTAGACAAGAGCACTGGCAGCGCTTACAGAGGGCCTGGGTTCAATTCCCAACACCCATGTGGACCCTGTAACTCCAATTCCAGGAGATCCAACACCCTGTTTAGACTCCTCAGATATCAGGCACATAAGTGATACACAGGCATACAGACACACACACACACACACACACACACACACACATATGTGTGTGTATCTATATTTATATCTAAATCTATATCTATCTATCTCTAGAGTTAGATAGATAGATAGATAGATAGATAGATAGATAGATAGATAGATAGAAACTTGTATATTTAAAAAGATGATTCTTTTTAAGAGAGAAAAAATAAAAGATATATTTATTTCTGGACTACGTCTCAGAAAAGCAGAAAAGACCATGGTGGAAGCATTGTCTGGTCGGTACCAATAGGGAGACTTGTGGCAAAGAAGTGTTCTTTACCTCATTAGGGTCTTAATCTTGTCTTCTTAGGGTGTGAACTCCTAACCAGGTAAGTGGCAGCCCTAGATGGGTTAAGCCTTAAGAGGAGGAGAGCCTAGTGTGTAATGTTTTAGGTAGCTTAAAATATCAGATCTCCACTCAAGCTGAAAGACAGAACTTGAATTCTATTTTAACAAGAAAGAAGCTGCTTTGTCTTAATGGCCTCAAGGAAGCTCAGACACCTCCTGCCACCTTCCCATAGAGTACTTTAAATCCTTAGAAAGGCTTCTCTTTCGAGTGTTGCCAGATATTAGATTATTAATAACATTTAAAACTATCATGGAACTTAATGAAGCTCAATGAAAGATCAGCTGGGAAGTAACCAAATGTGGGTTGACTCCAAAATCAACCGTGGAGGGGAGGTTTGCCCTTAGTGACCTCTAAGGCTATTAATCCCTGTAATATCTATGAATTTGTTATGATCCAGCAAAGATTTGAAGCATCTGAAGAAATAATCCAGGAATATGTTTGGACACAGAGTATTCCAGATAGACAAACGAAAATTATAAAAGTTCTCCAGCAAGATCGAGTTGGGTATGTCTAGAGACAGCACAGGGCAGAACGGAGACAGCAAGGCTGAGAGTAAGCCACAGCAAGGAAGGACTCTGCTTTCATTGCAAATGAATTCAAAGCCATTAGGGAGTTCTGAACTGAGGTCAGATGTGATCTGACTTAGTGTTTCTTCAGTAATGGGTTGGGTCAGAGGAGGGAGATGACAGCAACAGGGAAAATCAAGTCAAGTAGAAACTTCTGCAGTACTCTAAGTGAATTGCCACTTACTGAAGAAGCAAAGAAGAAATTTCAGAGGAAATGAAAGGGAGTCTGCATCTCCATAATTTATAGCAAGATCCAACAGCAGATACTTAGTAACTGTGTTATAAAGGACAAAGAAGAGGCCGCCATCTTGCCTCGGGTCACTGCGGACTGCTGGCGGCTGGGGTCAGGTGCATGGACTGAGACCTAGCCCAGCATCGACTACCCTGTCAGGCTCTTGCCTGTGCCCAGAGCCAGAGCAGGTCGGTGGGAGGTCTATGCACCTACAGCTTGGCAGCTGTAGCCGACCACTGGGGACCGGCTCTCTGGGCTTGCACTGAGGCCACCATCTTGCCTCAGGTTACTGCAGACGGCTGAAATTAGGGAAATGACACCCTTCACAATAGCCACAAACAATATAAAGTATCTTGGTGTGACTCTAACCAAACAAGTGAATGATTTATATGACAAAAAACATCAGGACTCTGAAGAAGGAAATTGAAGAAGACTTCAGAAAATTGAAAAATCTTCCATGCTCGTGGGTAGGCAGGATTAATATAGTTAAAATGGCAGTCTTGCCAAAAGCAATATACAGATTCAACACAATCCCCATCAAAGTCCCAACTCAGTTCTTCATAGAGTTAGAAAGAACAATTCTCAAATTCATCTGGAATAACAGAAAACCCAGGATAGCTAAAACTATCATCAACAGTAAAAAGATCTTCTGGGGGAATCAATATCCTGGACCTCAAGCAATACTACAGAGCAGTAGTGTTAAAAACTGCATGGTATTGGTACAATGACAGGGAGGTAGATCAAAGGAATAGGATCGAAGACCCAGAATTGAACCCACACATCTATGGCCAATTGATCTTTGACAAAGGAGCTGAAAACATCCAGTGGAAGAAAGATAGCCTTTTCAACAAATGGTGCTGGCTCAACTGGAGGTCAACATGCAGAAGAATGAGAATTGATCCACTCTTATCTCCTTGCACTAAGCTCAACTCCAAGTGGACCAAGGACCTCCACATAAAAACAGACACACTAAAACTAATAGAAAAGAAACTGGGGAAGACCCTTGAGGACATTGGCTCAGGGGGGAAATTCCTGAACAGAACACCAATAGCTTATGCTCTAAGATCAAGAATTGACAAATGGGACCTCATAAAATTACAAAGTTTCTGTAAGGCAAAAGACACTGTCAAAAGGACAAATCGGCAACCAACAAATTGGGAAAAGATCTTCAACAACCCCACATCTGACAGAGGGCTAATATCCAATGTATACAAAGAACTCAAGAAGTTAGTCCCCAGAAAACCAAATAACCCTATCCAAAAATGGGGTACAGACCCAAACAAAGACTTTTCACCTGAAGAAATTCAGATGGCTGAGAAACACCTTTAAAATGTTCAACATCATTAGTCATTAGAGAAATGCAAATCAAAACAACCCTGAGATTTCACCTCACACCAGTCAGAATGGCTAAGATTAAAAACTCAGGAGACAGCAGGTGTTGGCGAGGATGTGGAGAAAGAGGAACACTCCTCCACTGCTGGTGGGACTGCAAGCTGGTACAACCACTTTGGAAATCAGTCTGGCGGTTCCTCAGAAAACTGAAAATGATACTTCAGGAGGAACCAGCCATACCACTCCTGGACATATACCCAGAAGATTCCCCAGCATGCAGTAAGGATACATGCTCCAGTATGTTCATAGCAGCCTTATTTATAATAGCCAGAAGCTGGAAATAACCCAGATGTCCCTCAACGGAGGAATGGATACAAAAATGTGTTATATATACAAATGGAGTACTATTCAGCCATTAGAAACAATGAATTCATGAAATTCTTAGATAAATGGATGGAGCTGGAGAACATCATACTAAGTGAGGTAACCTAGTCTCAAAAGAATATCCATGGTATGCAGTCACTGATAAGTGGATATTAGCCTAGAATCTTGGTATACCAAAAACACTATCCACATATCAAATGATATCCGAAAAGAAGGGAGGAGTGGACACTGGTGCTGGAAAGGATCAAAACATCAGTGTAGGGGAATACCAGAACAGGGAAGTGGGAAGGGGTGGATGGGTAAACAGGGGGAGGGAAAAGGGCATGTGGGACCTTTGGGGGATGGGGAACCAGAAAAAGGGAAAGGAAATGTAAATATAGAATATATCCAATAAAAAATTAAAAAAATAAAGGACAAAGAAATCAAAGACGTTGTTAGAATTTTGTCTTGAATGGCAAGAAAGCTAGAAGTATCCCTCACTGACATAGGAAAGTTTAATCTAAACTGTAAATTTTGAGTTTGGGGTATATGCCAGAGGTTAAGTTTTGATCACGTCCAGTTTGAGATCATGAAAAAATCTATTTGTAAATGCTGAGTGGGAGGTTCATTATATAGGCCTGGGGTTCAGCAACACATGGGACATGTAAACTTCTTGAACACATTAGATACTTCAATAGCATTTAAAATCATCATGAGACTTAATGCATTTGTGTGAAAAATCAGTTGGAAAGTGACCCTAGATAGAGAAGATCATTGACCTCAGAGTTGTGAACACTCCAACATTACATAAGAGTCAGAAATAAAAGAAGCTGAAGTGGCAACCAGCAAGGCACCAGCTATGAATGTGTGTCATCGGAAGTCGGGCGGACAGAGATGTCAAGGGTGAATGAAATACGCTACATCAGTGCTGCTCATAGTTCCGAGGAAGACCAAGACCAGACATCGACAACTGGCTCTAATGACACCAAGGTCACTGCCACCTTGTTAGGGCAACCTCAGTTGAGTCTCAGGTTCAAATCCCTGACCAGAGTGACATTGTGAATTTAGGATGCAACAAGAAATCAATCAAAATCAGGTTCCTTTTTTTGGGGAAGTCATGATATAATGTACAACAGGGACATGGGAAAATTCCTGAGGCAGAGAGAAAGGTCAAGGTACTTTTAAGGCGTGAAAAATAATACCATCTTATATACTGGGGAGACTGTTCTTGTTCAAGAAATCCGGGTGTTCATGTAGATTAGTAGACTTATTCTGAGGTATCTTTGACTAGACAAGAGAAGTCTAGTCAACTTTGACCAGACAAGTGTTGCCACAGGATTTGAGAAAGTTAATCCTGGGACCAACTGAGCCAACCCTCTCTTTTTATAAATGAGATTTTATTGGAACATTGCAACTCCCATTTGCTTCCATATTGGTTAGGGCTGTTTGTACATGACAAAGGTGAATTGTTATGGTATAAATCATAAAAATAATCAAAAGCCAAAAATACTACCATCTGATCTATAACTCCAAAATGTCCATCAAATGTCTAAAAAACTGTGTTAGATCCCCAGAACTCACATGGTAGAAGAAGAGACCAGTTCCACAAGTTGTCCTCTGACCTCTACTTATTTGCTATATCATGCACATGTATATACACATGCCCACATAAGTATATACTATACCTATACATATTCATATACACATGCAATATATACATTCACACATACATACATAGTTACATACATGCACATACACACATACAGACAGACAGACAAACATACATGCACATGCATACATACACACACACAGTATAGGGGAGGGACTGTTCCTATTCTACTGTCCAGAGAAGCTGAGCTTAGGTGGGCGCAATGGAAAGGGCACTTTGCTTAGACGAGGGCAGAAGAATACACTGATGGTCTTAGTAGCTGAACAGCACAGAAGAAATCCTTTCTGATTACCTCCATTTTCTTATCACTGAAGCTGAATTTTGGTCTGCAGTCACTCAGTGAGAACAATGAGTATTTGATTTCTCAAGCACTTTCCTTCACTAGTTAGTGAATTACTTTAAAGACCTAACGATAAGGTCACCTAGGACTGTAAAAGGCAGGTCATTTACATCCATCCACAAAATTCGTGTCATTTACAGTAGGCTAAATGACTCATCAGAACAAATGTTCAATTGGACAGTGTGTCTTAAGAGAAAATGGTTTTCTTCTGCCTGCACACTACAATTCTTTATCCTGTATCCTGTTTTTCTCTCCGGGTGTGATAGAGAAACTGACTTGTGGGTATGTCTTGTAGTATGTTATAATCACATGCAGTGTGGGCAGCATTCTGTGGGCCTCAAACTGTGAAGTGCTGTGAGCCAGAGGCAGCCTGTCCCAGGCCCCAGGCTGCCACATGATAGCATCCAACTCTGGGTCTCAGGGACCCAGATTACAGCTGCTAAGAGAACACTCATTTCCCAGAGAAGCTCAACCAGTAATGAAATCTTTCCTGGAATTTAGCCCAGAGGAATCCCAATATGTAAAGAAAGCAAAGGCACCACCTTACTCCTTTGCATTTAGAGAGCCTGATGTTTACCTTTGGCTCTAATGAGCTTCTTCTCTAGTCATCAGCAGTAAAAGCTCTAGAGATGGTGTTCTAGGAATCCTGGTGCTTGTGGTCTAAGGTGTAATGGGTCTTATATGTGATATCTGAGTGGCTGGGTAATAGGAGACTCATCTGCTTGTCCTCCCTCTGATTCCTGTTTCATGAAATTAGTGAGGGCATCTGTCACCTGACAGGCAGGATAGCATAGGACACCCCACTTGTGTGTATTGTAAATCACCTTCTATTTTGTCAGATTTCAGCCTTAATGTTGCTCTATTCTATTGGAAAGCAGCATACTCGACTGCTTTCGAGCCCAGTGGGTTGAGACAGAGATGTCCAGTAATTGCTGTGAGGGGAAATTGTATGTCACTTAAATGCACAGGCATTGGCAGATGCAACAGCTTTCATCTCTCTTTAGTAGTGAATTCTTTTAAGCATTTATAAACAGGCAAAGCAAAACAAATTCATTTTCGTATAGCCATATGAATGTTCACTAAGTAGCCAGCAAAGAGTTCATATCCTAACTATAGCCTGGTGGAATTTCGAAAAGGAAATGCACCCATATTACTAAGATTCAGATGTAAAGCTATCCCATGAAGTCCATCATTATCGGGATCCCAGGCTCCTCCCCTTCTAGACGCCCTTGGGCTTCTAACATTGAGCTCTTCTACCTGTTTCCAGAGTATCTCTAAATGGCTTTATAGAATGTAGTCATCATTGTCTGTCTTCTATTATTCCAGATTTATGAGTTCAGTGTTCTCTGTTTAATGTGGAGAATTCGCTAATTCTCTTTGCTACAAAATACTGTTCTTTATGCTATACTTGACAGACTCCCCGGCAGTTCCCAATTTAGAGCAATTACAATAAAGGTTTTTTTCTATGTTCTACCTTAATAGGTATGGCCAGTTTCCAGCTACATTTTTAAATGTTGTTTTACACATACACACAAAGAGGGGGCGGTAGAAGGAAGAAGAGAGGGGGGAGGGAGAGAGAGAAGAGAGAGAAGAGAGAGGGAAGAAGGAGAGAAAGGAGGGAGGGAGGGGGAGAGGGGGAGAGAGAAGAGGAGAGGAGAGAAAGAGGGAAGAAGGGGAGAGAGGGGGGATGGGGAGGGAGGGAGGGAAGGAAGGAGGGAGGGAAGGAGAGAAAGAGAGAGAGAGAGAGAGAGAGAGAGAGAGAGAGAGAGAGAGAGAGAGAGAAATGTATTCTCCCAAACACATCGTGTACACAGAACATTGTCTTAGGCATTGCGCTTTCTAAAGTGAATGCTGTGCAGCTCTGTCTTGCAGAGTTTAATTCATTTATTTGAAGGTTACAATGTGAGATTCCCTGGAACCTCCTTTAACTTCATCCACATGCGCTATTTCTTCCATCTATGTAGCATCCAAGCTCTCCCTCCCTGCAAATGAGCATCTCTTCCTTCACTTTTGTCCTCTGGAATGTTTTATTCAAACACTTTATAAGTCTTCTTGATAGTCATGTTCTTGCTATTCTAGAAACTTCTCTTCACTTTCCAACTCCCCCTGCCTTTCTGCATAAGGTCTAGGCCTCCCTTGAGATATACCATCTTGTTTTCCAGCCAATGATCGCCATGAATCTTTCACTGTTCTTTCCGTTTTATCAAAAACACCATCATATTTTCTGCATGAATTACTCTGGACTTGACTGCTGGTGTGTTTAACACATTGCCATAGATATGTGAACCAATGAAAGTGAAAGAGCAGAGCTAGGTCCCTCTTGGGATACAGAAATGAAGGTCATTTTGGCATGTGACAGATAGTGGTAAGAGAAAGGAGAGAAAGACAGAAGGGTTAGAGAGAAGGAAAGAGGGAGAGAAGAAAGGAGACATTTGAACATTGAAAACAACTGATGGATCATGTAATGTGGCCAAGCCCCAGAGGCTTTGAGAATCATGAACTCTAATCTTCTCCTCTTTCAGAGTAGAGGAAAATGAGTTTCCTCTATTGGTAGTTGTTTCAAGCTATCTCCCATGGAAAGTTCCCATGGCTTTCTGTCTATAATTTGCCAAACATGAGCAGTATCATTTACAATGCCTTCCCTTCTTCTGATTGTTCCCAAACCCAATCTGTTCCCATAGAGAATCCTGGTTTCTTCTGCCTATATATCCATCCGTCACTGGAAGCTTTTTAAAATACGAAAGTCAACTTCTGCATTCTGGCAGTCAACACCTTCAAGCTAAAAAAAATGAGAGAAGTTGATGCATAGAAAAGACCATTTTTGTCTGAAGGAAAAATCAGCTAGGTACAGAGGTACACACCTATAATCCTAGCACTTGGGAAGCTGGGATTCAGTATGGTAGATATAAGTTCAGGACCAAACAAATAAACTTGAGAAAATGGAGGAAGAGAAGAAACTGTATATTCTATGAAATAAAGATGAAAACTAGAGAGGAAAAACAGTTCTGGGCTGTTATTATTTTGAGAACTTGATACTAAAAACTTTTGCAAGTTTTCCTTTAACATTCTCCAAAATTAATAATATTATATATTTTAAATTAATCCCGAAAGATAAAAATCATTTTTTTTTATAATGGGAGCATTTACAATATACAGTCTTTTTCCATCTCAGGATCAATTTGTGATAATAGTCAATAACTAAAACAGAATTTTTTAAATTAAAAATAATAAAGGAAAAAGTTAGGGTGCCATAAGTTCTATTCCACAATGTTTAGAGATGCTGTGTTTGACTTTGAAACAGATTGTACGTATACCACAAGTGACTGCCAGGAGACATGAGGTACAGACACTATGTTTATTGTGTTTTATGAGATCTTCACTATTTGTATTCACTTTACATTACAATCAATGTCTTCCCTCCTGGTCCACCCTCCCACAGCCCCTTCCCTACCCCCATCCCCTTCTCCTCTGATAGAATGGAGGACCCCTGCATATCCCTTGACCCTAGCACATCAAGCGTCTGAAGGCTAGGTGATTCGTCTCTCATTGAGGCCAAACAAAAGAGCCGAGTTAGGGGAATGGATTCCACAGACAGACAAGCCTTAGAGATAGTCCCTAGTTGTTGGGGGACCTACATGAAGACCATGCTACATTTGGGGAGGTGTAAGTCCAGTCTGAGACTGTGGAGAAAAGCACCTCTTACCTTCTGTCTTTCAAGTCTCCTTTCTGCATGTGTTAAACATGAGTTTCTTGGAGCCAGACAGGATTCCACATAGAGACCCCTGAGCAAAAGAGAAGGGAAAGTATAATGCTGGTCAAAGAAATGCTTGAGATGTATGATTGGGAGCTACCTTGTTTCCCAGTAGCCCAAGAAATGCAAGAAAGAAAGCCAGCTCGGCAGTGGCATATTCTCTCCTCATCCATCCACACCAGGGTACAAAGACAAGATGCTTCCTCCTTGCTCCTTTGTATCACTGGCTTCAGAAGCCTGGTAGCTGAATATGTCTTGTATGTGTTATCTTAGAGCCAGGGATTGATAATGATATAGAGGGAGAGAGGGAACAGGAGGAAAGAAAGAAGAGAAAAGAAAGATAAGTCAATATTGGTTTTTTTACAGAGAAGAAGAGCTTGAAGACAATCAGTCTTATGTTCCCCTCCATATGTAAAGTCCTAGATAAAAACAATTGCTTAGCACGCTTTGAGAAATATTGGTGGCCCTGCCTTGGCTTCAGTCACACTGTCTTGAGGAGCCTAGCTAAGTCTTTCCAATGAGTAATCTGCACATCACTGAAGATCAAGTTTTTGAGACGAACTTAGTAATTTTTCTCATTGGTGGTATAATAATAGCCAGAGATTCAAACAAAGATTTATTTATTGTTTTTTCCTGCCCGTCTCTGGAGGCTAAGGTTAGAGCAATAAGCAAACATAAGAAGAGGACTGAGAGCAAAACAAATCGGGACAGGTCAAATGTAGAGGAGCAGGGAGTGCTGGAGAGTGGGAGAACACTTGGACTTTAAACACATTCTTTAGAATCCAGGAGAGGGTGCCCAGAGATGAAAACCTGAAGGAAATAAGGCAAACAGGATCCCGAGAATGCCCAGAATGATGGCAGACGTTGAAGACAAACAATGTGTAGGTGCAGAGAAATGACAGGCTGTCGAGTGATGCCAGTCCAGTGACAGGTAGGTAGGCACTCTAAAAAACACCTCTATGGTGTCAGTGACTAGGGGATGGATATGGTGTGCCACACCCTAACCGTATTGCTCTGCTTCCAGACATACAAAAGCAGAAGGGAGAAGGATACTTAGGTGCTTGGGCTAAAGTCTAAAAAGAGACAACCCTCAGAATCTATTTCCAAGGCCAAAGATTCAGTGATGGTTTTGCTGTATAATAAAAGACAAAATAACCTGCTAAGGGTGACTACAGGGAATTATTTCTTAGCAAGGCGAAAATCAGGAAACAGCCTCAGAATAATGAATTCTGAGTCCTGGGACCTCTTACCCTGCCTAAGATATTATGAAAGAGGTAAGAAAGGAATATGAGTGTCATTCACTAAGAAAATGGTAGGAGGTCATTAAGAAATGCTCAGACCTGTTGAGACACATCTTGCACTCTTTGAGCTTGGGTACCACTGGTCACCAAGCAGGGAGTGAGATAGGAAGTGGGCTAAGAAGGAGGGCAAAGGAAGATGGAGGTGGACCTCGGAGCAGCATGCATGAGGGCCTTGGTTCAATGAGGAAGGAACATGTGTATGTTCATGTGTGGATGCACGTGTGGATGCGCGCTCACATATATACCGAGAGCGAAAATGAGCAATGACTAACGGAAGGAAAACTGACACATTGTTATCCCCTCCTTCCTTCCTAACCAGTTACTGCCAGTGATACAAATTTCAGTGTCTATCTTTTAAGAAATTGAGTAAACTCTTTAAATAGAACTGTGGTGTGGTACACAGCATAGGAGTCAGGGAGTCAAGGTAACACTAGCATGGAAAAGCAACTCTTTCTCTCTATATATTATTGGTTCTTATGTTTGGCACTATATTAGGAAAAATAGAGGTAAATGGTTTTTACCATTAATAGATCCAATGTCCCTGGCTATCTCCTCAAACCAAAATGTTTGCCCATCCCTAACCATCCATGTGCTTTCTGGAGAACCTATAGCCAGAAATCATATTTCCTCCATAACCCCCCAACAACTTCTACGTACCTGTGACTTTCCCTGTGCATGTATACACAATGAAGTTAAGCAAATAGGGTGTCCTGCTGGTACAGGTGACAGTGGGTTTCAGTTAGGCCAGGGAGTGGCAGGGTAGCACTTACCAGTGGACCCTCCAATTCAGAGGTAGCATGTAGCATCTCTGAAGTGCAGTGCAGAAGACGTTAAAGTTATCTAAAAGAGAGCACAACAATGTGAAAATAAATGAAATGCCAAAGCCAAAAGCACAGAGTAGCTCTTAGTGGCAGAGAAGGGACTAACGGGACCAAGGTCCCTACCAAGGACCAAGCCTCTCCTCACTTCAAGGAAAAGAATCAAGTCTACTGGCAGCTTTAAAGTCGGGAGGTATAATTAAGGTATTTTAAGCAGATTGCTTTCCAAATGAGAAAATTACATTTTACCCGAATTCCTTCATTATGTTATATGTTAATGAGGAACTACCTGTGAGTACTTAAAACCCAATTTTCCAGGAACGCAGTTTTAATTTTGTCAAACATTTCCTTTCAGCAAATAAGCAATCCCATTTACCTCCCAAGCAAGGCTGATTGTTACCTGTTTCCTTCTTGAGGTCCCTCCTACTGTGGAATTAGCTGTGATCTTTTTTCTTTTCTTTTCTTTTCTTTTCTTTTCTTTTCTTTTCTTTTCTTTTCTTTTCCTTTCTTTTCTTTCCTGTTCTGTTCTTTTTTCTTTCTTTTTTTCTTCATTTATTCTTTCTGCTTTAATATCTTCAAGCAGAATTTCTTATTATTCTATTATTTAGAATAAGCAGGGTTAGATAATTACTATAATAACAGAGCATGCTTGCATACACTTATTGTCTGTAGTATGCAGTACTAAGTCAGCCATGGGCAACATAATTAATGTCAAGGCCATGAGGATTAGAATAATACCAAATATTTTCATTAAAGTGATCTTAGATTATTGGGGGCTACTGTCCCAAGCATATGGCCAGTTGACTTGGAGCTATTGGTATGAATCTCTGGGGATACAATACACAAGGAACAAGTCAGGAAAGAAGCCAGAGATTTATGGTGCCCCTGCCCACCCAGCTGATGCATAAAGTACCCTCAAAGCTCACAATGACAACACAGACCTCTCTTCCTCTAATTTAAAAAAGCACATGTACCTGTCTTTTTCAACCATCTCTTCTTTGGTAGGGGACAGGATGTCTTAGTCCACTTTTGGCTCTCTAACAACATAACAGAGACTTGGAATTTATATAAGATAGAGGTTTATTTGTCTAAATGTGTTCTGTAGTTTGAAGCTCAGCCCTGAGGAGTCACATCTGGCTAGAATCCTGGGCTCTAACATAAAAGACAATCAGGTTTCTGGAAAAGACTTGAGAGGTATCACATTTTTTTAATATCTCACTCTGTGTCACTCAGTCCCATAAAAATGAAGACTCCTTCACACTCCAAGATTTACCATAATCCCAAGAAGTCCATTAATCTTCCTAATGAACAAGTCACATCTTGATGGCCCCATCACCCAAAACCACAATGACAATTAAAATTTAGCATGAGTTTCAAAGGGGACAAACTTTATTGAAACTGCAGGAAGGGGGCTAATTTTTTCATACTGTTCTCCTTAAGATAATCTTAGTCTGACTTCACTCCATTAAACTTTTCCTGAATGTCAGACAGATAACTGCTATAAAAAGTCTAGTATTGTAGTAGACCTAGCACCTGCCAAAACCAGATGAAACTGGACCTCCACATGTGCAGTGTGCTTCCAGGCATGCAATGCTGTTCTAGAACTGCGGAGTGGCATTTAGCACAGTGCTGTTTCTCTTGACTGCAGGAAGGTGGTTGGGTATCACTTCTTTACGATGTAGCACAAAGCATAAAGCAAGGTGTAGAGCAGGTTAGAGCTACCAGGACACAAGCCCCAGCATTTCTAAACCCATACCTTTTTTTTACTGGAATATCCCTTCAGCCATATTAAACCTAACATCTAAAATTCCCATTCCAACACAGTTTACATTACAATAGGAAACATAGAAAGTCAACATCACCAACCCTGTAGCCAAAAGTGATGTTCAAAACCTAAGACTATAGGGGAGACATAGGGATTCATTTCCAAAGACAAAACTTCTCAGGCATAGACATTTTTGTTTGTTTGTTTGTCTTTTTAACACATGCATTTGTGTGCTCAGCCTAACTCAGTGACTAAGAATTTATCACCCAGTTTGTAGACCCAATCAGACATAAATGATGAAATTCCATATAAGTAAAGCCATGACACACATGTTGACCCCATGCTCTTAAACAAAACTTACTGTGTTTTCTACACCCGCTCCTTCTGCATACTGATTCACTTAGCTCAGGATTTGACCTCTTATGAATTACAAGTTTCTGACATGACTTGATTATCTGAAAGGTAGTTCCATTAGACCAGTGCATGGAATGCTCTATGAAAGGTAAAGAAGCCATCCAGGTTCTCTGTGGTGACAGGTTTCATCATCTAGGACAGTCATAGAGAAGACTCATAGTTGGAGCTGTGGGAAAGAACTCACCAGTTGGAAAGGAATCGTGTCATCTGGAAAAACAGTTTGATAGTGAACTCATTGTAAAACCAGTAAACAATGTCTGTGGGCTTTCATCTCTTGACTTCTTCATGAACTTGGATTATTCATGCATTTCTTCTACAATTTGTCCAGATTTTCTGTCAATTGCATTAATCAATGTCCTTGATCAATTCTCTTATTTCCCAAGTTATCTTGAGCTGCATGTTAGTCAATGGTAGCCTAAAGGCATTTGAAAATAATGGTGCATCTTTCCATGATATTACCTCAGCTGATGAATATAATGTTTGTGTTTCAACACTGCTAATACACTGCTAATATACTTCTTGTTTGAAGTTTCTTATAGCTGACATATAGTGATGATGGTAGTCTTGTCATTCTGTGTTTGACAATCACTTCTCTTTGGGCATGAGATGAAAATAGGAACATTCTGATGCTAAGATCTGAGACCTGCTTTGTTGCCAAATACCAGACCATGAGTGCCAGAAATGTTTCTAACATTCAGGGTGTCCTATCTTGGAGCACACATGCAGTGACATCTCTTAGAATCATTTCTGGTTTGAACATAGGCTGTGCAACACAAAGAACTTCTCTTATCATGAAAAGATTCTTCACAGCATCATCGAGACATATGCCCGGCGTCATGGATTCTCCTTCACGCAGTGTAGTGTAGTGAAGCATGCTCAGGCAGGGAAGGCCATTCTGAAGGAGCCATAACATGTTTCTCCTCATTCATATCTCTAACTGATACCACATATGAGACGTAGCTGGAAATCATTGTTACAGATGCAGAAGTTAGCAACTGTCAGTAGGTGGAATATGAAGTACTTAAAATGTGTGACAAGTGTTGAAATATCCAGCTTTAAATTATGACAAATCCCAAGACCCGTTTGGAACTCATTATGTAAAAGGAGAGAAAAATTGATAAGGGACAGAGGATACATAGACCAGAAGGGCTGCCCTGAAAGTAAGTGCTGATGTGTGCACTTAGGTTTTTCTAAGCTCATAGAACTTGTAACATCAGGAAACAGACTCTAATATAGAAGATGGATTCTGGGTGATAATAATGAGTTAATGTAGGTTAATCGAGTCTAATACATCTACCGTTCTGGTGGGGGACATTTAATAACGAAGGAAGTTATTCATCTGGGGGTGCAGGGAAGGCATGGAGACCCTTTGTACCTGCCACTCAGTTTTGCACTGAAATTAAAGCGGTATTAAAATGTTTATTGAAAATGTAATTACAAAGGCTGAGGAGATAGCTGTGTGAATGAAATGCTACCTCTTTGGCTCTTCTGCATACACATAGAGGCAGTTGTGATAGGTAGCATCTGGAATTACAGTACAGGAAAAGGGGGCAGAGACAGGCAGGGGTCTGGGGCAACTAGCATAGTCAAACAGCAACCTCCAGAATCAATGAGAGATACTGTCTCAACACATGAGGGGGGAATGATAGAAGGAATACTCAAAGCCAGTCTCTAGCCCTCTGCCCCACATACGCAACATGTGTACATGCTGATCAGCATCGCCCACACACATGTGCATACACCACTCACAAAATATTTTTTCATACATAATTACGATAAATAAACATGTCAAAACATGATCCTTCCTAGTCCTTTACTGTGGTATGCATTGACTTGTAATTCAATATGTATACAGTTATATTATGTACTATATACATATGTATGTAAACAAGGAGATAATCAGAGACCTCCTAGAATATTTTCACCTCCTCAAAGACTATTTTGAATGAATGTATGTGATGGTCTGTATATGGTCGGTCCAGGGAATGGCATGATTAGAGGGTGTGGCCCAATTGGAATAGGTGTAGTCTTGTTGGAGTAGGACTGTGGGTGTGGGCTTTAAGAGCCTCACCCTAGCTGTCAGGAAGCCAGTATTCTGCTAGCATCCTTCAGATGAAGATGTAGAACTCTCAACTCCTCCTGCACCATGTCTGCCTAGATGCTGTCATGTTCCTGCCTTGATGACAATGGACTGAACATCTGAACCTGTAAGCCAGCCCCAATTAAATATTGTCCTTATAAGAGGTGCCTAGGTCATGATGTCTGTTCACAGAAGTAAACCCCAAGACAATATACATTTCTGAAAGTGGGTACACTCAGCCTTTTCTTGTGATTCCAGCAGGTTAGTGTTAAGTGGAAGCCATTCCCTGGGAAATTGACAGGCCACAATGCCAAGACAACCATTTATAACCTGAAGCCACTTCTTGCTTCTGCAAATAGCAGTGGCACTGAAACTGGTATATGTGTGTGAGTCCAGCCCTCAGACAAGCAAAACTCCACCCCTTTTAAAAAACAGTGAAAAGAACAATGAAGATAAAAGTGGGTTGAGATTATAAGCACGAGGCTGGAGAGAGTTAAGAATGCTTGATATTTTTTGCAGAGGACCAAACAAATAAATCAGAATATCAGTGTGAAATTTGAAAAAAAAAAGGAAGAAGAAACAAAATAGATCCCAAATACATAAACCAATGCTCAACTACATTGGTAAGTCATGATGTCAGTTATAACTGTGATGACTCCTGGGCAGTTGGCTGTGTCAAGATGGAGTTGAATACTTCCTTCCCTGCCACTGGCTGTCAGGAACTCATTGAAGTGGATGGTGAACAGAGGCATTGTACATTGTAAGAGAAGTGCACGGCCACAGACATAGCTGCTGATGGTCTGGGAGAAGGAATTCTTTAGGCTCGTCACAACCACATCATTTGGCTATGTCCTAAGACAAAATGAAGTATGAAACAAACATTTTTTTAAAAAAATAAACATGAATATTCATCCATAAAAGTAGAGATTCTCAAGTTACACATTTCTGTAGTGGAAGAATATGGGAGTTACAAACTGGGCCTATTTCCAATAACCTAGATTTAAAGAAATAATATTGATTACAAACAGCCTCTAGCTGAGAAACAGATGCACATAGAGGGGGACCTATGTAGTAAGCAGTAGAAAAACGTTGTCTAGGAAAGGTCTCCTACTGTTTGCATTTCAGAGGTCAGTTCCATTAAAAATAGTCACCTCTGCCATTACAACATGAAAACAGACACAAACATACAGAAATGAGAAGTGTGTCTGTGTTCTAATAAAACTTTATTTACAAATCAGACAGCAGGATTGAGTAACCCCCAGACCTTAGTCTACTGACCCCCATCTATACCATTCTCTTCAGAATACCATATAAAATCGATGTGATGTTGCCATTTACCTTTCCAAGTAGAGCTCACTCCTAGAAGGGAAAGAAGGGAAAACACAGGAAGAATCCATTTAAACTGTATTGCAGGAGTTTGGAATGTTTTAAGTATATATTTAAAAAAATAATTAAGAAACTATGACAAAACGTTAATGTTTGTCAAATTCATATTAATGGATTGAAGTATTAGTTACTCCAGTCTATGTATTTTGTATGTATAGCAAAACAAAAAAAAAAAGAAATACTGAAAAATAAAAGGTAATATAAATGCATTAGAACATTCCAAATACCATGAATCAGAGTAGTAGAAAACAGAAACATTGACAAAAAAAATGACATTTCCTTTCAAAGACACTGCGTGTTGATTCATACTAGCCAGAAGCTGAATTAGCCCTGGAGAATTCCTTTTTGTTCTCAGAACCAGGAGCATTTAATTGATCTACCGCATGGCTGGGATTTGGATGAAAGGCGAGGATGAGTCATGTCAGGGCTGGACTTTTCTCTTTATTTTATGTACATGAACTAAAGGAAATGTTGAGTTGAGCTGGTGCCCATCTCCATCAGAGCTGCAAAACATCAGCTCTGTTTTGTGGCAGGCCCCATATTCTCTCGGCTATATTATTTCTTGTTTCTCTCCAACTTCATCCTTGTAAGGCAGCAGCAAAAAGTGTTTGCAAGAGGCAAGCTCAGGTTCAAATTCCAAGTGTCCCTAGCTCTTTGCACTCACCTATGCTAGTTATGAACAACTCCACATCTACTTTCTCATAAGGAAAAGAGGCTGTTGATAATAGACTGCCTTTCCGGAAGATCTTGTGGGGATTAAGGGTTGATTATACGCAAATGCTTACAGGTAGCCTGGCCATAAGAAGTTATAAATTACTGGTGACTATAGAATGTATTTCAGTGGGTTTATTTATCTATTTAATTGTGTGACTTAGCTTGAATTTTCTAGAATAACACAGTAGAGAGGACAGCATCTAAGAACTCAGGGCCAAAGTCCAAGAAACCAGTGATCTGACCCTAAGCAGTATTGGTCCTAAAGCATAAGTTATAAATGCTTTGAACCCATGAGTCCCTTCTGTAAAATAAAGGTAGCAGCTACTCATCAAGTAAAATATTGAGAATCGGTTACTGGATGCGAAGATCCTTTTTCAGAATACAGTAAACATTCCGACAGCTGTTATCCGTGTAACTGCTATTTGTCAGTAGTAAGTGTTTATAATACTAAGCAAACACATCTGCCACATACATGTTCGGAAGTCATATGCCACAGATTTTACTACATAGCTTTAGAAATAAAAGGGCACTACCTTCATGACAGGGTAGGAAAAGTATCTTTGGACCTGTCTAAACTGGCACCTGAGAAGAGAAGAAATAGAAACAGAGACACTGAAACTTTACCAGATTCAACTGCAGGTGATCTTTAGAGTGATGTCCTCAGGTTAAGATCTTTGTCCTAAGAGTCAGAGTAAACCAGAGGCAAGAAACGTCCTTTAAGAAGTTTCAAGATTTAAATAACTGGAGCCAAGCCAAGTGGCGTGACTGTGAATACTTGGTTTCCCTGGAAAGGAAAAGAGCAGTTCCTCTAGAGCAAAGGAGCTGCCCTTCTCAGGCCACAGCTTTACGGAGACAAGGCCCCAGGAAGATCTCTTGGCTCTGTGATGAAGCATAGTCCATAGCCTCATGATGGGTTAAGGTTTAAAGTCCAAGTAATTTGATCTCAAATAGTGACTCTGATTTTCTTATACTTCACGGTACTCCGGCCCCTTCTCTTTGGCCAGGCTGTGTCTAACGCAGCTGCAAGGGATTCGGGAGCCACACAACAGCCCCAAATCATCTATTTATTTGATTGAAAAGGGAATGAACAAAAGAGTCCTGCAGCTTCCCAAGTCAGATCCTGGCATGCCCTGCTTTTTCAGAGTGCTGCTTTTGGCGTAGCTGTATATGTTTAAATGTTGACACGTATAAATCACATAAAGGTTTACTGGGTAAGTATAGATTCTGCTGCAACATGGAGCCTGAAATCAACATTTCTAACAGGGTTTCAGGTGGTGCCTCATTCTAGAACAAGGCCATTCATGTCCTGCTGCAGCACCCGAGAAAAACAGGATCTGTGCCCACTCCTGAGATAGATAAACCAAAGGTGCAAATGCACTATACCAAATCCCCGATGCAGATGCACATGAGAATTTGAAAAATGTTGTTCCATTCATTGACCATTTTCCCCAGAGCTTGGTTGTACATTCCTTCCACTTATATAATGGCTACTTCTCTCCTTCAAGTATCCTGAAACATTTGCTTGTATACTGGGAGAGACTCTAGTAGGGCTTTGATTATGTTGTTTCTGATTCTGCTTTCACTGTCCAACAAGTGATATTTGTTGGCTCTTCTCCCCGGAGAACATACTTAGACAGCAAGTAGACCAGGATGCCTAAGGTTTTTTTCAACCTACACACACGCTCCTCACTGACCAGCAAACTCAACTCTGAGATATCCTCTACATGGGATAGTATTAAACCATTGTTAACCTCCCCAGGATTTGACTTGATTCTAACCTGTCTCCCTCCTCTCTGGTTAGCCCTTCTTACTACTATAATTTTTGTCATGGAACACTCACCGTAAGAAGCTCCATCTTTATAATCCATCATCTCAGGAACCACTCTGGGCAACCCAAAGTAAAACATGCTGTTTTCTTCTGTGGAAGGGCCACAGAAAGACGAGTGGATGTCAAAGGACCTGGACTGACCGATTGGCAGCCACAGCCACAAGTAAATTCACTGAATATAGTACTGAGTAATAGAACTTGTGTGCATCCAGGAAGCTTGTGAAACACAAACCCATGCCTTATTTCAGCTCAATGTGTCAAAAGACTGCTAAGTTTCTCATTCATAATGGATTGTTTATATGTATAATACAGGTTGAGTATCCCTCACCTAAAATTCACAGGTCCAGAGATGCCTCTAACTCTGGAATTTCTTTCCATTCTAATGAGAAATCTTGAAGATAAAATTCAAGTCTAAACACGAAATTAATTCATGTTTTATAATTACCTCCTATATATAGCATAGAGATAATTTTTGTACAAATTTCATTTTTACATCCACATTTACACTCACCCATTATGTGAGGTTGGGTGAATTTTCTTATTGTGGAGCCACAAAGATACTCAAACAGGTAAAGTGCTGAACGGAACTAAATATCTTAGTGAAAATAATTTTGTATACTTTTTTGTACTGTAAAATTTGGTTACTAGAAAATTCAAAGTCCCACTTAGTACACACTGTATTCTTATTGGACTAGATATAGTGGAAGACTTGGATTTTCAGCCTAAAATGTCAGACTAAAATTAAATCTCTAGAAATATTTTAATTCCTTTACTATTTGGCTTGAAATTAGCTCTCAACCCGTGGTTCTTCACCTTCCTAGTGTTGTGGGCCTTTAATATCATTTATTATGTTGTGATGATGACCCCAGCTTTAAAATTAGTTTTTTGCTACTTTATAACTATAATTTTTCTATTATTATGAATCTCAATGTAAGTCTATGATATACAGGATAGCTGATATGCGTTCTCCAAAGGGGTCATGACCCACAGGTTGAAAAAAAAACAAAAAACAAAAAACAAAAAAACAAAACCTATGAGTCTACATCATGTCCTCAATTATAAATATTTTCACTACAAAATAAAGTTCCCATAGAGCTAGAAAAATCTGGTTTGACTTTATTCTGGAAAATACTTTAAAAAGATGAAACAAAATCTTAAAAACCAGTGGCAATGATTATTGTTTATTTTCAAACTATCTAATTTTATTAGAATTGCTTTTCACACTGTTAAAAACAGTATTTTGATGGCCTTCTGTGTGCACTACAAGTGTGATAGTGTATGATTTTTATCTTCCCTTTACAATTGCTATGTGCTGTTGTTTTAAATCCTGGGCCTATAATCTGTAAAGGTCAGAGCTGCGGGCCCTCACCCACACTGGTGCTGCCTCCTGAGGTCTTCCTCTTTGCAATCTCGGCCTCAGATTCAGCATTTCATTCTTGTCAGATGATCCTCCTGGCATTCAGCTTTACGCTGGCTCTCACTGCACATTCTGGAAATGAGCTTCTGGTGGTATTACTATCTTCTCTCCTTATTCCTATTAGATCATTTCCTTGTTAATTCCTACCATACCTGCCGACTGCTGCTTCTTCCAGTTAGTTTTCTGTCTTACTCAGTCTGTCTTCTCTTCCCAATTACTCTTGAGCCGCTGTTTTTCCAACCCTGTTCAAAGCATCCCTTTATTGCATGATAGCACATTATTGGGGTTGTAATTCGGAAAGCAAGCCATCACAATTTTGAAAGATACTGTGTAAAGATTAGTAAAAATCAGTTGGAGAAATAGCAACAAGGATAAGGTACAAAAATGCTGAACTAAATACATTATTTTATAATAAATACAAAAATCACACGATTCTATATTGTCCACAAGAACTATTTGAGATCCTTCCCTGCTCATATCTTGCATAGTGCCAGATGGTGTGCTTCAGGATGTGGGGACAGGGAGTGGTAAAAGCATCGTTGATCTTGCCCAGATGTCAAATCTATAAACCACAATACCAAATTGCCTCAAGATGTGCTCATGGTGGTAACCAAGGCACAACTTGAATAGGGGTGACTACCTGCTCCCTGATTAGACAAGAAGCCTATTCCATATGCAGGAATCTGTCCCTAGTACTATAAATCTGATCTAAAGGACATGACTGTGGCTATCTTAGGCCTGAGATGGATACTTACCACTGCTGCATAACTAGACATCACATCAAACCACTTTCTAAGTATCTCTTTATACTCACAAAGGCTATTCTCAGCCTCACTTAGAGAAACCATTTTTTGCATTGATCAGATGTAAATGGAAAAGTCAAATAGTCGTGGCTATGCAAACTACTGAGACTCAAGGATGTTCCGAGGACTCAGCCAAATGAAAAAGATGTTTATACCAGTTCTTGAAGGCTCACAGAATGTTGACTGTGACATCGAACAAAGAATGTAATAGCCAAATGATAGGGAGAAGGTCTACAAAAAGCCATCTTCTAAACATGGCCAGGACATGACAATCATAAACTTGTGGCACCTGTGCCTACCAGCACTGGGCCACACCTTTGGGATCATCAACAGTTATCTCTGCATAGAGAAGGAGCTCACAGGGTCCTACTATTTACTGAAAACTATTGGCAACTACCAGATTCTGATAGACAATAAGGCAAATTGCCTAGTTTTGCACTTGCTTTTGAGCCTGTAAGATTCTTAATAGATACTGCCCAGCCTACATACAGCCTAGTTAAACTCTGTGGGAAAGAAAACCCAAAAGTTATGAATATAGGGAAGATAAGTGTAGGGAAGATCGGGACCGGCAGGAATGGGAGTTAAAAAAAGAAAAAATAGGAAGGGTCAACAGAATGTGTTATATAAATCAGTGAAAGTGTTAATTTAATTAATTAATTAATTTTAAAGCAAAAAATCACAAAAATAGAATTGAGCACATATTGTATGAAACTGAGAAAATGCCAGAAGTAACTACCACCACCACCCCAAATAATTAAATGTAACTGGAGTAATTTCTCTAGTGAATAGATGCAGACCGACTAGCTAGAATGTTTTTTAAAAAGAAGATCCAACAAGATACTGCTGCAAGAGACTCACTTTAGTACACACATAAACTGACAGTTTAATTAAGGGTTGAAAAAAAAACTAGTACAGACTAATGCTAACCAGGATGGCCACTTATGATCACTGCATAATAGACAAAATAGACATTAAGTTAAACAATCTTTTAAAGACAATGCCATACATTATGATCAAGGATCATTTTACTAAGAGGGTATAACCATCATCAGTACATATATCCCATACAGGTGAGCATCCAAATATGGAAATCTAATCTCCATAGACTTATAAGGAAAGATAGACTGTAATGGGAACTAAGGAACATGGTGGAGGGTCAAGATGAGATGGTTCATAACAGATGAACCCAAAGCCAGACTCAATGATGACAGATGAAATTATCCTATCATTATTACTTAGCAAAACAAGTGATCATTGTGTGCTCAGAATCACCATGAATGGAGAGGCAACCTTCTTTATGTAACATGCCACGCCCCATTTTCTTGGAAGCCAAGTGGGATCACTGGTGGTTGTGTAAGGTACAGAGACTGCCAAGGGACTCCCGGGCTGTGAAGAAGGGAGAGTTCCCTGTTGACTGACATTGAGCTGCATCTGACTAGAATTTAGTCAACATCAAGAAATCTGTATGCCAGTGGTGAAGCAAAAAGAATTTTCTTTCAATTCTGTTGCAAAGAAAATATTTACCACATTTTAAACTGTATTGTTAGTCTGAGCATTTGTTTATAATTCAACAAAAAAAAAATAGTAAAGGTGTACAGTTTTTGAAGCAAAGCAGTTTTATCAATGGGGAATTTGGAAGATAGAAAAATGTATCTTTATATATACAACTCTTTTTTTAAAAGAGGAATCACTTAGATTTTAATTATAAGATTTTTATCGAAGAAAAAAGAGGGTGAGTAGGAATCTGTTCACATCCAACATGAATTGATTTGTCTGTCTTCCTGGCAGACGAGTTAAAAGCATATTTTATACCTGAATAGCATTTAAACTAATGAAACTATGATTTATATTTTTCAGGAATGGACAAATGAGGTTTTCAGCTTGGCAACAAACCTGCTGGCTCAGAACATGTCCAGGGATGCGTTTCTGGAGAAAGCGTAAGTCACTCTCTGATTGTATTACTAAGGGTGTTGCTCCTTCTGAGTCAGTTTCCTTTCTCCTTTGTGAGGTTTTGTTTATGCTGCCTTGGCTTCTCATATTCATAAACATATATTTCCCTTTGGGATAGGTAGTTGGAGGGCAGATTTCTCTACTGTTCATACTTGGAAGACTTCCAGGAAAGATGGCTCCTTTCCCAAGTGCACATCAGGCTGAGGCGGCCTGAACCCTAGCAGCCGCACTCAGAGCAAAGAATTGCTCTTTTCAGAGCATCCTCTGCTGCCTCTGCCTGCGTCCTCTCTTTTACTAACATTTGAAGAGATTGAACAGCATATGACTTGTTTCTCTAGATCTGGAGAATTTTGGTGGGGACCACAGGCACGACCTACCTCCTTCATTCAATAGGAGCATAATGGACTCTCAGACCTTAGAGACACTTGCATGAAGCAAAAGAGGAGAGAGAGAGAGAAAAGAAGAGGCACAGACAAAAGGGAAAGAAGAGGAGAAGGAAAGGAAATAAGATGAGGAATCATGCTGGAATTGCAACAGCCGTTCTAAAAACTTGAGCAAGGAAAATAATGATGTGCAGCAGATAAGCAGCAGGGAAACGGGAGATGGGTGTGTTTCTCCTGGTGACTCTTGAGGGTCAGGAGCTTGGGAGACCTTTAAATCAAAACCTCAAGCAGAAACATTAATGGACATGCCTCGTTTCACTGAAGAGTCTTCATCTTCCTTCTTGTTCCAGAGGCCATTCCCTTTGGTTTTTGCCTCATCTTAACCACATTCTGTTTTGTTCTTCTATGAATCAGTCCCAGGTCTTCACTTGATTGCTTCATCATGGAGTCATTCCATCTTCCTTTTGTTACCTTCAGAATCCTCCCAATACACCTCTTCCCTTTCTTTCTCCTTTCTTTTTACCCTGTGTATCTGACCTACCACTCGCCATCTAACAAGTATTTGTAGAACATGTATTTTTCTAGATAGTGCTAACAAATGAGATATAAAGAGAAGTAAGATGGTCAGCCTGAGACACAGCATGGTGAAAGTGGTGGACTGATCATAGTCTAGTGCAAATATGTGTTCCAGATGGAAAACCCTTGTGAGGACTAGTGTGGGAATTGTAGCACATGAATATTGATGAATGTGTTGTGTATAAATCTGGATGTGGGGTCTCTGGGTGATGGTGTGTGCAGTGTCCCAAAGTAGCATGTCCTATTGACACTCCCACTAGCAGTGGGTGAGAGTTCTGTGGCTCTGACTCTTTACATATGTGTCTGAAGGTAGATGAAGAGGTACATACGGTCCTTATATTCTCTGTGAATTTCTTAGGAACAAACTATAACTATAAACAAGACACAGATGAATCATGGAAACAATACTGAGGGAAAGAAGCCAGACCCAAAACAATCCCATTTTATGTAAGGGACAAAAACAAGCAAAGACAATTTCTGCTGCTCAATGTAACCACGACAAATGATTTGTGGGCATTGACTCCAGGAGGCATGAGAAAAACTTCTGTGAGGCTTCTAAACAGACAGTATTCCATTTCACCATCCAGGTACCAATTTGGAGATATGAGTAGTTTGGCAAGTTCAGCACACTGGACATGGACATGATTTCTTCTCGGATTCTATTTTCCAGTACTTTTTAAAACTAATGACTTATGTTTTTGTTGTTGGTTTTTCTCCCAACAGATATACTAAACTCAAGCTTCAGGTCACCCCAGAAGGCCGCATTCCTCTCAAAAAGTAAGCTGAAGGCATGTTCCTCATCATTCATCAGCTTGTCCCCAAAACTTGAATTTGTGCCCTGGGTCTCCTTTATGTCTTCAGCAGGCTGAGTCAAAGCATAAAAATGGTGTGATAACCCTGTCCTTCTTCATGCTAGTCTCACACAAGAGCAGCTGGCTTCCCTGGCTGCCACTTCCTGTGGCATCATTTTTGGAGAATGTGTGGGAAGTAGGTAGAGGGGAAAGGGAGGTAATCCGATTGCATCAATCCCAGAATTCAGCTGAGATTCACATCTATTCTTGTTGTGCAAATTGTATAACTTTGATGCCTCTAGTGGTCACTCTGAGGCAGGGCTCTCAATGCCCAGTGGACATGGGTACCAGGCAGGGAGCTTAAATCACTAAACAAGAGATGAAGAGAGTCACTAAGATAAGCCATTGTAAGCAAGATGGCAGGTTACCTTTACCCTGCAGAAGTGCTAAGCACTGGACTGGGTTTTGTAATGTTTCCATAGAACTCACAAATTCAGATCGCTGTATTCAATTCCTAGCACTTACTTTTTAAAAAACAAAGGTGTGGCCAAAAAAGGCACACTATTAGAACACATTACACAGAAGTCCTTCAACTTTGGTATGAATGTCAGCTATGAGCTCTGCACAATGAACCATCGGAGGCAGTGTATATAACAAGGGATAAGATTGGGGAGATTGGGGAGGTCATTTATTTTAGGAATTAATGTGAAAACTTAGCTAGTGCCATAGTCTTCATTGGGTCATCTCCACCATCTTGGAATCTCGATTTTATATCAGACAATGAAAGTCTTAGAGATACACACAGTTCTTGAGAACAGATACTGATGTGTGGAAAGCAGCTGGTTTCTCCCTGTTTGAAGCTACCTAACTTTCACTCTGCATGGTATCTTGACTTGGGATCATCTGTGCGTTCAGTGAACCACTTCACCTTTTACCCATCTTTCATATGTTTTCCCTTTGTAGCATCTATCGGTTGTTTTCGGCAGACCGGAAGCGAGTTGAAACTGCACTAGAGGCTTGTAGTCTTCCATCTTCAAGGGTAAGCCTGCTGTCTTTACACTATCCCACCGGGTAACAGTTCTTAGAAATCCATACTAAACTTGTACTGCCTATTATTTCCTACACATAGCTTGATGCAATTAAGAAACCTGTAAGTGAGGTGGATAAGGTGTTACATGCCTATAACACCAGAAATCAAGAGGCAGAGGCAGGACCCAGAGTGCTGTAAATTTGAGGCTAGCATGGACTTCCAAGCGATCTGGGGCTATGTATGTTTGGAGACAAACATGTCTCCAAAAACCAAACAAATAAGACCACCAGCAGCAACAAAAGGACAATTAAAAAGAAGCATAACTTATTTGTTAATATATACAATGTGTCAGACCTATTGTTAAAGTCTCTAATTCTCATATCCCCAGCAGTTCAGTCTAGAATGACCCTTTGTTGTCATTGAAAAAAATTATCTGGCCATGTTGGCAAATGCCCAATGTTGCATGAGTTCAGATATAGAAGATATGAGAATAGGATTTTAAGACCAGCCTCGGCCACATAGTGAGTTCAAAGCTACCCTGTGTTACATGAAACTCCTGTCTTTGGGCAGGAATGGTGCAGGGAGAAGCAGAGACAGGGAGTGGGAGAGACAGAGTTTGAGAGGGATACAGGAGGGAAGGAGGAAAGTCTAATCAATGTGTCTATGTGTGTGCGTGTGACACACTGTCACTTTTCAATGTGATTTGAAAAAAAAATCATTTATAATAAACCCATTCTTGATGCCTCTTGAGATATTATCTATTGACAATGTTGAACTATTATGCATTAGAACAGTATTTTTCAATCTGTGACTCATAACCTCTTTCGAGATCTAAAGATCCTTTCACAGGGATCATCTATCAGACATTTACATCACAATTCATAGCAGGGGCAAAATTGTAGTTATGAAGTATCAATGAAATAATTTTATGGTTGGTGGTCACCACTCCATGAGAGTCACAGTATCGGGAAGGTTGAAAATTGCTGCTTTAGCTTATGAATAACAGACTTCATCTTCTTGAACCTCTAGCTTTAAAATGTATTTGTTACAGGCACTGTTGGGGCATGGTGCACATGTTGATAAAAAAAATTAGTCCAAATACTCATCAAGGCTGGATGCAGGTTCAAAGAAGTTGGGAGATCACTCACTGCTCACGGGGAGAAGGCCACCACACTAGATGTTCTTTTATTGTTGTGCCTGACACACAATTCATGCCACGTACATTAGCCACCACGAGAGGAACTCTTCTCATTTTCAATTAATTCCCATATAATTCTAAAAGCATATGTCACTAGGAGTCCTGGGAGAAGTGGTATTGCATGAACTCTGTACCACATGCTTATGTAGAAGTTTCCTTTCCCTTCCAAATTAGATTCACCTAGTATGTAAGCAACAAGTAAGCCCTTATCTAGATCATTAGGTACTGGCAGGGCCTCTGGGCCTCTGGAGGTAACTAACCATGTTCCAGTTGCACTGAGATTGGAAAGCTACTTTTCAACATACACTAAAATTATAATAAAGGGCTGAGCACATTTGTCTCCCAATTCTTATTCCAAACTTTAGAAAACTAAACAAATTAGAAAGAATGCTGGCTGGTTGTGCTATCGTGTGCCTACAATGCCTGCAATCAGGAGCAGAGACTGAGATCACTCTAAGTCCCAGGGCATCCCTGGGCCGCATAATGAGACACCATCTTCAAAACAAAAATAAATAGATAAGTAAATAAATGAATGAATAGATAGATAGATAGATAGATAGATAGATAGATAGATGGAAAGATTTTGCTAGGTCACAAGAATACCTGTTTAAATACCAGCTTTGTTCTCTTAAGTGCATGTGGCCAGCTATGCTGGAAGGGCTGCTATGTGCAGGCCCCTGCACCTTATTTCCTTTCTTTCCTTCTCTATTTGGGAAGGGGCTGTGCTGGAGAGCAAACCCAGGGCTTCTGTTAGATCTTGAGAGTGCTGTAGTCTGGCATGCCCTCTTCACCCCCATTCCCTTCATTGTGCTCAACAAATTAAAATGCTCAGACACTCTCACTGTTGCTTTTCTGGTAGAAGGTTTGGCATAGGAAAGACAGAACAATGTAATTTTTGTCGTTGACTCGACCAATAGTCAACGAGCTCCTGCCGCACACCCACACTCACCCAGCAAATGGTGTTCCAAGAACTGTAAAGTGTATTTGGAGAGAATTAGTCAATAAATATGACAAGAGATGCATTCTTAAATGGAAAGAGGTGGTGCTTAAAACAGAATGGGTGCTGGCCTGAGAAGAGAAATTCATTCTCTAAAGGACAGTGCACCAAGGCTTAGGTCTGGGGAGGAGTTTGACCAGCAGAGGGGTGAACACACTCACACTCAGCCTAAATAGGAGGAGGCATAGAGATGGGAGTACAAGACATGAGAATATATTTTCCCCTTTGTGACCACTCCCAAGTTTACCTTTCCTCCATACAGTCTTGGGAAATACAATGATCAGCTTAGTGTTCTACATCCAGCGAAATGAAAGAAGAAACATGGAGTGAATCTGGATAGAAAACAAGTCAAATCCATCAATCAATTCTCTGTGAATTGCAATTTTCTGAACAATTGGATTCTGAAAATTCAGTCAATAAACATAAATTGAGTCTTTATAATTCACTATGTCTATTATAGTCTTACATTTTCAGTCCAATATCAACTGGAGATGATTTGAAGGAAAATGAGATTCAAGCAGTAGGAGTTATGTTTAAATTGAAAAAAAAATACTTATCTTTAGCAAATTAAATGTAATGACAATTTTCTGAAAACAAACTGAAGATATTTTAAGATACAATCAACCTCCATTATAGTTTTGAAAGATCATTATTCATTGTAAACTATAATTTATCTGCAGAACTTGTAGAATTCAAATGCTTTTTTTTAAGATCCACAAACTCAAGACCATTTCAAAGACAGGAAATAAATGTTTCTGTGAGCTGTGTACAGCACATCAAAAACTATTTTCAACAATCTTGTGGTAATTTCATATGTACAGAACAGTGGGTATAGGAAATAGTCACTGCTTAACTAAAAGATCCAGAGAATTTGCCTGGGGGGTATTTTACACATTCCAGAGAAGGGAGGGGGGTCATATAAATGGTAGGTAATTCTGCATAAGTGGGAGTCTGCTTCCTAGTCAGACATCATTCAAACTGAACTTAATTGTGTTCTGTAAATAGACACATTACCAGAAATGCTGTGGATATCCTGTTGAGATTTTTTTAAACATTATCTTTGTGCATGTTGTTAGGAATAATTAATGCACTTGAACTTGTACCCTGGCTGACATGACTTGCTGGGAGAACACATTGCTTTACAGGACTCTCCTTCGGAGAGTACAGTCACTAGCCTCAAGTCACCCTAATTGGTAAAAAAGTAATATGATACCTAAAATGAGACAAAGCAATTACTGTCCTTCTATTAATAATCCAAACATATTTTCCAGTGAGACCTGTGAAAACCTTTCATATTCAGAAAATTGCTATTCTACCCACAAGCTCTCTGAGAATTGAAATGATTTATCAGTACCAAATTCCCTTGATTTAAGGCTTATTAACTTGAAAGGGCTTGGTGACATTTTGAATTACACTGTAGTCTTGCCATGACATTGGCCTGTGCAGTAGCATTTCAATGAAGAAAATAAGAAACAAATCCCTACATTTGTTTTAAATATAACTTTTATACTACACTATGTGTGTGGGTATGCATTAAATACATAGGGAGTCAATTTATCTTCCACTTAAAGGCTTGCACATATTTTCTTAAGGAATGCTATAGATAACATTTCTAAAGAAATGTGTCTGTGTAGCTGTAGTCCATTGCCTTACTTTCTGAAAACAGATTAGAAATATCATCATTTTACAGTTGTGGTTCATAAATCATTATATCAATATTATCTCTCAAGAAATCTCACAAGAATTCAATATACAGTGAGAAATTTATTTGTAGTGATTCCATGGACTCTGGCTAATTCAACTTTTGTTTTATGATTCTAAGACAAAAATATTAAAAAGGGCCAATTGTCTAAAATGTACTGGGTAATAATGCTATAAAACACTAGCTAGAGCTGGTTTTCCAGATACTCATCCAGAGGACCCAGGTTTAATTCCTGGAGCCCACTTACAATTATTTCTAATTATAATGAATCTGACACCTCTTCTGGTATGTGGGCACTTGACATGTATGTGGTATACAGACACACATGCAGGCAAAATACCCAAACACATAGCATAAAATACTAATATATAAGATAATGATGATAATAAATCTATGGACTCTATTAGAGTCTGCTTTAGTAAAAATGTAGTTTAAAACTGACTGTTAAATACAAGTTCATCATAAAAGGATTCTTTAAATATACAAGTATGTAAAAGAGAAAAATAAAACCACCATCCAGAAATGAATATGAACCTTAAGCTCATGGGTTTATGGTATAAGTTATAGTTTCAAACCACTCAGTCTCTAAGCGTGCCTGCTGCCACCACCCTAGCTTGTTTACCAAGGATCTCAGCAAAATGTGACATCGTAGCATCTTGGTATGGCAGAAAAATGCTAACAAGAAAAAGTGGTCCCAGGGACCAAATACAAATATTCAGGGGGTTCTTGCTTAGCAAACAGCAAGCATTAACTCTTGTTAAGTGTATTATGTATATGCATATATACAGTCTATATGTATGCCTTATATTTTATTTACTTCACATGTAGACATGATGTTACCAAGACTATGGGATCCTGAAATACTGTTGCTGATATCAGAAATTCTGAGTGTCATTTCTCTGTTAAGACTCAGTTTGTGTAACAATATAACTGGGAAAGGGTTAGCCTTTCACATTTGCCTTAATGCTTCATGGTTCCCACACCAATTACCCTA
Source organism: Apodemus agrarius (assembly GCA_964023405.1). NCBI lineage: Eukaryota > Metazoa > Chordata > Mammalia > Rodentia > Muridae > Apodemus > Apodemus agrarius. The sequence goes on along the minus strand of OZ030008.1, from coordinate 45,336,724 downwards.
ACTCATAGCATAATACTTCAAATTATACTAGCATTCTTAATCTAATCTCCAAAAGTCCAAGTCATGGTAGCAACAGAAGGTCACTAAAAATGTTTTACATTAGATGCCTCCATTAATTCAGATGGAGTCATGAAACAAGAGTCTCTTTTGGATCCATCCTCAGATATTTGTATATATTACATCTTACACAATGCACACACACACACACACACACACACACATATATATATATATTAGATAAGTAGACAAGTTCTATTATATATATGTATACATCTGCACATATACATACACATATATGTATACATATACATACGCATATATAGTCATATACATATACATCAAAATAGAAGATCCAGCTGGTACCCAAGGAACAGCAGAGACCATTGGGCAGCCAAGGACACAGCAACAGGTAGATGAGTATTGAAGTATGGCGTAAGTGGGAGGGGACAGAAGTACAGAGCCAGAAGATACACAGCCCAAGTGGAAGGCATGCCTATTCAGAGAGACACTGAAACCTGACAAGCAAGAAGTGAGGAGACAGCCAGTCATGGACGATACCCTTAGGTGAGATCAGCCTGTGTCTGCTAGTTGATGTCAGTGAGAGATATGTTTACTAGCAGAGTGGGATATCGCAGTTGGGCTTCATATATGCAGCAAAGTTGGAGGTAGAGTTGGGCGGCAGTACCATGGAATATTATTTTTTTGCAAATGATTTTAAATCTTCCTCTCACCGCCAAAAAAAAAAAAAAAAAAAAAAATTGGCCAAATCGGTTTGCATATCCAGAAAAGCAAGAGAAGTTTGTGTCTGACTCAGACAGAAACTGGCATCCTCCAGTCAGAGGCATTTCTTTTCATAAACCAAGTGCAATTCTGGAGGGTTGTGGCTGGGCTGTTCCTGTCTCCATCCTGTGAGTGGCAAAACACCAGTAAAGCCCTTCAAGAGGATTTCTGGCGTTCTTGAACCTGAGCTCTTGAGCTCATGATTTCAAAGCTGTGTCTATGCATCCCAAGTATGTTGGTACAGAGACCCTTTGTATGTTCTTGTGCATTGTTTCATTTTCTCAAAATTCATTTTTCTAAAATAGTATGCTTGGCTTCCTATAAATAAACTTAGTCAAGGAACTATTACTTTTTTTTTTCATTCCACAAACATGGGAACTTTACTCTCTGCCAAGTGCTGAGCCTCATTTTCTGGTCTGTGAGGAAGCAGCCTACAATATCAAACTGATTTTTTTTCATAGTTTTCTATGAAAATGCAGTTAAAATATATGACTATGTCTAAAAGGAAGGGTGTTTTCTTTCTTCTAGCGACTTGAAAATAAAAATAATCATCCAGGCGCATACCTGTAATAGGAAGCTGCATGAAAAATGTCCTTCCTGTTAACAAAGGCTCAGATCCACACTTCCGGTTTCCATGGTAGCCCAACCAAACACAAAACATAAGCCATAGGAGTGCCCTCTTATATCAGGGGCTCACTTCCCAAACAATGGGACAATGGGCAATCAGAAGCAAATAATGGCTGGGACTGTCCTGCCTCGGAAAAGCACCTTACAGCATAACAACTAGCAGAAGCCAGCTCTCCTCCATGGCCTCTGCAGCAGTGCCTGCCCTGCCTCAGTCCCTGCCCTGACTTTCTTCATTGGTGGACTGTAACCTGGAAGTGTAAAAATGAAATAAACCCTTTCCTATCTAAAGAGAAATGACATAAAAGTTGGAGCTTGTGCTTTTGTTCTGATATTATCTCCAGGGTCATCGCTTTTAAAAATATTCACTCAAAAGCCTGATAAAGGGCGTGGAAATGTGCACATCCTTTATGCCACCAACGTGTCCACTTCAAGTGCTTAAAATGGCAAAGAAAGTTACATTTCTTCTATCACTGCTTTAAAGAGAAAGATTCAACCCAAAATAGAGGAAAACTCTGGGTAGAGAGAAGAAGGGAAGACAGACAAAAATGGGAGACTAAAATGACCTAGGAAGATGCTTCACTCAGTAAAGGGTATGAGAACCTGAATTTGATCCCCAGACCCACATAAACAACCCAGACTTGGTGGTTCATGCTTCCAGTCTTAGCACTGGGAAAGCACACAGGGGGATTCAGTGGAAGGAGAAGGGAAAGGAGAGAAGGAAGGAGGGAGGGAGGGAGGGTAGGACAGATGGGCAAGTTAAACATTTCTACTGGACAGATTCTGTCTTCCTATGTGTAACTTACTTTAGTAAAACTTTGTTAACATCTGTTTATCAGGATAAAATTCTTAAGTTTAGTTAAAATTAAAAACCAACAGAAAACAAAACACCTCTCTCTCTCTCTCTCTCTCTCTCTCTCTCTCTCTCACACACACACACACACACACACACACACACACACACACACACTCTTGGGCTCTTCTCCCTCCCCCTCCCTTCACATGGTCATGGCTGGCCTCTACTTTTCACTCATCACAGCTCCCCACCAACAATAAACTCTTTAAAACCATAAACGTGCACACACACAGAGAAAAGTTGTTGAAATACCAAAGTCAGGTTCTACATGAAGTCTGAGTTGACATCAGAGGTGTTCTCTGGATGTTTGGACTGGTTTGGCAAAAAGAACAAAAAAAAAAAAAAGAGGAGAGAGGGAGAGAGGGAAAGGGGGAGGGAGGAAAGAAGGAAAGAAAAGGGAGGGGAGAGACAAAGAAAATTCAGGAAGGGAAGTAGAGAAAGCTCCTGCTCATCCTGTTGTTTTACTTCCCAGAATGATTCCATCCCTCAAGAGGACTTCACTCCAGATGTGTACAGAGTTTTCCTGAACAATCTTTGTCCCCGACCTGAAATTGATAACATCTTTTCTGAATTGTAAGAGGATGAATTTTTATCTACTTTTTTTCCCTAGCTTACAATGATAGAGTGTCTAGGGCAGACTTTTGTTATGACTAGAAGTAGATTGTCCAAAAGCAGCAGCTTGAAGGAGGTGATAATGTGCTTCTGGCCTTGACAAGCAACTACTGCTCTTATGAGCATGTTTTCACTATGACACATGTATGTCATCTTCCCAGGCTCAGTTGGCTTTCTTTAGACTGGAGCTTGTGGATACAGCAGGAAGAGTCTTTTTTTTTATTGGATATATTCTTTATTTACATTTCATTTCCCTTTTCCTGGTTCCCTGCCCCCAAAGGTCCCATATGCCCTTTTCCCTTCCCCTGTTCCCCCATCCACCCCTTCCCACTTCCCTGTTCTGGTTACAAAAGAAAGATTCATGCAACAGAAGGATTCCTGACTGCACACTACATATTGTATTCCTGTCAACAGTATCAGTATAGAGTTTAGATTACTAAGCACCCTCATATATAGCATATGATTTTCTCTGATTCTAGGAATTAAAAATGTCTATAAACATTGCTTTTTTACATGTATTTTTATTTAATCTATATGACTATTTTGCGTACTTGGGTATTTATATACTGTGTATATGCCTAGTTCTCTTAGAGGCCGGAAGAGAGAGTTGGATTCCCTGAAACTGGAGTTACACACAGTCATAAGCTACCAAGTGGGTGCTGGGAATTGAATCCTTTGCAAGAATAGGTGCTCTTAAGTGTTGCACCATCTCTCTAGCCCCTAGGTATTGCTTCTTAAAGAGACACAGAAATGAAAAGAGAAAAGTAACAATTAAACGGAAGCACAATGTATCTTTTCTTAATATACCAAAAATCTACCTGATGGCAAAAAACAGCAACCCAAAGTTGGTAAAGGAAGCAACTGGCAGACAGGCAAGCCCTGCCGCTGGGTGTCACTTTGCACACGGAACACCTCTGCTTTGTGATCTCATCACCATAAAACACTGAGTAGCCCCAATATTTAATTGTCATGGGTTGCCAATTAAATTGGAAGAGGCCTTTGAATAACACTATTCAATAACAGCATTATTTTGAAGATAAAATGAGGTTGCATGTTTAGCATCTACATAATAGTAAAAACTGTTATTATCACTGTCTGAAAGAAGCTGACACAGGAGGCTTAGCAGGAATTTGAAGCCAGCCTGGATCGTAGCAAGCACCAGGATAAACAGGGGTACATAGCGAGTCCCTGTCTCCACAAGCCAAAACAATCAAATAAAAGTAGTATAGACTCTTGTAAACCTGTAACTTCAGTTAGATGAAAAGGAAAAACATATTCAAGCACATTGGTTGTTTTTTTTCTTTTTAAAGTGATAAATCAGCAGTATACCTTTAAATGATACATGTGATAAAAGATGTTGTTAGTCATCAGATGCTTCTCTAGGTTGGGTGGTGGTGGTTAAGAAAGTGGGGAAGCTTCGGGAAGTGGGGGTAGGGTGGAAGCAACATGTGTTTAGGGCAAGGGCAGAATTCCATTATAGACTTTCCAGATACAGCGCAATGTGATTTCTCGGTCGCCAAATGCATACATAAGGTGTGGAAAGGACTGTGATTTCTTGCGTTTCCATTACTTTCAGTGGTGCCAAAAGCAAACCGTACCTTACTGTTGATCAGATGATGGATTTTATCAACCTTAAGCAGAGAGATCCCCGGCTAAATGAGATACTTTACCCACCTCTGAAGCAAGAGCAGGTCCAAGTGCTGATTGAGAAGTACGAGCCCAACAGCAGCCTCGCCAAGAAAGGTAGTGTGCATCCCTCGCACCACAGGGCGGGGTCCCGGCTCCCTCTGTGACTGGGCACACTCGGGGAGGAAGCGATTCAATGTCTCTCCTGTGGACTCTCGTGTGTGTGTGTGTGTGTGTGTGTGTGTGTGTGTGTGTGTGTGTGTGTTAGCCTGATGTAGATTTTTGTTGTTGTTTTAACTTTGGTGATTTACTTGTCTAGTTCTGTCTATGCTGTAAGCCGCATAGTTTTAAGTGTCTCATCTTTTTTCCCTAAATTTACTCAGTAATTGAATGTATTTTTTTTTCTCATGCTAAATCTCATAACTAATTCGATTAGCTATTCCATTGGGGTCATGGTTTTGAAACTTCTGTAAGGCAGCCCATGAGTTTGTTTTGATGTTCTCTTTTCTTGTTTGCTTGTTTGTTTGTTTGTGTTTCCCCCCTCAAGTCTCCAAAACTAAAGAGAATATTCAGTCTGCTTTAATCATATCTTATTCTGATTTACAATAACTGATAAATCTTTCCATATGGTGAGAAAAAAAAAAACTTCTGAAAGTTGGCCTTAGAGGTTTTTTTAAATTAAATTTGGGGAGATTTAAATAAAAATCTTGGTAGAAAAAAAAGTACAAAATGACATCATACTGGCAGCTTTACGTTACCTGGAAATTATTTTTAAATATATATTTTTATGTTGGAGAAATGAATTAACAAAATATGACCATGAAGTTTCTTGCTGGATGGTCTAACTATACTAATAGCATAGTCCTCAAATAAGAGCTTTGGCGAAACCTGTACCACTGAAGCTCACTCTCCTCTAGATGAAAAGACCCTCCTTCAGAAGCCTGATCCTTCATGACTGATCTTACTGCCAATGCCTAGAGAAGCTATAGAGAAAAACCAACCACAGTGAACCAGGCATTGAGAAGAAACAAATCACATGCTAACATGCAGGCACTTCATGTAGTAACAGAAATAGCAATCACAAACCACAAATCAGGGTGGATGGCCCAAGTTTTCTCGTACATTGTACTTGTCCTGGGATCAGCTTTCTCAAAAGAAAAGGAAGCAATGCATTAAGTATATAGCAAAAAAATTGTTTTTTCTTCAGTCTGTTCATTGGGAATTTATAGGCAACTTTTTTGTCGGCCTCTCTGTGTTCTTGGTCAAGCATTTTGCCCCAATTATTAACATGACTTCCATTGTTCCCATTCAGGTGAGGTCAGTGAAAGGAAGCCACGGCCTCTTTTTTGCCTTGTCATTGGCAGGGCTGCCGTGCAAGCATGCCTAAAGATGTCCTTTTGTTTCTAAGGCCTGCTCCTTATTTTCAAGCTAGGACAACTTCCTGACTTTTCCAAGAACAGCTAACACCCAGTGGTGGAACAATTCCAGAATGACTTCTAAAATGATTAGCTCATAGCGATGTGACAAGGAAAAGCTTTTGTGAAACCAGCAGGCCTCCCTGTGGCCTCATGCCATTGCTCATGAAACCACGCCATCATGACACATAACCTCTCTACACACGAGGTTCTTCTTCCTCAAAACTGAAGAGGGAAAAGTTTTTTTCACTGATCTTTTGTGAATTTGAAATAAATAATAGACTCACTAGAAAGCATCTGGCCCATGTGATGTGATGTCCAAGTGTTAAGTCTACTCTGGATATTGAAGTGTTGAAGATTGGTTTTAATTCCTTTGCTGTGTTCCATCTAGCTGCTTTCCAGATCATAATAGGGTACCTGTGTGTTAGGCTTTCTTTTATTTCCCCCTCGACCTATAAAGTAGACCAGCTTAAGAATGTAATATTATTATAGTCTGGGAGGTGAGGTCTGATCACTTCCATAAAGCATTTGTGCTCCAGCAAAGCATCATTCCCCATAATTGTGAGGTTAGATTAGCATTACTCCACAGAAGCCACAATCAGCACACAGGAAGGATAGGTTTGTCCTATTCCACCAAGATGCATTGAGAGATGCCTGACCACTTACTAGGAGATGAACCTCTGTCACTTCATGAGACAGAAGAGATAAACAAGCAGATCTGGTTGGATGTGGATATGGCTGTCACCCTTTCCCCAGTGAGAAATTCAACTCTCCAGTAGTCAACTAGTCAAATTATAAGAAGCCTTAGTAGGCTCACTTCAACCCCAAAACCCATACACAAAAAAGAACCTCTGATAACTGTCCTATTTTAAGGGTAAAGGTGTGTCATTTGGGTTTTATTAACACATAATAGCTAATGGATTGCCATTATTACTCAAAGTAGGGAAATGGAAATGATAGGGTGCCTTTGATCATGACAATTCCCCAAAGATCTAGGGTCCCTGAAACGGAATGGCCATAAAAACTACACAAGCCAATGGCTTTGTGGGTCTTATCTCATGAACTAGAAGAGAGGTTTTTTTGTTTTGTTTTGTTTTGTTTTGATGTTAGTTTTTTTGGTTGTTTTGTCTTTTTTTTTTTTATTCATAGTTGGGAGCTTAAGGAGGGAGAGTTCCATGCTGTTTGAGTTAATCCAGCATAAAGGTTAGCCATAGTGGAGGAAACCCAACACACCAGAAAAAAAGGATACTTAGGCTTGGGCCAACATCTAAAAGTAAAGCAGAAGAGTTTTGAGCAGAACTCAGAAAATCAGGTAGCTCTCTCTTTACACACCTGGAATATTAATTATTCTTCCTGTCTAATTAGAATGGCTTAAAGTGGGTACATCTTCTTGAGAGGTGGTCCATTAGCCAAAGTATTGACCTCCTCAACTGCATTAAGTGTATAAGGATGGTGATGATCGTTTGTCTCCACCTAGATATAGATACCATTCTTTGCTATCACAGCTCTGGAGGAAGGAACTATGGACTCTAGTCCAGCTACTTCAGATCTGTAAGCATGCACAGCTGCCTGTATGTGTATTCTTTATGACTTCAGCATTTAAAAACAAAACAAACAAAAAACTGTTAATGAAAACATTTAGAGACAACAGATCAAAAGATGAAAGTTTCGATGTTGAAGACCTGTACTCATTGGACATAGTGACACAAACCTGTGATTCCCAACACTTGGGAGGCTGAGGCAGTAGGATCTCCAATTCAAGGCCAGACTGAACTCTCCAGCAAAGCCCTTTCTTAACAATCACAAGCAAAAGCAGCAACAAAGAAGGGTTTGGAGGTTTCTCCTCTTTTCAATAGCAATAGGTTATAAACATAAGTAACCTATTTCTCAAGTGCTGTTGTATCTCAAAATCATTGGACCCCTTGTCACATTTAGTTTCTTCCTTCTGCATTTGTAACAAGGTACTGAGCAGTGGCGACCCAGCCTGCAGGAGTTACACTAAGCAACCAGGGTTTGAGAGGTACTAAGGATGGGTAGAGAGCTGGAGCCCCATAGGCAAGATCCAGGGAATGTCTGAGATGAATTTGTTTTAACAGAAATGAATGGAAGATTTTTCAAGGGTAACACTTTTGTCCGTTCATGCACTCATTCAACCATCTTGATCATCCTTATATAATTATCACCAAGAAAAAATAAGACGGGACTTACGCAGTCATGCATGCTGAGTCTGAAGGACTCATCACAGGACAGACAAGTATGTCTGGACAAACAGCCCAGACAGTTGTTATTCTAAATTTCCATTAGCTATGGAGAGGAAATCTTTTTTAATGACAGCATCTATTTTTTTAATCCAGCCACTTGAGTGAGATAAGAGTGTTGATCATGAGCTGTTATATTCCAAGACATTCTGTGTGTTGCATACACAGATTATGGGAACAAAGACTATTTACTTTTTTCTTTTTTATCCACTTTAGTTTTATAGTCAATAGGAGAAGGATTTTGAGATTTAGCTGTATGGTGGAGAAATTGCAATACCTTAGAAACTAAAAGGTTGAGGTCAGGTGTGGTGGTGGATGCCTTGAAACTCAGTACTTGGGAGGGAGAGGCAAGCAGATCTCTATGAGTTCCAAGATAGCTAGGGCTATGTAGAAAGCCTGTCTCAAAAAATAGACAAAGAAAAAAGGAAAAGAAAGAAACTGAACATTTGAAATTTTATGGTAGACAATGAAAATCAAAGTTGTTAATTTGTAGTTTGTAGTTCCTAACCTGTTGTGTTTGACTTTGGAATTTCATTTCTCTAAAACCAAACAGACAAAAGCCATTTTGTCTCTTCTTTATTAAGCAAGTATGAGTCACAATTAACCTAGTACAATTTCACAAAGCATGGTTTACTTGAATGTGGTGCCTGGTTCAGAGCGGTAAGGAAATGGTTGCCTTAATTATGTGACTTTAAAGTGCGCATAAGTGCTAGGCTTGCACCTTCCTGGGAGAGCACTGCCTCACAGGAAGGAAACCCTGAAACCCAGCACTAACCCAAATAATGAGTAAGAAAATATTTAAATACATGTGGACAATTTTCAGAGAGCAAAGTCAAGACTTTGTAGTCAAATGGCTTACTCAAGACTTAATAAAGGCATATTCTTTGTGAAACCAGTTGTGACTTTAAATGATGTGTTTTTTGTACTTTTATCAATGAAAACGTGAGAAAATAGATACCAGAGTCCAATATGATGTCATAGTTCGTTTTCTCCTGCTCCTGCCATTTTGAATGTTTCCTCAGGTGTGCCCAAGAATCAATTAAGTTGGTGTTTAGCTCAATATTGATTGACAAACTAGGTCTGGTTTATCTCAGAAGGAAACCTCTGTTTTGCTTCTATAGCCTGAAAATCACAAGGTATAAAGTTAACCTTTTAGTGTGAGGCATAAGAAACATATAATTCTGTATGTAGCAAATATATATGTTAGAAATATACATAAACTATGAGTTTTAAGAGATATGTGTTTTTCTTTTATTGAAAATGAATTTCCCCCTACAATATATTCTGATTATGTTTTCCCCTGTCTCTGCTCCTCCAAGTTCTTCCTCATCTCCCCTCCCATCCTAATCCATCCCCTTCCTGTCTCTCCTTAAAAAGCAAACAGGCATTTAAGAGATCATAACAAAACAGGTAAAATATAGAAAGGTTTTTTAAAAACCAGAAAATGACAGAAGGAAAAGTTCTTAAGGAAAGGCACAGGTACAAATAGAGAAACAAACTCATTCACATACTCAGGAACCCCATAAAACTAGAAGCTATAATATATATGCAAAGGATCCATACTGTATTAACAATTAATAAAAACAACATTAAATTATATTTTTCATAAAAGAGGAAAATATTAATAAGTCATGAGTCAAAGAACCTCCAGAGATGCCCTTGTGTTCTTTTACTGTAGGTCACCTACTGCAGGGCATGAAGCTGATTCTTTTTTTTTTTTTTTTTTTTTTTTGTTGCATTTTTTTTTTTTTTTTTTATTTTTTTTATTTTTTTTATTTTTTTTTTTTAATTTTATTTTCTATATTCTATGTTTACATTCCAAAGGCTTTCCCCTTTCCCAGTTCCCACCCACCATAGTTCCCATAGTTCCTCTCCCCCCCATCTGTTCCCCAATAATTCCCCCTCCCCCCTCGGTTTCTTTACTAAACTGGAAGCAATCTTTACAGGCCCAGGGTCCTCTCCTTTCTTCTTCTTGGGAATCATTTGACTTGCTATTTGTGTCTTGAGTATTTAGGGCTTCTGTGCTCATTAATATCCACTTATCAGTGATTGCATTTCAGGTGCATTCTTTTGTGATTGGGTTAATTCACTCAGGATGATATTTTCCAGGTCTAACCATTTACCTACAAATTGCATGAATTCATTATTTTTAATTGCTGTGTAGTATTCCATTGTATAAATATACCACATTTTCTGTATCCATTCCTCCTTTGAGGGATATTTGGGCTGCTTCCAATTTCTGGCTATTATAAACAAGGCTGCTATAAACATAGTGGAGCATGTGTCCTTATTGCATGCAGGGGAATCCTCTGGGTATATGCCCAGGAGTGGTATGCCAGGGTCCTCTGGAAGTAACATGCCCAATTTTCTGAGGAACCGCCAAACTGATTTCCAGAGCGGTTTTACCATTTTGCAATCCCACCAACAGTGGAGGAGTGTTCCTCTTTCTCCACATCCTCGCCAGCACTTGTTGTCTCTTGAGTTTTTAATCTTAGCCATTCTGACTGGTGTGAGGTGGAATCTCAGGGTTGTTTTGATTTGCATTTCCCTGATGACTAATGATGTTGAACATCTTTTAAGGTGTTTCTCGGCCATCCGAATTTCTTCTGGTGAGAATTCTTTGTTTAGCTCTGTGCCCCATTTTTTGATAGGGTTATTTGGTTCTTTTCTTGCTCCTGGATTGGCAGGATCAATATAGTAAAAATGGCCATCTTGCCAAAAGCAATCTACAGATTCAATGCAATCCCCATCAAAATCCCAAATCAATTCTTCATAGATCTAGAAAGAGCAATTCTCAAATTCATCTGGAGCAACAAAAAACCCAGGATAGCTAAAACTATTCTCAACAATAAAAGGACTTCTGGGGGAATCAATATCCCTGACCTCAAGCAGTACTACAGAGCAATTGTGTTAAAAACTGCATGGTATTGGTACAGCAACAGGCAGGTAGATCAATGGAATAGGATTGAAGACCCAGAAATTAACCCACAGACTTATGGTCACTTGATCTTTGATAAAGGAGCCACAACCATCCGGTGGAAAAAAGATAGCCTTTTCAACAAATGGTGCTGGTTCAACTGGAGGTCAACATGCAGAAGAATGCGAATTGACCCACTCTTATCTCCTTGTACTAAGATCAACTCCAAGTGGATCAAGGACCTCCACATAAAACCAGACACACTGAAACTATTAGAAAAGAAACTTGGGAAGACCCTGGAGGACTTGGGCACAGGGGAAAAGTTCCTGAACAGAACACCAATAGCTTATGCTCTAAGATCAAGAATCGACAAATGGGACCTCATAAAATTACAAAGTTTCTGCAAAGCAAAGGACACTGTCAGAAGGACAAAACGGCAACCAACAAAGTGGGAAAAGATCTTCACCAACCCCACATCCGACAGAGGGCTAATATCCAATATATACAAAGAACTCAAGAAGTTAGACCGCAATGAAGCTGATTCTTAAGAATGGATTTTATTCTCAACAAAACTCCCTAAAAAAAAACTAAATTTTCATTGAGCTAGAGATGGAAGAAAGTGTCAACTTCTCCTTTCATCACAAGGACCCCATCCAGTGTAGACCTGGGCAGGTTCTGTCCATGCTGATCTAGTCTCTGTGAGTTTGTATGCACATCTATGCTGTTAACTTAGAGGGCCTTATTTTCTTGGTGTTCTCCATTCTTTCTTTCTGCTCCCCCCTCCAATGGTTTCCTGAATCCTGAAGAGATGGCTCTTATAGACATATCCCATTTAGGGCTGAGTGTCCAAGGTCTCTCATTTTCTGCATAATGTCTGGCTGTCAGTTCCTAGATTTGTTCCCATCTGCTGCAGGAGGAAGTTTTTCTGATGGTGACTGATCTATGAGTACAGCATAAAGTTATTAACAGTCCTTGTATCACTACATTATGTTATTAGTGTGGTAGTATTTACTTCTACTCTCAGTGCCTGAGCTATTTAGTCTCAGGTTCTTAGTCACACAAGCAGTATCAGATAGTGAGTTGTTCAGTTTTCATGAGTTAGTAAGCTTTCTTTTCTTGGTGATATCAAGTTTTATTCAGTGGTATTTAGATAAGATGCAAGGTGTTATTTCAATTTTCTTATATCTGTTGAAACTTCCTTTGTATCTGAGTATATGGTCAATTTTGGAGAAGTACCATGAGTTGCTGAGAAAGTATATTCTTTTATGTTTGAGTAAAATGTTCTTTAGTTATCTGCTAGGTCCATTTGGTTTATGACATCAGTTAGTTCTAGCATTTATCTGTTTAGCTTTTGTCTCCATGACCTATTGTCAAGAGTGGGGTGTTGAAGGGTCACTCTCAGTATGTGAGGGTCAATGGGCAATTTAAGCTATACTGGTGTTTCTTTTATGAAGTTGGGTACCCTTGTGCTTGGTGCATAAATGTTAAGAATTGGAATTTCCTCTAAGTAGATTTTTCCATTGATGAGTATGTAGTATCCTCCCCTATCTCTTCTAGTTATCTTTGGCTTGAAGTCTATTTTGGTACCAGCTTGCTTCTTAGGTTCATTTGCTTAGAGAATCTTTTTCCATTCTTCTCTATCCTGGGATGATGTCTATTCTTATTGTTAAGGTGTATTTCTTGGATGCAGCAGAAGAATGAACCCTGCTTCCTTCCTTCCTTTCTTTCTTCCTTTCTTTCTTTCTTCCTTCCTTCCTTCCTTCCTTCCTTCCTTCCTTCCTTCCTTTCCTTCCTTCCTTCCTTCCTTCCTTCCTTCCTTCCTTTCTTTCTTTCTTTTTTTGGTTTTTTGAGTCAGGCTTACTCTGTGTAGCCCTGGCTGTCCTGGAACTTACTCTGTAGACCAGTATGGCCTTGAACTCAGAAATCCGCCTGCCTCTGCCTCCCAAGTGTTGGGATTAAAGGCGTGCACCACTACCGCCCGGCATGGACCCTGCTTTCATAACTGTTCTGCTAGCCTATGTCTTTTTATTGGGAAATTGATGCCATTAGTGTTGAGAGTTATCAATGGGTAGTATTTGTCAATTCCTCTTATATTGTTATGGTGATCCTTTTTTTTTTCCTCTTATGATTTGCTGCCCTGGGATTATTTACTCCTTATATTTTCTTGGTGTGATTAACCTCTCCAGGTTGATATTTTCCTTGCAGCACTTTCTATAGGGGCTGAATTTGTAGATAGTGCTTAAATTTGGTTTTAGCATACAATGCCTCTAGTTTTCTTCTGCTCCTTTTCCTTCCTCATTGTCGTCGTCGTCATCATCATCATCATCATCATCATCATCATCAACAACAACAACAACATCATCTATTGTGATTGAAAGCTTTGCTGGGTATATTTGTCTGGGGTAGTGTGGTGGGTTAAATAGGAATGGCCCCCCTTAGACTCTTGTGTTTTAATGTTCCCCATAGGGAATGGCACTATTAGGAGCTATGGCCTTGTTGGAGGAAGTGTGTCATGGTAGGTGCAGGCTTTAAGGTTTCATATATATGTTCAAGCTAGTCCTAATGCAGTCAGTCTTTCCCCTGCTGCCTGCGAATCAAGATATAGAGTTCTCAGTTCCTTCTTCAGTACCATGTCTGCCTGCATGCTGCCACGCTTTCTGCCATGATGACAATGAACTAAACCTCTGAACTGTAAGCTAGCCTAAATTAAATGTTTGCCTTTATAAGAATTGCCATAGTCATGGTGTCTCTTGACAGCAATAAAACCCTAACTGATACAACAGGTGTCGGTGGTCTTTTAGAGTTTCTAGCACATTTGTCCAGGCCCTTATAGCCCTTAGCATCTCAATTCAGAAGTCAGATGTAATTCTAATCAGTTTTCCATTACTTGGTCTTTTTTCATGTAGTTTTATTATTATTATTTTTTTTTGTTCTAGTGCTTTGATTCTCATGTGCTGAGGAGAATTCTTTTCTGGTCCGCTCTTTTTGGTGTTCTTTATGCTTCTTGCTCTGTGACAGGCATCTCTTTCTTTAGGTTAGGAAAAATTTCTCCTATGATTCTGTTGAAAATATTTTCTGTGTCTTTAACCTGGGTGTAATTTTGTTTTTTCCTTCCTTTCTTTCCATTATTTTTAGATTTAGTATTTTCATATTGTCCAAGACTTTTTGGATGTTTTCTGACTAGATTTTTTTTAAGATATAACTATTTTTTACCAAAATATTAATTTTTTCTATTATGTCTTCAATGCCTGAGATTGTCTTATGTTTTTTTAATTAATATTATTATTTTTTTGTTGGTGAGACTTGCCTCTTAAGTTCTTGTTCAAGTTCCAAAATGTTTAATTTCTTGTTTTCCCTTGGTTTGGGATCTGTTAACTAATTCCATTTTTATTTTCAGGTCTTAGTTTATTCATTTTCTTCCACTGTTTTCATGGATTCCTTTAATGGATTTATTCATGGTTTTCACTTAAGGACCTCTGACATATTCATATAAAGTTCTTGTCATATATTTCAACTATGTTGCATTTCTTGGGGCCTATTATAGTAGGGTTGCTGTGCTTTGTTGGTGACAATTGGGAGACTAGCTGTTACTGAGTGTGCTTTTATGTTGATATCTAGGTATCTGGATTTGAGATTATTGTAATTCTAGGTGCTGACATCTTCTCCTGTCTTTGTTCAGTGGGTGTTTTGTTCCTTGGTTTCTATTGCCTTCTCTGTTTCTTAGGAGAGTGTGGTAGCTGTGGCTTGCTTGGTAGATCCTGCCAGATATGGTCACTGGGGGGTCCAGATATAATATGTTGCTAAGTATTTGGAGCTGACAGTTAGGAATTGGGATGGGCTACAAAGGAAGGAGAGACACAGGGGTCCACAGAAGGAAGAAAATTAGGATGCTCTATCTGTATCTCCTTATCCCCCTGGGAATGAAAGCAGAAAGGGAGGAGAGGCCACAGCAGGAAGTCTGATCTGAGCTGGGGATGGGATTGGGGCATTGGATTGCGGAGAGGAGGCAGAGTGAACATCTGAAGATCATCTACCTGCTTTCCCTGGCCTGTTGGCTCCTCTGGAAGGCTCCCAGGAGATTCCTGCTGTAGTTGATGGCTGACACAAAGGGGTGAATGAGGAGGGAAGATGGAGAAGAGCTTCATGATGCACTGGAGATGAGGAAAGAGAGAAGGGGGAGTCTTCAGCAGGCGGCCTGCTACAGAGCTGGACCTGAGCGTTAGATTTGCAAATAAGGGCGAAGAGATGAAGACCTGCTGTTAGCTTTGCTCCTCCCCTACCCTTTGAGGCCTGCTGATGCTCAGGAATTCCAGAAATATATTTAAAGTAGATTTTTAATGGTTAAATAATATATATACATGATATATATGTGAATGTTTAGTTTAGGTGGAGCTGCTTTTGGGGAAAGGCGTTTTTGATTTGTTTGTTTTGTTTGTAAGATATGATCTTTCTCATTATATATCACTTGCTAGCCTAAAACTCACCAAAGAGATGAGGATGGTATTGACTTTAAAGAATATCTGCCTTCCTCTGTATCCCAGGTTCTGGTATTAAAGGTTTCTGCTACCATGCCCAGCTCATGTGAAGGCTTTAAAGTTTTAACTAGAAGACAAAAATTAAATGAAAAGAATTAAGTGGCTAGAAGCCTGAACACTAATCCCATATACATACAGACTGTCTGAAAAATATGACACAAGGAAGTGCAAAGTATTCAGAAGACAATGGCCTTTGGTGCCCTGTTTCCCAGCAGTAGCTAGCCTGTTGGCCATATGTCCACACTGACATCTCTGCTTGGAGAGATGCATTTATTCATTACAGTCTAAGGGATTCTGTGCATTCTAAGCCAAAGGTTTGCATATTTGATTTCCAAAAAGAGAGGATTGGAATTTTGTAGTACAACATACCATTCTCAAGGGAGTTTTGTCTTTTCTTTTTTTAATGTAATGTCATATATTTTAAAATGTCCCTGTCCCAGTCACCAAATGCTTCTTCCTTGCCTAACTATGCTTGACTAGGGAATGCAGAGTGACCCTTGCCTCTCCTGAACAAGATATTCATGCGTGTTTTAGTTTGAAGACTAATGTCTTTTTAACCACTTAAACTTTTTAGGAAAAATAAATGTGAATTAAAATTACCTTGAAAACAAGACAATTACATTGATGCTTTTGATAATAGAATGCAGACCTTAGGATTCAATGGATATCCATGAATGAAAGCCAGTTGTTTTTTTTTTGTTTTGTTTTGTTTTGTTTTGTTTTGTTTTGCTTAAATTGCAAAACTGAAATAAAACAATTGAGCTTGATTCTTCTCTTACTCTTTTGTAAAGAGCACATGTTTGAGTGTGTGTGAGTGTGTGTGTGTGAGTGTGTGTGTGTGTTGAATAGTTGAACTGAAACAGCAGAACACAGTATTAGAGGGTGTTTCAAGCTTCACTCTTCTTTATCATCAAGTCTTCCTCTTAAATTACTTGTAGGCTGTACTATACAACTATATGTACTATGTTTTATAGGTACTACTTGTACTGTATGTTTTATTGCAGTTAAATTGTAAAACGGAAGGTGTGTAATTCTCTTTAATGTTTGATCAATACCTAGGGAGTTAATGATTTGAGAGATGAAAGAAACTCAAAATTATGATGCACAACATTTTGGTTTTAAACAAAGCATATGAGTTCAGGCACACAAAGCACTTTCCACAACGTAGAAACAAGGTGACATGCCCGCATCAGGAGGAATAGCTAAATTGTGCTTCCAGTATTGTTTTATTTTAAATCCCGACATAGTCCTACTATAGTGGAACATTATTAATCCCAGGAAGCAGGCAGTGTGACCAGATTCTGAGTTTTGCACATGAGATCATGCTCCTTCATTGGAAAGCAACAGATATGTAAATTGGACTGAAACACAGAAACGCGTGTTCTTATCCAACAAGCCAAGAGTCTGGGTTTGCAGTGACTTTGAGCATGTGAATCCAGCTCAAAAGATGTGACTGAGAATTGTCCCTCTTCCAATACTGCATGAGTTCACTTACGAAAACAATCTAAAAAGTGACGAATTGAGGCAGACAGTGCAGTCATAGATCCGTGAGCTGGGGAAGAGCGAACGGGAGGCATGCTGATCAGAGGGTGGCAGGATACATTTAGGAAGAGTATGCATTAGTGATGGGCTGGTGGCCATAATAAATGATAATGCACTGTTTTAAACTAGCTAAAAGAAGAGGTTATCAAGGTTCAGGGCACAGAAATAAGTACCTGAGGTGACAGGCCCGTTGATTTGTTTAAGTTTATCATTCAGCAATCTACTTGCATATCAAAATATTGCATTGCTTAGGGACCATAAGCAGTGAACGGGTCATGGGTAGCTGATGTTGTATCCTTCAGTTGTATAACTGCCAATAAGTTGCCCCCACCACGTTTATGCAAGCAACCAAAATTAACCCGGTAAGGTACAAAAACAAAAGAGGCATCAAAGTAAGAGGGGACCTCACTTCAGGAAGTAGAGTTTCAGTGGGGGAAAGAAGAGAAAACCAAGGCAAACGGTAGAGGGGATAAAAATAACCAAATATTCAGTATAAATGCATATGAAACTGTCAAATAACTTTAAAAAGACAATAACAAAAATATCAGATTCTATTCACAAATATACCATATGCAGGATCTATATGATAGCTACCAAAGCTCCAAGCTTACCAACTAAGATATCCTAATATAAAGAAATTTTCACTCCTGGCTCCATCAAAAGAGTCAGAATCCTGAGCTGACTCTAGGTTACCCAAGGCTACTCTTGAGTTAAAAAATATCACTGTCCTGGAGGACCAAATAAAATATCTAGTCATGCCGGGTGATGGTGGCGCACGCCTTTAATCCCAGCTCTTGGGAGGCAGAGGCAGGTGGATCTCTTAGTTCGAGGCCAGCCTGGTCTACAAAGTGAGTTCCAGGACAGCCAGAGCTACACAGAGAAACCCTGTCTCGAAAAAAAAAAAAAATTCAAAAACAAAAAACCTAGACATACTTGGGTCACCTGAGTCTCCCTAGGGTCACTGCAGGATTATCTATCTAAACCACATACCACGTGACTTGATAATGGATGGAAAAAGTCCTCAATGTTCAAATGAGTTGAGCTCACTAGACAAAGAAGGGATGGTTGCAAGACATTAAAAAAATAATAGAATTTTTGTTATGGTTTGAGTCTTAACATTTTAGTCCTGTTTTGCATTGCTGTTCCCCAGACAGTGGCATTATTTTAGGAGGCTGATGAACCTTTAAGAGTTAGGCCTGGGTGGAGAAGACGGGCCACTGGAAGTCACCCTTTAAAGGTCATGTCACCTCCTGCTTCCTGCCACACTCTATCTGCTTCTTGGTGTCTCACAATGTGACATACTCAACACAAGCTATTGTCATCAATTAATTGGACATTTCCACCATTCTTTCCCCATGGATGAACTGAAGCCGGACTGAAAAAAATTTCTGCCTTTAAGTTACCTATGAGAGGTAATCTCATCACAGGAAAGTAATTAATATATCCCACCAATATGTCCCACTAGAACTGGGTCAAAGATGAAATCTAGTCATCATACTTTAAACCACTTTAACCTTTTTTTGATCAACATTTCTTTCATATCTTCATCTTTGGATGGTTCCATAAAATATTGTTCAAAGAGCTAAGTAAGGTATGTGTAGCAAGGCTCTGTATATTGTCACCCACTAAACAGAGTTGACTGAACTATTAATAGGAAATTAACAATTTTTAATTGTACCGTTTATGTCCTAAACATAGAGGTTACAGATGAACATCACTGTTATATCCCTTGACAGACATAATTGCCTGTAGCAAGTTACATGTTAGAATCACTTAGTCACACAACCTGAAGAAAAAAAATCATGGTGAGACTTTGACCGAGTATTTATTTCTGGATTAATATTTTTCATAAACATTTATTTAGAATTATGATTAAGTTATAAACATAAGGATTTATACATGACTCATGACCTAAAACTTTCACTTGATTTTTACTTTAGAATTACTGTTTTCCATATAGAGTTTAAAGTTATATTTCTCTGTCACTATATCTTCTTTTCTAGAAAGAACTTATACAAGATAAGGGTGTGCTAGGAATGTAATACCAGTTAGTAGGGGGCTAGCCCAGCAAGCATAAAGCTTTGGGATTCATCCCAGCACCATATAAACCAGGGACAGTGGGGCACTCTTGTCATCCCAGCACTTGGGAAGAGGAAACAGAGGATAGAGAGTTCAGGGTCATCTATGGATACATGGGTGATCTAAGTCCAGCTGTGCTACTAGAAACACTAGCCAAAAATTTGTTGTTGTTGTTGTTGTTGTTGTTGTTGTTACTATTACTCTTACCACATGAATTCTTGAAAAATCAAAAGTCTTATCAGAGTTTAAGAAAATGTCTAGCATCATGGCAGAGTTAAGCAAGTCATGAAGGAAGCCCTCCTTGCTTGGTCCTTGGGTTGTTCTCCTGTAAAATGGGATGACTCCGAAGTTTAGTGATATAGGTGTTCCTCTCATTTCCCTTGGCACACACTGTCCAACCCTAGCCAGCAGCATCCTCCACAATACTCCAGCACTTTCTCTCAGTCCAGCCATAGCCATCCTGAAATCCCTGGGAACTATAGCTGGAAGTGCCTGCCCTGCCTTCTCCTAGCATCTTCCCTGGGACTGTTCATGATGTTTGCACCAGGGATTCTTGTCATTGAGGAGCTTAGCCATTTAGCACTTAACTCTCAGATCACAGAATAAGTGGGTAAGAAAGAAGCGCTCCATGACTGAGGCTCCTCCTATTCTCCCTCTTGCCCCCAGCTACTCTAGAGTCCTATGTGGGCTGTCCCCACAGCAATTCTTAGAAAAGAGATATAGTGCTGGTGTTATATATAAGCATTGTGTCTATAGCCATGATTCTCAAATTTGCCCTTGCCAGAGCACTGCTTTGTCTGGGTTTCTTCTAACAATGTATTACAAGAAAAGCAGTGTGTAGAGGGAATAAAACTGCCGAAAGCCCTGTTAGGGTTACAATAGGAGCGAGTGTGTCCTAGAAGGGAGTGGTGACAGCCCTCCCTTCCCCTTGCATCTTCTGCAGTCCACTGCCTGCTCCTGCTGGCACTGTGGGTCACATGCCAGGAGGTACAAGATGTTCAGTTGTAAAACTGCTCATCCAGAGGAAATATTGACCAGTTTAAAGATCTGCCTCACAATTAAGGTGTGTGCACAGATTACTCGCACAGCACCTGAGGGGATGGCAAAACTGAAATGAAGGACCGAAGCCAACTTCTCCCAAGACAAAGTCAAACGAAAACTATATATATGCCTTAGCTAATTCTTTCATGCCTTAATTTACTGCACCGAGGAAGCTGCTGAAAGCTCCTCTAGCATTGTATTGATTAGAATCCTATTTAAATTCTACCTATTGACTTTCTAACCCCCTGTGGAAGGTTAGGAAGAATGGCACTGTCCTTCCTGTGTGCATTGAAAACGGCTCTTCACTCAGAGACTCTGATCTTCACAGAACTCTCTAAAGTATTTGAAATGAGCAAAGAATGGGGGGAAAACAAAGACAAAAACAAATAAATGGACTAAGACCCTTGTTTTCCTAGAACAGACCTGATGGGCCTGCTGTTGCCTGGCAGATCAGGTAACTTCCAGCACCTCCTTCTCTTGATGCTTTTCCTTCATTCCCAGAAGGTCTGGATGAAGAGGGGAAGCAGAGGCCTAGCCCAGGAAGCCTGTGTTTTCCTCCTCTGGCCTTCCCTTTGATGACCTCAGTGTTCGCTCAGCGGCTAGACACTAGCCAGAAACTCACAGCCTTGTCGTGTCACAACAAAAATTCCTTTTGTTCAGAAAATAGCCATGCAGGAAATGTGAAAATAGTAAAAGGCGAAGACAAATGATAGCCTCCCACAGCTAAATGATAGCCTCAAGGGAAGGGAAGGGAAGGGACCCTGGTAGGCCAAGACACCTACAGTGTGCTGTGTCATCTGGCTTCTTCCCTCATTACAAAAACCTTCCTACGATGCCCTGCAGTTTCATGTGTGAAGTATTGAGACTGTGCAAATAGTTCTTTTCCCTTCCACCAAGCTTACCATCAGAACACGGTAATGTCAGCCCCTGCTGTTACACCTCCCACCTTTCACCTGTAGATAGATGGGACTCTGTTTCAGCTGCAGATAGAAGGCTCTGTTTTCACTGTTCAGTAAGAGCAACAGCCAGGCAAGTTGACCTGTGCTAAGCCACAGGCAGTTTATCCCCAGCACTGCAATCCCCAGAGTGTCATGCACACCAAATAAGAGGAACACACACTGAAAGTATGGAACCGACAAGTCATGATATGGTGGTTCAATATGCTTGGCCCATGGAGTGCTACTATTAGGAGGTGTGGCCTTGTTGAAATGGCCTTGTTGGAGGAAGTATGTCAATGTGGGGGTTGGGCAATGAGACCCTTCTAACCACATGAGAGCCAGTCTCCTCCTAGTGGCCTTTGGATGAAGAGATAAAACTCTCAGCTCCTCCTGCACCATGCCTGCCTGGACACTGTCATCCTTCCACCTTGAGAGTAATGGACTGAACCTCTGAATCTGTAGTCCAGCTCCAATTACATGTTGTCCTTTCTAAGCATTGCCTTGGTCATGTTGTCTGTTCACAGCAGTAAAACCCTAACTAAGACACATGATCACAAGGAAAAAAGACTGGATGCTTCATGTTAACACACAACGGAGGAACTAGATGGCTATCGAGTGGAAGCCAGAGAAAACTGAGGCGTTCTTTAAGGGACTTCGGCAATTCTGGGACTTCTCAGAAACTTCTGAGCCTTTTCAGTATCTAGAATTCCAGTTGTAAATATATATATATATATATATATATGTATATATATATATATATATATAATCTCCAGGATTAGGAACAAGCCTTAATTTTGGACAATAGACAAAATCAACCATGTTACCTAATACTGCAGCTAACATGTAGAAAATGAGCCAAAGATGTTACATATTCATGTTGCTATATATCCTTTTTCCACATCCTTAGGTGCTAACTCTGAAAAAAAAATTGGAGTCCAAAAACACTTGAAATATAATCCTTGAAAGCAGTAGAAAGGCCACAGGACTGAGAAGGAAGAGGAAAAGGCAGCCCAGAGAAGGCTCTGTTTTCACTGTGCACAAGCAGAGCCTCTAGTGGGTCAAGCATTGTATTAATATGTTGGGCATCCATCGTCTACCTTGTCTGAGGATGCTCTAGGGAAGTCCTAACTTCCAGGGACTCCCCAGGAAGGCATCAAGTAGAGAGGTGCAAATGGAAGTCGAATCATATTTCCTCCTACATACTGATAGCACCTACTACAGTCTCCCTACCAGCAAATGTTTACCCTGATTGCAGTAATTTAAAAGAATTTGGATACTTAGGAGGCTAACATCGGAAATCTCAACTCTGTGGACTGCCTGGGAAGTTTTAGAAGCACAGTCTCAAATGTAAAATGGTATCTGGGTGGTGATGCCCAGGGGTAAAGCATTTAACTAGCATATCTGCACCCTAAGACTGATCCTAAGTACAGAAGAAAACAAGCAAGCCAATCTCCAACTACTCAAAAAAAGAGTTCCTCCGTGATCCAGGATATCCATATGGCTGCTTCCTTTACCAGATACCTAATGCCATGTCACAGACATTTTGATGTTAAAACCATGTACTGTGCATCTAACTTAAGAACTGCCGAAACTGGTTATAGTGGCAAAGACTTACAATACCAGGATGATCTGAAAGCTTTGGAGGAGAAAGGTGTCATTTCCTGCTTGTGCTTCCAGAAGTATGCAGATCAGGGTTCCCATGATGGATGGACAGTCTCATGACACTCGAAATGATAGGATGGTTCTATGTTCCTTCTCAGACAGCTTGGGAGAAAACACAGCTGGGACTGCCTTTGTGCAGAGAGTGCAGAGAGTGAAGGCTTTGCCTCTGTAAAGTCAGCATCCATTTGACTTAGACGTCATGGTCAAGGATCTAAAAGACTTTGCCTTCATTGTGTAGTGGTCAGAATCAGAACAGTGCAGCAAAAAAGTGCACTCATGAAATGCAGTAGACCTTAGTCCCTGCCCTCTGAGAACCTCTGTTCAGAGGGTAGATCTGCACCCAGACAATCCTAGACTCCACCCTCAAATCTAAGTAAGGCTGTATTTTAAAAGGAAAAGGGACTGTGGTGATGATGACCTCAGGGTGCATGCCTAGCATACATGGGAGAGAGGAGGGCGTTGCTTGAACTAGAGGAAAAATGGAGACTAAGAAAGTTTCCTTCTTTGTTTTGTTCTTTTGGAGGGTGTTTGTTAAGGGACAAAGTTCTACCATAGAACTTTATAGAACTATATAACTCCAGGCTGGCCTGGAGCCTGCTGTGTAGCACAGCTGAACTCAGCTTTATAGCAATCCTCCTGCCTCCACCTCCCAGCTACTGAGATTACAAGCATGAGCCAACACAACTAGCTTTTAAACAAGAGGCCCAATCTAGACTGTCATTATCTCTCCTTGTCAATTTAAATAGGCAGAGAAGTCCTCTTTAGGTCAAAGCGAAAGCCTCTTTGACTTGTAAAACAGACCCATGAGGAGTAAACAGATTCACAAATGTGAGAAGGGAAAGTGTTGAATCAAAGTTAGGTGCTATCATTAAGAACTTTCACACCAACCACAGCAACAAGTACAACTTAAGAAACTGAGAAAACTGCAGAGCCACAGAGAGCTGTGGCAGCAGGGACAGGGACTGACCCATGGGGAGGCTCTTGAGCCAGCAAATAAGCGTTCGATGGGCATCACCATGCCATGCCTTAGCTTGTATTTCTTTACAGTATAGACCAGGTTTTATAGTCTACAATGCATAGAATAGATGATCCTTCAAATTTAGAACAAAATAATAATGCATGAGAACATGTGTAGAACACGTTAAATACAGGATTGGGAAATCTGGATCACAATAAAAAAGCCAAAATTTTTCATCTATTATATAGAAACCAAGGTAGTTGACATATGCTATAGGAAAATCCGTGCCCAAGCAGAAAAATAAAAGAGGAACATGTAATGATTATTTCCGAAAGCAGGCAAATGGATTTGGGTGAGCCATCTCAGTGCCATCTGCACGTCTCTCCCTGAGAGGAGCTAGCAGAATCCTCAAGGGTCATAGCACCAGGAATAAACATAAGCCAAGAAATAGTGTCTCGCTGCTGAGCTTGGAAGTGATTTAAGGGTGTTAAGCCCTTGGGCAGGAAGTGTTTCAGCGACCTCTGCTATCATTACACAGAGAGTGAGGCTTGAATGATGATGAATGGTTTTTCATCCACCTAATCCCAGTGACATCCAAATATATGAGTGCCAGATCCTGCCTAATTGGCATTTGGCATGACAGAATGTGGTTGGTGCCCATGCTAACTGGCAGACACATTGTCCAGTTCTCCCATCTCAGCTGTGCGGTGATACATGTGCACCATCTGTCTTCCAAGGCAGAATTTCCCAGGGCTAAACTGCTTTGAAGATATTTGCACGCATTTGACTTTTCTTACCCTTTAAAGGCTAACCTGCATACTTTCTGCAAACCCCACTAACAATGTCACCTCGTGCTTAGCATTTCAAAAGCATTACAATATTGGCGTAACACATTTTCTATTGTATTTTACTTTTCCTCTCCTAGATGTGAGATTCAGAGGTTGAAGAAAGAAAATGCTGGAGGCCTCCTCTAAATTGCACACAGAGATTAGAACATAAATTAAGTCTGGAAAGGAATTTTGGGCCTTGATAGACAAATTCAAATCAAAGACCCTAATCCTCACGCCTCTGCCAGATGGGTCATTTATCTGCCAGAGCCCAGCTTCTTCTAACAAAAGGATTAAAGTAACACATTTTAGAGAGATAAGTAAATCATGGGAAAGACTCTTTTCCTGGTCACACTCAGGGCTATTTTTAGGACTGATGCAGCATAGGCAGATTAAGGCCAACTGTCTATACAGCAAAATGTCCCATTTTTCCATAGTCCGTGGCTCTTACTTAGGACAGTGCTAAGAGAGATGAGTGGATAGATACGATCAGCTTCAGTCAGCTCTCTCTTTTCATGGTCCAGCATGGGCTCCTGGTCCAGCCTTCACACTTGCCACTCAAGTTTCCCTCGCAGCCTCTGTCTACTGAGCTGAAAATGAATCGCTCTCTCAGAGTGGTAGATAGTTCGTTTTATCGCCACTATTTTTTATGGTTTATTCTGTTACTAGACCATGGCCTGTGTCTTCCACAGCAGTACAACACAATCTGTCCACCCAAGGCACAAATCCTCCGTGTTCTAGGCTGTCTTGAGCAAGCTCCTTTCTGTGGATTTTCACTCTGCAAAAAGAGGCATACACGTTTTCCCCCTTGCACAGTGACGGGGGGCATGGGCTGAGTTCATTCTGCATAGGGCAAGAAGCATGAAAGATTTGTTAAGCAGCACACGAGAAACAGATCAAACCGATGAGCCCATTCAAAGGCAAGCCTTCCTCATTCGCGATCCTGCCTGTGGTTACATATTAGATTTTCTGTCAAGTCACAACCCATTATCTAAAAAGAAAATTCACACATATATACATGACAGCTCTCTCTCTCTCTCTCTCTCTCTCTCTCTCTCTCTCTCTTTCTCTCTCTCTCTCTCTCAACTCCTAGTTTACAAACAACTCCACACCTGTTGTTAAGGCCATGAGGGGACATTTCCTGGGTAGATGTCTCATTAGTTCCTTATGCTCTTGCTGTGACAAAATATCTGACAAAAGCAGCTTAAGGAAGGAAGGGTTCGTTCCGGCTCACAGTTTGAGGGTTCTCTCTGTCGCAGTGAGGAAGGTGTGGT
Organism: Apodemus agrarius; assembly: GCA_964023405.1. Lineage (NCBI taxonomy): Eukaryota > Metazoa > Chordata > Mammalia > Rodentia > Muridae > Apodemus > Apodemus agrarius. Next base: position 45,310,780 of record OZ030008.1, on the reverse strand, counting down.
ACCTCTAGCTGCTGTTGCAGGAGCGTGAGACAGCTGCCCACAATCCACCCAGCATCAGAAAGCAGAGAGATGACTGCCAGCCTCAGCTCCCTTTGTCCTTCTCCCCTTTGCATTCAGTACAGAATTCCATCCCGTGGAATGATGCCACCCACACTCAGGGTGGGACCTCCTTCCTTAGTTAAGTTTCTATGTGAATACTCTCACATACATAACCAGATGTGAGTTCCCTATGTGATATTTTTTTAAAACCCAGTAAAATTGACAGTGAAGGCTAATCATCACAAGTCCATCACTTGTCAAATTGATACCTTAAAATCCTAATATTCCACTTCTGGTCGTCAAGTCTCATGCCTGTCGGGACAAAGCAAAATGAATTCAGCCCAACTTCAAAAGTCTCTATGGTCTTTAACGGTTTCGGTACCGTTTAAAAGTCCATAGTGGTGTGGTGTTGGCCAGGCATGGTGTTGCACGCCTTTAATCCTGGCGCTTGGGAGGCAGAGGCCGGTGGGTTTCTAAGCTTGAGTACAGTCTCCACTCCAACTCTCTGAGCATTCTGGTCTTCCCCACTCCCGCCAGAAGAGCCCACTGAACTCTATTGACAACCCAGCATTCCAAATTCAACATTCCTTCTACAAATCACAAAAATAACCCCAGCCCTGGTACTTATTTTCTGTATTCATGACTTTTTTTCTTTTTTGTGTGACAAAGTGCCTGTCAAGGGCAGCGTGATGAAGAGTTTGTTTTGGTGTACAGTTTAACTGTCTAGTTTGTCATGGCTGGGGAGAGGTGGTGGGTCTTCCAGCCTAGCGGTGGAGCCAGGAGCGCGAAGCAGCCCTTTGCCCTGAGGACTATCAGGAAACGAGCTGAGATGAACTCTGGAGCTCACCTCACTTTTTTTCTCTCTTCCCCTTTTCCTGGTGTCTGGGCCCATGGAAAGATGCCCCAGATTCATGTGATCCTCCCTCAAGAGTTAAATTTCCACGGGAGCACCTCACACTCAGACATGTCTCTTGTAGAGTAGCTGACTGTGAAAATTAACAATCAGAAGCCAGGTATGGTAGCACTTGCCTTTAATCCTAGTGCCTAGGCAGAGGCAGGCAGATAATTGTGAGTTCTAGGCCAGCCTCATCTGCATAGCAAGTTTCAAGACTTCCTGGGCTACATAGAAAGACCATGTCTCAAAAAAATATGATAACAATCAGAGCATGTCCTTTTTTTTTTTTTTTTTCAAAATGTGTATTTAGTGAAAGATGACCAAAGGACTCTCTGGGTACCTAACTAATGTGCCATGCATTCAGTTTAGAGATTAGCTTTTAGTCATGAGCCATATATTTCCTTCATTACTGGATCATCTCGTTTATGCCAAGTATAATGGGAATATGGTATTAGACTCATTGCTGTGCTCAGGATTTTTTATTATAAATAAGAGGCAGCCACTTATGCTATGTGGTTCTTACTGAAAGTCATGAGTAAGCTTCTAAGTAGAAGATTGAAGCCTATGGATTTATTTCAAATATGCTTTTTGCTTCTGACTTGAATAGGATATTCTGCTAGAGCAAAAGTCATTAAGAGTGTGCACTGATAGATCCATAGTTTGTAGTCCACGAGCAGTGCAATGGAGTGCACCAAACTTTGACCAGATAAGGACTAGTTTACCATATTCTCAATTGTCCTAGATCCTGTTTTCTGGTCTGTTTTGGTGTCTTTGGATACCAGCCTGTGTGGATTTCTTATATTCCAAAGAAGGAAGCTTTGGTATAACGGTATCCATAAAACCAAGCAGACCATGTATCGTTGTAGATATCCATCCCTTTACAAAGGCAAAGGGTTTGTTGTTATCTGTTTTTTTTTTTTAAGGTCAAAGGATCAGGCTTCTGGAAGATAATAAAGAAAATACGCAGCTGCACTAGGACTTAGTATACAAATGAGTTCACAGCCCTAGAATTTGCCCTCCCTGGAAATATACATATGAGTATACATATTCATATATATTTGGATATACTCTTCAACAGTGTTTGGAACTCAAACTGTAACTTGACATGGGAGATTTAGGAAATCTAATTATAACTGTGCACATGATTTACAGATTGATGTCACAAGCCATCATGCAGAAAGACGGACATTAAGGACCAGCTTGATTCATTCATCACTCTGTTAGAAACTCATAGTTGACAGCATCTTTCATACCCTACAATAACTGTTGTATAAAAACATCCCTGTGAGGTTGGCAAGGGAAGTCATGAGGCCCGAGCAATTTCCCAATTGCATGGTCAGACCCTGTCTGCCCTTCTGATTGTACTCTTTCGGGGAAAGGGGAAATCATTTGGAATGTAAACAAAGAATATAGGAAAAAAAAGAGAGAGAGAGGAAACACAGCCAGGTACCTCATTGACAAATTATCCATACACTGCCACCTATCGTGATATGTTTGTAACTGCACGTTCTCACTGCAAAAAGAAAAAGGAAAGGAATGGCCACAGTAAGTTCCTGACAAAATAGATGTTTGGGGGTGGGGGTTGTTATTTTTAATCCATTTCATATGAATCTATAATTATTAAAATTCATTTAATCTAAGATAATTAATTTTATCTAAAAATACTAGAAAGTACATATCATAGTAAAAACATAGAACATCAAGATAAACATAATGGGATGGACATGTTTTTCTAATTATGCTGCCTTCGGTCCACACTAAAACTGCATTAAGAGATGTGATCTGGAAAGGGTTTGAACTAAGAAGATAACAATTATCTCAGAAAGGTGGCCATGTATTTACAACTGTAATAGATCTAAGGAACTGATCATTGATCAACCAAGTGGCATGCTGGGAATCACCCTGATTTATTACATAGAAACTGTAAAAGTCACAGGACTTGAAGATGCTGTGTTCCTCCAGATGTAGGCGTGACAAAACAGAATATGATGGGGTTTTGGCAGCTGTTGAAATATATGTCAGAATCCCTATCTGAGAGAAGAACAGACTAAGTAACGATAACACAGAATACATGCAGGCAAAGCAACCATTTTGAAAATAAGATCACAGACTGCAACACATAGAGATAGGTTCTCCCTACATTTGGCCTACACTATCCATTTATGGTGCAGAAGATGAGACGGGGAAACCTGAAGATGAGGGGTCACTCCTGGAGAGACAAAGGCAGATTCTTCTGAAGCGAATCCTCCTCAGCTGCAGGGTACTTAAAGCCATTCACCAAAATTCATTAAAGTAACCCAGTGAATGGTTTTGTTCTGCTGATTAGAAAATATAGATAGATAATAGTTACTTGGTATGTCCTTTTAAAGTAGAAATAAGGGAGAAAGTAAAAACAAAAAAGATAAATATATGGCAAGAATTCATTAAATATATATATATATATATAATTTTATCCTTAGAAGAGTAACAATATATATTCATCCTTCAAGTAAGAGCAGATGTCATTTTTAAAAGAAATGTCAGCTATAAAATAGCTTTTGAATATTAATAAGACCATGGTGGAAACACAACACTAAAAAAGGAGGTGGGAATAAAACTAAAGAAATAGCTAAGGGTCAAACAAACATGCAAGAAATTGTGTAAATATATATATATATATATATATATATATATATATGTATATGCATATATGTATATATGTGTGTCTGTATACATATATATATATATTTAAGATGACTAAAAGTTTTAAATCTGAGAAATGTTCTAAAAAGAAGAAAATATCATAAAATACATTTATGAAATTTATCCCAAATAGGCTAATAACTTTTATACCCAACCAAAGCAGAGGGTGAAGACAAAACCATATCAAGAAAAATCATTGTGTGCTCGCTTCGGCAGCACATATACTAAAATTGGAACGATACAGAGAAGATTAGCATGGCCCCTCCGCAAGGATGACACGCAAATTCGTGAAGCGTTCCATATTTTTATGTCTGGAAGTAATAATTACTATTCCTTAATATCTCTTAACATCAATGGACTCAATTCCCCAATAAAAAGACATAGATTAACAGACTGGATACGGAAACAGGACCCTACATTTTGCTGCTTACAGGAAACACATCTCAGTGTTAAAGACAAACACTGCCTTAGAGTAAAAGGCTGGAAGACAATTTTACAAGCAAATGGTCTCAGGAAACAAGCTGAAGTAGCCATTCTAATATCAGATAAAATTGACTTCCAACCTAAAATCATCAAAAGAGACTCAGAAGGTCACTTCTTGCTGGCCAAAGGGAAAATCCACCAAGAAGAGCTCTCAATACTGGACATCTATGCTCCAAATGCAAGGGCACCCTCATTCGTAAAAGAAACCTTACTAAAGCTTAAAGCACACATTACACCTAACACAATAATTGTGGGTGACTTCAACACTCCATTCTCCTCAATGGACCGATCAGGAAAGCAGAAACTAAACAGGGACACAGTGAAACTAATTGAAACTCTGGACCAATTGGATTTAACAGATATATATAGAACATTTCATCCTAAAGCTAAAGAATATACCTTTTTCTCAGCTCCACATGGTACCTTCTCCAAAATAGACCATATAATTGGTCACAAGACAGATGTCAACAAATACAAGAAGATCGAGCTAATCCCATGCCTCCTATCAGATCACCATGGAGTAAGAGTGGTCTTCAATAGCAACAAAAACAACAGAAAGCCCACATACACATGGAAACTAAACAATACTCTACTCAATGACACCTTGGTCAAGGACGAAATAAAAAAAGAAATCAAAGACTTTTTAGAATTCAATGAAAATGAAGGTACAACCTACCCAAATCTATGGGACACAATGAAAGCAGTGCTAAGAGGAAAACTCATAGCTCTAAGTGCATCAAAAAAGAAACTGGAGAGAGCATACACTAGCAGCTTAACGGCACACCTTAAAGCCCTGGAAGAAAAACAAGTTAATTCACCCAGCAGGAGTAGAAGACAAGAAATCATCAAACTCAGGGCTGAAATCAATCAAATAGAAACAAAGTAAACCATACAAAGAATCAACAAGACCAGGAGATGGTTCTTTGAGAAAATCAACAAGATAGATAAACTCCTAGCCAGACTAACCAAAGGACACAGAGACAGTATACAAATTAACAAAATTAGAAATGAAAAGGGAGACATAACAACAGAAACTGAGGAAATTCAAAAGATCATCAGATCCTACTACAAAGGTCTATACTCAAAACAACTGGAGAATCTAGAGGAAAGGACAATTTCCTAGACAGATACCAAATACCAAAATTAAATCAGCATCAAATAGACCAGCTAAATAGTCCCATAACCCCTAAAGAAATAGAAGGGGTTATAGAAAGCCTCCCAACCAAGAAAAGTACGGGACCAGATGGTTTTAGTGCAGAATTCTACCAGACCTTCAAAGAAGACTTAACACCAATACTTTTCAAACTATTCCAAAAAATAGAGACAGAAGGGATACTGCCCAACTCATTCTTTGAAGCCACAATCAGGCTAATACCTAAACCACAAAACGATCCAACAAAGAAAGAGAAGTACAGGCCAATTTCTCTTATGAATATCTATGCAAAAATACTAAATAAAATTCTTGCCAACTCAACCCAAGAGCACATCAAAAACGATCATTCACCATGATCAAGTAGGCTTCATCCCAGGGATGCAGGGATGGTTCAACATATGGAAATCCATCAATGTAATCCACTATATAAACAAACTAAAAGAAAAAAAACCACATGGTCATCTCATTAGATGCTGAAAAAGCATTCGACAAAATTCAGCATCCTTTCATGCTAAAAGTCTTGGAAAGAGCAGGAATTCAAGGCCCATACCTAAACATAGTAAAAGCAATCTACAGCAAACCAGTAGCCAACATCAAAATAAATGGAGAGAAACTTGAAGCAATCCCACTAAAATCAGGGACTAGACAAGGCTGGCCTCTCTCTCCATATCTTTTCAATATAGTACTTGAAGTTCTAGCGAGAGCAATTAGACAACATAAGGAAGTCAAAGAGATACAGATTGGAAAGGAAGAAGTCAAACTATCATTATTTGCAGATGATATGATAGTTTACTTAAGTGACCCAAAAAAACTCCACCAGAGAACTTCTACAGCTGATAAACAACTTCAGCAAAGTGGCTGGTTATAAAATTAACTCAAGCAAATCAGTAGCCTTCTTGTACTCAAAGGACAAGCAGGCTGAGAAAGAAGTTAGGGAAATAACACCCTTCACAATAGCCACAAACAACATAAAGTACCTTGGCGTAACTCTAACCAAACAAGCGAAAGATCTGTATGACAGGAACTTCAAGTCCTTGAAGAAAGAAATCGAAGAAAACCTCAGAAGATGGAAAAATATTTCTTGCTCCTGGATTGGCAGGATCAATATAGTAAAAATGGCCATCTTACCAAAAGCAATATACAGATTCAATGCAATCCCCATCAAAATCCCAACTCAATTCTTTATAAATCTAGAAAGAGCAATTCTCAAATTCATCTGGAGCAACAAAAAACCCAGGATAGCTAAAACTATTCTCAACAATAAAAGGACTTCTGGGGGAATCAATATCCCTGACCTTAAACAGTACTACAGAGCAATTGTGTTAAAAACTGCATGGTATTGGTACAGCAACAGGCAAGCAGATCAATGGAATAGGATTGAAGACCCAGAAATTAACCCACAGACTTATGGTCACTTGATCTTTGATAAAGGAGCCACAACCATCCAGTGGAAAAAAGATAGTCTTTTCAACAAATGGTGCTGGTTCAACTGGAGGTCAACATGCAGAAGAATGCGAATTGACCCACTCTTATCTCCTTGCACTAAGATCAACTCCAAGTGGATCAAGGACCTCCACATAAAACCAGACACACTGAAACTATTAGGAAAGAAACTTGGGAAGACCCTGGAGGACATAGGCACAGGGGGAAAGTTCCTGAACAGAACACCAATAGCTTATGCACTAAGATCAAGAATTGACAAATGGGACCTCATAAAATTACAAAGTTTCTGCAAGGCAAAGGAAACTGTCAGAAGGACAAAATGACAACCAACAAAGTGGGAAAAGATCTTCACCAACCCCACATCCGACAGAGGGCTAATATCCAATATATACAAAGAACTCAAGAAGTTAGACCCCAAAGAACCAAATAACCCTATCAAAAAATGGGGTACAGAGCTAAACAAAGAATTTTCACCAGAAGAAATTCGGATGGCTGAGAAACACCTTAAGAGATGTTCAAAATCGTTAGTCATCAGAGAAATGCAAATCAAAACAACCCTGAGATTCCACCTCACACCAGTCAGAATGGCTAAGATTAAAAACTCAAGAGATGACAAATGCTGGCGAGGATGTGGAGAAAGAGGAACATTCCTCCACTGTTGGTGGGATTGCAAAATGGTAAAACTGCTCTGGAAATCAGTGTGGCGGTTCCTCAGAAAATTGGGCATGTTCCTTCCAGAGGACCCTGGCATACCACTCCTGGGCATATACCCAGAGGATTCCCCTGCATACAATAAAGACACATGCTCCACTATGTTTATAGCAGCCTTGTTTATAATAGCCAGAAATTGGAAGGAGCCCAAATATCCCTCAAAGGAGGAATGGATACAGAAAATGTGGTATATTTATACAATGGAATACTACTCAGCAATTAAAAATAATGAATTCATGCAATTTGTAGGTAAATGGTTAGACCTGGAAAATATCATCCTGAGTGAGCTAACCCAATCACAAAAGAATACACATGAAATGCAATCACTGATAAGTGGATATTAATGAGCCCAGAAGCCCTAAATACTCAAGGCACAATTAGCAAGTCAAATGATTCCCAAGAAGAAAGGAGAGGACCCTGGGCCTGGAAAGATTGGATCCAGTTTTGTAGAGAAACTGTGGGGGGAGGGGGAGTGATTGGGGAATAGTTGGGGGGGAGAGGAACTATGGGACATAGGGAGGGGGGAACTGGGAAAGGGGAAAGCCTTTGGAATGTAAACATAGAATATAGAAAATTTTAAAAAATTTTAAAAAATTAAAAAAAAAGAATGTAATTGCAAAAAAAAAAAGAAAGAAAAATCATTGTGAGATTTTCATAAATTGGAGCCAAATATACTGAAAATGTCTAGATAGACAAAAGTGAAATAGGACACATAACTGTTTTTACAATGATGAATTTGAAAGATTTCAATATTTCCAACAACCATGCTGGAAATAAAAAGACAATGAAAGCAACTTTATGAAAGCAAATTAGAACTTCTACTAAGAGTGCTCTACTCAGCCTAGCTGGGAAGGATGCATTCAAGTGAATGGGACCCATTTTCAGACATGCAGATTCCGGGAAATTCAACACTCTTAAATCTTTCCACAGGAAACTATGGGCTACAACTAAAACTAAAATGAAAACTACATCCATGAGTGAGCAAGCATAGCATGCAAGAACAATAGAGATAGGAATAAGCTAGAGGTGAAAGCAATAAGAATCCATCAGATTCCATTACAGTAGATCAGATGGCGCCCAGAAGGACGTCAAGACATCACAACTGAAACCGCTTGCATTTGAACACATTACAGTGAGATCCAGGATGCTGGTGGACAGTGTGAAGTTGTCCTGGAGTTACGTGCAAAGAAATTAGCAAATGATAAATAGGACACTTATTAAACTCAAGGGAAGTAAGGAAGTTAGAAATTGTGCAAGTTTATTGTTGGGTTACTGCACGACTTGGCTCTGATTAGGGTAGATAGTCATGTGTAAGATCAGCGTTGGCTGCAGTGACCTCATATGTGCTAGGGGAGTACATATAAGAAAGAATGGTGCCCTCTTCTTTCATGATGAGAAATTTATAAAAAGTATAAACAAGAAAATTGTTTTGGGAATTAGAAGTAAGGAGACATAGAAACATGAGCTGGAACATTAGCAAGTCTTAGCTCCAAATCAATGAGTAATTGAATGTTTGTTTGTTTTTTGTTTTTTGTTTTTGTTTTGGGGGGTTGTTTGTTTGTTTGTTTGTTTTTCCAGACAGGGCTTCTCCGTGTAGCCCTGACTGCCCTGGAACTCACTCTGTAGACCAGGCTAGCCTTGAACTTAGAAATCTAGAAATCTGCCTGCCTCTGCCTCCCAAGTGCTGGAATTAAAGGCATGAGCCCCCACTGCCTGGCTTATTTCTTGTTTCATTGCCCTGAGACAAGTCACTTTCAGAAAGCATCTTTAGAGATGCTATATATTGAGAAGTCCACTCTTGGCTTCCAGAGTATTCTCATCTTGTCCTCCCCCCTTTGGAATTTCATGTGTGCATCAAAAGCAAATTATGCTCATGACTTCATGGTACTCCTTGGAGATCCTGTTCACTCTCTATCCTTGGCGCCTTTTCATGTCTTCTTCCTAAGCTCAGTCTGCTAGTAATCAAAACAGCCAGACCTGATAAGCAGAATTGTGGCCATGTTTTTATGGATCTTTTTGTGTATATGAGTGTTTTTTGCCTGTATGTATGTTGGTACACATCCTTGTCTGGTGCCTATGAAGGCTAGAAGAAAGCATTGGATCCCCTGGAACTGGAGTTACTGATGGTTGTGAGTTGGCCTGTGAGTCCTGGAAATGAAATCTGCAAGAGCAACAGTGCTCTTAACCATGGAACATCTCTCTAGCCCCAAATATTTTGGAAGGCAAAAAGCTGGTGGATACATCCCTGGTTCCTGCCAACAAAGACACATAGAAATGGGCTCTTGATAAAAATATTTAATGAGAGACAAGAGCAAAGAGGATCCTAGAGACCATGTTAATTCAAGATTTTTTACTCTTCTTGGATATATTTGACGTGCGAATATCTTTTTCTAGATGCCTGGAACAGAAGAGTCACTCCAGAAAGTTCTGTTAGAAATAGTCTATGTAAGTTAATAAGACTCTGATATTGGATAATCAGTCAAAGAGCTCTTCTAAATTATTATTTTCCATGCTCCAGAGTTCCTCTTCATGAGCACAAACCCTCTTCCTTTTCCATTGTCCCTCAAGGCCTATGGCATAGCCTCAGACTGTGCCTTTACCCTGGAACTCCTTCAGGGCCTTTCCATATATTATGTGGATGACCTACACACAGCTGAGTGACACATTGCTGTGTGTCAGAGCACCCCTAGAAGATGTCAGAATGCCACGAATAAGCTTTTAGTTTGGGTCTTCCTGATCCTACAGGAAGCTATCAACAGAATGACAACCACTGTCTGTCCCAAGGGCAAGAAGGGGCCAAATAGAGGGAGAGTGTGGAGCATGGCCATGACCTCAGTGCAAAACCACATGACATTTTAGAGTTTATGGCAAATATGTTGCTGGATAAAAATGACCAGACGTTGAAATGGCCCTTGGGAACCATCATGTGGTCGTCACTTTCCTCTGGGGTCTCTTTAAAGATGGTTCCTCTGTAGTGAAGCCTGGTCTGTTCTCCCTTTTGAGAATCAGTTTCTTTTTCCACTGAACACAGTGAATGCTGGGTTTCTTCTGAAGAGCTTCATAGAACAGTGCTACATTCCATTCCCTGAGGGACTATGTTTCCCTACATTGGCTCCAAATGGTGTAATAGCTTTGTGTTCTCATAAATATCGTAAGGCATATTATGTGACCTATATGGACAATGGAAAATAAACCAGTCTCTAGTAAGAAAACATGTCATGGCGGGGCGGTGGTGGCACATGCCTTTAATTCCAGCACTTGGGAGGCAGCGACAGGTGGATTTCTGAGTTTGAGGCCAGCCTGGTCTACAGAGTGAGTTCCAGGACAGCCAGGGCTACACAGAGAAACCCTGTCTCAAAAATAAAAATGTCATGGAATTTATTTTTAGCCTTTGTCTTTACCCTTTAATCTTCATTTGATCTTATTCCAGGAAAAAAAAACTGTATTTACGATTGTTCCTCACTGTGGCCTAATGTTTTGCATTTCTCCTGATATGGGATATTTTATTTTAAATCATCTCTAATATATTAGCCCACTTGAATTTCCAGAACTTGAAAGCTGGAAGATCAATCTTAAGGTGGCCTGTGGTTGACAAGTGAGTCCTTGACTTACTGCTGGTGGGGATGTGCAAACTGAGTTACAAGCTGGTTACAAGCCTGTTTAGAAAGACAGCGTGTTTCCACTCGGTGGTTTAGTTGGTTTAGGTTTTGTGTTGGTTTTGATTGTTTTATTACATTTAATTTTGTGCGTGTGCGTGTGCGTATGCGTGTGTGTGTGTGTGTGTGTGTGTGTGTGTGTGTAGGATTGTGTAGGAGTTAGAGAACCACTCCCCTTCTACTGTGTGTATCCTGGGGACCAGACTCAGCTCAGGCAGGAAACAAACACTTTTACCCTCTCAATCATTTCACAGGCTCCTGCTTTGCTTCGTTTCATTTTACATTTTTTGGGGGGCAGTGAGTACTGAACTCTTGGCCTCCTACCTATTAGGCAAATGTTCCCCCACTGAACTACAATATCTAGCTCCTTCCTATACCACTTTCAATGTTTTCCACCTTCTGTTCCTCCATGGACTTTGAAAATAAATGGAAACTTTTCATAGTGAAATGTTTGTTGCTGTTGTTTGTTTGTTTGTTTTTATGCTGATGGTTTTAAGTCGTTGCTGGCAGCATTCTTCCACTGTAGGTTACATGGAAGCAAAGAAAATCTCAGAGTCTGTTCTCTGCCCCCACACCTCGAGCAGGCGAAGGCATTTTTCACACATTGCACAAAGTATGAAATATGTTTTGAAATTGAACTCCTGACCCTTTAACCGACTCGCCTTCTACATTACACACTGACTAATCCTAAGTTTCACAGTGGCGTCTTCTGACTTTACCATACCTCTGCCCATTCACTGGGTGCACCAAAAATCTTGAATGCTTGTTCCTGTTATCAGCAGGTAAAGCTCTGGAGGGGAAAGTTAGGTAAGTGTAATCCAGCAAGATATCTCAGCAGGTAAAATCCTTCTCCCGCTGCAAGCCAGACTTCTTCAGTATGAGTCCTAGAACCCTCAGTGGAAAACTAAATCCTGGCACACACATTCCCACACCTGCATTCATTCATATGCACACTCATTAGTAATGGTAAGTAAAAATTTAAAATAAAATTAGAAAATGTCTTTCACTAGGGATTTTTTGCTTAACATAAATAATCTTCAGAAGCACTAAACTCATCTAAACTAATAAATTGTTTTCTGGCTGTGACCTGCATTTAATATTATCCTAAGGGTCTACAATCATAGCTCAATGTTTCAGTGCCTGTTGTAATGTTTATGAGTGAGGCCCTGGATTCCATGTTCAGCACCAAGAGGGGGACAGAGCAAATTAAAATATTAGATTTCTGTGAAGCAATAAAGGTAAAAGATTATCTAAAAAGCTGATAAGATTCTTAACTAGATTTTATTTAATTTAGCAATTTTGCCCATGTCTCTGTTTAATTTTGATATTTTGCTTGGTTTTGACTAAAAAAGACAATAGATGTATAGCTCAATAGTAGAATGTCTGCTTAGCATGTGTGAGACACTATCTCCAAATCACAGCATGAAAACTTGTAAAAAGTAGAGGCGTATTTGCCTATTTTAATTATTAACATTTTAATTAAAATTTAAAAATATAAATAATAGATAGATAGATAGATAGATAGATAGATAGATAGATGATAGATGAGTTAGTGGTTCATGGCCTGTTTAAACTAGTTTTATCATATTCCTTACCTTTTTATTAATGAATGAATGAAAGTTTGACACATTCTTTTGTAAATTACCCGCTGATACAAATTATAATGGTTTCATCAGAAGATGGCGATTTATACATTATGTAACCTTCATTTTGTGTTCTGTATTCAATATAGACAACAAAATTATTCACAAACAAGGTTTGAAGTCTCAAATTAATCACAGAGTTCACCTCAGCCCAGGTTCCCTTAATGTATTAATGATGCATAGGTCAAGATGCTGACCTTACGTTTGCCTGGAATTGGTTCTGAGTGCCACACTGAGTAGCTCACAGTCACTTGTAAGTCTATCTGTAGAGGGATCTGATACCTCTACCTTCTGTCCGCATGGCCTCATGTGTATATACCAATATAGACACAGAAAATGCAATAAATTGTTCTTTTAAAAACTAATTTGCCACATCTGCCTACTGACATATATTTTATCTAAAGTGTTTTTTGTTTTGATTTTGTTTTATTATGTTCTGTTGTCACATCAGCCGCCATTGGTACATTCGTATTCCATTAAAAGGAATGTGCACCCAAGCTTCCACTAACCTGGGATCTACAGTAAACACCTACCCTCCCCCCACCTCCCCACCCACCCTTGCATTCACACCCATCCGGAAGTTATACTCCCATCCTTTCCTAGCATGGAACCCTAAGCGAACCCATGGAGCTTCCTGGACCCTAAGGGTTGTATAAAGTTGCTATTTGCATGGGATAAAAAGGTTCTGGGTCCTAGGTGACCCTCTTCTTTCAGAGCAATTTAATTTCTAATTTATGTCTCTAATCATGTAGAAGAACTAACCTGACGAGGTGCAGAGCATCGTGAAGACCCCAGGGACGGCAGGGCTGGAACAGTACACACTGTTGTGCCAGTGGCTGTTGGAGGGGTGAAGAGGTGTGCTCTCTGTGAGAATATGAGCTCATTGAAAGGAGGCTCTCTGTCTGCATTTCCTGTGCTTTACCTGTTTGTGTATGTAGCACATGCTAAATAAATAGAAGGTGATGAGAGAGGAAAGAGAGAAAAAAAGGAAGAGAAGGATGAACACCAGATAAAGTAATATTTAGCAAGCCACAATAATCACAGAAAGATGAAAGATTGGGAAAAATGAATCTTTATGAAATTTGGCCTAGAAAGTTCTATCAAAAATATTTTTGAACCATCTATAGAAATAGCTTTGACACTAAACTAACTGGTTTACTGATAAGCGTCGTGATCAGTTGAAGGGATGTATGTATCCTCCCACTAAGGCTTGTTTTAGTCTTTCTGATGGACACATGACTAGGATGGGTGCTGTGTTAAGTGATGAGTATTTGAATGTATAGACAATGGTGCTTGTTGAAGACGGTCACTCACTAGCGTAGCCTGCAGGCAAGTCACTGCTGTAGGTCACAGGCGTGTCAGTCAAAGCCTTTATAGCACCTTTCTCATTTCCAATTAAGAGACTTCTTGCTTCTCCTTGTTTTATGACAAAACCCACAGTGGAGTATGGTTTTAGCAGTTCGTGGTGCAAATACTTGGTTCTATTCAAACATTTGCTTTGATGTTTCTTTTTGCTTGGGCAAAGTAATTCAGCTGGTGCTTGATGAGGAAGCCCTGTGACCTGTGTTCAGCCCCTGGAACTCGTGTAAAGGTGGAAAAAACACTACTCCAGAGAACTGTTGACATGCTCCATGGTGTGTGCATCCAACCTGCTGCATCATGCATGCACATAGACAACAAGGATGATGAGAATGATAGATACAAATAAAAAAAGAGAACATGTTTCTTTTATAGAATAGACAGTCTCTTTAGAGAGCCAATGCTCAAGCTTCTGTTCACTCATTCATTCATTCCTAAATAATACTACATTGATTTAACTATAATACTCCCAGGATTTTGTGTCAGTCATCTTGAAAAATATATTAGGTGTGAAAAAAATTTACTGTGGTAAAATGTTATGGGTAATTCTTCTGTTTATAAATGGTACACATAAAAAATGTAGTAATCCTCATTAAAACCTTAATGGCATGTGTATTCTAAATCACTAGCACCATTCCTGCCAATGCAGCTAGCAAAAGGAATTAAGTATGTGTATAAAGATTTAACTGCCGTAGCATTTAATACAGTGTCATTTATACTTACAAAAATATTTGAAATAAATTTAATAACCAATAGTAATAGAATATTGCTTAATCTTATGTTTTCATGTTTTATAATATATAAAATATAGGTAGGTATATATTTTTAGTAGTTCAAGTTAAGCACTGATCTTAGAGAACTTATTTTGTGATAAAAATATTTTTAACATATTGTTCATTTAATTCATATCTTGCATCCTATTAAAATACACACACACACATGCACACACACGCACACACACATACACAAGTGCACACGCACATGTACCGCCCCATTTTTGGATATGCAGCAAAGCTTTCAAAGTCAGTTCTTCTAAAGGAGCAGTTATATACGTTTCAAAAAGCATTTGTTTCCTCTCTGCTTATCTCAATGGCTAAATTCCTTCTATGACGATATAGTACTTTTAAATGAACGTAAAACTGTTCCAAGATAATACGATAAGCTACCCTTAACCTTTACCTACACCACCTTCATTTCCCACTCATTTGCTGTCATTTTGAAGTTTGGACTGTTGACGTAGAAAAAAACATGCTGTGGTTAGGGCTGGGCATGCCTGCAGCTGCTGAGGAGAAAACCAGGCATTATCTCAGTCCTTGTGATGCGGCTTCAGATCGTACTCTCTCTATATGTACAATTTCCATCTTTGAATTTTACATCTGTAATGCTGAAATAAAAGAATGGTCTCAGGACTTAGTAGTATCTACCTCAAAAGGTTATAAGAAAAGACAAATTTCTGTGTTAAATCATAACGTTAAAGTCAGATTTTTCTATCTGAAGTAAACTTGTAAATACAAAGCCTGGAGCTCTCTCCCTTCCCTTCCATGTGCTTTCGGTTTGTTCTATAAAGCTTAAGTCCTGTGTTGTTATCTGTATTTTGTGTAAGGGGAAAAGGATTCAAACACTTTTAATTTAAAGTTAAATAATTGTTCATATTTTTATTATAAAAATAAAAGCAATTTATATTCTTTTTAATTTTAGTTTACTTTTTTTAAAATTTTTTTATTTGATATATTCTTCATTTATATTTCAAATGTTGTCCTCTTTCCTGGTTCCCCCACCCACCCCCGAAAGTCTCATAACTGATCTCCCCTCCCCCTGTTCCCCAAAAACCCTCTCCCACTTCCCTGTCCCAGCATTCCCCCACACTGCAGCATCCACTGCAGCATTGAGCCTTTCCAGGACCAGCGGCCTCTCCTCCCTTTGATGCCAAACAAGGCCATCCTCTACTGCATATGTGTCTGGGGCCATGGGTAACTCCATGTGTACTCTCTGGTTGATGCTTTTGTCCCTGGGAGCTCTGGGAGTACTGGGTGGCTCATGTTGTTGTTCCTCCTGTGGTGCTGCAAACCCCTTCAGCTCCTTGGGTTCTTTCTCTAGCTCCCCCATTGGGGACCCTGTGCTCAGTTCAATGGCTGGCTGAGAGTGCCCCCTCTGTATTTGTCATGCACTAGCAGAGTCTCCCAGGTGACAGCTGTATTAGGTCAGCAGGTACTTGTAGGCATCAATAATAGTGTCTGGGTTTTGTAATTGTATATGGGATGGATCCCTAGGTGGGGCAGTCTCTGGTCTTTCCCTCAGTCTCTGCTCCACACTTTGTCTTTGTATCTCCTTCTGTGGGAATTCTCAAGGTGATTTGCCCAGAGTTAACCCTTCTTTTTTAATTTGTGAACTTGATGTTCACTCTTATATTTAAAAGGAGAAAGTTTGTGTTTAAATCATCTGAGAAGTCAAGGAAGCATCGGAATTATCTTTCCCGAATTCAGGTGGAGATAGTAGCAATACACAGCATGTTCCTAGGCAAGTCTGAGCTCATATTAAGGCAAAACTTTGCCCTCTGCCTTCTCCTTGGATGCTGAGAGCTGGTTTTGCTTGTTTGGGATGGATCGGTGCAGCAGGCTGACCCCTCCAGTAACCCCCCTCCAGTCTCCGAATGCTGAGCCGCTCACATGCCTCTGAATCCATTTTCTCCAGGGCAGATGTCAGTGGATGGATTCATGCGCTACCTGAGCGGAGAAGAAAATGGAGTCGTTTCACCTGAGAAACTGGATCTGAACGAAGACATGTCTCAGCCCCTGTCTCACTATTTCATCAATTCCTCACACAACACCTACCTCACAGGTACGATGCACTTTCTGTTGGCAGATCCCGCCTGGTTTCACTTTCTAGTGCCTGCTGTTGGATAACAAATGTTTCCTTTGTCCTGGGCGTGGCCTCTGGGGACTTGGGTGGCCTTGGGGACCTATCCAGGTAGAAGCCACCCTGTGTGTATTTGTGAAGCTGTGCCATCCCCTCTCTAGAGTTTGTGTTGTTTTGAAGTCTCCTAGACTGTAGTGGCATCTGATGTTTTCTAACTCATGGAGTTTTGTGTAATAGGATTAAGCATACGATGAACTTACAGGCGTTTCCAAGGGGAATATGGTTCAAATGCTTGTTGGTGTCCAGGAAACCTTGTCCTATACCAACACCACAAAAAAGAACAAAACCATTGGCAACCCTACCTAGTTCTGTATGCTGAGGACCCCTCAGAGACTGCCTTGAGGCAAATGATGTTTTTTTTTAATGCAAGGTGAAACAAACAGACATTTTCTAAGTGACAGATTTGGTAGCAAATATATAATAAAGTAAGAGAAAAGAATGTCTTACATGGATCCTAAAGTGAACATTGGCAAGGTTTTTTGGTAAATCAGAAAGAAACAAGTTTCTAATCTCTAATCACAAGCTTTAAAATGTCCTTGGAGAAAATCAGCTGCTGGTTTAAAAATTAGAAGAGAAAGGCTTTGAAAAAACAAACAGAGCACTTTCCCTGCTTTGGAATGCTAACAGACGTAAGACATAAGGTGTGTGAGGGAGGCAGATGGGCCTCATCCCTCCAAGGTTGTATAGAAACGCTGGTGGACCTGGTCTGAGCATGTTCAGTTTGTGCTGCAGGCTGGGCTCAGAGTAATGCACATAAATTTATAGATTCAAGTACTGGATAGACATATGACACGTGTAAGAAATTTTCAGTCTGCCGATGCGTGATGGTCAGAAGTCATTTCTCTAGACTTCCCTAGTACATCCTTTGCTCCAATATCAAGTACATATGTGTTGTTCTGACACTAAGTGAAAAATAGTCTTGAGCACTGGTAACCTTGAGATGGCCAGAATGGGCTATCTCAGGGTAATCTACACAGTCTGAAACCATCTATTCAGTACTAAAATATAGGAATTCTGCAGCACCACAGTTTAGAGGCTTGTGACAATCCCAGGGCTTGCGCGCCACTTGTGACCTGCTTTTTCCTACTGGTGGTGTCTACTCAGAAAAACTCAAGCCAGAAAACAAACTGTTGCTTGACTCCTCCTAAGCCCTATTGTAATTGCTCGTTGCCTGCCACACAGCAAACCCATCCAATGCAATGGCATAAAATAATGCCCGTACTGTGTCAGGAATTTGAACAGTGCAGGTGGGCACAGCGCATCTGTGTTCCTAGGGTGTCTTAGATTTCTCCTGGGAATAGTACCAGGATATGGGAGATGACCCACACCACATCTGTGATGGAACCTGCTGGCACTATCTCCTACATGTTTGCCAGTTCAACTGAAATGACTCAGCCAGGAGCCTGTTATCTGGAAGAGGCTTCATACAGCTTGGGCTGCCCTGTATCATGGCAACCCCAGGGAGGTAGCCTTGCTACTTGGACTCTGCGCTGCCAGAGCAAACACCTAAAATCAGAAGAAAGTTTACCTCGCTTTGGCAACTTGGCACCTAAAGCTTAGTGAGATCTATTATTTCTGCCATTTGTTGGAAATGATGAGTCTGCCTGGGTCCGTAGAGATGGGGCAGAGTCAGGGAGTTTCCCTCAATGGGAAAATCAGAAAGAGTTCTCAGTCCTGCTTTAAAACTACTGTAGTTCTCATCAGTTTAAGAAAGGGATGTGCAGAGACAGACAGATCGTTATGATTCTGAGGTCAGACTGATCGATATTGCAAATTCCAGGACAACCAGAGCTACATGGTGAGACCTTATCTCAAAAAACAAACAAATAAACAAATAAAACCAAGCAAATAAAAATCTAACAAAAACAAATAAAAATACAAATTCATAAAAATAAAAAAGAAAAGTGTCTACTCTGCCACCTTCTTTGGCTTCGGCTCATTAGGACTCCTACTGCTAGTGCTACTGCACACGAACAAACCAACAAAAACCACACACCACTCATCTATGCTTATCGCCTTTTATAAACGATTTTCTCCTTCTTAATGGCTTCTTGATGTTGTTTGGTACTTGTGACCTATTTGCAAACTTGGTGAAGATTATGGACCCTTCTCAGAATGTAAATATGTGAAATAAAGTATCTAGCATTAAAAAGAAAAGAAAATTCACTGATGTTTTAATAAGCATTAAAATGATTTATACTAAATAACTTATATTTTAGTTAACAAATTTGAAATGCATGTGAGCACTATGTTTTGATGTGTGCAATGATTGTTCTGAATAAATGGTTAAACAGCTGTGATTTCCGTTAGTGACAAAGTCACAGATCTTGCCAGCTCAACTGTGACTTGTGACCTATATTTATAGCTGGAAAGTTTGTATGGATGCCTTTTTTTTTTAACACAAGTTCAAGGAAGTGTATCAAATGTCAAATTAAAACTTCAGTTTTAGGTTTCCTGGGTGTTGGGGTACCTGCCTATAATCCTACCAAGCACTTGAGAGACAGAGGCAGGCAGAATTCTGTAAGTTCCAGACCAGCCTAGACAGATCCTGAGTTTCAGTTCGGCCAGATCTACATGGTGCCTGACACCTGTCTCCAAAAACAAGAGGGAAAGAAACGAAAAAGAAACTTTTTAAACATAATCCAAGGAATTGTACCTTGAAAAGATACTACTCACAATAAAGTCTCACAATGTAATCTGTCCTAAGGACAGATTTATTAAAAAAAAAAAAGTCTAAATTTTGTACACACGGAATTTTCAATACCCAGTAATGTAGTGGTGATTCTCTGATATCCAAAAACCACTTCCAGCTTTTGTATTTGTATTCTTTGCTACCCGTGTGCCTGCAATGGCACAGTGACTGGGCATCAGTACCAGCTGGATATGCATCTTCTTTCCTGCCATCCTGGAGTGTATCGCTCGTAGCCTTCTGCATTTTACAAGCATGTGTGGCTCTCCTTTGAAGACTTGTTCTCTGACCCACGGCCTTTCGACTCGGATGCTCAGGTGCCTCTGCTGTCCCTTTCACAGGACTTGGTGACAAACTTGTGATCTTTAAGAATGCCTTGTGTTTAAGACTCACCTGTATTCAGGCAGAATCAGACTCCATCTCCCTTGTCCCCCCAAGCTGCCCCCCAGCACACACATATACACACAAACATACATGCAAGCACATGCACAGACTTGCTCAGTGAGCCCTGGTCCCTGTTTTCATTGGGGAAAAAAAGTACTTTAACAGCCATGTGGACCCTGCGCTCTGAAGCATCATTTTCAAATGGTTTTTGTGACAAGTTCTACCCAAATCTAGAAAAGAAACCGTTTATTTGTTACTTCTTAGGGTATGCTTCACAAAGATGTTGCTGCTTCTATCTTCCAACATGAAGTTTTAATTCTATAGCTGAGCGTCCATCAGTAATTTTAGTCTGTCAATAATTACATATAGTTACTAACAACCCTAATAATATGAAATTGCTGATGATATCACAATAATATTTATGGGGAAATTATTCAATATCGAAACACACAGTAATATAGTCCAAAATTCCCTCGATGGTTTCTTTTTATAAGTGAATTTCAGTGAAGTCTTTTTTACACAGATTAATTTCTTGGCCTTCACGTACATCTTACCCCATCAGCATCACTCTGTAACCTGATCACAGATGTTGAATTGTGGTATGCCAGGCTGGTGCACAGGTGTCAATAGAATCTGAAAACAGAACTACTTTTTTGTCTCGTTAGGCCTTTCTTGGGTGTGTGCCTGAAGAAACCCAACTCAACATACAAGAGAAGTTCCTGGACATCTATGTGTCCTGAGGCATTTTACAGTAGCCAGGATGTGGACCCAGTCTTGCTAAAGCTAACGTGGCATTAAAACCCAATGGATTACCTTTGACTGTAAAGAAGTGTTGTTTTTCTCAGGAAAATAGAACGAAACTAGAGATCACCATGTATGATCTGTGAAATTCACACTTTAAAAATGGATACCTGAAGCCAGATGGGGCACTACTCTGGGCGCTGAAAGGGAACTAGGAGGAAGGAGAAGGGTAGAAGGACAAGAGACGGTTAATGGGACAAAGGAGATCAAAGTCTGACCAAAGTATAACCATGACAGCCATGCATGAACTTGTCATAATGAATCCCATCATCTTCTACAGTGATTGCACATTAATAAAAACTATAAAAGGTAACCGCACATTAATGGCTAACAGTTCTGAGAAGTTGTAATGTTTAGCTTCTAGGAAGTAGAGGGACTCACCATTCCCCCTGTTTTACTAGGTATACAACCTGGAGCAGCTCATGTTAGGCAAATGCTCTACCCATGAGTGACTCCCCCAGCCCTCTCACTATTTTCTGAAAAAAGAGTTCAAATGAGCCTCTTCCCATTTTTGTTTCTAATTCACATAACATGATTTCTGATTAATTCTGACTCATTATTTGATTCTAGTAACAGCAGCTGCCGCAAACTTCTGTCATGACCATGATCTTGAGTAGTCTACCTGTTTTTCTTGCTCTGGTTTTTGTTTTTTTGTTTGTTTTTGTTTTATTTTTTTGAGATCATGCCAAGGTCTGCAGTGCACAGATTTGAGTTAGATCAAAGAAATTCTCACCTCATTACACTGTTCAAGTTCAAAACACACTATTCTCTCTCCGGTGTGTGTGGGGGGAGAGGGGTCAAGGATTGAGGAGAATAATATTTAAGCAGAAGGGGAAGGGAAGAAGGGAGGAAAGAGAGAAGAAGGGAAAAGGGGAGGGAGAGAGGCAAGGAGGGAGGGCAAAAGCCATTTTCATAGGCTTTCAAGGTTTTGCCTGAAAATCCCGTTTTTGATTTATGGTTCAAAAATATGCCTTTGTTTCATATACTAGTAGGAGGTCTGGTGCTTTAATTACACACAAAATGAATGCAGCATTCTTATTTCCCAGAGGGCCTTTGGATAAATGTGAACATCTCTGTTATAAAAATTCAAACACCCTCAAATATACATATTTTATCATCCAAAGCCTAATGCAGAATCCAGTTAAATTTGAAAACCAATAGTTAAAAAATAAGCTAGATTTTAACCATGGATCGCAGGCTCCTCGCCCGTCTGCTGTCCAAGACAGGTGCATACCCATGCTTCATCTGCATTTCTAAGACAAATAAAAACTTTACATAAATCTTACTTCATAGGAGTAGTATGCTTGCAGTAGCACAAGGAGGGTTCCTGTTCACATGAGCCTAAGCAAGATAGGACACAAGCAGAGGGTGGCGTTGGTAAGCTTGTGATCTGACTGTAAGACGGAATGACCCAGGTAATCCCAAGCTACCCTTCGCCACTCCACATTTCTTCCAGCACTGTAGGAACTTGTATTTCTGAGCCACCCACTCCGAAGAAGAAGACTTTCAAAATGTGGATTGTTTTCTTCTGAACCTTCAAAGGGACTGTAAAAATTAAATATATACAGCATGAGAAAGGAATCAGTTTGGCAAGCTCTGACTGTTATTTCTTCTGTCCCTTTTACTACAATTCACTAAACATGAAGATGGACCCAAAAGGAAAAATATATTAGATTGATAAAATACCATGGGTAGACTGAACTGGTTATTAGCTACAGTGGTCACTTTTGAGAGTTGTGGACAGCCTTGGCAGTGAACCTATAGTGAGTGTGTTTTAAGTTATTGCTTCTCTCTAAGGAATCAATCCCAATGACTCAAGGAGAAAAAAAAACCCAAAAACAGAAAATAAACTAACAAACACCTTAATAACAATGTAAAAGCCTTTCCCAGGGCAGAACTCTATATAGTCATTTCAACATACACCTTAGTTGGCTCATAAAATTCGCCAATATCCAAGAATTTTGAAGATAATGGTTCTATATAAAGGCAGCTGGATTCTGCATCATTGCCTAATTTATAATATCCTTATCCCACTTAGAAGAAAATGTAGGATGTGAGAATTAATCTTGAAAAATATTAGATTTACTTACCCCAATAATCTGATGAATTAAATTATCTCATTGCAGATCTAGAATAATTATTCCCCTCATTCCCATATACTTTATTGGCTGCAGAAAAAAGCTTAGCTATGCCTTATAGACCAATCATTATTCACCAAAGACTTGAGTCCACCAACTCCCTTCTTTTATCCTTCTCCCTCTCACTAGACTGTAGCATCTGCAAGCTTTAACCTTTTTTTTTTAATTACACACAGACCTAAGAAAATTGAGTGGTGGAAAAAGCTTAAGAAATAATAAACAAGCCCTGCTTGAATTTACCTACAAATGACACTCTTACCTTGGCTGCTTTATAAAATGACAATAAATTAAAAGAGCCAGGCTTCCTGTGGCAGAACGTGATTGGGTATGATTGGATACTGTCTAAATGACTTAAAGAATGAGGAATTTATATCCCACACCACACAGCATCAGAAGGTGAGGCTTAGCTCAACTGGAAATTCATGGATGTCATCAGTTACTTCCTGACTTTTGGGTCTCATATGATTTCAGATTGACTGTGCACCCTAAGCATGGGCTTTCTCTAACCAATATCCACACCTACCTCTGTGAAAGTGCCTGACTTAGGGCCCTTTGTAAGAGTCTGTAGAGGACCCCCAACCCACTCTCCCAGTCCACTCAGTAGTCTTTCCATTATTCCTATCATGTATCACCAAGTTACACCATACAGCAGAGGCCATGCTGACCACTGGGAATGGAATTTTGCTTTGACAGAATGGGGAGACTCTAGAATTATTTCTGTGGCTGAGAGGGGGCCCTAACCCCTATTATAACCTAAGTAATGGTCCGAAGGCAAGGAGACACATAAGAAAGAGAAAGAAAGAGTCAGATTATGAGGAGAGTTTAAACTCCCTGCTAAACAGGACCATCATAATTCATATTCCCTCCCCTGCCAGGCGATAAGGTTAAGGGTGTGCCTTATTTTTGCATTCCCGGTAACGAGAGCCTCCCACAGGGAGAGTGTTTGGGAATATATACAGAGCTGATGATATGTCTGTCAACAGTAAGGCTTAAGGCTGAAATAGATTTTCTCAGGAGAGGGAATCTTCCATACCATCTTGCTTGGGCCTTTAATATCACTTGAATCTATAATCAAGAGAGCTTTGTATTCCTAGTGGGAAAACAGACGGTGAATTCAATAAATTCTTGATAACCTGGACTGCTCCCGTGCATGCAGCTGCGAGGTCATATGCCCTGACAGAGCGCCAAGGAATTGAAAGTAGGCAAAAAGTGTGCCCATCTCCGCTTATTGAAGGTGACAGTGTTTACAGAAGGAGATCACTGGGTTAACAAGCACATCACATTCTAGAAGCGTCTGTTTTTGGAATTGAAGGGAAACATCAGACAATGATAAGCATAAAGATAGACAGCTATTTACCACGCTTTAAATCATGAGGAATCTCTTAGAAGATTGTATTTCTAGCTTCAGGTCTTTTCTAGCCCTGGATGCCTTGGTAATCAAGAGTCTAAGTCCCATGGACTGTAACCAGCACTGCCATAAGTACCAAAGGCAAGGCAGCCGCTGCAGAGTGACTTGAGGCATCAGTATAAATCCATCTGGGAAGGAACTGCAGCTTAGAGTCCAGTCACAGTCAGAGGGAATTGCAGAGTTTCCATGGTCAGGCAGGGACGAGTTCAAGGAATAGTTCAAGAAATACCAAGAGTTGAATGGCCCAGGACATATCAGTAGTACTTAGCCCCAGTCATATGGAAGTGGAGTGGGAGCATGTGGTTTATGAAGAGAAGTAAAGAATTTCAGAGTTAAAAATAAAGTAAGCCAGAGAAAAAAAGAGATAAGAATGGAAAATATCATATCCAGGGAACATAATAGGAATTCCAGTTCTAAGTAATGGGACCATTAGGGATATGGGTTTTCTCTGTGCTTTCTTTAAAGATTTCCATTTCTTATTTTTTTTTAAAATGTTCATTTTAAGGATGAGCAAGAAATTTACTTTGGAGGGGTTCTGCAGGCTGTAGGTGCTGGATGGTAAACACAAGCAGTCTTTAATGTTTCTGGATTATTTTTTCATCTCGAAAACCCGCACACTGAGAAAGTGCATTCCGTTCCTTCTAATTGTTCTTTGAATGATAAATGCATTGGTAAGCCAGTTCACAGAGACAGTTTTGAGATGTACCTTGAATCATTTATGACCGAGTACTCCAGTTTTACTTAGTTACTGTCGACATAAAATAATGTCTCTGTTTTGAAGGAGACAGGAAAACGGTTTGTTGTGAGCCAGGTATAAGCAAGCCTGCCCTAGGAACAGAGACCCTGAATTATTGGTTCATCATAGAAGAGGTTATATGAACCTTTGTAGCTACCAAACAAGAGGAAAGTTCATCGGCACATGTCCCAGGTACAAGGACATTGATGGGTGCCTAATGGGGCAGTGTGACATACGGGAGTGATCTCTGCTGTGGGTTCATATGTTATCTTATGGAATGCTTCTCACTGGAGGTAGTGAAGGCTGAAGGTCTACCGCTTGGCTGGAGATACTGGTATCAACTAGTCCCAGCTTATGAGACCTGATAGAGAAGAGGAGGTAACTCTAACTGGCCTATGACTCTAAGGAGCTGAAGCAGAAAGCTTGAAATCAGGGTGAGTGTGATTCTTGTCCCCACCACACATACACATCTATACACAATGTAAAGGTATTTGGCTACCAAAGGACCTAAGATGGCCCTGGATAATTTTGTCTTTGGCCTTACAATCCATCTCTCCACAACCATGACATGTATAGTGTGCCAAGACTAAGCACTCTGCAGTATCTGATGGTTCCAGAAACTTGGGAGTACTCTATCCAGTGTGTCAAGTGTTGTCAGGAAAATTAGGGGTCTTTTCTCAGGCTTTCTTGGTCATGTTAATAACAGAATGTATTCAGAAGAAAGAAAACTTGAGGATAAATTTATTAGAGTTTAAAACAACAATAACTCAAAGGTATGGATGAGCAAGCTGCCCTCAAGGAGGGAGATGAAGAGGTAGACAGAATATATTTGTCAGAAACCATATTGAGGTGGAGGGTACGGATGGGATAATTTTTATAACAAAGGGGTGAGACAGTTCAGAGTTCCCTGGAGAACTTTTCCAGGTTTTGCTAACAGAGATAACAAGAAGATAATGAAAGGGTTACACTTCAGAAAAATAGGCAGCTTAAAAAAGTATTGTCTATGTACACAGAAAGCACACTATATGATAATGTCAGTATCAATAATATTACATCTTTCAAAACCTCCACTCATCTGTCTAACTTTCCTGTGGCTGTAATAAAATACTCTGGTAAAAGCAACTTAAAGGAGCAAGGGTTTATCCTGAGTCACAGATCAAGGGCAGAAGTCAGAGTGGTTGGACCTTGAGGAAGCTGGTCACATGGCAGCCACTATCAAAATAGAAGAATGTAGAGTGTGACTCAGCTCCAATTTCCCCCCCATCCCAACCTAGAGATGATGCTGTGTTAGTCAGGATTCTCTAGACTCCTGACTACAGTAATAGAATGTATAGATGATACACACACACACACACACACACACACACACACACACACGGGACTGACTAGAATGACTGACTTACAGGCTGTATTCCAGCTGTTTCAACAATGACTGCCCATGTAGTTGTTCAATCCTCAAGGCTGGTTGTCTCAACTGGTCTTCAATATAGGCCGGAATCCCTAAGAAGTAGCCTTTAATGCAGGGAAGGGATGGTCTTGCTAACTAGGGAGAGAGGAAACAGGCACAGAGAGTGAGCTCCCTTCTTCCATGTCCTTCTATAGCCTTCCAGGGGAAGGTGTGGCTCAGATTAGACTTGAGCCTTCCTACAAGAAAAAGATCTCAATTAAAGGTTTGTCTCCTCACCTCAAAGATCTGCATTAGAAGTCGATCTTCCCACTTCCAGTGATCCAGTTGAGCAAAAAATAAATAAATCCCTCACAGATATGCCCAACCATTTTTGGATTTTAGTTCATTCTAGATGTAGTCAGGTTGACAACTAAGAATAGCCATCACAGATGGAATGCACAGTAGGCAGGCCTTCTCACCTCAATTAGCAGAATCAATGTAATTCCCCACATGCCTACCCAGAAGACACAGATATTCTAGTGTCTATAGTCACAGCAACAGCAGCACACATGCAGATCTGCCCTGCTTTATGCAGGAACAAACCTTTTGATAAATCAATCTTATGATTCCTCCAATTCTTCATTTCCCATAGTTCAGAGGTTTAGGAATAACAACTGTTAATTTTCACTGCTCCTCTCCCTTGTCCTTTATAGAGCAGACATGGGGACATATTTCACAATAACAATACACTTTCAGGCGATTATTAATGGCAAATTGATTATCCAGCATCAGGAGTCTCCCAGGTTACTCTGTCAGCATTTTTGTTTTTGCAGATACATTTGTGTGTTTAAATGCCCTATTTTTCTAATAAAGAAAAGTGATTATGCAAATGTACTTAATGAGCCTTAGGTGCCTTTTCTAGAGCTGTATAGCACCTAAGAGTGTTGTCCTTTTGTTCTGTTGATGGTCTGGTAGTGTGCCATGCATATAAAAGTAAAATTAAGCCAGTTGGCCTAATCTTGTTTTCTTTCCCCTGTGTGTCTCCACAGGGCAGATGCTGTCCCTTTCAAAGTCATTTTGACAATTTTTATCAGCATGCTACAAATGGCTGTAAAAGAGATCCAGGGAGGCAAGGGGAGAAAGCATTCAGTACCCCCAACACTAAGGAGGGCCAAGCAGAGGGGGTTTTAATTTGAGGGTAACCTGGACTACAGAGTGAGACTATAACTCATAGATGGATAGATTGATAGAAAGAAAGATAGATAGATAGATAGATAGATAGATACATACATACATACATACATACATATAAATAAATAAGCAAACAAATAAATAAATAAACCAAGACATAAAGGTTTATGAAGTATTGATCAAAGAAACTTTTCACCTGGAAATCAAAGATTTCAATTCATATGTTTGAAAATAGACTTGTTTCACATGCATTTATTATTAATCCTTTTTAGACAATTCTATCAAGAAACTAGTGACTGGGGGTGGTTAAGAGCACTGATTGCTCTTCCGAAGGTCCTGAGTTCAAATCCCAGAAACCACATGGTGGCTCACAACCATCTGAAATAGGATCCAGTGCCCTCTTCTGATGTGTCTGAAGAGAGCAATGGTGTGCATAAAATAAATAAATAAATCTTTAAAGAAGAAAATGAATAAGAAAAGAAACCAGTGACCACCAGAACTAGAGATGAATCGGTGGTTGACATCACCTATTTGTCTTGTAAAGGAGCATGTTCATTTCCCTGTTCATACATGGCTGCCCATAATGTTCCAACTCAACTCCAGTTCCAGGGAATTTGATTCTGTCTTCTAACACTATGTGTGGTACACAAACATATACTCATATGCCTACATTTACATTAAATGAATAAATACATAAATATTTTAAGCCATGACCTCTGCCCTCAGCCTTCTCATGTGCTTTTATTGTCACAATTTCATAACTTTGTGACAGAGATATTGCTCTAGATTCTTGTCATGAGTCCCCTTCCTAGGAACCTAGACACGTGTTTATGTTTTCCCAGTGTCCATTATTATCAAGTCCTCCTTTTATTCCAGTCTTAATTAATGATATTAGCTCTCAGATCACATACTGCTTATCACACAGCAAATGCAGCTGTGTACAGGCAGAGACGGAGGCTACAGAATGCCCACAGGGGATGGAGAGGCCTCAGTAGAGTGTAAGGAGTTAAAGAGACCTTATTAAGAGGCAAGAGAATAAAAGAAACTGGGGAAGACCCTTGAGGACATTGGCTCAGGGGGAAAGTTCCTGAACAGAACACCAATAGCTTATGCTCTGAGATCAAGAACAGACAAATGGGACCTCATAAAATTACAAAGTTTCTGTAAGGCAAAGGACACAGTCAGAAGGACAAATAGGCAACCAACAAATTGGGGAAAGATCTTCACCAACCCTACATCTGACAGAGGGCTAATATCCAATGTATACAAAGAACTCAAAAAGTTAAACCCCAGAGAACCAAATAACCCTATCAAAAAATGGGGTACAGAACTAAACAAAGACTTTTCACGTGAAGAAAATCAGATGGCTGAGAAACACCTTAAAAATGTTCAACATCATTAATCATTAGAGAAATGCAAATCAAAACAACCCTGATATTTCACCTCACACCAGTCAGAATGGCTAAGATTAAAAACTCAGGAGACAGCAGGCGTTGGCGAGGATGTGGAGAAAGAGGAACACTCCTCCACTGCTGGTGGGACTGCAAGCTGGTACAACCACTCTGGAAATCAGTCTGGCAGTTCCTCAGAAAACTGAACGCGATACTTCCGGAGGACCCGGCCATACCACTCCTGGGAATATACCCAGAAGATTCCCCAGCAAGCAATAAGGACACGTGCTCCACTATGTTCATAGCAGCCTTATTTATAATAGCCAGAAGCTGGAAAGAATGTCCCTCAATGGGAGAATGGATACAAAAAATGTGGTATATATACACAATGGAGTACTATTCAGCCATTAGAAACAATGAATTCATGAAATTCTTAGAGAAATAGATGGAGTTGGAGAACATCATACTAAGTGAGGTAACCCAGTCTCAAAAGAATACCCATGGTATGCAGTCACTGATAAGTGGATATTAGCCTAGAATCTTGGGACACCAAAGACACAATCCACATACCAAATGATATCCGACCATAAGGAAGGTGTGGACCCTGGTTCTGGAAAGGCTCAAAGCATCAGTGTAGGGGAATACCAGAACAAGGAAGTGGGAAGGGGTGGATGGGGGAACACGGGGAGGGAAAAGGGCATGTGGGACCTTTGGGGATCAGGGAACCAGAAAAAGGGAAATGAAATGTAAATATAGAATATATCCAATAAAATTTTTTTTAAAGAGGCAGAAGAAGACTGATAAAACGTAAAGAGACTTTATGTGGGACTCAGGAAGCAGATCCTGTTGAAAGTGTGCTGGAGGTGCTGAGGTGAGTCAAGCACAGAGTCAGAGAGTTCAGGAGAGGCAAGCTGCCCAGGTGAGACGCAGGGCCGTGGAAGCCACAGTGATGAAGCCCAAGGCCTGGCCTGTGTGGATGAGTGGTCAGATGACAAGTCAAGCATGCGGCCTGAGCAGTGGAGACTGAGCCAAACTGAAGCCCCTGAGAGAGTCAAGCGTTCTCTGCCCACGTCACCAAGTCGTCAACAGAGTTACCGTCATCGTGGTGTTAATGAGGCCCGACTATTGTTCTTTCCTCAACCTGATGTGTTCAGTAGATTCTAGTGCCTGTTTCAGCTGATGTGGTTTGGATTTTCACATCTGCTTATAGGGCCCGAATTCACGATAATAAACTCATAGGGCAGCACCCTTTTCATAATTGAGAATAAGCTGTATATCATTCTCGGCTTCATGGGTGGTGCCGGACATATGGTGGTATTCATATGCTAATCAAGATACAGGGGCTTCCCACCTTTCCATCTGCTCTTCAATGGGAGTAAAGGCTGTTCGAAAGATGGAGTCTCCCAGGACAAGACACAACCTGAAGCCAACTTCTTATACAGGTGTGGAATTAACACAGAGCGCAGTCTAATCTCACCAGCTCCCCCCAGGCCCCCAATCCAGGTGACTTTTGTCAGAAGAATTTAGACCAGAGACTTAGAACACAATAGGGAAGATGGATGGAACTTATTACAAGGTGCATAATAAAGGGCAGAGGGAAGCAGTCTCCAGCAGGAAGGGCGGCAGCCAGAGGGGCCGCGTGCCAAGCTCCACCTTTTAGGTAGGCTCTGTATGGCTTTCAGATAGGTTGCTTCTCCTCCGCCAGTGAAAAGAGGATAAAAAAGTCAGGTTGAATATGAACTAAAACCGTATACCCATTTGAGGAGCGTTGTGGTCTTTACTTTATTAAGTATCTTCCAAGAACAGACCTGTGTTTTCTGTTTCTTGGGAAACTTGGGTGACTCTGCTGTCGTGTGTCCTTTTCATCTGGAATGGATTTTGTTTCTTATAAAATAGTTATACCAGAGGTTTTTTTTTTTTTTTTTTTTTAGAATGAACTGTTGGCTGCAAAGGCCTGTGGTTGAGTGTCCTTGCTTTGTTACAAGGCCCTTCCTCTTTCCTCTCTTCCACTCCCAACTCTCCACTAAGGAGCACCACCTGAGCTACTTTGGTGCTGTTTCCCATGTCAAAGAGCTTTCAACGACGCCTCCACTCTGTCCTTTCCATGATTCAAGGGTTTCTGGCGTTTGTTTTGCAGCTGGCCAGTTGGCTGGGAACTCCTCTGTAGAGATGTATCGCCAGGTGCTTCTGTCTGGATGTCGCTGTGTGGAGCTGGACTGCTGGAAGGGAAGGACCGCAGAGGAAGAGCCTGTCATCACCCATGGATTCACCATGACAACAGAAATATCCTTCAAGGTAGAGTGAAGGAGGCTGCTATAAGGCAGCTGGGAGACCTGGTGCCATGGGGGTAAAGCTCTCTCAGATAATGTCTGAGTCTTACAATGAAGCTCACAGGCTGTGAATCCTCTTTCTGTTTGAATTCAGAAGGTAAAATGCAGCAGTTTGTCCAGCTAACCAAATTCTAAGGAAACTTACTTGGGAAAGATCAAAGGTTTCTGTTCATTTGTTTTTGTCTACTCATTATTTTCTTGTATTTTACTATTATGAAACATTGTCAAACATATTTAACATGAAAGATATGTGTGGTGCTGGTACATATATATTTTTTGAGACAAGGTTTCTCTGTGTAGCCCTGGCTGTCTTAGAACTCACTCTGCAGTCCAAGCTAGCCTCAAACTCAGAGATCTGCCCCCCATGTGCTGGGATTAAAGGTGTGTGCTGCCACCTATACCCAGTGCATCTTATGATCATTGTGTGTACCTGTGTACCTACCATGTAAATCAAGAGACAGAACCCCAGAAACACACCCCATGTAGCCATTCCAATGGGGATCGACTCTGCCCTAAGAGGACAGCTCTCTTGAGTATCACACTACTCTGTACCTTTTAGGGCTACCCACATTTGAAGGCGACCCTAAACAGTGTGACCCCACTGGCTGATTGGCTTACATTGCTAAATATCCAGTCTGCATTATTTCATTGTCTTGGATTCTTCAATCCATGCCGGGAGATTTGTGAATTTTATTTCATATATTTCTAGCTTCGCTTTATTCGTCTTGAAGATGGTGTTAATTGCCACCATTTAATTATGATATCATTTGAGTGTCTCTTAATCAGAAATGCCTAACATCAAATGTCTTTCAGATTGCAGACTTTATCAGTTTGGGGAAGATTCTTAAACTCATAAACCAAAAATCTAAATACCCCAAATGTTCCAAAATCCCAAACTTTTGGTACACAATATTTGTGATAAAAAATTTCAAGCTTTAAAGCATTTGCAATTTCAGGGTTTTAGAGGCAAAATGAGCAGCCTGTAAATGCCCCAATCTATGATGGTAGGTGTAAAAACCCAGTGTGTGTACATCAG
Organism: Apodemus agrarius; assembly: GCA_964023405.1. Taxonomy (NCBI): domain Eukaryota; kingdom Metazoa; phylum Chordata; class Mammalia; order Rodentia; family Muridae; genus Apodemus; species Apodemus agrarius. Next base: position 45,278,309 of record OZ030008.1, on the reverse strand, counting down.
AGACCTCTGACAGCACATGACTAGTAAGTGTATTTATTTTGCTCATGAACGAGGAAGGCTTCTGTCATGGGGATCTGGTGGATGTTTGCCATGTAGAGCTGACAGGATGGGTTCCGATTGATTGGATGATTTGGAGGAGAGTTAAAGGAAGCAGGGTTTGCCCTGTGGTAGGTTGGATGTTGTCAGGAAGAGAAATAATCCAATGATAGTGACTTTATTAGCCAAGGAGGTAGGACCACAACTGATGTCAGAGAGGCATCTGACATCTAAGCAGGACTAGGGTGTGCTTTGTCTCCCTGCTTCTTCAGTCCTTGGATCCATCCTGTGCTGTAAAGGACTTTGTCACCATGTATGTGGACATCTGAGCCAGAGCATCAGGCTTCTGCCTATGTGCCCTGCACAGAACCATTTGCAAGGGCTTTATGGGTTCATTGGGTGTGAACATCTGGGGTACTAGGTCCAGGGAATGATCTGGATGAAGGTGTGCATGTTTCTGGGGCCATGATATCTCTCTCAGTTGACTTGGGTTTCTTAACACTTTGTGATTATTTTAAAAAAGAATATTGAAATTTAGGAAAATTAGTCTTAACTTTGCGGCACTTGAGATGTGATCAAATAAATCTGGTGTTGGTAATGGAAGAGCCAACAAAAGCAGGGTTTTCGGGCCAGGCCACGTTCATGGCAGAGGTGTGTTTGCTTGTTTGTTTGTTTTCTGATTTAAGCTACTGTGCCGGGCACCAACCATGTGTCCTGTGACATTGATGTCATCAGCAGTGCGAGGGGAGGGGGGCAGATGCTCTTTCTGTGGCATTTGTTATTATTGTTTTTTTTTTAATTTTTATTTTCTATATTCTATGTTTACATTCCAAAGGCTTTCCCCTTTCCCAGTTACCCCCTACCATATGTCCCATAATTCCTCTCCCCCCCTGCTATTCCCCACTCATTTCCCCCCCCCACACGATTTCTCTGTTCTGGGTCTACAATACTGGATCCAATCTTTACAGGCCCAGGGTCCTCTCCTTTCTTCTTCTTGGGAGTCATTTGACTTGCTAATTGTGCCTTGAGTATTTAGGGCTTCTGGGCTCATTAATATCCACTTAGCAGTGACCTCACACCAGTCAGAATGGCTAAGATTAAAAACTCAAGAGACAACAGGTGCTGGCGAGGATGTGGAGAAAGAGGAACACTCCTCCACTGTTGGTGGGATTGCAAAATGGTAAAACCGCTCTGGAAATCAGTGTGGCAGTTCCTCAGAAAATTGGGCATGTCACTCCCAGAGGACCCTGTCATACCACTCCTGGGCATATACCCAGAGGATTCCTCTGCATACAATAAAGACACATGCTCCACTGTTTATAGCAGCCTTGTTTATAATAGCCAGAAATTGGAAGGAGCCCAGATATCCCTCAAAAGAGGAATGGATACAGAAAATGTTATTGTTGTTTTAAAGGCTCTCTGTAGCCTAGGCTGGACTTGAACTCCCGTCTCTGCCTGTGCTTCTAGAATGTAGGATTTCAGGCATGGGTCACTTCACCAATAATTTGGCTTCTCAAGACGTGGGTTACAGTGCCATAGATAGAGAAAAGTTACACATAGATAGAGAAAAGTTCACAATACGTTTAATAGAGTGTGACTCAAATTCTGACCAAAATCTTTAAGAGTTGTATTGGCTCCTGAAACCAACTACTCTGAAATAGTTCAATGACCTTAAATGGGGGGAGGAGATTATTTTTATGGTCTTATTTCTGTACCCCACTTCTTTTCTTCCCTTTAGCTCCTGCTCAGTCCTAGTTTCAATCAGTTAGGCTCTATAAGAAAGAATGTGGCCAGGGGCCACAGAGCAGAGGCTGGGAGTAGCCCACGGGTCAGAGATTTCTCCACCGGGCAATGGTACAGAGGGTCCTGCCCATGGGAGGGGAGGGAGGGGCGACCTGGCACTCCACTTGGGCTGCTGGCAGACTTTTACCCACCACCTTGCCCATGCCCCACTTCTACCCGTTAGAATCCTGTGAGTACCAGTTCTGTTCTCTTAGAGCCTAATCAAAACTCTTTGAGATCCTGGGATCAGAATAAGCAACTAGCACACACTCTAAGGCATTTTTCTTTGTGTGGAGCATTGGCTTTCCAGCCCGAGCCACCAGGTTCGCTTGGAGTGATTCTTCTGTGCACTTGACCTACAAGTGGCCCTTCTGTCACATTTCTGAGCTCCAGCCCTCCGCTCCATAAATGTCCTTGCCTGAATGCACGCAGCCAGCTTCCCTACTGCATCCAAACTCTGGCAGCTTTAGAGGTTTAAGGGTAGAGGACAGCATCCTTCTGCCTGCTGGTGGGTAGGGTGAGCAGGGTGGCCAGAGATGGCCCACCTACACTCTCCTGACCCCTACCCCTATGCTTCTGCTCATGAGACTTGGAGAGACGTGAAGGTGTGCGGGTGGTAGTGGAAATGCTAGCCTAAGCTGTAGAGAAATTTAGCAACATGGTTTTTATTTTAACTCCAGGAGCCAAGGTAGAAAAGAACCAGGCTAGATACAGGTGCCTCACTCAGAGTCCTGTAGATGCCGTGCAGAGCCTGTGTGAACGACTTAAGTCTGGTACTCAGAGCTCCTGACTTCCCTCACTCAGGTCCAGCCTCTGCTCTGCAGAGTGGTAGTCTGCTTTCCCAGAGCCTAGTGTGTAAGGCAACTTTGGAACGGTGTGATTAGGAACAAGGGATTGGACCTCTTCTGCTCTCCATTGTTTAATCAGCAAATTATCCCAATACTTACCATTTTCTGTGCATTCACTCAACTCACTGTGTATGAGGAACTCCATGAGCCACCTTGTGGTTTCTTGATCTTTCCAGGCCACCATACTTCTGCCCAGGTTGAACTGAAGCTCTTCCCTTACTTTTTTTTTTTTTAAATATTAAAATCTGTGAGGAACATTTCTTTTTTTTTAATTTTTTTTTAATTTTCTATATTCTATGTTTACATTCCAAAGGCTTTCCCCTTTCCCAGTTCCCACCCACCATAGTTCCCATAGTTCCTCTCCCCCCCAACTATTCCCCAATCATTCCCCCTCCCCCCTCGGTTTCTTTACTAAACTGGATGCAATCTTTACAGGCCCAGGGTCCTCTCCTTTCTTCTTCTTGGGAATCATTTGACTTGCTATTTGTGTATTGAGTATTTAGGGCTTCTGGGCTCATTAATATCCACTTATCAGTGATTGCATTTCATGTGCATTCTTTTGTGATTGGGTTAATTCACTCAGGATGATATTTTCCAGGTCTAACCATTTACCTACAAATTGCATGAATTCATTATTTTTAATTGCTGAGTAGTATTCCATTGTATAAATATACCACATTTTCTGTATCCATTCCTCCTTTGAGGGATATTTGGGCTCCTTCCAATTTCTGGCTATTATAAACAAGGCTGCTATAAACATAGTGGAGCATGTGTCTTTATTGCATGCAGGGGAATCCTCTGGGTATATGCCCAGGAGTGGTATGCCAGGGTCCTCTGGAAGTGACATGCCCAATTTTCTGAGGAACCGCCACACTGATTTCCAGAGCGGTTTTACCATTTTGCAATCCCACCAACAGTGGAGGAGTGTTCCTCTTTCTCCACATCCTCGCCAGCACTTGTTGTCTCTTGAGTTTTTAATCTTAGCCATTCTGATTCTTTGAAGCATCTCAAACGTCTCCCCTGTAAGGGCTACTAGGACTTCTCTGTTTCATACCCCTCCTAGTGGTGACGCCACGCCCTTCCAGTTAGAAAAATCTCTCACAGCCTTGCTCTGTGTTTTTTAAATTTTCACATGATGACATGCTGCTTAACCCAATCGCTGTGTCCCTTGCATGCTGGGTTTCCTACTACCATGTAATCCCACAAAGACGGGACCTTCATTCTGTGACCCCCATTCACCCACATCACATTGAACATCGAACCTGACAGAGAGGAGGTGATCAATAAAGACTTGGAGTTTTGCCATCCCAGATCAATCAAAGTGTAGCCTTGCTTTCATGTCCATCTGCCTTTCCTCTGACCATTATGCAAGTGAAAGCTGCTTCTCCATTGAGGTGTGTGAAATTCCTCATGTAGCATGTTGGTGGGCAGTGACATGTTGCTTACTCTATTTCGTGGGCATGTGGGACTGGCTTTGCAGTAGGACTAGATTGTATTGTATTGTCCACTGCATCCTGCAGCAGTGAAATAAGCAGGGTGTGGGGTTTGTCTTTCTATGTCACACCGTTTGTCTGCCCTCAGTTTGTGTGTTTCAGAACACCATCTTGTGATGTACCTCACAAAGCAGGGATTCCTGTTCACATATAATACCAGCATGGACAAAAAAAAAAAATGGTGGTCGCCAAGGGGAGGGGAATGCTATGAGTCAGCCTCTTTATGCCAGCATGGAGTTGACCTTTGCTCCAGTTTTCAGAGGTGTGTCTTGGTCTTTCTGATGTCATACTGTCTGTCTTGGTCTTTCTGATGTCATACTGTCTGTCTTGGTCTTTCTGATGTCATACTGTCTGTCTTGGTCTTTCTGATGTCATACTGTCTGTCTTGGTCTTCTGATGGCTTCCGTGACTTGCACCTTCTGCTCCTGCTCTCTCCATTCATATTCAGTCTCTTTCTCCTCTACAGAGAACAGACACCACAGTCCCCACTCCAAGCAGGGTTTGTCTCCTCTCAGACAAACCAGCAAACCAGCTGGTTAAAAACCTTTAACCAGCAACTGTATGGAATAAAATGAAAAAAAAAACCCTACATAATAAAAGTGGATGAATCTGTCAAACCAAATATTCCTGAAAATAAGGCTTTATTTTCTATAACAACTAATAATTTATGGTACAATTTTATAATTCTCCATAAATGTCTACCTATGAAACCTATGTAAACTCCCCTGCTGTTCTGTCAAAGTGAAAGGTGTGTTCTCTCTCTCTCTCTCTCTCTCTCTCTCTCTCTCTCTCTCTCTCCCCTGTGTGTGTGTGTGTGTGTGTGTGTGTGTGTGTGTGTGTTTTGAGATAGGGTTTTGCTGTGCAGCTTTGGTTGTCCCAGAACTTGCTCTGTAGACCAGGCTGGCCTTGAACTCACAGACATCCACCTGCTTCTGCCTCCTAAGTACTGGGATTAAAAGCATGCACTATGTGAGGAACTGTGAAAATAAGTGTTCTTCTTATAGGATGTCAGTAGCATGGTACAATTGTGTCTGGAATTTTCACACAGTCCAGACTCATAGAAAAAAAAAACTGTTCAAGGGCAGTTTCCCCACTACAGTTATCCATTGACCTGTGTGATCAGCGGGTTACTGAAAGAAGTGTCGTAAGTCTCTGGGGTAATAGAAGAATGGTACTGGAAATGACTATAACATCAATGCCACTAATGCAGCACTATGAAAGAAAGCAGTTTAAAAGTCATTGCTAGTTTTTGGACACTGAGCAATCATGCAAACCCTACAAAATATTTCAAAGTTAGGGAGAACAAAAGTCTCCCAGGAGGGCTTCTAGATTTTTTTCCACTGGTCACAAACTTATGATTCAGTTGAGTCTTATTTGATGTGAAAATTTGGCAAAGCTTTTTAACCTGTAGCTAAATGTATTGTCGAGAAGGAGGCGAGCTGGACAGAGAGAGAAGGAAGAAGCACTGGTGGGAAAGAGAGAACAAGAAGATAGATGTTGGGGGGCTGCTCTGCAGCTGACTGCTTCGTCAACTATGGGTCCCCAGGACCAGCTCCAGCACTGCCAAGATCTGAGAAAAGCTTCCTACCAGCCTGAGCCTTGATCCTGTTCAGCAAACAGGTGGTAATAGTGCACCCCGCCTAGGCTCGCTGTAAGTAGACACACAGACCACAAGCCTGCCAGGCTTGCTGTGAGGACTTTGCATATATGAGCCACAGACACTGTAACACTGTCTTTGAATATAAAGCCAAACTTCAGTTTTCTTCCTATAAAGATAAAGGCTGTAGTGTTACATAGGTGAGGAATTCTTATTTAATAAGACTGAGGGCCAAGAGTCAAATTAAGTCCTCTGTAAAACTAGTGAGGGAAGTTTTAGTGTCCTGTCTGCTTGGCCCATGCCCACTAGGAAGGTCCCAGAAGCCCCTACCCATAGGATAGTCAACACAAGCCAGACTTTGTTAGGCGCCTAGTGGGAACTGAGAAGCATTTGACAAATGAGCTTGGAAACACTCTGGAGTTGAGCTTGAATTCTTAGGTCAGTTAATACTCTGAACTTCCACTTCATAACCTGTATAAGGGAAGATAAGCATTCTTCCTATGGGATGTCCGTAGCATGGTACAATTTTGTCTGGAATATAGCATGAATGCATTTAACTGAGGTCTTAGTGCTACTAGTTAGAGTGTCGGTTATAGCAAGAAAGGAGGGAATCAATAGCAAGATAAGAACCTTTAATGACTTAGTCCCTGCTCGGTGTGAGCTAGCTTTTCTCTTTCTCTCACTGCACCTTTATAACAAACCTGTGGAACAGGACTTATCACCCCTACTTCACAACCCATCAAGCCAAAGCTCAGAAGCACTAGGTCATTCTTCCAACATCATACTGCACAAGCCCATTTGCATCCACAGTCTGTGTGCAAATGTACGAAATAAAAAAATGCTGCATCCTGACATCACTTGCCTTTTATAGTGCTCTCATTTTGATGGACTCGGCAGTGATAAAAGTTAAATTGATTATGTATGAAAAGCAATCTGTGAAGTCACTTCTAAGAAAGAGTAAGAGTGGTTCTCGCTCTGTGCAAGAGCATCATTCTTAGAAGATATATGCAAATGCAGCACAGAATTAGAAAGCCTCATTTCTACTCCCAGGCAAGGGAAATAGCTTAATGACATTGCTATAAAGAACACTGTGCACTGCACAGGAAAAAGAGAGGAGTCTGTAGGAAGGGTTTCAGCATGAAGAATGAGAACAGAAGTCACAACTGCAAAGAATAAATGTAAATAAAAGGAGTGTATGGTAGTGTGAAGTTTAAATAGTATGGATGGTGGGACACTTAAACAATAAATGAGGAGCTGAAGAAATGGCTCAGTGGTTAGGAGCACTGGTTGTCCTTCTAGAGGACCAGGGTTTAATTCATAGAGCCCACAGGATCCCCTGGAACTGTAACTCCAGTTCCAGGGAACCCAATGCCCTCCTCTGGCGTCTGTGGGAACTACATGTATGTGGTGCACAGGCACACATGTAGACAACACACACATAAAATAAAAACTAATAAGTCTTAAAAGCAAATAAAAAATAAGATATTGTATATTTCAATACCATTTAAATAAGAAAAACACTTTGGAAAAAGAATGCTTGGGTGCCCAGTAGTGGATATGCTTTGCAAACTGATCTTTTTTACATTGTTGTAGACTGTTCACAATGAAAGATAATTTGGAAACATGTAAAAGACTATGAATGAGTTCACGTTATTTCAGCCTGTCTTTTCTTCTTTCAAGAGTCCATTCTTAGAAGTATGTACCCATCTAACAGTTGATGAGTAGTTAAGTCAATCATGGCATTTCTATCTTTCTAGAATTTTGTAGAGCTATTGGACCTTATGACATATAATGTATATTCAATGCTGGATAAAACACCTACGGTACTGAGTAGCCTAATACTGGGCTACAGCCCCTGCCCTGACATAAATACTTAAAACAGATATAAGAGGAAAATTGAATTATTGAAACTGGTTAAAACACACACAGGCTTAGGAAACACATTACCTGAAGAGTACCCAACCGTATATCCCACATTTCTATGTATATGAGATGTTTGGAACAAGCAGATATATGGAAACATAAAGATTCAGGTTGTAGGGTGGGTTGCTGAGAGTGTGTGGGTGAGGTGGGGGTTGGGTAAAGTGAGCAAATGCTGCCAGGACTGTAGTCTGGGGTGGCAGCAGTGCAACTCTGTCGTAAGCACATTCGTCATGAACATAAGTTCTGTCTCCACTTTGCTGCCGTTTGGCTGGTTTTAGTGCTGACAATCAAACCCAGGACCTTGCCTGCTCTAGGGAGGTACCCTACTACCAGTCTATACTTCAATCCCTTTTATTTATCTCTTAATAATAATATGTTTGGAAAATACAGATTATGTAACTGTTATTAAAACAAAATCACACAAATACACACACAGACACACAGACACACACACAAAACAAAGGGAAACAAAACAACAGACCAGAAGTAAATATGAACAAATGCTCATAGCAGTTTGGTTCAAAAAGTAAATTTATGGGTAGAAAATTTGCCTTATCTGATTTCCTAAAGACAGCTCTATGAACTGGGCACATCGTCAGTAGTAGAGCACTTGCCTAGCATGCATGAGGCCCTAGTTTTGAGCCCAGAACTGCTATAAACAAACCTGACATGAACAAAGACCAAAAGAAATGAACAATATTTCTTAAGGTGCTTCTCAGACATCCTAAGTTCTTCAGGTGAAAATTCTTTGTTTAGCTCTGTAGGGTTATTTGGCTCTCTGGAGTCTAACTTCTTGAGTATTTGTGTATATTGGATATTAGGCCTCTGTCAGATGTAGGGTTGGTGAAGATCTTTTCCCAATTTATTGGCTGCCATTTTGTCCTATTGACAGTGTCCTTTGCCTTACAGAAACTTTGTAATTTTATGAGGTCCCATTTGTCAATTCTTGATCTTAGAGCATAAGCTATTCTTGTTCTGTACAGGAACTTTTCCCCTGTGTCCATGTACTCAAGGGTCTTCCCCAGTTTCTTTTCTATTAGTTTCAGTGTGTCTGGTTTTATGTGGAGGTCCTTGATCCACTTGGAGTGGAGCTTAGTACAAGGAGATAAGAATGGATCGATTTGCATTCTTCTGCATGCTGACCTCCAGTTGAACCAGCACCATTTATTGAAAAGGCTATCTTTTTTCCACTGGATGCTTTCAGCTCCTTTGTCGAAAATCAAGTGACCACAGGTGTGTGGGTTCATTTCTGGGTCTTCAATCCTATTCCATTGACCTACCTGCCTGTCACTGTACAGATACCATGCAGTTTTTAACACTATTGCTCTGCAGTACTGCTTCAGGTCCAGGATACTGATTCTCCCAGAAGTTCTTTTACTGTTGAGAATAGTTTTAGCTATCCTGGGTTTTTTGTTATTTCAGATGAATTTGAGAATTGTTCTTTCTAACTCTATGAAGAACTGAGTTGGGATTTTGATGGGGATTGCATTGAGTCAGTATATTTCTTTTGGCAAGATGGCCATTTTTACTATATTAATACTGCGAATCCACAAGCATGGGAGATTTTTCCCTTTTCTGAAGTCTTCTTTGATTTCCTTCTTCAGAGACCTGAAGTTCTTGTCATACAAATCTGTCACTTGTTTGGTTAGAGTCACCCCAAGATACTTAGTCATTAGGAAATACAAATCAAAACAACCCTGAGATTTCACCTCACACCAGTCATAATGGCTAAGATTAAAAACTCAGGAGACAGCAGGTGTTGGCGAGGATGCGGAGAAAGAGGAACACTCCTCCACTGCTCTTGGGAATGCAAGTTGGTACATCCACTCTGGAAATCAGTCTGGTGGTTCCTCAGAAAAGAATATAGAAAATTAAAAAAGAAAAAAGAAATGAATGATAAACCCACCATACTGATGATTTTAAAACCAAGAAAAAATTACAGGTGAAGAACTGAGCAGTGTTGAATATGTATGTGTTCTTGTTTCAGGAGGTCATAGAAGCCATCGCAGAGTGTGCATTCAAGACTTCTCCTTTTCCCATCCTCCTTTCCTTTGAGAACCACGTGGACTCGTAAGTATTTGGAACCATTGGTGAACAGCCTTTCTCCTAAGGAGGCCTCTTTAGCAAATTCCCACCTGATTTCAGATGGTTTGATAGCAGCACTGGTGTCTTTCAATCATGTTGTACAGTAAGTTGCATGCTTTCATCTGCAAAGGGTGAACCTTTCATTTAAATCTTGTGGGCATTAAAATAGTCCTTGGGCTCGTGGGGTCAGTCTATCTTCATGCTACCCCACAGGATTCTAGACTAAGGACTTCACTTTGCATTATGGTAGAGTGCATTGTCTTTATCATATGTCATTCCTTTACTGACTTGGAATGCGGTGTTCCATTAATACATAAGTAGAACACAACTTGAGTTTGAAGTAACAGACTTTGTAAATATATTTCTAGTTTGTTCTCATTACAGCACGGTGTTCATCACTCTGCATTCTGTGTCATTGTGAACATTTCATCCTATTAATAATGAAATCACTATACATGGGTTTCTTAACACCCCTAAGAGGTATGGAAGAGACCAGAACCTATCCCATTCCTTACTATGTCTCCTCACCCTGCAGTGGCTGAATTTCACACCTGGTTTGCTACAACAGCTCAAATCTTCAGGTGACTTTGTGGGAGGCTTTCTCTTCCTTGTTGATCTGATTTTTCCCTGGCTTTAGCAGTCCCTGTTCACCTTGTTCAGGCAGGGTGGTTTTCAGATTTGTCGACAGTGCCTTGCTTATGTTTTCTTTAATAACAGGCATCCAGCAGTGTTATTTTCTTAAAGGAGTTTGCCTACTTAAAGCAGAAGAAAATGAAGAAATGCTGTTCCATTTTGCATTGTCTTGCCTGCTACAAAGTAAACTCTCCCTTGAAGTTGTCAGAGAGGCCACTCCCATAATCACCACAATATAGAAAAGCTTACATTTACTGAAAGTGAAGTTTGCACCAAACACTGTTCTCTATATGTTATATGTTCATGTAACCCTTGCTATATAACCCTGTTATTCATCAAAGGAACAGGGCTATCTCATCTGTCAGGGAAAGAAACAGAATCCCATGGGAGCATTTAGCTTGCCTGAGGCTGTACAGATGAGGTGAGATTCAAACCAAGCTAGCCTGGCCTTCTAATATAGGATACGAAACCCCCCCACACACACACACCTAAAGAGAAGGATCAGAAACTTCCAAGACATGGAATCAAGACAACCAGAGATCTGCAAGGCAACTGTCAGCCAGTGTTCACCCCAATGTGCCCATGATCCCCAGCCACAGGAAGTGCTTTGCAGTCTTCCAACTCTAATTCAATGGAGATCCTAAACTGGACACAAAACCCAATCCCACACTGTACAAAAGCAAAGAGGCTACAGCACCAGAATGCTGCATTTTCTTGGCAAATAAATGTATCTGTCATGACTTCATTCATAATTCACACATGATGATAAAACAAAACAGAAAACAAGCAAACAAAACCAGGAAAATAACATTCCGTGGTGTGTGTGTGTGTGTGTGTGTGTGTGTGTGTCTGTGTGTGTCTGTGTGTGTGTCTGTGTTCACTTTGCACTCTGTTCTATTAAAAGAATGCTTGTATTTATTGAGAACATGAACGACCTGTTTAGTGAATATCACACCTCACTTTTTTCTTGAATACCTACATCTTCCTCTTCTTGTATTCACACAGACTTCTTTCACAAAGCAATTCTCAGACCAAGAGCATATGTTCTCTGGGAACTTCTTAGAAACACCTGCATGTTTGCCCTTTAGGTTCTAAATCTGCAGTTTACTGATGCCCCAGGTGATCTGAATGACTGCTCATGAGCTGCTTATATCAGGATTACCCCCTGGTCTTTGCTCAAAATGCAGGTTCTTTGTGTTGTTCCCATGTTCTTTAGTGCAGCCTAGAACAGTGCCCAGCACAGATGCTCTGTTCTCAGCCACAGCCAGAGAGCAGGCTGACCTGGCAGACTTCCTGTGTAAGTTACCAATGGCAGAAATCATCTACCGCATCAACTACTTCACCGCCTGCCCACAAGGTCCCGTGCAGGTAGCTTCTAAGTGCAACCTCCAGTATGACTCAGGATTTAGTCAAGGGTTGGTCAGTCCTTTCTCACACTTCTGAGAGTCATCATCCTCTTCGCTTAGGGCTCTGTAAACCATGCAGTAAAACCATGCATGTCCTACTAAAGCAAGACAGAAACAGTGTAGAAGTGTGAGACTTTGATGTGAACATGATCCCAGTGGAGGCAGGAGGATGGCATGTTTGAAGCCAGCCCTGGATACACAGTTTGAAGTAAGCTTTAGTTACATAAGAAGACTTTGTCTCAGGAGAAAGATTTAAAATTGGTGTGTTGAGCTTTGCAAGTTCTTGGAATCTTTCCTTTAACTTCCCCACAGTTCCAAGAAGATAATAACTTTGAGAGTTGACATATGAACCCCAAAAGCTCACCTGACCATGGAGCACACAATTCATTTTTGTTAGAGACAGCGATAATGAGCACTTTCCTCCTGCACTGAAGCCCAGCTTCAGTCTAAGTGCCCCTTCCCAGAAAACACAGTGTGTTCCAGGCTTACCCTTCAGGGAAGGAGTGAAAATACAAATTACCTCTTCTAATCTTTATGATTTGGGGTAAAGCACCATCATTTGCATCATGGTTACTAGTCCTCTCTTTACTACATTTTTTTTTTTTTTTGCTAGACCGGATTGTCATTGCAATATAACCAGGGAAAGTTAGGACCCTCAGCTTGTAGATCATAAACCCAACCCAGCAGGACTGGGTACTATGTAATGATGTTTATCATTGCCCAGGATGAGAAAACTGTTTTTTAATTGCATCTGAAAAGATTAAGGGAAACAGGAGTGCTGAAGGCCTTCCATGTTCCCTCCAACAGTATCTTTACAAGGGATGGAGGCCCAGTTTTTCTGGGCTAGCCATAGACCAGGCATGTCCTCCACATGAGATCACGTTGTATACCTCTTGCTTCTGTAACTCTTCAAAGGTGTTTGCAACTGTTACTCTGTTGTCTCTTCTCAGCATCCTTTGTCTGGTTCCAAAAGCAGTTAAAAATCCTTCTCCTTGTACAGGTTCCGAGCAGCTCAGAGTCAGGAGCTCAACTCAGCAAGCCCTGAACTCTAGCCCCTGTCAGAGCAGCCTCTTCCTGGCAGCCAGCTGGGTTACTAAACTCCTTTGCTCCGTTCTTTCTACACAGAAAAGTTGCTCACAAGCAAATCTGAGCCTGGGGGTGTATGTATGCCTGTCATCCTAGCACCCAAGTGTGGAGGCAGGAGGTTCTCAAACATCAGGCCAGCCTAGACTGCACAGTGAGGCCATATCTCAAAAAACAGGGAAGAAAAGAGTTGGAGACGCATGCACACGTGCATGCACACACACACACACACACACACACACACACACACACACTTCTGTTTGGCTTCCTGCATATGAAACTCTCTCTCTCTCTCTCTCTCTCTATATATATATATATATATATATATATATATATATGTGTGTGTGTGTGTGTGTGTATATATATATATATATATATGTTCTCCTCTCTTTCTCACTCTTCTTTCCCCTCTTGATTCCTTATAAATAATCATTTTCTGCTTCCTGTTGCTCTGATACATTTTAGCCTAGAATTCACATGGTACCACGAAAATATTGGAAATATTCTAATCCCAAGCGCCTTGCAGGTGACATAGAACCAAGGGATCCAACAAAAGGAACAACGTTTCTTTCTAACTCTAGGAATCTCATGAATCTGGAGACAGGGAAATGATGAGTTATATCCTTGTCTGGATTGTGTACAATGACCTTAAAAATAGCCTGCACAGCCACCCTGCATGCTGCCCATGTGTAAAGTGTGTGTGTGTGTGTGTGTGTGTGTGTGTATACTTGTGATGTTTACAATAGAGTTTCATAACAATGGAAACTCCTTATGACTGATTTCTTTCTGTGTTAATAATACAAAGGAAACCTCTCTGAATAAACCCCATAATTCCTTTCTTCTTGCTCGTAGCCCGAAGCAACAAGCCAAGATGGCCGAGTATTGCCGATTAATCTTTGGCGATGCCCTCCTAATGGAGCCACTGGAAAAATACCCAGTAAGTAGCTCTGATGTGCACCCTTGAAGGAGGACATTTGTTAGCTACAGCTGGGGAGCTATGTCCTCTCTATAGATATATGATCAGGGCAGTTTGATCAGTGTAGTCTGAGCCCAACTGGGGTCAGAAAATATTCGTCTGTTTTCTTTTCTTCGTCCAGCCTTATCCTTTCTCTGTTTAAAGTGACACCATTAGTTTTTGTGAACAAATGCCTGTTTACCCCAAATAAATTACTGAGGACAAGCCAAAGTAGTAATTCCGCCAAAGTCTAATTTGGTGCCGTGGGATGGATTCCTTACAGGAATTTAGGTAAAGGGTTGTCGACAGTAGTATGAACAACTCAAAGGTAACTACATAATCCACAAGGCCAGTTGAGCATGCATCAACTCATGTATGCTACATTCCTGGTGCTCCCTTCCTGACCTGCCAGCAGCTACACAGGTTGAACGGTCCTCCCCCTATTCCCCATCCCCACCCCAGGCAGTCCGTACTGCTGGTATAATCATGGAAAGGGGCCTTGAGAACCTTGTAGGTTTCAGGAACTTCCTGAGTGTGTGAGATTTGTTTACTTCCCGAATCTCATCAGCCTCCCTCTTCCCCCTCTGGGAGAGACTGTTTCAGTTGTCAGGAATCAGTCAAGATTACAAAGTCCTCCGCAATGAGAGTCAGCTCATAAAGACTATCCAAGAGGATAGCACTCTGTAAACCACCACCACCCCCCAATGGATCTTCGTCACACCCTTTTGAAGTAAACGCAAAATGTGGCAGTGCTGGTTCCTAAGCCTGTTTCTGCCACCTGCTGTCCACCACCTAAATTTATCTTTGAGACAACACTCAGGCTTCAGTTGTACCCATGAATGTATAAAATGCCCCAACTCTCCCCATGGGTGTCCAGCTAAGTGTAGATAGTTGTTAAATACTATTTAAGCCTCTCTCTTTTTGCTTATTTTTTTTTTCTTTTAAACAAGATATTGGGGAGCTGAGTAAATCCGATTCCCTAGTGGACAGTTGCTAGCCCCTTCCTGGGTGTCTGGAGGCTTGAGCTGAAGGTTGTCAGCCAAGCAGCCTCTCCTCGGCAGCCGGCTGGACTACTCTGTGGCAGCCTGACAGCCCTGAACATTACACGCCTGCCTTGAGCGAGCTGCTCCAGAACTGCAGCTTCTTGCTGCCAAAGCAAAACTCCAGCCCCATGTAGTACTAGTCTGGCTACCTCTGTGTTAAACGGCATGCCCCCAGACTTCTCGCCATCACCAGCCTCTCTGAACAGTCAAATTCACCCAAGGCAGAGGGGAGCACACTTCCTGGTGGGTACAACAAAACAAAAACAAACAAACAAAAAAAAATGTGGTTCGTGCACACACAGTACTTAATTGGCGTGGGGATTCTGCGATGCAATGGGTTGCAGACACGCCTGCCACGCCCCCTTCCTTCACCACTGTAGAAAGGAAGCAAGCTGTTTAGCTGACTGTGACTCCACGGAGAGACGGGGCCTCCAGTGCTGCCCCCTGGTGTTGCAGCATGAGCAGTCCGGAAGACAATTCTCTAGGCTGCTTTTCTCTTATGGTTGAACTGGGGACAGGAAGAGGAGCTGGTAGAAGCAGCAGCGCGGGAATAGCATCAGAGGGATGACACTCTGATTCCAACGAGTGACCAAGGTCAGGAACAAAGATGTTAGATGCACGATGAGCTGAAAAGAGCAGGAAAGGGAAACTGAACCTTCTCTAATTAGAAATCATTGCAAAGAAAGCTAAGCCTTAAGTTCCCAGGATCCCAACCCCATAATATGAGGATTTGGGGTGCTCAGGGTCCTGACAGCCTGAGCTCTTTCAGCAAGCTCTATCTAACCCTTGCCGCTGGCTGTTCACTACTGCAGGAAGCTGAGGATAATGACAGCTGCCCAGTTCCGGATGACTCGTGGCTAAAAGCTCAGCACCACGAGCCTTCAGGCTGCAAGCCTGTCACCATAAATCTTTAGCCTCTGAAGCCTGGAGCAGTAGAAGCCTGGCTCTCGAGGCTTGGATCTATAAGTCATTAGACATACTAACTCCATGTCCCGGGCTTTGGATCTCAAGGGAGTCCAGCTTAGAACAAGGGACGAGTTTCTCTTCTCTCTTCATCACCTTGTGACTCCTGAGTACAGTCAAAGGACCCTGCCCAGAGGATGGGTAACAAGCAGTCCCATCCCCATACGCAAAGGGGAAAGAGCGGCCGAATCCTAAAGTAACTGTTTACTACTGAACACTGTTGGCCCGGTATCTGCATATTTTCAAGTGAGTTCATCCTAGTCCCCAGACTCATGACGAGCAAAGGATAGAGGTCCCCAGCTTACGGGACCTCAAAGGCCTTTCTAAAAATAAGCCTGTCTTGTGTCTTGCTCATGCTCCCTGATACAGTGGCTTATAACCGTCTCGTGGGAAATTGATTTCCCATTATATGAACAAAGTTGCAACACTGAAGTAAGGCTCGGTAATAAGATAGCTCAGAATCTAGGGCCAAGAGGAAACTCTGAAATTATGTCTGTCTTGGCCGACGCTAAAAACCCACCTGAAACCAACACAAGATTCTGCTGCCCCTAACGCTTTGTCCTAAACAGGGACTTGTTTGGAAACTTTTGCCTAGCTTCACCAATTCTTTCTTTCCGAATGCCTGGCCTTTCCCTGAAGATTTAGGTCAGAGGTGATTTATATATCTGTCGTAAAATGATTAGACCTGCACGGCCCATCAGAATATGCCCGAGTGTCCAGGTGCAGTCCATCAAATCTACCAGTACAGTTCAGCGGCCTTATTTTTGTAGTTTCGTTGTGGAAAATGAGTTAGGTCACTGAAAGGCATCTTTTATTTTTAAAAACTGCTGGGCACAATTAGAACGCTTTCATGAGCTATGCTGAACACAGGAGATGCTAATCTAGTGGTGTCCAAAGCGGTATCCAAAGCGGTGGGTCTAGAGAGGTACCTGAAAGGAAGGGGCGGGATGTTTAAAGGCTGTGCTTTCTTTTAAATAGCTGGAATCTGGGGTACCTCTTCCGAGCCCTATGGATTTAATGTATAAAATCTTGGTGAAAAACAAGAAGAAGTCGCACAAGTCCTCAGAGGGCAGCGGTAAAAAGAAGCTTTCGGAGCAGGCTTCCAACACCTACAGCGACTCCTCCAGCGTGTTCGAGCCTTCGTCTCCGGGAGCTGGTGAGGTGCCGCTAGGCTCGGGATGGGGGGAATTCTTGGATGGTTTATGTTCTGTTGCTTTTCCATGACACGCTTCACCACAGGATCTGTGGGTCCCTGAGAAAGCTTCAGAAATAAACCAAAGGTGTCAGGCAGGCTGAGTTACTTTCTGGAAGCTCTAAGGAAGGATTTTCTGTGGTGTTTTTTTTTCAAGTCCTAGAGGCCACTCACACTCACCGGCTCACAGGCCCCCCCACTCCAGTTTCCAAGCCAGTAATGCTGTTGTGTCTCTGTAGTTGTTCCTCTACAGTCACTTTAGCCTCTGACCACCACTTAAAACTGCTGCCATCTCATAGCCTCAAGTTACTGCCACCCAGGCCCACTGAGAGAGTCCCAGGCAGTCCCCAGCCTCAGCCTGACCTCACCTAAGGAGTCAACTCATCTTTGGGAAGGTATTTCACATATGGGCTTTCACAGGAGGCAAATCTGCTTTACAGCAGCCACCCGCTTCTAAATTTCATCAGGGACAGTATCAGCAGAAGGGAAGATGAGAGATTGGTAGACTCCTCATGCAATCATTGATGCGCTCTGGGCTTTGCAGTCCTCCCATGTTTTATAGAGCGCTTTAAAAAGCACGAAGTGACAAATGGTGTGCATTGTTTATGGAAGGGCCTGGCAATGCCTAGCATTGCCTTTCACATGGCTTTGAAACTGACTCCTCCTGAGGCAAAAATTCAAAGGGCCACCTGTTTCCTTTGGGGGTATTGGCCACACTGAGCATAATTTATTTCCCCTTACCTCGAAGAATCCTGACAATTGCAAAGATCTCCTCATTGAAGAGTGATGATTTTACTCTGAGGTGCTGACTATTCTCAGCAGAAGAGTGGACACCTGGCAGGGATGGGGATTTTGGGTTTCTGCCCTTAGCACAGAGGGGGAGAGAGAGAGAGAGAGAGAGAGAGAGAGAGAGAGAGAGAGAGAGAGAGAGAGAGAAAGAAACAGGGAAACAGGAGGGGAGGAAAGAGGAAGAAAACCAAGAAAGAAAAGGAGGGTGGGAAGAAGGAATAAAGATACTCAACATATCCACAAAAGGTGAGCACATGTACTCCCCCTGCCCCAGTTCTATTCCGAGGGAGAGAGCGAACAAGAAATGGGTAGTGATATTTATCCAGAGACGGAAAAATTGCTATAAGCAATGTTATTAAAAAATATCCAAACACTGGCAGCGAGCCATCCATCAGCTGATTGCAGCTCATGGTTTAGTCATACAAAGGAATAATGTCTATAATGAGGGTGATTTACAGCTCTCCCCGGAAGCAGAAGAGACTGCTAACACAGTAGCCAGCAGCAACAACAAAGAAAGGTAGTTACTACCCAGCTCCATCTGCATGAGTGTAGGAGCAAACTAAACCAAGAGAAGCTGTTGGAAGTCAGGGAACCGCTAGCCTTAGACAGAACTAGAAGGGAGCCCTGGTTTCTTCCGGACTCTGGTCATATTTTCTATCTTAATGTAGCTCTGTCTTTATTTGGTGAAAAAAAAAAAAGCATGTATTGCTGATATATCTGTATTTCCCCATGCTCGTCACACATAGATTAAAAGATTTTTAAACAATTGGAATGTTATAAACTGGGGCAATTAGAACACGTGGCCAACGTAGCTGGTTGGTTGCTTGTTTGTCTGGTTGGGTATTTGGGTCTTTTGTATTTGAGCCTCTGCTGCGATCTGACCTCTCCCAGACTAGGCAGGGGTTGTTCCTCTTGAGCTGAGCACCTCACACCTGCAATCCCTGACTGAGCCGGATTTACCTTTTGTTCTATTGTCTGTCTCACTCATCAGCCGCTCTTATTATTTAAATTGACACCCCAAGTTACAGACGGTATATAATTCTTTCTGAGGGTTTCTCCCCCTTCTGTGGTTCACAGATGTGTTTTCTCAAATATCATGACATAATTCTGATTTCCTTTTGAAAATTAACTTCCAGTCTCGATAAGAATGCATTTGAAGTGTGATATGACGACGGATCATCAGAGGCCCCTTCTTTCCCAATCTGTCCCCAAGTGCCTTCTTTTGCACATGGGTGCTTGTGGGTATTTGTGCCATCTGCTTTTATCTAATCCCGTTTCTCTCTCCCATTAACTGGATGCATAACTCTAATAATGATTTCTGCAGGCAGTGAACACAATGGCTTAATACAGAGAGAAAGCAACAATCTGTTAGCAGCTCTGTAGGTTTCCAAAGCTAGCCAGGAGTCGGGCGTGTGGGCGTGTGCCAGGAGTCGGGCGTGTGCAATCAGTATTTTTTGCCATGTAGTTTTGGAGTCTTTAGTATGTAAGTAGGCCCTGGAAAAAAGAGTCCTGATAATTTACCATTTGGTTTGTGGATGTTCCCAGTACCAGGAACAAACACATGATATGAATCTTATTTTAAAGCTAAGTTACTCTGTTGGCTGGATGCCTCTTCTGGGAGCCAGCTCTTAGCCAGCACACTTTCCAGAACGAACGAGGGTCGAGTAAGACACCACTGTTGGGTGTTGTTCCTGTTGCATTTTAAAAGGGTATTGTTTTATATGGATTCGGATAGATTTCTCCAGGGTCCGCTCGAGGTCTTATAAGAGACGCCCCATAAGTACATATAGCCTCTGTGGTGACTTAATACATAAAGACAGATCGGAAGGGTGTTTTTTCTTTGTTAAGCTTGCCAAAGAAAAAATCAGGTCTTTGTTTTCACAGTAGAGACAGATGAAGTCTTTTTCTTCCTCGCACAACCCAAGATACGGCCTGAACGTGTATTTGAAATGGTGACTGGACAATTATGTGTCATGAATCATTTTGTAGAATGTTCTGGCAATCACCTTTTCAGGTTGCTTGGTTAAAGAATTGCCCCACTCCATTCAAAATGTAATACAAAGAAAGAACTTTAGCAAATACAATGTATATGAAATATCAAGTAGCAGCCTCCTAAAGCAATGTGTCTGTTATATAACAGGATGCATTTGTAAGCAAGTATATGGGGTTCACATAACTATTAAGTCAGCACCATCAAGGTCTTATGTGGTTCCACTCTTCTGGTCACAGAAGCCTTTCCCCTCTACAGATGTTTGGTGCATCCTTTCCTCACTACCATCCAGTAATTGATTGACCATTGTCCCTTGTATGAAAACACAGAGGAGCTTTTGGAAGGTGGTGCGGTGGGCACGGTGTCATCCTCAGTGAAGAGTGTAGCCAACTTTTTAGAAGGCCCCTCTGGGAGCAGGTACCAGGCTGCGAGCTGCCTCAGAGATGAGCTCCTCCTGCCACCTACTGGAATATTTGTGCTATTGCAGTGGGAAAAGCTGAAGAGGGGAGGTGACCGAAAAAGAACCAACTGTGGCTTCTTCACTTTACCCTTGAAAATATTTTTACGCGATTGAATGAGTTTGAAAGGAGCCTAGAAGTATAGTAAAATTTAGTGCTTAATACTAATGTGGAGATTTTACCTAACAGTATCCATTATTAACTCTAGGAAGGTAGGATCGACCAATTAAAATGACAGTGTCCCGGCTAAACGTGATGTCAAATTCGGTCAGATTGACATAGATTTCTAAGCGTAGTGATTTTAAAGCTTATTTTCTATTCTTATTGCTTTTCATTGTGTTTTTTTTCCTTTTGCATTAGGTTATTTCACCTTGCTCTATAAAAAAGAATATTTTTTTAAAAAAATCTTTATTAGTTCTTTGAGAAGTCCCTACAGTAGAGTGCTTACCCCCGACAATTCCCAGATCCATTCCCCTTTCTCCATCCTTCCAACTGTATGTCCCATTTTTTTTGTTTGTTTGTTTTAAATTCTTCAATACCAGTTTGTGCTGCCCAAATATTCTGGGATGTTCAGCCTTCTGCTGAAACACGATCTACTTACCAGGGGATAAACGCTCTTAGAAAATGGGCTCTCTGCCATCCAGAAGCTATTAATTGCCGATAGCCCCTCCCCTAGGGGTGAGATTTCACGCTCCCCTCACCTCCCCATGTTTAGATTTTTGTCTGCCTTGAGCCTGAGCAGGTCTCGCGCATGCTGTCACAACCACTGTGAGTTCACAAGACACTGTAGCTATCCGCTCGCTATCTCTGGCTCTCACACTCTTCAAGCTGAAGAAGGCTGCCATGTTTATGATTTGTGCATTATTGTGGTATTCTTATTGACCAGCACTTAGCAAATCTCACGTTTCCGTGCTACCATTTCCCCACAGCTCCTGATCTCATTGATAAACTTCTTCTTCAACCTCTGTAAAGTCCCTTTTATTGGAGAAGGTTGGTCCCTGAGCTGTGAGCTAGCCAAGGATTACTTCAAAGGCGCATGGCTTAGGATAGGACAGAAAAGCGAAAGCAGGGTTTGTCTCTGTTAGGGTCATGGAGTTTGACATTCACGAGAGAACATGTACACTAGAGTAGGGTGCCCAGGGAGAAAATGATACACAATGTCTTAAATATTTAAAAGCAAATGGGTAAATATCACACAGGCATTTTGAAATACAACTTGAAATTTTTGATGGTATTGATCAAAAATCAAATTTATGAAGATTTTTGTCTAAATGTCAAGTTAATTCTGTTACTGTGAAAATGTAAATCTTTCTGGGGTGGGGGCGGACTTTAAAAGAAACAGAATGTCAACCTTCCAAGTGCATTCCCGGAACATAGTGGGCAGTGTGTTTTTGCAAATTCTTTGAACTTTCAAATACTGAAAACGTGGTTTGTGATTAAAATTTGACAGGGGAAGCAGATACGGAGAGTGATGATGATGACGACGACGATGACTGTAAAAAGTCTTCCATGGATGAGGTGGGTTACGGAGATCTTACGGTCCTCTTCTGCCCCCTAGTGGCCAAAAGAAAAATACAGAACAGTGGATTGCCAGCTCCATTTTTTGAGGCAATTAAATGATTTGTCCAATGGTCTGAAATCCAGACAAAGTAAAGGGTTTGCAGGAGTGTGACAGAAACGCGGCAGTGATTCCATTGTCTTGGTTTTGTATCAACCGAGGTGACATGTTGACATAAGCTCTCCAAGAAATGCCACCAGCTCAAATAACTGCCCAGAACTCAGAAACAAAACAGCGACAGTTCAATGGGGACTGTAGGATTTTCTTTCCGTCAATAACGCAAATTTATACTGTATCTGCATTCAAATATGTTCTTAGAGTCTTTGGATCTGTACTGTCAGCCTTATAGTAATTAAAAGTAGCTCTTCTTTTTTTCAATATTCATTTGTTTATTGAGATGTTTGTTAACTTGGTTTTGTGACAGGATATTATCATTAGGCTTCCTTGTCTGTAGCTCAGGCTAGCCTCAGACTTAAAATCCTCCTGCTTCAATATCTAGAATTCTGGGAGTACAGGTGTGTATCACTACAGATAGCTCAGTAAGCATTTTGTTGTTTGTCTGTTTTTGAGACAGAATTTCTCTGTGTAGCCCTGGCTGTCCTGGAACTAGCCCTGTAGACCAGGTTGGCTTCGAACTCAAAGATCTGCCTCCCTCTGCCTCCTAAGTGCTGTGATTAAAGGTGTGCACCACCACTGCCCAGCTTGATAACCTGTTCTTATTTGGCACTCTTTCCTTATGAATGAGTCTCCCTGGTTAGCCTGGGATGGTCTCAAACTCCTGGAATAATGCTTTTCCTCTCACCTCAGCCTCCGTGTAGCGGAGACCGCACCCGTGAGCCACAATGTCCAGCTTAGTTTAAAATGTGCTTTTGATGCCCCCACTAAATCTCCTCTTGATTTCCAAGAGGGGCAGTGCTGTAATGACTGAGGCTCCATCTGTCTGAGAGTGGCTTCAGGCGACACTTGCATTATTCCAAAATTGTCTATTTTGAAATGAGTATTTTCCCAGTTGGCATTTAACCAGAATAATTCTGCTAGAATTTTCACAAAGAAACCCCATCTCTGTGCGTTTTCTCTTCTCAACTAAAAATGAGAAAATATCAGATCCATCTCCAGAGGCCTGTCTTGTGCAAGTAATGACTGCAGGTTTTCTTTATTAAAACTTGTATTAAAGGACGTGTAATTGCAGATAGCGTCTAATTTCATGCAGGGTCTTACTATTTGCCAGGCGCAGTTCTGAGCTCATCCCCTTTCTTCTTTCCTTCCTTTTTTTTGAGACAGGGTTTTCTCTGTGTACCCCTGGCTGCCCTATAATTCCATTTGTAGACCAGACTCAAACTCATAGATCTATCTGCCTGCCTCTATTGCCTGAGAGCTGGGATTAAAGGCAAGCGCCACCACACAGTTGTTTTTTTTTTTTAATCTTACATTTAATAATTATAAAACCTTACATGCTGTAGGACTGATTTATATTCCTAATTTTGCAGATGATTAGACAGCAGGTAATTCACTTGTCCATGGTGGAAGAACTTCTGACCAGCAGGCAGACATAATGTCAGATAGCCGTGTTCTGGGACCTAAGCCACTGTACTGTTGCCGTACCTTTACACACAGGAACCAATGAGGGAAAGGGAATGTTTATTAAGAAGAAGAGGTATCGTTTGCAGAGCCCACTGTCCTTACACAAGGCAACCTTTGTTTACTATTCTCTGTTTCAGGTCATAGAGTGTTTACCTACATGATAACTATTACTGTCAAATGAGTTATTACTGGCTGAAGACTTCCTCTGTGCTCTCTGCTATAGAGGATAGCAGTTCCTGTGGGAATCACCTTATTAATGTAGAGTTTCATTCCTGAACCCTGAGGCCCTGCATCCCTATAAAGCAGAGTTTCTCAACCTTCTTGATGCTATGACCTTTTGTACCCCCCATGTTGTGGCAACCCCCAACCATAAAATTATTTTTGTTACTACTTCATATCTATAATTTTGCTACTGCCATGGATCTTAATGTAAATATCTGTATTTTCTGATGCTCATAGCCAATCCCAGTGAAAGGGTCAGTTAACCACGCAGGGATTGCGACCCGCAGGTTGAGAGCCACTTCTATAAAGACCCACACTGATGTTGTTGGTCCCAGACAGCCCTGCCATCTCTCACCTTCACAAAGTAACCACACAGTGAGCATACACAATCTGAAAATCTAGAGTCTAAAATGTCCACAACCTCAAAACTTTGAAAGGCTGACCTGACGTGGAAAATTCTACGCTATAAAAAAAATGTTTTTTAAAAAAAATTGTTATGTGCTGGTTTCAATGCTCAGCATTAAAAAAAATAGGCAGTGGGTATAATACGCCACTAAGTTTTGAATGAACTTTTTAGTTAGACTTAGGTCTCATTCCCAAAGTATCTGTTATATATAAACAAACACTGCAAATTCCAAACTCTTAAGCATCCGTGCCAGCAGGTGGTGAGGACCTGGCCTGCCTTCATCCCTCCCCTGTGACAGATATTTCTAACATTCTTTTCACAAGGGAAGGATTTTCTGCTCCATTTTCCTGAGAAGCTGACCCTGCATTGTGTAAGGCTAACTCTGGAACTGCTTACTATTTTTTATTTTCGCTTCCAGGGGACTGCTGGCAGTGAGGCCATGGCCACGGAGGAGATGTCTAACCTGGTCAACTATGTTCAGCCTGTCAAGTTTGAGTCCTTTGAAGTTTCTAAAAGTAAGACTTCCTACAAAAAACATCTCTAGTGCAGTCTATAAACAGGAGGTCATCAGAACCTGGTAGGAGTGTTCTGTTCTGGACATCTTGGATGTATGCCTGGAGTGCACATCTTGGTATCATTATAAAAACATAACTCTTTCAACACTTCAAATTTATATTTAATATATTTATAAGAGCATAGGATAGTATTAAATGATGTTCCTCCACATATTTAATAAGATTACCGATAATGCATGGTTACTGGAAAGATATCAAACCAGTGTCCAACTGATTGAGACTTTCACATTTCATTTTGACTTGCTACAGCCCCCATGGGACCACTAGTGACGTAGTGACAATGTTAGGCCTCTAAGCATGGCAGAAGGGAAGCAGGAATGACTCAGACAAGCTTGGTACCTCAAAATAGAACCAACCCACCCAGGCACCAATTGTTCAGCTCATTTCATGAATTTAGGTGACTACGTCACTAGGTGACTATGTGGCTAGGTGACTCAATTCACACCACTCTTTGTTTTTCCTTTACCTAACAATGGATCCATAGTAAATACAAAAAATGTCATTTTTCTGTTACCTATGGGGGAAAGCCCTTTTATGGAAGTGCCACATATACACATACATCATATTCACATACATATATATCATATTACATACACATACATCATATACACATACATCATATATACATACACATAAATCATATACACATACATCATATACACATACACATAAATCATACACACATACACATACATCATATATATATACACATACATCATATACACATACATCATACACACACACACATACACATATACATATGCATATACATATACGGTAAGATAATATCACAGCAAGAGGGTCCTTGAAGTGTCTTAGCTGCTCAACTGAAATTTTGGTTAAATGCAACAGCCTCATTAAAAAATGCAGATATACCAACTTTAAGCTTCTATGTGGCATCATAATTTATATTTGTGCACTTCCACTCTGAGTTGCTTAGTAACACTCGGTATCTGGCTACACACAAGAATTTTAAATTTCACCGTAGTTCATCCATAAAGATAAGTGCTTTCTCATACAATTGCTGATTCTTGCTCCCGAAGTTGTTCAATGTAAGCATCCTAACACAGTGGCTTTCCTGCCATTTGGCTTCTGTGCAAAGCTCCTAGAGGCGCTTCCAGGCAGAGTGGTGAGGACTGGATGTTCTGGGGAACCCAGGGATGCTGTGGACATTTAAACACTTTCCCCTCAGGTTTCTCTCACTTCATTGTGCTAGAATTCTCATTGATCGTATTTTACGAGAAGACTTTATTTTAATTAAAAGTCCTGATTAAAATAATTAGTTGCATGAAAGTAAATTAATGATGAACCAAAATAAAGAATTTGGGGTTTCCTAACAGTAAATTAGGCAAGTGGGTAATGAACTGATGGATCGGGAGGAAAGAGTAAGGTTCTCATTTTGAAAGCAAGGGAGTCAAAGATGGACAAATGTCCCAAAGATCACCAGTTTTCAAAATGTAGAGCTGTTTCCTGCCTCTGTATAACACATTCCCAAGTGCCTCTGGTCCTAAGTTAAGGAAACCCTGACAAGGTCAGTCTTTCTAAACTGAGATCACTTTGTTTAGTCCCTGTCCCTCTCAAGGCTTGAAGTCTGCTTTCAGCATGTTTTCCTAAGAAGCAGATATTCAGGGATGCTGAGTTCTCTGACACAGTCACCTCTTTGGCTGTGTCTTGTAATCTACTATGAAAACGGGGCTCACAGACTCTAACTTCTACAAGGATCGCCCTCCTTCCACAGATCTAATTATGATGCCACACTAGCTGTGACTTTGAGTTGGCAGTGTGGGCCTAAATAACATGCAGTGTCAGCCAGTGGAGACATCCCCACAGGATCTGCAGATTCCCCAAAGCCAAGCTGGAGGGCTTTAGAACAAGACCATTTTCTTACCATGTTACACCTTAATTAATTAATCCATGTCATGCAAAACCATGAGGCTGTCTCACACAAGCTATGAATACTTGAAGAGGTAACTTGCAAGACTCCACTTTTACTGCTGGTAAATGGTTCGTTGATAAAAGTCTAAGAACTATACGTACTGAATGTTAAAAAGTCAGATACCCTCCAATTCACTGAACATTTATTAATTTCCTTTAAATTATGAAAATTTATAATGAGTATTATAAATTTCATTTCTTGCCCTATTTGTTGTTGTTGAACTCAGAAAGAAATAAAAGCTTTGAAATGTCTTCCTTCGTGGAAACCAAAGGACTTGAACAACTTACAAAGTCTCCAGTGGAATTTGTAGAGTATCCTTGATTTGATGAATGACTGCTGAACTTACCTGTTTAAGTCATGGTTTGTTTGTTTGTTTGTTTGTTTGTTTGATAAGAGAGATGAATAGAATTGATTCCATCTATAGCCCAAGTCTTAGGTGTCACAATGTGGGTAGCCTGGTCTATAGAGAGCAAACTGGCTTTAGGATAGCAAAGGTCTTGGCTACAAAGGTATCTCAAGCCATCAACCTCTAAGTTCCTTGGAAATTTGCTTAATTTTTATTTTACTCATCTTTAAACAGAAGTAACTCTACTAACATTATGATGTGCTATTTGATTGGGTACAATATGTGTAACACAGTGTGTATACTTAATACACTGGTCTAGTTATGCTCTCTAGGTTTATAGATATGTATTAATAATTATAACAATGGTATGTATGCATAGTTATAAACCTGGATGAGCATCTCACATATGTGAGATTTATATTCAATTAAAAAGCAGTGGAAACAATGATCATAATGGTAAATGTAAATGTATGTCAATGGTGGTTTCTAGTTTTATGTTATTTCTCATGAATGAAAATTAAAGAAGCCTTCATCTTACTTTTCATAAATTAATGCTACAATCTTAAAGAGATAGTCTATTTCATGACATAATGCCTAGAATAAAATTCCTTTACACCTCATCAGTGGATCTAAGAATATGGCTCAGTAAAGCATGAGGGCTTGAGTTTGAGCTCAGGGCTCATGTTTTTAGAAAGCTGAGTGTGGTGACATGCATCTGTAATTGCAATGAGGAAGGGACAGAAGGATCCCTGTGGCTTACTCCCAGACAGTCTAGCCTACTTGGGTAAGCCTGTGAGAGACCCTGGCTCATAAAACCAAGGGGTAACATTCAATGTTTACCTCCTGTATAACCTTATACATAAATGTTCACTTACACACACACACACACACACACACACACACACACACACCACTAAGGCTTCATCAACAGTAAGTAAGCATGGCAGCAAATGCATATAATTTCATTACTCAGGAGGCTGAGGCTTATGCTCACAAATTCCAGGATGGCTTAGGCTATATATGGCACTCTGTTTCAAACATCACAGACAGACAGACAGACACACACACACACACACACACACACACACACACACCAGTGAGAGAAGAGAGAACAAATATGAACTCTGTAATTAAAGACATACTATAAAATCATTGCTGTTAATATTCAGTACTGACTTTGTGATATTCTTTTCTCTTCCTTAATTCTCCTTTGTGGCAAAGGAATTGTTCCATTACTGTAATACTGAGGAAACTGAGAACAGAAAGGTGAATTAACTCACCCAAGATCACATGGCCAACAAATTTTTTTTTCAAAAAAAATTTTTTTATTGGATATATTCTATATTTACATTTCATTTCCCTTTTTTTGTTTAATGTTAAGACTCGAATTAGTGTTGCACTAACTTCAACCTCGCTCCTTCATGAGAGCAAGTCCATCATGTTATAAAGACAAAGCAGTGTTCAGTGGCTACAAGGTTCTTAGGGTGGAAACAGCTAAAATGTGAAGCAAGGTCAGCCACTTCTGGGTGCTATTTACTATCAATCTTAAGGACTGCCATCGCCTTGGCAACTAGCATTCCCAGAGAAGGTAAAGACAATGAGGGAAGAGCATTCGGAAACAGCTTCGGGATTTGCACTGTCTACTGCCGCCACACAGCACCATACGTCATCACTACAACTGCAACTATCACTGCAACCACACAGACTTTGACACAAGTCCTTCTTGATGTCCCAGTTTGTGGCATCCACAGGTTTCCCAAAAGCAATACTGCTTCTAAGAATACATATATTCTAGTAACTCATTCCGTGCATACATATGTCACCCATCGGTGTGATTCGATCATTAATATCTACTTCATTTCCCCAGCAAGAGATAAGAAAGTAACCTAGCAGAATACAATAGATAACTCTGAAATTGTATTCACTACTTAACGTGATGGTCCAGATACAACAAGATGCAACTTAGCAGGATATATCCCAAAGGGACACGTGTGGACTCGTCCAACTACATGCCTCAGCTCTTCTGGAATGCTGGATGTCAGATGGTGGCACTCAACTTCCAGACAGTGGGTAAGTAACACAGAGGCCACTCCCACTGGCTCCGAGCCACATTGCCAAGTGTCTACAGCCATTACCATGGGAAATGGAGGGGAGGGGAAGAAAGCCAGATTGACTGAAAGAAGGAAAATTAAAGCAAAAGCAAAAGATTGAATTTTGGTAATTGAGATGTTGTCTTTAATAATGAATGAAAGGGGTTTATATCTGAATTTAATGCTATTTTTTTCAAGTAATTTTAGAAACAGTATAAAATCATATTAGGGAAACTGAAAATTCAAAAACATAAAGAAAAAGGAAATCTTGGGTTAGGGAAAATGCTCAGTTGGTAAACTCCTTCCCTTGTAAACATAAGAACCTGAGGTCCTCTAGAATCTGTGTTTAAAAAAAAAAAAGCTCAGTATGATGCTGAATATGTGTCACCCCTGTTCGGGAGAGGCAGACACATACAGACTCTGGAGTTTGCTGGCAGCCAGGCTGGCCTCTTCAAGTCATGATGAAGACCCTGTCTCCAAAGCACAAGGCAGACTACTCATAAAAAGCAGCCGAGGTTCTTGTCTGCTCTCTACACATACATGTATGCATGTATAGGTGTCTCTACAGTCATGTGCACACACACATACACAGGCAGACAGAAAAGCAGAAAGGAAATCTTCCAGAAATGCTGCCACTAAGAAATTCAACACCTCCCTTGGTAGTATATGTGCATGTGTGTGTGTGTGTGTGTGTGTGTGCATGCGTGCACATGCTCATGTGTACTGACACACAAATATGCTTCGTCATATAGTTCCCTATTAAGAGGGAATGTACAAGTGTGCACACACTAAAATATGCTACAGAAAATGGAATTTTTTTACATTATATTTATTTCTGTGTGTTGAGGAGGCATGCATACATATGAAGAGTGTGGGTGGGGGTTAGAATATGATCTACTGGACTAGTTTCCAGTAGATCCTGGAGATAGAATCACATCCTCACAGGGCACAGCCAGCACCTTGATCTGCTCATCCATCTCATATCCAGAAAACTTGAGTTCCAGTAGCTGTTTATTAAGCATATTCCACAATCCACTCAAAACCATTTTTCTGTCAATAACCAAGAATTTTTTTCTACTATTTACCAATACTCTGAGATCAGTCTTACACATAAATTATCTAACCCATTTCCTGAAATTTTTCCCAAAAGGCTTCTAAATAAAGTAATTATGTTAAATCACAAAAGTTTTAAGCACAGAGTGTTTGGCATATTGCAAAACTAACTATAAACATTTTTGTGCTATTTTATTCTCTCATCAAGAATGCGTGATATGAGACAGCTCTGTTCTCAGATACCTTGGTCGAGTGCTATCATTAAATAACGAGAACAACAAAGGCAGGCAAAATCCGTCATCCACTGTTCTAGCTACATCTCTTTGACTATTGTCCAGGTTGAACACTTGATGTGTTCCTTCATCTTTATTATTTTGCTTCCCTAAGCTGCCTGGTCCAACATCAGGCTGACTGGCAAGTCCTCCTCAATGCAGGAGTGTACTAAGAAAGTCAGCATATTGTCTCTTTTGGAAGTAGAAGAAGCTTCACTTCATGAGGCCTGGTATCTTCTGTCTTATGTGTTCTTTTTATGGTGGCACTTTCCACACCATCACCAAGTCCATATTTATTCTCTTGTCTGTCTCATTTCAACTCTTCAAATTTTTATTTTTCATCAGATATTTGCATAATTTCAACACGAAAATTCTTTACATATATTTCATGTCAAAGTCATCTTTTTCTGTGGTGTTGGTGACATGAGGAACACGAGGCTAATGAGGCCAACTCTGTGGGGCACCATCACTTTCTCCTCTCTGCTCCTCCGTCTCTATGGTATCTTCTTTATCTGGAACATAAGCCTGTAACCCATCCAGATTTGACTCTGGTGTACAGTCTCTTGATGTCAGTTCCTTCTGGAACCTAAAGAGTTATTGCACTGAGATAGAATTATATCCTAACAGATGTGACCCCTTTTGTTAATTTTGATCAATGGATCATTTTCTATCTCCTACTAACACATCTGTCTGCCTCCCTGCCTCCCTGTGATGCAGGGCTTCCGTTTTGTTTTAGAAACCCTAAAATCTTAGAGAAGTTGTCTCTGTGTATACATGTGTGCATGTGTCTGTGTGTGGGTCTGTGTATTGGCATCCACACAGAGGTCAGAGGACAACTTTTATTTATTAGTACAAATAAATCACTTCATGGCTGATTTGAAACAGCTAGATACTTCCTCTGTGCCTTTGGAATTTAAAATCTTTGTTCTGCTTTTTATTTGTATTTATTTATAATTTTTTTGTGCTGTGAATCAAATCTATCTTTGATTTGATCCAGAATTTGCCACGCACTAAGTAATTACTCCACCACTGAGCTCTCAGGCTCCAAACTGTGTTATTATTTTTAGTCTCAGCAATTATAATAAATTTAGGCATTTATTTAATATACTGACTGTTAAGAAGCCTTTGACCAATAACCTTTGTCCATTTGAAAAGAGTCTTGAACAGTTCATACTGGTTGTAATTACTCACAGAAATGCATATTTAAATGTCTTCCTATAAATTAGTTAGCAAATAACTAAAGCATCCCTCATAGTGAGTTATATAAAAACCGGTCCTGAATAAATCCCCTAAAATGGCTTATGTGAATTAAATTAATTTAAACTCTCTGGAGAGCATTTTAATAAGACATACCTAAGCAATAACAGCAGTTTCTAAAGGGCCCACCTTTTCACGCAACAATTCCCTTTACTTTTAGCAAAAGCATTGCAAAGTTTTCAAAAGTTTCATTAGAACAGCCACTAAAACAATTATGTAAAGTTCTGAAAATTCACTAGAAACATAGATGTGTTCAAAGAATGGACTTGTTAAAAATCAACTCAAATATAAGTATCCAAAGGAATTTTATACAGCTGTTAAAATTAAGGGCAAAAAAATGCTTACTAAAATGAGTATAATGTTTGTAAAATTGTATTTGAATTTTTAAAAAAGGTGACCAGGTTATAAATCAGTCTGTTGGCAGTGTTCTCTCTGATTTGGGGGATTGCAGCTCATTTTATTTTTTCATTTGTGTCTCCAAATTATTATTATAACGTCTATTTCCTGGTCCAGGTGCGAACAGTGGGGGAAGTGGACTAAAATATTATACAGTCTTATTCTACAAATTCATTCATCCTGCATGTCTTTGGTCATCAGATCTGGCTATGCAGATAAACATGGGCATGTACGAGTACAACGGAAAGAGCGGGTACAGGCTGAAGCCAGAGTTCATGAGGAGGCCGGACAAGCATTTTGATCCGTTTACTGAAGGAATCGTAGATGGGATAGTGGCCAACACTTTATCTGTTAAGGTACGTACTCGCACATCCTTACCACCCCTGGTCCCCACCCACTACGCTCGACACCCAAGTCCCAAATGCATCCCCATGAAGAGATTGAAATATCACTTATTCTGCATAAAAAGTATCTCTGTCGTTAAAAATGTATGAGCTAGGAGGCCTCATCTTTCATACATCTTTCCTTTTAAGGATCAAATACTCATTAGAAATTTCCCCAGACTATATAGAAATAAAGGAGCCGAGAGTCTCATTCTTAGGATGAGGGTAAATGGAGCTTTAGAAATACATGAAGTGGCGACTTCCCAGAGGCAAATCTCTGCAAGCATCCCACTGGGAGATGGAAAGGGAAGCCAGCTGTCTCTCTGGAGATCTTCTGCTCTCCCCTTCTCCAGGTCACACCAATTCTAATTATTAAATATTAAACAAAAGCTGCCAAGTTACCATAGCATGGTTTATAATCTACCAGAGTATTTAAGGATGTAAAAAACATTTGAGTAATCTTAAAGGGTTGCTTTCTTAACTATGCATCTTATCCTAAAAATGAATTCCAAATCCTTTACTCATTCTTTGAAATATATGTAAGAAGAGATTTTTTTTTGTTAGCTGTCAAGAAGTATTTTAATGCCATGAGAACGTTCAATTTTTATAAAGAACTTCCCCCATGGATTCTGGAAGCATGTGGTTGTTGAAACTAGAGTGTTATAAAAAGTAAAAGTTTGCTTTTTAAAGTCTCGTTTGTGTTTCCGCGAATATCTGTATGACTAATAAACTTACCAAACTAAACATAAATGGATTTTCAGACTGACCTTAACAAAGTCATGTGAAAAACTTGTTCACACAATCCTCTGACAGTTTAATATCTAACCCAAACACCCCAGAAACACACACACACACACACACACACACACACACACACACACCAAGGCCTTGCACCTGCTAAGCAAGTGTTCTACCATTGGTCTACATCCTAAGAACTTAGTCTTTGAGAGAGAATCTTGCTGTGTAGTCCAGGATTGCCTGAAAGTTGCAGTTCCTCCCATATGTCTTTTTGCTAGTTGATTTTGTGTTGAAACTTTTACTCCAACAGTAGAAACAGTTATAAAACCATAACATAGTTACAGGAGAGTTGGGGTGAAGGAGAAATAGTTAAGAGCTCCAACCAAAAATTTACCCTATAATTTCTATCCAAAATGTTGGGCAGTGCATAGAGCTCTACCTGCCTCCCTCATTGTGCCAAGCCTGGAGTCAGGTTCCCCTGTGATTCCTCTATGGGTGTCTTCTGGCAGGGACTTTACATTTCCAGATCTGCAAGCTATTATGCTGGTATATCGTCCCACTGGACTAACACAAACACTGAGGCTTAGGGACATTGCTGCTTCAGGGCTCTGCTTTTCATCAAACAACATGGGTGCCCCAAACTTTATGGCATATGAATCCCTTGCAGGTCTCACGTCACTGGAAAGTTTCAAAGATGTTGTACAAAGCCTTCTAGGAGCCCAAGTTAAACAACAGTGATTAAACTTCACTCCTGTCCAGTTATCCATCTATACAATTGTGGGCTTACTTTGTCTTCCTACTGAATAGCTCAGTATTGTGGAGTTGGATGAGAGTTTTGAGGCTACATATTCAAAAATCAACTCCCACATCTTCCTTTCTGTGTAACCAAATTGTCAAAATCCAAGGGATCCATCACGTGTCATAGAGTTTTATGGAAACAAATAAAATGTCCCTATACTTCATTCCAGAAAAAAGCAGCGGGAACGGGATGATGGAACAAACCCAGGTTATGTGCTTGGAACAAAGTCATGAACTATTAAACAGTGTTCTGAGCCCACCCATGACAGGGTCAGGACTTCCAAGACAATGGTTGGACTAGAAATCCAGTATAGCGGTGGCAGGAACATGCGTGGTGGGAGCTGAGAAAGGGCAAAGACCTTGCTGATGTGGTCAGAAATCCTGAAGGAGGCAAGGACCTGGAAATCTCTCTTGGGTGGTCCTGGGTTATTATGTCCATTAACCTTTATTGCAGGTCCTCAAGATGTTGACAATTGGATTATAGATAGACAAACACATGGGAACTGTTATAGGATTATGGAGACTTAACTCTTGTTTAACTGTATGACACTGATTAATTCTGTAGCTAGACGAAGGAGGCCCACAGTTGTACATACAGATGGCTAAATGGATGGGGACAGAGTTCATGATTGCTTTAAGTGACCTTCAATGATGCTGCTCACCGATTGCTCCCATACTGCTCCTTCTGATTGGCTCCGAACCTCCCCATTCTCACCCAGTCTCCTCAACTCCTCAAATGGAAGAGAATGGCGTTTCTACTCTCCCTTTTATTTCATTGTATGATTTCCCACCCAGGCTGCCTTGGACTGCTTTAGAGCTCTCTCCCGGTGCTTTGTTACTCACTATTCAAGACTTCCTG
The DNA here is from genome assembly GCA_964023405.1 of Apodemus agrarius. NCBI lineage: Eukaryota > Metazoa > Chordata > Mammalia > Rodentia > Muridae > Apodemus > Apodemus agrarius. Next base: position 45,243,563 of record OZ030008.1, on the reverse strand, counting down.
ATATTCTTCTAGATTATTTCAGGTCAGTTTCTCTCTGATAAGAAAGTTGGGACTTACGTGGAAGTGGATATGTTTGGTTTGCCTGTGGACACAAGGAGGAAGGCATTTAAAACCAAGACATCCCAAGGAAATGCTGTAAACCCTGTCTGGGAAGAAGAACCTATTGTATTCAAAAAGGTGGGTATCCTTGCTGCAGGGGGCAAGATTTCTGGCTGTTCGAAACAGAGGAAAAACAAGCAGTTATTTGTATTTGATTACGGGTGTATAAAGCAGTTTGTATTTTGAAGGTTATCATAAAAGCTTTAATTTTATTTCCTTAGTATTTAGAATTATTTAATTATATGAATATCCAACCTGTGTATAAATCTGTGCAGCACATACTTGTGCCTATAAATATCAGAAGAGGCAGGTAGATCACCTAGAAATGGAGTTACAGACCCTTGTGAGCTGCCATGTGAGTGCTGGGATCTGAACCTGAATCCTCTTTGAGAGCGACAAGTATCTCCTTGGCCCCTTATTTTTAGGATTCTGTTTATTGTATCACAGGAGCTTCCTGTGAAAACCTTCATGTATAATGATGTGACCCCCTATCTGAGTTCATGGAACTTTCTTCATTGACGATATATGTGTAATAAGAAACTACCCTTTGGTTCAAATGCTCCTCAAATGGTACTAAACACAGAGATACACCCAAATATAGCCCTACTTTACCTCACATAGAGGCAACTTAACCTTTTACCAAAATTAACAGAGTCGATACTCAGCTTTGGGAAAAGCAGGGCCGGCTTTTCTAATGCTTTCCTCGTTCTTTCTAGGATTTGCTTACTCTTGTAACCAGACTCCTTCATTTCCTCACAGGTAGTTCTGCCTTCTCTGGCCTGTTTGAGGATAGCAGCATATGAAGAAGGAGGCAAATTTATTGGCCACCGGATCTTGCCCGTGCAGGCTATTCGGCCAGGTATGCAGAGTGTGGGGAAAGACTTTCATTACAGAATGATTTAGGGACTGGTGCTCCACTGTGGCTGTGCTGTCTAACAAAGGCATTAAAATTGCTCAAATCAGTCTAGAAGTCTTGCATGTTTGTCATGTTGCTGTGTCGTAAAAGTCAACTTTGCCCGCAATACTTGTGTATCACAAGCTGCTTGAAAACTTATACGAGTATTTGCGAGTCCTGATTCATGAGTCTTGGGGGTTTAGCATTGTGTATTAGTTTCCCTTTTTTACTACTATACTGAAAATACCTGGGTCAGTCTGCTTTATAAGGAAAGGAAGTTTATATTGCTCACAGCTTTGAAGGCTACAAAAGTTGAGATCTGATCATTTAATCAGCTTTTCCTCTGGTAAAAACCTAATAGTGGAGGCTTCCTAGGAGAAGTAGGGTTAGGGATCACCTCACCAGACAGGAAACCAGAGAACTGGGTAAGGCCACACTCAGTCTTTTAATGAGAATGTCTCCCAAGAGCCATTTCTGGCAAGACCTAGTGGCACAGACCTAGGACTCCAGCTATGTAGAAGGCAGCAGCTGGATGTTCATACAGCCTCCATCATGGGGACCTGTGGGACAAAGCATATCAGGCACAACATACAGGTTGGCTGGGATAGCCTGAGCTCATGGGAAAACAAGTGTACTGGCCACAGCAGAAGAATTGGCTGGGCTATCCTGAGCTCGGTGGCACAGTTGTGCATTTGGGGTGCCGTATAGGGTCATTTTTCTTCTATTGTGTTCAATTTGGGGTGCATGTGGAAACGTAGTGGTGGCATCCAACATGGGGACTCCTTTTCCTAACCCACAGAGATGTTAAAAGTGCCTAACTCTACATGTGCAAGTTTGCTCTTTGCTTTCCCCAAAGCACTAATGTGCCCTGGACAAAACAGATCCCCAGTCATGAAATCATTGTCAAGTAAGATTTATTATAGAGGACTCATTTGGATCAATAATTCAAACTGGGATGTTCAGTTAGCAAGGGGAAATGTGGTCAGAACAGAACAAAATAAAAATAAAACCAGAGCCAGCAGTTTTTGAATTGCGTGATTGAGAAGGAAGTGGCCTGTCTGTGGAGCACCACAGGCCCAAATGGATGTAAATAGCACTGTGAAACCAGCGGGTGACACTTGGTGCCCTTGTCCTCCTGCAGGCTATCACTACATCTGCCTGCGGAATGAGAGGAACCAGCCCCTGATGCTGCCAGCTGTCTTTGTCTACATAGAAGTCAAAGACTATGTGCCAGACACGTATGCAGGTAAATAGTACCACCTGGGTCTCCTGCATCCCTGTGGCCCGATGGAAGGCCAACTGGGCCAATGCTAAGGCCCTCTGGACCTCATCAGCACAACTTCTTGTGTGTGGACGCTTAAAGGTCATTTGTTTGAGCCTTTCTGTTTCCATTGGAATCCTAATCAGCGTTTAGTCTATTTCCACATGGACAGTCTCATTCCTGTGGGACCAACACTCCCCAACCCCTGCTGCCCCCTTCCATGGTTGTTTATCTAGGTCTATACAATGAATTTGCTTCTGCTAGTAGCAGATCTCTGATCCATTCTATGAATGGAGTCCTAAATTAACAGGAATTAACTTACCCAGAAGTCACATCTTTAAATGGCTTATTTGTTTTTTGTTTTGTTTTAATTGCCATGGGTCCTGGGAGTGAAAGATGCCAGCCATTGGTGGACACTGTGACAAACTTGGAACATATGTTTCTGGCCCAAAGGTGGACAGCTAGAACTCTCTCTGCCTAGCCACTGCCATGCAAATGGCACTCAAAATGCCAAGCCTTTGATTATTGTTCCAATAATCTAGAAGACTAACTTTATGTGAAGAGGCTCTATTTATGAAACACTTTTAACCAACTGAGCCAAGTATGGAGACCACTGCTGGGATAGACAAAATCTTCAAAAGGAAGGTGGAGAAGATGCAATTGGGGGATGTTATTTGAAATACCATTGGCTCTCAGAACTGGGGGACTTTGACTTCTCTCTGATGTTTTATGGAAGTCCCGACCCATGTAAAATTCAAAACATGGTATATCTGAGTGGAGAGTTTACAGGGACAGGTGAAAGAATACTGATGCTACATGAACGAGTGGGTGGGTGGAGGATGAATGAATGCACATGGATAGCTGATGGGCTGTATGCACGGATGAACAATGGAGAGTCGACTCCTCCAGAAACCTTGTCTACAATGTCTCATCCCTGTTTAGATGTGATCGAAGCTCTATCAAACCCAATCCGATATGTCAATCTGATGGAACAGAGAGCTAAGCAGCTGGCTGCATTGACACTGGAGGATGAAGAGGAAGTAAAGAAGGAGGTGAGAAGGGGTCCAATCTTAACACATGACTGTACCATGAGTTCCACATCTACCTGCTGGCATGGGCTCTATTGTATCACACCTCGAAGACATGGCCCCAAGTTGTACATCTACCTCTATCTGTCCCCAAGTTCTGGGATGACTGGTCTGTCCCTCAGCACTGGAGTATTCATCTCACTTTAAAAAAAATCACTGATCGGGTTATTGGTCAACAATGTTGCAGAATAAAAACAAAAACAAGACAAAAAACATAATCTTAACCCTCAATCCTAGATATGTAGCAATTATACATCTTTCTCTAAAAATCAAATTGAAATTGTAGATATAAACAACAAAAAGAAACTCTTTAGTAACATATAGGCACCATGAGTCATTGATGCAGATAATACTAGGATGCTGTTTATGTGTGTAATTTTGCCTACAATTTTAATAAAAATTCAAAGCCCAGATACCTTAATGTAAGATGCCAAATAAAATATCAGCAACTCTTCTTGTTTTCTATTTATAAAGTACATCTATAAAGAAAAACAAATGTGACTCAGTGTATTGGCTAGGAAATATTCCATATGGACTTTAATGTCAAAATGAAACATTTGATGATGTGGTATGTCCAAGGCCTGGGGATAGAAGTTATCATGACTGTTCACACTTGTGTGTGCACATTCTTGCCCACAGCGTGCTTACTGAGTTCAGAGTTTAGTTTGTGGGGATTGTTTCTCTTTCTACGATGTGTAGTCTCAGGGTTTAAACTGAGGTTCTTAGGTGTTGTGACAAATGTCTTTACCTGCTGTGCCTGATAGAAAACTTCTAATAAGTAATGTATATCATAGATAAAACCACAACAGGCACATTCCCTGAGAGAAATGGGGCTACACTCCTGGGAAGGAGTGGGTATGTGTTCTCCCCAGCCAGTGACCTTTAGAAGTGAGGACTAGGAGCCATTAGGGGTTAGGCTCTAATTGTCTGTATTAGGCATTGGCCCTGGGCCATATGTCAAGAAGTTAGGATCTAACAGTTGATGGTAGGGGATGCTTTTCATTTTTAATTTTCTTTGTCTCTACAGTGATCTATTGCAGCATATTAGAGAACATTGCTGCATTCCATGTGCTTGGTTTGCTAGTTGGTTTTTGGTTGGTTGAACAAATATTCCACCATTGAAGTACGTCCCAAGCTGTACTTGTTTAGGGATGGCCTTGAACTCACAGTGTAGCCTGGACAGGTCTTGAGCTTGTGATCCCCCTGCCTTGGTCCCTAAGTAACTAAGATTGCAGGCAGGAGTTTCCAGTCCCTCTTTCATGTATGCCTGAAGGTATCCACAATTTCTTTTAGCAGATAAGGAGATGTAGGTACTCAAGGGTTATATTTCTTGCCACACAATTTATAACCAAAGGAGCTGGGATACAATTTCTCAACTCCTCATGTAAACCAGCATGTCTCCAAATGTTACATCCAGATCAGGATATGAGAGTGACATGTTGAGCCTGATTCAGTGGGTGTGGGTGTGGGCCTGATACTCAGCCTCTTTAATAATAAGCTCCACTGACAGACTCTTCTGGCCTGTGGAACCTACTTTGAGTAAAACATATCTATACCACGTCACCACATGACAAATCTGTAGTATTCTGGAGATTGCTAGCAAGGAGGGGGTACTTCCTATTCTCCCAGACAGCAGGCCAACTGTGCAGATGAACACATCATGGCTGTTAAGACAGAATAAACAAAAGCTCCACAGCTCAAGGCAGACAAAACCACAGCATAGAGCAAGGAGATAGGCTCCTTCATCTGAGGAGCTATGGACAAGTGATAGCTACCAAGGGATGGAGAGTCATTTGTCTCTAAGGGTGTGGCCCTGGTGGATTCTCCAATTACAATATGGGCAGCACATATTGTATTTCTTGAATTTTAAAGACATAAAGAAATGAAGTTGGGTGGGGAAAGGGAGATATAATGGAAGCAGTTGGAGGAAAGGAAAAATATGTACAAAATATATTGTAAGAAATTCTCAGTCAATAAAATGTTTCTTAAAGAAAAAAAATGGCACCTTCCTTTTCATCCCTTGGCTGCTTAGCTTTGACATGCCAGTTTCTTTGAATGCCCTAAGACAATCAGAGTAGCCACCATTTTTAGAGGAGGAAACGATTGCTTGTAATTGTGGAACGATTCGCTTAATTAAAAGTTAGACCTCACAAGAAGCCTCGAAAGCCACTGGAACCTCAGCAAATCAACCACTGGTTTGCTCCAGCTGCTTTCCCAAATCTACATGTGTACTGACATTTTCAGTGGATTACAACTCAGGACTTTGGGTTCATCCTTCTAAAACACTGGAATAGTTATCCATGCCATACCCAAAAACAGACATAGTACAAAAGTCTGACTCAGTTGCTGAAGGCTCCCTCCCTGCTCTAGCCCACAACTCTCAAATTTTATTGTGCATAAAAATCACCCACAGGTCATGACGCAATGCCAATTCATTAATTCTTGCACAGGGCATAAAATGCTGCATTACTAAAAACCTTCTTGGTTTTGTGTAGCAGGGCTCTCAGTACTTAACCATGTGTCAGAATCACCTGGGTGTCTTCTTCCAGCACCCATGCATGGTTCCCATCTGATGCAGACAGTTTGGAGTAAACCCTGGAATTTGCATTTCTAAGGATCTGAAGTGATGTTGGTGACAGTCCCAAGGACCACACTAAGAAAATCACTGCTTTGGAACCCTGTATTTCTGCTCACAAATGAGGGGCTCTCCCCAGATAAAGCCCATCCATCCCATCTCCTCCAAAATGCAGTTTAATCACAGAAACCTAGGAAGGGCTTCTGGAAAAACTCTTCTGAACTGCCCATATGGTGTTGTCTAGCCAAGGTCTATGCAAAACATTCTGGCTCAATCTCAAAGCTCCACACCTACAGAATGGATGCAAAGGGTGCTGAGACTGCTTTTTAGGACAAGCAGAGCCTAAACACCTCCCTTGCTGCAATTCTAGCTCAGTGCTTCTGACTTCCTTAGAAACTTTATAAAAACATTTCTAAGGAAGGTGGTGGGAACTCTGTGCATCTGTCGGTCCTGCTTCCATGTATTCAACCAACTACTGTTTGTGAATTTGAAAATAAAAAATGCCTCTGTAATGAACACGAAGACCTTTTCCTGGTAATTCTCCAAAATAGTACAATTATTTATATAACCATGATTTACAAATATACTGAGTATGTGTATGCACATAGACCCTATAAACGTTCACACACATTTCCCAGTCTTTAATGCCCGTGGCCTTTGTGATTTTTCTCCACATAGATAATGACACGTGTATAAATTAGCCAGCAGAGCCATGTACACTCACATTTAATAGCTTTCTAATCCCCAGTTGTGGTGATGAGTCAACTGTAGAGAGAGAAGCAGCTTCGTTCTTTCCATGCACGGATTTACTATTCATTCATTCAGCATAAGATTCAGCATATACTGTAGTTTCAAGACTTTGCCAATAAAACATACCTATGTACTTATGTACCAGCAGGAAACTGAAGGTGAACTGTTTCCTCCCCTCAGCCATTCATCAATTCATTTGTTGAGCAAATGTTATTTTAATGCTATACCTCAGTTACTATGCTGGAATGTGTGTGTGTGTGTGTGTGTGTGTGTGTGTGTGTGTATATATATATATATATATATATATGTGTGTGTGTGTGTGTGTGTGTGTGTGTGTGTATGTATATATGTGTGTATGTATGTATATAATGTATATATATATATATACAAATATATATATTCACATGTACATATGCATGTGTATGGATATATATTTGATATATATTTACATTCATACACGCTGAGAAAAGTCATACTTTGTCTTCCTCACTTCTGAGGAAGAAAGTAATATTAATTAATAAAAGTTACCACATTAGCCGGGTGTGGAGGCGCACGCCTGTAGTCCCAGCACTTGGGAGGCAGAGGCAGGTGGATTTCTGAGTTCGAGGCCAGCCTGGTCTACAGAGTGAGTTCCAGGACAGCCAGGGCTACAGGGCTACACAGAGAAACCCTGTCTCAAAAAAAAAAAAAAGTTCACACATTGAACTTTGTGGTGGTCATTCCTAGGTCAGTATGTGGTGGAAATGCTAGCTTTGTTTAAATGGGGCTGCAGCCTTCATGTGTGAAGAGCCATTTGGATTCCTTTCTAGTTACTGCCGAAAAAAGGCTTGCCCGGCGTTGATCGCAAAAGATACCAAACTAATTTCACGCATTAGGTGTTCATTAAGACATTTGAAAAACGGGGTGTGAGATATACTCCAAGGCTAAAATACACGCTGCTCTTGCAGAGGACCTAGGGTCAGTGTCTAGCACCCACATGGGGACTTAAAACCACCTGTGACTCTAATTCCAAGTGATCTAAAGCTCTCGTCTACCATCTACGGGCACACATGAGGTGCACATGCATACACACGGGCAAAGCATACATGCATGTTAATTAGATGAATAAGCCTTGTTTTTAAAAGAGAAAGCCAAAAACTTTCTCTTTTAGAGAAAGGCAGAAGACTAATCCGCTCGCCACTTAAAACCTTTGCCTATCACTTGTGCTACCAGACGCTCCAGAAACCTTCAAGTACAGGTAGACCCCGAACAAATCTGAAAATTAATGCTCTTGTCACAGTCCACAATTAGGCCCCGTTCTTCACTTGATAACCTATCAATTCCTCTGTCCACTTATCTATTTTTATTTTTCAATGCATTTCAAAGTGGGCTGAAAAGGCCTCTGTGCTTCACTCCTGCGCCACTGGAAAAGCCCAGTCAGGGTGACTTTTCTTCAGGACTGAGTCTAAATTTCTCTGGGATAGGACAGGTACAATAGCCAAGTTCACTCAGCTAGTGGGAAGTTGAGGTACAACTTAACTATATGTCTTGGAAAGCTGTCTCCACCTAAATGCTGTCTCCAACAAGGCCATAAGCACTGTCCATATTTGTCCTCAGTAGACTAGATGGCGCACCCTGAAATTACAAATCTCCTTCATGGTGTTCTGGGAAAATGGCTAACCTCACCCCTTCCCACCAGGGTCCAAGACAATATGCTGTCATCCTTGTTTTTAAAACAAGACACATGGAAGGGACGGCATATATTAATGACTTTTACATTTGTTTATTTACTTACTTTGTGTGTGTGTGTGTGTGTGTGTGTGTGTATCTCGGGGTCTGCACATGTGAATGTGCCTCAGAACAGGTGTGTAGGTTCAGAATAAAGCTTCTGAGGATTTGTCCCCTCCATCCAACATGTGGGTCCCAGGGCTCAAATTTCGGTATCAAGCTCGTTGGCCAGCACCTTTACTCACTGGGCTATCTGACCAGCCCAGGACTCAGGAATAACTAGTATCCTTTAAATACCTCAGTAGCATCTCCCTCGACTAACCCCAGTAACATCTCATAGTTGAAAGAAATTTTACTTTCATGTTAAACATTCCACAGGGTTTTTTTTAAGTTATGTATTCTGATTATTAAAGCCAAAATACCTGTGGCCGGGTCACAAGTATTTTCCATTTATTTGTACACCGCACCTTCTACAACACCTATCAGAACAGCTGTTCATTGATTTACATGTGGGATATTTTCGAAGACATTGTGTTTACTTTAACTCATGGAAAGATCTAATTTTTAAATATGAAATTGATTTTAAAAGTCATTTTTGCCCTTATTTTAAAGAAAAATATATTGTAGTAATTCCATATGACCACTAGGCGGCAGAGGCTAAAAGCAAAAATCTAGTAAGAGCCACTCTGAGGGTTCTGCCATATGAACCCTCCTTGATTGAAATTCATGTAATTGGGCCCCAGTAGTCTTCCCTCTAAGTTTATAAACTCATCTTTGGTGCTTTATTTATGTCATAATTTCTAGTACTTCGTGAAAATATTTTTTCCTTGTTTTCTTGAAACACATGAAAGTAACCACTGTGGAGAGGTCTGGGGAGAAACATGGTAAAAAGTATTGATCCTTTTGAGCTGGACACAGAAAATTTGATTTTTATACTTAAGCTCACACACCAATCTGGTGGGACGGACTTAATTTTTTCAATCATATCAAAACGTTAAATTTAGTGTTTCAGGACTGAAGGTATTTAACTGTATTATTTATTTGTTTTGTCTTTTTTAAGATATGAATGTTGTTCTAGTGCAGCAGGGTGAGGTCTTTGGGAATTCCCTCACCTTCTTGTGTGTCCCTATCTTAGCCATAACTTACTGCTGTATTACTGCTCACCTAAGCTGCCACTGCCATAGAACACAGAACGCCTGCTATCTAAAATATTTAGACCTTAAACTATAATAAGTTCTCATGTCTCCAATCTGACCTCTGGCTTCCTTTTTTATTATTAGATATATTCTTTATTTACATTTCAAATGATTTCCCCTTTCCTGCCCCCCCGAAAGTCCCATAAGCCATCTCCCCTCCCCCTATTCCCCAATCAAACCACTCCCACTTCCCCGTCTTGATATTCCCCCTACATTGCTGCATCAAGCCTTTCCAGGACCAAGAGCCTCTCCTCCCTTTGATGTCTAACAAGACCATCCTCTGCTGCCCACGTGTCTGGGGCCATCAGTAACTCCATGTGTACACTCTGGTTGATGGTTTTGTCCCTAGGAGCTCTGGGAGTACTGGGTGACTCATATTGTTGTTCCTCCTATGGTGCTACAAACCTCTTTAGCTCCTTGGGTCCTTTCTCTAGCTCCCCCGTTGGGGACCCTGTATTCAGTTCAGTGGTTGGCTGACAGTATCCCCCTCTGTATTTGTCATGTACTAGCAGAGCCTCCCAGGTGACAACTATATCTGGCTCTGGTCAGCAAGACTTGTGGGCATCAATAATAGTGTCTGGGTTTTGTAACTGTATATGGGATGTATCCCCAGGTGGGGCAGTCTCTGGATGGTCCTTCCCTCATCTCTGCTCTACATTTTGTCTTTGTATCTCCTTCTGTGGGTATTTTGTTCCCCCTTCTAAGGACTGTTCTTTCTTCTTCTTGGGCATCATTTGATATGTGAATTGTGTCTTGGGTATTCTGAGTTTTTGGGCTAATATCCACTTTTCAGTGATTGCATACCATGTGTGTTTTATGAGATTGGGTTATCTCACTTAGGATGATATTTTCCAGATCCACCCATTTCTGGTTTAGTGCTAACTTTCAATAACATCTTTAGTACTTGGCCATGGTGCTGAAAGGGAGGCCCACCAGGCTGGGCTGAGATGAAGCCAAGATAAAGCATCATCCAGCCCACAGAACCGTCAGCTTCTTCTGTTATCAGTTTCCCTAATGAGGAAACTGGGGCTTTTCTACACATCCCTTGGCAAAACTGTCCGACATCAGTCTTTTGTTGTTCGCCATCATAGATACTCACTAATCTATCACATTTGTCCCCAGAAAAAAAAAAATCCTCAGAGCCCCCTGGAAAATCTGACTACACAAAGACCCTATTAATCAGTGCCTTCCTTACCATCTTCCCCTGACACGTGCCTGGCAGGATGGAGGAAGAAAGAGCTGCACTTTATTGGCTCCTGGCCCAGGGCATTTCCAGATACAGCATCTCTAACATTCTGGCTTGGGGATGCCAGGCAACCCTGCTCCTCCAATCAGGGCATGCAGAAGACTGTTCTGGCTCTAATGCAGCCTGGAGGTGTACTTTGGCCTGTAGGTCATTTGAAAACGTGTAAGTTCCCATGAATTTTAATTTTTCATCTTACTTTGACACCTGGTAGGTATAAGTGGTAATCGAGCCACGCCTGTCCCACTTATCAGAGCTTCCTCTGGGTTTAGGTATGGTTTCTATTTTCCTGCTCACCACTTTATAGCTCCAGTTCTTTCTGATTTTTTTTTTGTCTATAAAGTCAAGCATTCTCTGTGTATGACATGCCCTGCATGGAAAAATCTGACAACATGGGAAACAAACACAAAAAACAACAAAGACCCATACCCATACGCAGCATTTGAACTAGGAGACTCTCATTTGCAATGTCTGATTGAACAAATAATATATCATCATTCCTCTTGGCATATGACTCTAGGGAGATTTTATCTAATGGATGCTAACTTACTGACTTAATGTGACCCTACCAGAGCTTATCCGATGTAATTTCCCAATAGAGAAATCTAAAGCTTCTAGATTCCATGGCTAGGTTCCTGTCTTGATGTCTGGCCCAGTACCAACACTTATTTTCTCCTGCCCCATCCCAGTGAGATCAGGTACACTGAAGAAACCTGGCCAGTGAACAGTGCTACTTGTTGACTTAAGTCAACAAAGCTTTGGGGGATGGACTGATCCAATCAATGCCACCTCCAAGGCTATGTGAGGATCATGAGTTCAAGGTCATCCACAGCTGTAGAGTGAGAGTTTGTTTCAAAAACGAAAAGCAGTGAGCTTGGGAGGGAATGAGAACATGAATCAGTGATGCTGTTTATACTTTTGTCTTCCTTTGGTAAAATTTCCAGTGTGATGTTTGTATCTACAGCCCAAAAATGTCACAGTGTTGGCATCCAGGTAGCCCTTGGAAGAAAATAGTCCTAATGTACCTTATAAATGCATTACCCAGAAACATGCTGGGATAAAGTTGTCACAAGAAAACTTGCTGTGCACATGGAAAGCAAATCCAAACCGGATGTCAGGCATTTGGAGTGTGGGAAAACACTGTTGGAGTACTATACCATTAAAGGGACAATTATTTTATAGGACCAGCACTGATCCAATAGACATTGAATCTTTATTTTGAATTGGGCATAGTTGCTGGAGTAGACGAAATGGCGGGCTCACGAGTCTTGATACATTTAATTTTGTCCATTGGTAATGTCATACCATCACAAGTGTTTCATACATTTACTTATCTAGTTTGAACCAGAAAGTGTTCTAGATACTTACTTAACATTGACTGTTTTGTTCCTGTAAGAAACCTCATAAGATAGGCAATATTATGATCCCTAACTCAGGTGTACCCTCATGGATAAAGATGGTAACAGCACAGAGAAGTAAGTGGGTTGTTAATGGACTGAACTTGCATCCAAGGATATCCGGCTCCAAAGTCTGAATTCTTACCCATCATGTTGGTTCTTGCTGTGACATGAAAGCTAGTGGCATGAATCAAAATAGCATTTCCTTTTATGTTATTTATTCAGAAGCCTGTCTCTGCTACTCTAGACGAGGCTGAGATCGGTTTAGCTCTTTTTCTCACATGTGTCTATCTCAGGACACTGGGCTTAGTTGTCCCTCCACAGAGTCTCTCGTATCTACTGCTATGGCAAGAGTCTGCTAAGGGCTGGACATACTAGTGTCTTTATGGTCCTTTGTTTGCATTAAATTCTGCTTCTATCTCATATGAAGGAGATCCAGAGGCAGGGTGGGAAAGCTCTATCTAAGAGCATGGGAAAGTTGGAGTGGAAACAGAGCCCTTTGTGCAATTAAGCTGCCATGTCTTGATTTCACACTATGTTGAGTACATCTTGCTTTCTTGACAGTTGCATATTTAGTATTTCAGCCTCCAAAGGAATTGTGAAAATGTCATAATGTGTAGTCTTATTGGTACAGGAAGAAAATAAAAAGCAGTATGAAGCAAAAAATTAAAAAGGTGTTTATGGTCTTAGGCTGACCCTGGAGAGACATCATCCGAGGCTCCAAGCGAAACCAGGACAACACCAGCAGAGAATGGAGTGAACCACACGGCATCTCTTGCACCCAAGCCGCCTTCCCAGGCCCCGCACAGCCAGCCCACTCCAGGTAAACAGTGGGACAGTGCCATGGCTAGCTCTCTAACCTTCAGATTCCGGGGGCCTCTGAGGGCCCAGAAGCTGTGGCTGAGGGAGTCAAGCAGGCCTTGGTGTGATATGCATGGGTAGGTGGGAGCGTGGACACACAGTTGAATGTTACGAAGACTCACAGGTACTCACCTGGCTCTCATTGGCTGTTATTTGGGGGTGAATTATGATCCATCCACTGATAGAGTTTGAGTTTGCAAAAAGTTTTACAAGCAACTTACAACTATGCCTTAGTACCACTTTCTTGCTTCCACTTCAAGTCTCTGCCAACATCTGATTTTTCCAGTAACCTTAAATGTCCTCCTATGCTAGCTAGCCTGTCTGCTAGGCTGTGAATATGGGTTTGATCATCTCCTCATCATCCCAGTCCTCAACAGGGTATGTTCTATTATTGGTTCATTTGGGAGATGATGAAGCACTTCCAGAAGGGCACAATGCCACAGAAGGAAAGCCAGGTCAGAGGGCATATGGTACGACTAAAGTGCTTGCTCTTCACCCAAAGCTACATTCATTTCTCTTGCTTCTCAAAGAAATATTATTTCAATGCATCTCATGTTAGCATTTCATCTAACTCTGGTTAATTGAATGGTGTGTGTGATGTGGTGTTTGTGACTCTGTGTGTAATATGTATGTGCCTGTGTGTTTGTATGTGTATATATGTATGTGTGTGTGAGTGGTGTGGTGGTAATAGCATGTTTGTGATATGTATGTATGTATTTGTATGTATATATATACATATATGTATGTGTGTGAGTGGGAGCAAGTATGTATGTTTATGTGTATATGTGAGTGGTATGGAGGTGGTGGTGATGGTATATGTGTGTGATATGTATGTGTCTGTGTGTTTGCATGTGTATATGTGTGGTGGTATGTGTGTGAGATGTATGTGTGCTTATATGTATGTGTGTGTATATGTGTGTGTATGTGCATGTATGTGTGATGTGTGGTGTGTGTGTATGTGTGAGTGGTGTGGTGGTGGTGGTAATGGTGGTGATGATGGTGCTGGAAGTTGTGGTGGTGTGTGTGTGTGTGTGTGTGTGTGTGTGTGTGTGTGTTTCTCTTAACAGATAGAAGCTAGCCTGAGAGTATGTTGATCTTTTGTCGTTGTTGTTGAAACACTTTTATTCAGAGGCTTGGGAACAGGTTGTAGAAGACCATGCTGTCTACTGTTCTGTGCAGGACAGACCTTAAAGATCTCCCCGTCACCAAGAGCAGGTTGATCTTTATGTATCCCCTGCAATCACCCAGTGCCAAGAAGTAGCATGCATTTGATCCATCTAATTGAGTCACTTACTAAAACAGGAGAAGAATAAAATAAAACACAAGACCCTGCCCTTTTTCTTCTCTGTCATAGTGGAACATGGCATTGGTGAAGTCCAGATCTTCTCACTGATGTTCAAGGGTGCTTTTTCTGAGAGTATGTTTTACAAATACAAATCCTACTTGATTGGTATCAACCATGCATGACCTGATACTCTACTCCCAAGAAAGCCAATGAAAGCAATAATAGGAGATGGTTAACCATACATAAGCAAGAAACAGCATTTCCAAACATTTGCAGTACTTCTGAATTTATTGCTTCTGGGAATAAAAGAGAGTTTGCCATTTTAACATTTTGATTTTTAAGTGTAACTTAATAATTTGGCTTACAGGAAACAGTTTTAAATATTATAGAATCTGCGGCACAAACTCTCCTCTTCCCCTCAAGTCAGCAAGAACACAATAAGCTTTCAAAACAAGCTAGCCTTCTGTAGCTTGGCCCGCCTTGCACCGGGGTCTTTTTATTGTCCTAGCTTTGCCCTCGGGGTCCCACAGAGCACTTGCTCTTCATGTCCTCATAGTCGCCTTCCCTCTGTGACAGCCCCCGACTCTTTCTTCTTTCTCACACCCCTGATAGTTTTTATTTTTCAGAATGTCCCTTGCTAACTTTGAGCTGCCTCAGTGTTTTCTTGTCATCAGACTGGGGTTCTGTTTCGATGTTGTGCCCTTCCTAATGCATCTTGGTGGGGAGGTAATGTTCATTTGTCCCACCCCTAGGTCAAAATGGTTTCCCTCTGAAAGTTTTTCTTCCCGTTCCTCTGTGTACAAAGAGAGGCATTCTGAGGGTGTGTAAATACCCTATTACACCTCACACTCTGCACAGCGATCTTCCAGTTGATACCAGTTCTTTCTTTGGTCAGCATTCACCATTTGATCATGTCATTGCTGATTTTGCCAGAAGGTGGCAGTAGGATTGCTGAGATTGAATTTCTTGTTTTGGTCCAAGTGCAGGGATGGCTCCCTATATATGGGGAATACATGTAGTTACACGTCAGCATAGGAATGAATCCAAGTTACAAACTAAAACGGTTTTACAGTAATTGTGTTTTAAACAACTTTCTACCACTATTAGCCATTCTCCCTAAAGAGACTTAGAATCGGGGGCACAGGAACAGGACTTGCCCAATACTAGAGATAAAACCCAGATGACCGAGTATGCTTCTACCACTAAGCTAACTTCCATCTGTGAACATGTGGATAAAAATGTGAAGGACAGAGAAGGCCATTTCTTTGATCTTTTTGGTTGCAGGGTCTGTGAAGGCACCTGCCAAAACAGAAGATCTGATTCAGAGCGTGTTAACAGGTGAGCACAAACCTCTTCTCCTCATGGAATTTGTCACATGAACATTGCACAGTACGTGTGTAGACGGGAGAAGAAACCCTGATTATGCCTAGTCAGGGACAGGCTCCAGAAGGTACCAAGGATCCTGGCAGTATTCTGTCTTTTACCTGGTATTTACCATGAGTGAAAGGTCAGCTTTGGAAAACGGTGCAGGACTGGAGATTTGGGATATGTGAAATTGATCCACACAGTTATATTTCACAAAAAATACATAAATCATTCATAGCAAATATGAGGAACTTAAAAGGCAACAAAACATGTTTTTCAAAAAACCTCCATGGGAAGCAATACAACACTGATGTAGAAAACAGGATACTGAAGTGTCATCTAGAAATATGTAGGATATACACAGAGGTCTGCACCACCACCCTAACCCGGGCTATCTCTGAACAGTTCACCTGTTAGTGATATGTGTCTTTATGCAAATACACATTACTTTTATATTCTGAGATATTCCAAGGGATAGCCTTTTGCCTACAGGCTTTTTCAAAGACAGTTTAGAGTGTCTTTTTTTATAGGGTAGAGCATGGAGGAGTCTCCTTTCTAAACTGCCCATAGCTCATGTTCTAGAAACCGTTTCTTATCAGGTGGAATCAGTTACCATAAAATGCAGAAGTTTCTCAGGATTATGTTCTTAATGCGATCATTATTATGCAGCCATCAGAGTCAGGTTGAGCCCGAAGGAAACTGTTAAATAAATGTATCTAGTTCTCCCCACAACTTCTTCCTTCATAAAAGAAGAAACGGTAGTTGTCAGGACAGACACATGGTAGGAGAGGGAAGTGCTGTTTAAAAGCCTTGGTGTTTAGCAACAGAAATTACCATTCCGGTTCCCCTGTTTATGCACAGTCCATTTCTATATCGGTTTGCTGTGGTTCCTGACATATATTATTTCTGAACCTCGTGACAGTTCCAAATATTTATGATAATTCACTGAAGTTAAGATGCCATACATTGAAAGACTTCCCCAACCCCCCTTCTTGTAGTTCTAGGAAAAGGGATAGAGAAACTAGTGTGGGATCTTGACTTCAGAAGTGAGCACGCATTTTCCAAATGATTATTATAGAAGTGATGATGTGTGCCTAGGTAGTGATTTAAGGTCAGACTTTGTTATGAAGGGGCAGGAAAAAAAAACAGTTTGTGGTTGGGGATTACCACAACATGAGACACATGTATTAAAGGGCCACATCACAAGGAAGGTTAAGAAGCACTGATCTACGGCGTGGTGCCAAAATCAATTAAACGCTTCCCTTTTTTTTAATTTAGCCATCAGACCAGCCTTGAGTAGAAATGCCATCATCCCTAAAAGGGGTTGAAGTTGGAGACCTGCTCCATTTTCCTCTGAAGTGATATGTCCTATTTCAGGCCGTAGTGAGGCTAGGTTAAGTCCAGAGTTTCTACTTCTCTGCAGAATTTACCTCTATGTAAAGGGAGATGCTCTCTAAAAGGTTGTGTTCCCCTTTTGACCACCCCAAATTCACAAGAAACTGGCCTTCTTTATTCATGAGGAGACCATTCCCTGCCCCCCTCCCCCATATGTTGTAGCCACTTAGGGTTCCTCTAGGATCATTCAGAAGTCAGACTGAAATTGATGTGTGTGCTTTTGTTTGGTTGCTTCCACTGCTAGTCTGCGTTCCTCCTGTCCCTCCCCTCAGCCCATAGTGAGTCACAGGCACGCAAATCCCCACTCTAGACTGTCCTTCTGGGAAAACCCAACTTAAAATTCCAGAGGAAGGAACTGGCTCTCTGCAAGGTTTGGTTAGCAGTCATTAGCTAGCGAGCCTGAGGGGTTGACCAGCAGGTCTGACTTCTAAGCTGTGTTCTTCAGCCGCTCTTGGCAGGGATGAGCTGTTCCTCTCTGAACAGGATGCCACGGTTGGCCCCTAGCCCTGGACTCTCAGTCCACTCTGTCACTCAGCTCTTAACGCTCCTCTGTTGCAGAAGTAGAGGCGCAAACCATCGAAGAGCTCAAGCAGCAGAAATCGTTCGTGAAACTTCAAAAGAAGCACTACAAAGAAATGAAAGACCTGGTCAAGAGACACCACAAGAAAACCACCGAGCTCATCAAGGAGCACACGACCAAGTACAATGAGATTCAGAATGACTACTTGAGAAGGAGAGCAGCCTTGGAAAAGTCTGCCAAAAAGGACAGCAAGAAGAAGTGAGTCGATAAAGCGATGCTGCCGTAGGGGGGGTTGATGTTTTATGTGTTTGCCCCCACAGGGAGGAAAGTCACACCTCCTGCTCCTCCCTGCCCTTGAGTCTCTTCAGCTCACTGTTGCTTATAAGCTAAATTTAGTTCCCTCCCTCCCTCCTACCTTCTCTCTCTTCTTCCCTCCCTCTTTCCTAGGCTAGTCTTGGATGGCTGAACTCCTGTGATCCTTCTTTCTCTGGTCTTGGCATAACTAGGACTTTGGGTATGGATTTCTTCACTTGAACAAATTCTGGGATAGATAAACAATTATACTTCTGGAGCTCTATCCTTTGACTCAGATATAAGGTCCGCAACCCCTGACCCACAGCACACACCATAGCAACTGCCAAAGTGTGGGTATGAAGTTCTTATGGACCTAGAATCTAGTTGAACAGACTGCTTACCGTGAGGAAGGAGAAATTTCAACTTTCTTTTGATGCCCGAAACCCTTAATGGCCTGGTAGATATGCTGGGGTCTGGGGCTATCACAGTACATCTCTCATGTACTCAAAACACTAGGAATGTGGCAGAGAGAAGCAAGCCTAGCATAGGTATTAAGTAATACTATTATTGTGTTTTTTGTGCCCTGTGGATGATTATATACAATTTTACTCTTAAATAGCAAATATGCAGTCACATTTGCTGGTTAGTTTTATCTCAGCTTACATAAGCTAGACTTATTTTGGAATAGAAGAAATTTCAATGTGCCCATCAAACTTCCAGGAGCCGTGTTTGGCTCATTTTCATGAATAATGTTTGATGTGGGAGGGCCATTTCACTGTGAGCAGTACCATCCTGGGCTAATGGTCCTGGGGGTCTATAAGGAAGCAGGCTGAGGAAGCCATGAGGAACAAGTCAGTAAGCAACATTTCTCCATGGCCTCTGCGTTAGTTCTTTCCTCCAGGTTCCTGCCCTGACTTCCTTCAATGATGAACTGTTCCCTAGAAGTATAAGATGAAATAATCCCTTTGCTCCCCAATTAGTTTTGGTCACAGTGTTTGATCACAGCAATAGAACCCCAAGAGGTCACAATAATGAGAGGAAAATGGACAACAAATATAACAGCATAACCACGAAGGCTATCAAATAAAGGAACAATATTTTGATGTGGCATGAACTCAGAGAAAAGAACATCTCCTGTGGTTTTAAATTTTTTATTGCAGTGCCGAGGATGGATCCCATGGACTTGTGCATGATGGACAAGTCCTTCACTGCTTAAGAGTTTTGAAGCAGAGTTTCACCATGTATCTCAGTTTGTCAGCCTGTTTTTATGATGACTTGCTAGAGTCATCTGTGAGGAGGGAATATCAGTCGAGAAAATGTCTCCATAAGAATGGCTCTGGGTAAGCCTGAAGGGCATTTTCTTAACGATTGATTTGAGAGGACTCAGCCCACTGTGGGTGGGGCCACGCCTTCACTGGTGGTTTTAGACTCTAGAAGAAAACAGGCTGCTGAGCAGAACATAAGGAGTGAACCAGTATGTAGGTATGTAGTTCCCCCACCTCAACTAGGGCCTGTGCATTAGCTTCTGCCTCCAGATTCCCACCTTGTTTGAGTTCCTGCCTAAGATTCTCTCAATGGCCTCTGACCCAAGAAATGTAAGCCAAATAAAAATTTCCTTCCCTAGCTGTTTTTGGCCACGATGTTTGCATCACACACTAGAAACTCTAACTAAGATACTTGGAATGGACTTGAACTCTTAATTTGCCTGTCTTGTGCAAATGCTGAGAATATATGCACGTGTCACCACACCCGGCTGGGAGAGCCATTCTGACATGTCAGTATAGAACAAGGTGGCTTCTACGGAATGAGTCATGAACCATAGAGTGACAGGAGGCAGTCGCAGGCCAAGGGAAAGATTCGAACAGGGACATTTTGACTTGTTTCTAGAAGAGTTGAGTTGGCCACATAGATGAGACCTAGTGAGTTCCATGTGGTGTGACACAAATGAAGTCCAGCAGCTAGGAGAGGGCACTGTGTAACCAAGGTATTCTAGAGCAGAAGCAAATGACAAGTAATTCAGAACTTATGTGGTTGAGTAAGAAACCACTGAAGGAAACAATTCCGTGAAATTTATGTAGCTGAATTAATAGCCTCAGAAAATATTCTGAGCTGCTGTATGGAAGACGACCCTTTGCTGGGCTTCTGAGAGGAGCACGAGCTGCTGGCAGATCTGCTTCAGTCACACTTGGGGCAGGTGGTGCTAGGGCTGTGGTGGCCAGATGGCATTCTGTCAGAACTAGGGGCTCAGAGCAGGAACAGAGAGACTAGAGGGGACACTCTCTCAGGAGTCCAGCTGAGTGATGACAAATGCTCACTGAACTGGAAGAAAGGGCTGGATACCTGTGTCTTGTCTTTCCTAACAAAGTTTAGGGTGTGAAATGGATACCTAGACAAGATATGGCCCATGTGGCTCTGTAACTATAAAGTATCCTTGTGGAGACTGAAATATATGTGATCACCATGGCCATATCTGTTCAAGGCGCTCCACTCTCCGGTTAGAACCATATGGCTCAGAGTTTGCCTCATAGGAGCAGCAATGGGGGAACGGCTCGGATGCAGACCCCTAGGCCGCCATTCCAGTGTCTGACTCAGCCCTATGGTGGGGCCTCTGTGTTCTAACAAATTACAGGGCTTTGTGGCACTGTTGGTTCAAAAGCTTCTTATTGATAAGCTTTGGTCCAGAACTCTTCAGTGGTACCCCAGAAACTAGAAGACATCACAAAGGCCTTGGTTAAATTCTTCCATATCTTCAGTCTCCTTCCCCAGGCACATAGAGGCTGCTGCTACCTGCTTAGACTCTGCTGTGTTGGGAAGGGAAAGTGAGGAGTCCCAAGTCCAATGGGCTCCTACTCTGTCAAATCTCTAGCATGAAGATGGCAAGCTTTGACCCAGATCTGTAGTACCTGCCTGCTGCCAGATGTCAGAATCGCAGTGTTCTGATTTCCAGGTGGATCTCAGCTTAGCATTTGCTGTTCATATAGGTTGTCCCGACTTTGCGCATACATTCTGGCTGATCACACTGGGTTTTTCTTAGCCTTCTGGTGTGGAGACGTTCTGCTCCTGGGTGAGCTCCTCTATTGAGTATCAAGGATGTGTTAGACAGATGTACTAGATTGGTTCTCAAGGACCACAGAGCACGATATGACACACTGGGTGCTTAAAACACTATGTCACAGTTCCAACGTGTAGAAGTCCAAAATCAGTGGGTGAGCAGGGCATCAGCTCTGGGAGGTGTAGGGGATGTTGTTCCTGTGTTCTTTCAGCTTTTGGCAGTTACAGAAAATATCATTGGATTTCTTAGTGTGTAAATTCATCACATCAGATTTTCCCACACTATCACATGGCTTTCTCTCTGTGTAGATATACCTGGCCAAATTTTCTCCTTCTTCTGAAGATACTAGTCCCTAGCTTAGGATCCGTCCTTATCCAATGTTAAACTATCAAAACTCTAACATTTGCAACAGACAAATTTCCAAAGAAGGTTTCCAAGTAAAGTGAGCTTCTGGGAAGGACATGCCACTCGAAGACACTAAGCACTCAGATGCACTGCCCTGTGCAGTCCCCACAGCAGCCCTGTAAGTCTATACAGACATCTACCATAGTGCAGCAGTAGGTACCTGAAGCCCACTCATACCTTGGTCTGCTCAGGAACTTGAGCCGAGCACAGGGTGCAGCTGCAGTGGGGCTGAAGCATGGTGCCTGCCCATCAGCTGTGCTCTGTGCCATGCTAACTTTGGAGCCTGGCATGTGACTGTTTCCAGAGCGGGTACATATGGTCCAAGAAAACATTTAGAAACTGATATCCGCTTCAGTGGATATCTCCATACCATGAATTTATTTAGGAAACAGCAAAGGCCTAATAAGATTACTTAACAGTTGCTTTAATTGTCTACTCTGCTATGTTGTGATCATATATTCTCTTGGAGCATCCTTTGAACACTTGTGGATGATAAACAATCTTTTGCCCTCTAATCAATGAGGTTCGTTTGTAGTGTGAAAATATTGTCTTCAGTGTTTAATTAATAATTAGGGAACTAGAAATAAAGCGAATATAACAAGTTTTCCAATTGTCTTTTTAGGGAACAATTTTTTATCGTCCTTGTTTTGTTTTGCTAAATGTCAAAACAGCTTTACATCTTAAACTTTTATTCTTTAATGGACACTAACAGCATTGTATAAGACATTGTTTTAAAATCACCATGAACACCAGTTCACACAATTTAAACCATAAAATGGTGTTTATGATATTAAAATATAGAGTTTAGAAGATCTATAGTTTTTTAAAAGTATACTTTAGTTCTTTTGAGTGTGCATTTGTGATTTTAAATAAATATCACAGTAGTGGAAAAAGCATCTTGAGTCACTGTTTCCCTTATGTACTTGATTTCCTATCATTTGGATTGAAAATATCTCTTTGTTTATTTGGTTAGTTGGTTGGGTTTTTGAGATAGACTTTGTATAGCTCAGGCTGGCCCTGAGCTAGCAGAGAGTATCCTTGGCTTTGTAATATTTAACTTTAGCCTTTTCAGAGCTGGGGCCACAGGGTAAGAGTTTAACAAATTACACTTATGAGATGTCCTGATTTTTCCTGTCAGCTGATAAATGGAGCGATATAGTCAGGGTGACCCACCAATCATCAGAGATGCAGGAAACGGAGGTAGAGCTCACAATCAGAGCTTTTCTAGAAAACAGGTCATCAGCTCTCAAAGTCTTTCTTTCAAGGGCTTGGCCTAAAGGGAATGATCACCACTGAGAACTACAATGTTTTCTCTAACTGAAACTTTCATAAATCATCCTGAAACTCTGAGTGTGTGAGCCGCCTGCCCATGCTTGAGAACCCAGTAGGCTGTGGTGCGTCCTCCTCTTACTGTGCTTTGAGTCATCGTCTTTCCCACCAGGCAGAGACAAGCAGGATGCAGCTTCAGAGCCATATTGTAGCATATGATGTAACATGTGTTCACCTTGAAAACACACTCAAAATGCAATACTTGATTTTTTAAAAGTAGCAAAAATCACCTTTCCTTAGAGGCTGAACAGACATAGAAGATAGCAGGTGAGATGTGTCACCCTTTCTGGGGAAGCTAAAGGCTAAATCAGCATTTACCTCTTGCTGCACAGCCAGTGACAGCAAAGTTTGCTCTAAATACCTCCTAAGAATTCTAATGATGCACACATTTATATGTATATATATATATATATATATATATATATATATATATGTTATTTGCCTTTATACCACATTCTGAAAATTCCTAATACAGCATCAAAATAACATCACAGGAGACATGTATATGTATATGCCTCTGTAGCCCACAATGTCCAAAGAGGCCAGCATGGAGAGGAAGCCAGGCAGGGCTTCTGAAACCTTCTGTTCTTGAATTCCAAGAAGAATTCAAGGCTCTCTGTGATCACCAGAGCCAGCAGAATAATGATCCACAGGAGGTAAGAAGGTGATTTGGTTAAACATGACTAAGTAGGGTGTTGATTCAGTCTTAAGGAGTCTGAAAGCAAGTAGTTTATTTTAGGCATATTTAAGCACAGCACAATCCGGTGAAAGCATTCTGTTGATAATTAACTCAATCTCGTGTGCACAACAACGCACAAAATAAACTAAATAAATATTGGGCAGAGCTACACTGAAACTCTTTGTAAAGTACATGTGACATCTTCCATGAAGATGGGTTTATAAAGCTCATGGTGTCTGGGGGAGGATCTGGTGTGGCCTCAGCCACACAAATAGCATAAAGGTCACCAGACCATTAAGCACATCCATGATGCATCCCTTTCTTTGAAGGAACAACTCCGTGTGTTTAACATTCCATGTTCCCTAATACTTAATCTGTGAGCAGAGGCCGTCATGCCTCCTACACACACACACACACACACACACACACACACACACACAGAGAGAGAGAGAGAGAGAGAGAGAGAGAGAGAGAGAGGGAGAGGGAGAGGGAGGAAGTGAGGGAGGGAGAGATGGGGGAATGGAGTGGGGAAACAGAGACAGAGGAAAAGGAAGAGAGGGCAGGCTTAGTCATAGCTGTCAACAAGTATGTGGAAACTTTATGGAAGCTAAAAATGGCACATACATACATACATACACACACACACACACACACACACACACACACACACATCTTAGCAGCCGTGAGCTACACGTGGCAATTATGCCCTTGATATGGTTCATTTGGACGACATGTGTAGCTCAGTGGAAAAATTTACATTTAACCCAGGCAAGGAAAAAAGTGCCTTTTATCAGTACTGTGATGCACTCAGACTATGAAATACATGCCCGATTGCTCTGGCTCCATTAAAAAAAAGAAAACTAAAATAACTCTGACATCTTCTGACTTCTTTTAATTGGTTAAATTAATATCTACACACACAGTTACTCTTTTGAGTCCAGAGATTGCCTTGCAACTGAGGTGGTGCTTTGCAATCAATCTGTTTTGAGTTCCCAGATGCTAGGGTAACCGGTGTTCACCGTGCATCCAGCTTATAGCATATCGTACTAACATCAGTATCACTCCCTTCCTGTTGAATGGTGACTTATACAAGTTTTAAATGATAGGCATGGTGAAATATCTCACACATAGTTCACACTGTGCTTCTGTGATACAACACCAACTCTTAACACAGGTTCTGTCCTTGAACACTGAATTAACCTCTTATCCTCTGAGGAAAGAAAATATAGGACAGATAATTCTACTTCTCTCATTAAAAAAAAAAAAAACTTACATGTTCTTCCCTGAGAGAAAAAAATGCTTTCTCAGTATCTCAGTATCATCAGATCTCCCTAGGATTTATTTCTAGAAGCTCTGGAGTGGCTTTGAGCCAGTTTTGATGGAAGAGGTAGAGGGATTACCTCTTTTTAGACTGTCCATCAAAAAAGCGAAAAGTCTCAAAACATTTCATATCTAAAGATGGCTCAGGAGAAGCTGAGATCCTGAAGTCCTGGCTATGGCTTCCTGTCTCCCATCTCCCTTAACCTACAAGGAAATCCTACAGATTTCTCCGAGTAATCATCACGCAGTGCGTTCATCCCTTCATCCGTCACTTCCCCTGACCACGCTACCTGATGTGAAGAGCCCCTTACAAAAATAGTTTCTACCTGGATGTGGGATTCACACCTTCTCCTTCTAGCGGCTTAGGTTTCACACCCAAGTCCAGTGGTCTTAAGAGGAGGAGTCTCAGAGCCCTGCAAGCACCTGGCACCATCCACACAGTTCCTAAAGCGAGCTCTTGTGTCTTTGCAGATCGGAACCCAGCAGCCCGGACCACGGCTCATCCGCCATTGAGCAAGACCTCGCCGCCCTGGACGCCGAGATGACTCAGAAGTTGATAGACTTGAAGGACAAGCAACAACAGCAGCTGCTTAATCTTCGGCAAGAACAGTATTACAGTGAGAAGTACCAGAAGCGGGAACACATTAAACTGGTGAGCCAAAAAAGCACGCTTGTGTCTGCGGGGACAGGGCTCTGTGGAGGGGCAAATGCTGGCCGCTCTCAAAGGACTCACAGGGCTCGGGCAGAAGCTTGTGGCCTCAGCGTGCAGAGGGCAGAGGCTACTCAGCGTTCAGTACACTAACACTCCTCACATTTGATAAATTCCTCTAATCCGCCATGGAGCAATGCTTCGTTTTTTTTTTTATCTTTCCGCGATTACTTTTGAGCGTCGAATAGTTTCAGAGCATCTCCGAGATGGCACAAGGGAGTAAAAAGTTCTTTCCAAATCCTAAAGCATGTGCTGCAAGGAAATTTTCACTTTTACTTCTGCATTCCTGAGCTTTTCAGGAACACGCATGACACAACTGCCCCACTGCCCATTGTCCTATTTGTCCTTCAAAGCCTCGACCCGTGAAAGCAAAGGACACCCTCTTTGTTAGTGAGAGCTTTCCCTGCCAAAATATTTTCTCTCGCATAGTGAAACCCTTGATACTGTTTTTTGATGCTTTCATAAATAACAGGAACAGTTAGCACTTAATCACACGCAGAAACACACAACCTGAATTTAGGAATAAAGTACTAGCCCTGAAAAGAAGCTAATAACAAAAGCAAAAGTGCGGGCACAAAAAAGCCTTCACCAAAGTGGGCAGTGGATTGAGGAAATAGTTTCATAGAATTACCCATGCTTTCCGCTCTGAGTTTGCCCATATAAGAAATTCACTGTGTGTGAAGAGACAGCCTATGGAATGAAGAAAACCTTTTTTTTAATTAATCATTTCATTCATTTACATCTCAAATGATCTACTACTTCCTGGTCACCCCTCCACAAACCCTCACCCCACATCTACCCTCTCCCCCCTCCCCTTTGCTTCTATGAGGGTGCTCCTCCACCCACCCACCCTCTCCTGCCCCACTGCTCCAGCATCCCCCTAAGCTGGGCATCAAACCTCCAGAGGACCAAGGGCCTCCCCTGCTATTGATGTCAGACAAGGCCATCCTCTGCTACATATGTAACCAGAGCCATGGGTCCCTCCCTGTGCACTTCTTGGTATGAGGAAAATCTTTGCCAGTAATATATCTAACAGGGAATCAAAATATATAAAGAACCATACAATTTAAACACCATGAAAACAAGCCATCGAGTCAGTAAACTTGCAAATAAGTTGAATAGACAGTTCTACAAAGAAAGAATGCGAATGACCAATAAATATACAAAACTGATCAATATCTTTAGCTGTCAGGGAAATCCAAAGTAAGACTACTTAGAGACTGCATTTCACCCAGGTCAGAATGACTAGAAACAGATGACAACAAATATTAGTGAGGCCATGGGACAGGAAAAACCATCACAAGCTGCTGGTGGAAGGTAACCTAGTGTGGCCATTATGTATATCAGTTATACAAGCTCTCAAAAAAACAAAATTAGCATTCCCATGTGGCTCAGCTGTCCAAAGGAACCCTAACTCCACACACCTCAGAGACACCTGCACATTCATTTTTGTCTTCATTTTGCCCTATTCACAGCAGATTGTAGATAAGAAATGGCCAATATAGTCATTAGAAATAAAGAAAGGATGGAAGGAAGGAAAGAAACAAAGGATGGAAGGAAGGAAAGAAAGGATGGAAGGAAAGATGGAAGGAAGGAAGGAAGGAGGAAGGAAGGAAGGAAAAAAAGAAAGAAAGAAAGAAAGAAAGAAAGAAAGAAAGAAAGAAGGAAGGAAGGAAGGAAGAGGAGAGAAAGAAGAAAGGATAGAAGGAAGAAAGGAAGGAAGGAAAGAAAGAAAGAAAGAAAGAAAGAAAGAAAGAAAGAAAGAAAGGGCTAGAGAAAATGTGGTAAATAACACAGAGAGTGTTACTTGGCCATAGAGAATAATTAAGTTATTTCACAGTCAGGAAAATGGGCATGACTGGAGATTGTCAGGTTCAGTTAGATAATCCAGACTCTGAAAGACATAGAATGTGTTCTCTCTCATGTGTGAAATCCAGATTTAAATATAAACATTTGGCATGAAAACAGAGAAGGGACTCTAGAGCAGAAGGAATGGGAAAGGAGGCAAAGAGAACAAGAAAGGTTAATGGAGAAGAGGCAGAATAGCTCGTTTCTCTCATAGAAGCCAGATTTGTGAATAAGCCACACCACACACACACACACACACACACACACACACACACACACACACAAGATCAGCTAAAGGCAGAGAAGACAAATGGGGGAATGGAGGAAGATTGAATAGAAATAAAACACCATGGGACACGTGACTGAAAATTTAACAAGGAAACCCCTTGTTTTATATGCTAACCTAAACTGTAAAAGAAAACATACTATGTGATAGGTAACTTCGTGTGATGCTTTTGACTTCATCCTGGATCCTTTATGACAATATAAAGTTAAAAAGTCAGAATCACATGACTTACCTATCCTAGACATACTCTACTTGGCCTGTTATTTTCAACTTAAAGCACATGTCGGGATCCTCTGGAAGGCAAACCAAGATTGAGGCCCTGTCATAAATCCTAATTCAGCACTTTCGCAGAACAAGCTCTTAATGATAATTCTGTTCCAGGAACCTTCTTTGAGGACCTAGAACTTAAATGTGTTCAAGATCCTAGAACTTAAATAAGTTCAAGGAGGTGTTTTTAACAAGCTCCACGGCTTTGGGTGAGTTGCCTTGTGGGTAGAGTGCTGAAATGAGCTAGAGGCCTTAATGGGCTAGGCAGGTAACTTAACAGTTCAGAGCACTGACTGGTCTCCCAGAGGATCTGGGTTCCATTCCCAGCACCCACATCATAGCTTACAGCTGTTTGTAATTCCAGTTCCAGGGAAACCAATGCCTTTTCTGAACTCTGCTGGCACTGCATGCATATGGTGTACAGATACAGATACTCAGGCACTGACATACACATAAAAACTTTTAATTATTATTTTTCTAAAGATCGAAAGAGTAAAAAAGTTAATTTAATAATAGATGACAACTGCTATAGAAGGACAATCTGCCCTTCCAGATCCAACCACTGCTACCTGATGTTATCCAGTAAACTGTGACCGAAACTCGGACAATAACAGTGAAGAAAACAGCCATGCATTGAACACTCACTGCTGGCCCATACACTATTAATGAAGCCAGTTATTGGAATCACATTGGGATTACTCCTCAGAGCACTCACTGCCTTTCAGGATTATCAGCACTCTTTCCATGTGGTGACTTTTCCAAGGTGTTATGACTAGAAAGTGGTGCATCTGTGATTTGAACTTTGTCCATCTGACTGTAGATTCTCTGCTTCCCAACCAACTGCCTAGACTCTTCTACTGCACATTGCAGGCCAATGTTGTGACAAAGGGCTTGCTTTGTGTTTGATGCTCATGCGAAGCATGTACGGCCATGTATTTCTTTTTGAAGTCTTGTATTCTCTCTCTCTCTCTCTCTCTCTCTCTCTCTCTCTCTCTCTCTCTCTCTCTCTCTCTCCTCTCTGCTCTCTCTCCCCTCCCTCTCTCCTTTAAGAACGTTGTCTCACATATCACATAAAATGCAAAATGTCATCATGTTCACAATTAAAACCAATCATCACCATAATCAACACTTTAACTTTTATCATCTCACAAATAGAAATCGACTTTGTCCATTCATGCACATTCATTCAGTAAATAGTCATTAGTCATACTATTTGCTCAATAAACATTTCACAAAAATGCTGGATAAAAATGGCAACAGTCCCTGCTCTTCTGAACCTAACCTTTTACAAGAGGAGGGCACAGACCATAAAACAGGTGTGTTGGCATAATATTCAGTATACTAAATGTAGAGAAAGGGCTATGAAAAAATATTAGTATTAGGAAATAGGTGTCAGAGGCTCTGTCTGGAAACTTTAAATAGACTTGGCACAAAGGACTGACAGACTGATTGATAAGGCAACATTAGAGTCCTGAGCTGAAGGCCTGGTCCAGGCACACACATGGAAGTAGGTTTCTAGATAGAAGAAGAGACATGCAAAGTGTCCAGGTTGGATCTTGGAAGCCTAGCAGAGTGGCTCAATCTAAGAGACATTATAAAGTATTGAGTAAGGCAGATGGGATTTAATGTAGGGGACACCAATCTAGGATTTGGGGGACTGTCTCATGTGTCTTGTCCTCAGAGGTAGGTAGGTGCCATCAGAGGGTGGCAGGGGGAGTGGAGGACTCTCTTTGAACAGGTGACTGGTGTGGAATAACATCCACAAAGACCATTCTGAAAATCCCTTGTCTCCATAGTGAGAACTGGTTTTCCAGAAAGGGACAGTCTCAGGCTCAGGCGAGACCGAAGTTTTCCCCAGGTATTGTGAAATCCTGGGTTCATCAGCAGAGGACTCAAGTTGACGAACATTATGAATACTACTGAGAAGTCCAGACAGCCCATCCATAGTGACCATGACTTTGTCTCAGACAAGACTCCATTCGCCAAGAACAGGGGCATGGCTGTGCAGAAGTGATGGAGCCAAATAAAAGGGAAGTTGCTATTGATCAGAGATGAGGCGGGAGGGGGAGGGAATCAGAGAGTGCCTGGGAGGTAAGCCTTAGCATCCAAGGAACCCTCTTGGTGGGGAAGGGGCTAAATCTGAGCTGCGAATGGGATGAAGGAGATACCACGCGGAGCAGCCACACTGAGGAATGTGGAAAGCAGCTGAGTCCCACTTGCTGTGGTGTGGGAGGTATGGAAGTCCTGGCAGAGGTGGGACGCTAGAATATATGCCCACTCCCTTCAACTGAAGAAAGGAAATATACTCTGTAGACCTAAGTTCTCATAAAACATAAATATGTATCCAGATCAACACGCCCCGGTTAGGTCAAATGTTACCCAACCCTCTCAAAATGCACCACTGGCTCACCACAGTGTTTGTGAGCTTAGAGTTCAGATAAACCACATATGAAGGCTTTTAAGAATGCTAAGACCCAGACACCTTAGATTTGGAAGCTCACAGCTTATTTCAAGGCCGTTTGGCGTCTACAGTTCACACTCTGTTACTCCGCTTCCAACACAAATACCAGACTTTTCAATTCCGAATGTAATAACTGGAGATTGGTTTCCCCGAGAATTTTTTTTTGATGGAAAGCTGACTGAAAGTGACAGTTTTATCTTTGGCGGTGTGTCTGGATGATGAGAGGTCTACCCAGGCTAAATTAGACAAACGCAAAGTGCAGTTTAAAAGTCAGCAGGCCCCAGGTACAAGGAAAATGGAAAATTTAAAGAGAAGTTATTTCATTTCCTTAAATGGCTTTAGGGCAAGAATTACACGGGTTACAGTTTTTGCATTTCAGAGACTAAGAAGCCATGACACCAATAAACTCCTAACCAAATGTTACTGAGAATAGTAACATCAGCCCAATATTTTTATAGATGCCAAGGACAAAAATAAGTAAAATGCACTTGAGGAGTACATGTCATATAATTTTAAGTCATTAATTTTAATTTGAAATCAGTCATAAAGACATCAGAAAAGCAAAATTGGGGTAACAATTTTCCAAATCGGAAGACTGTTAAATGCTTTTGAAGCCATTGTTTATATTGACACAGGAAACAGATGGTAGCTTCAGAGGTTTCGAACCTGTTTGTCCAACAAGCAGATTGCACGTCCCATCTCAGATCTACTATATCATGTTTTGTGTTTTAGCTGAGTCCTGGGTAACCCAGCATACACTCAAGTCGAAGAGGCATGACAAAACCTGTCTGTGTTCAAAGCCAGTACATTTTAGAATCAGCCTAAAGTTCCCTTTAATTAAAATGGGAAACACTGTGCCCTTCACAACTTGGTCAGTGAGCTGGCTGGATGGTGTCTGTCAGTCATTGCAGAGTATATCCCTTCTGGGGCTGCCTGCCTGGGTTCACAGTAGAAGGGAGTGGCTTTAGTACATGTATGAAAACTCAGCTGGAACCCTCCCCATTAAAGGTTGTGAGCCCCAGCACTTCCCCAGGAATGGCCTAAGTGTTTAATATATAGAAGGACCCTGGCTCCCAGGAAGGAAATGAAACACCAGCTGATAATGTCTTACAGATCCAAGCCACGGAGAAAACCTTGTGTTTTCCTTATGCCACTTGGATAAGATCTTAACTTTAAAAACTTATTTTTATTGTATTTGTATGTCTCTGTGAGGGTATACCACGTTTGTGTGTGTGTGTGTGTGTGTGTGTGTGTGTGTGTGTGCCTATGGAGACCCAAAGAGGGCATTCTATTGCTTGGAGCTGAAGTTATAGTCAGTTGGGAACCACCTGTTGTGCAAAATGAGAACTAAATTATGGTTCTGTAGACATGAGTGGTCTAGAACTTTCTATGTAGACTAGGCTAGCCTCCAACTCACAGAGTCACCTGCCTCTGCCTCCTGAGTACTAGGCTTGAAGTTGTGTACCACATCACTGGTGATGTTTTACTTTTAAAAGTCACTGGTAAGCACAATAACCATTGATAGAAGTTCCATCAATAGCCCTGCATCACATTCAAAGCTAAAGCATACACAGCCGATAGATAGGGAATACTATGGTTTTGTGATAGTGTTGATAGGTTTGTGTCTCAGTCAGAATTCTTGGACTCTGCTTTCCAGTCTTTCTTTTTTCTTTCTCTTTCAGTGCTAGGAACTGAATCTGAGCCTCGCAAATACTAAGCAAGCACTGACCCATAACCCCAGCCCAACATATGCTCTGCCCATCCAGTTCCTCTTCCTTTTACCTTAACTTTATACACATCCTCGTGTCTGTCGCACCCGCAGCTATTCTAAGACAAATCAACATAAGCAGCCACAGCCATTGCCCTGTCAATCCCAAATGATCAAAAGATGCATTTTCAACCCAGAGCTCTGAGTGACTGTCACCATCTATATATAAGTGGTGACAGCTCATAGGCTATAATGATGGTATAGGGGTTAGAATCAGATACCCCTACAGGACATTGCTGCCCAATGAGTAGCTTTGTGGCCACTCTTCATTGAAGAATTCTTATCTGTTCATTGAAGAGAAGACTAGTTATCAGTCCATTAGACTGCAGGGAAGAGTAAGAAAACCATGCATAGAATAGTGTTTTCAAGTAAACATCTTTATTTTGTGTGATATATGGCTAGGAAGTCTGTACCTCAAACACGATGTGTTGTCAATATCGACCTCCTGGTGCAGCTGGCGAGAACTCACTATCTTCCTTTCGATGATTTGTGCTGGCTCTGTGCTCCAGATTGCTGTGAGACTCCTGAATCTCCTCCCTCTGCGGCCCTGCCTGAGATATACATGCCAGAAGTAATTACAGGGCGGGCGTCCACCATTGTTTGCTGGGGACCTGTTATCTAATTTCCCTCGTGTTCTGATTTTAGTACAGAATCATTTTTTTTTTACTCTCAAAAATGAAATCATTTATCGTTCCCTAAAATGCTATAATTTTTTTTTACCCTAAAAGAAATGACAAATAAGTAAAGGCTTTTAATAGCAGAACAACAAATGAAGTAATTGTCTACATGCAGAATTATGTGTCAGTTTCTCATTCCCTAATGGAGTTGATCACACACACACACACACACACACACACACACACACACATACACACACACACACACACACACACACACACAGAGTAATGTCTCATTGCTTTGTGTGTGTGTGTGTGTGTGTGTGTGTGTGTGTTTGTATGTATGTATTTTAGGAGGTTCCTATGGTAATAGGTATCCATATGATTTTTCAAAAGGCTTTTAATATTAGCTACCTCTCCTCTACCCTACCCTTGCATCTCCCTCCCGCATTAATCCTCCTATTCTAGTTCCCCTTTATCTCCTTATAACACTGTACTATTTGTCCTTCCTTGGAAGATCTTCTCATCCCCACTGGTTCCTTGCTAGCGCCCAACCTCTAATGGGAACTCTCTCAAGAGTTCTTTTTTTTTATTATGTTGTTGTTTAAGTCAAGTCATAGGACTAGTCTAAAGCTAGAGAACTAGACTCTTTTGTTTTGAGCCGGTGTAAATCACAATGCAAAGTGTGAGTGCAGGGAAAGACATAGATTCAGACCTAATTTTAGAAAAAAAAAATCTGCACACATACAATACGCATGTGAGATTTAATAGAACAATTCACGGAATATGGTAATAATTCTTTACTAAAGATAATCAGCACAGGGTTGAGGGAAGGCACAACGGCTTATGTTTTCACATAGGTACTTTTTGATAAAACTGTTCCACCTCTTTGGTATCTGTATCTCTATTTCTAAAACGAGATGTTTATACAGAAATTCTTAGAAAGCCTCCTTTCACTAGGATGTTAGTCTCTTATATTATGGAATATAGGATGACTCGCCTCCCAGAGATTTAAAATAATAATTAGGATGTCTACTTTAAAGTATCAGATTTTTAAATCCTGGTCTTCTTTCCTTCCTTCCTTCCTTCCTTCCTTCCTTCCTTCCTTCCTTCCTTCCTTTCTTCTTTTATACACAATATATATTGTCTTGACTTAATTTGGTGGTGCTAATGATTATTTAGTAAAAATTAAAGAAAACATAAATGAACAACAAAGCCCACGGCAAGTCAGAGAATAGCTTTGGTTTGTGTAAGCACAAAGCAGTTTAGGAAGAAAATATTCTTGTGTAAGAAAAATTCTAAAATAGAAGCCATGTGACTGGTCTTTAGCTTAAACACCTGGAATTGCAAGAATTACATTTCATCTGGCAAATGATATATTTTGTATTTAGAGAAAAAAGAGAAGACGGACATGATACTTACCTTCATAGGCAGCTCTTCTGGGTCTGCCTTCCAAATGGACCATAGAGCCCGTGATTTATAAGCAAGTTACAAACAACACAAATGTTATCTCCTTTAGTCAGGCCTGCATTGCTAATTGACTAAAAACCCCTATTTGCAATGATGGTTATTTCAAGCAATTTGTATTTATTTCATTTATTTTCTGAAGTGGCCTCTGTGGCTTTCAGAATCAGAAGGCATAAAAAGCTGCAGTGACACAACTCATCATGTGTCACGGAGACTACAAAATAGGCTACAGCTCCTGTATCAGACTTACCGATTTGTCAAAAGGTATTCAAGTATTGTAAGTTATAGCCTCATGGAAGGGTAGCAGGCATGTCATTTAAGGAAGCATATTATGTTGTTCCAGTCCCATCTCCCCAAAGCTAATGGTGGCACTTATTGTTGTACAAATCCAGAGTGAAGAAGCTAGATGAAATTTAAAATGAATAGGGATGCTGACCAGACATTCAACTAACTTTCTTTCTTTCTTTCTTTCTTTCTTTCTTTCTTTCTTTCTTTCTTTCTTTCTTTCCTTCCTTCCTTCCTTCCTTCCTTCCTTCCTTCCTTCCTTCCTTCCTTTCTGGAATAAAGGAAATTTCATCTAAGAATCATGTAAATATGTAAGTCCAAATATTTATGTCTAGTTCAGTGGTAGAGTACTTTCTTGTCATGCATGAGTTCCTGGTTCTGATCCTGAGAACTCTGATAAACATATAGCACAAAGTGAGTAGGTATAAATTATTTCTATTTGTGAATAATAAAAATGAAAAATGGTTGCCTGGGACTGAAAGGCTGTTTTAGAGAGTAATCAAGATGACTGCCTTTTCAGCCAAAACTTTCTCTCTGAGAAATTAATGGAGAAAGTCAGCTCTCTGTGAGCAGCGCCCCCCCCCCCCTTTGCTCAGAGCCAGACTGTCTGGAATACCATAGATGTTCAGCAAGGAGGTGCTAGATACAGGGATGAAGATTTTTCAACTTCACTGGTCAAGACTCCGCAGAGTTAACTCTACTATGTCTTTAAACACTCAGTGTTGTATTTGGCCTTTGGATTACTACATAATTAACATTCATTGTAAAAGCCTTCTTTGTAGAAGTTGAGCAGTTCACAGTGAAAACTCACTAGAGGGACTTTGACACTCACCAAGAACTAATGAAATTCTCAAAGGAGGGGAGTTATGTGAGCCTGTTTAACACTGGACATCTATCTCCCAAAGTCATCCTGCTCAGAAGAGACTGCAAATTACTTTTATTTATTTATTTTTTTCTTGAGACAGGGT
The DNA here is from genome assembly GCA_964023405.1 of Apodemus agrarius. Classification (NCBI taxonomy): domain Eukaryota; kingdom Metazoa; phylum Chordata; class Mammalia; order Rodentia; family Muridae; genus Apodemus; species Apodemus agrarius. The sequence continues at coordinate 45,208,171 of OZ030008.1, read as the reverse complement.
TTCTCTCTGTATAGCCCTGGCAGTCCTGGAACTTACTCTGTAGACCAGGCTGGCCTCGAACTCAGAAATCTGCCTGCCTCTGCCTCCCAGAGTGCTGGGATTACAGGCGTGTGCCACCACCGCCCGGCTGAGACTGCAAATTTCTGTCCACACATCTTTTATCCTCTTTGCCTTAGCATCGGGGAATTATATTCATCTGTGGAAAAAAATTTCCTTCTTCTAGTGACTAAGCCAGTTGAAATTTAGTTCAGAGTTAAAAACAAGCGTGAAATTCCAGTCTCTGGGGCTTTAGGGTTTTTTTGTTTGTTTGTTTGGTTGGTTGGTTTGGTTTTCATTTTTGATTCTTTAAATTGTTTGGACATTTATCTAGGGGATTGCCATGAATAGTAAACAAGGTAAAAAGGATGTGTCTGTTTGAGGAAAACTAAATTATAACAACAGTTAAAATTAAACATCATGTGTAGAGTTCCAGATTACCATATGGAATTTTGGTTCATTTCCTAGGAACTCTAATCACTGTTCTGTTGTTACTTTGTTTGTCCCTGGAGAAGCTTGTGGCTAACACTTAGCTCCAAAAGTTAATCTCCTCTTCTCTTAGGTTTGTTAAAAGGGCTTCCGTTACTACAAAAACCACTCTTCTAGATCTGTGTCTATATCACATACAATGAAAACTTTGAACCAAAACTCAAGTTTCTTCACCTTATTGGGGGAGCAATGGAGACATTTTTTTTTTGGCTTCTTTGGTTGTTTGTTTCTTTGGCTGCTTTTTGTTTGTTTGTTTTCTTTTTGTTTTGTTTTGTTTTTGTTTGTTGTTGTTTTTGGTTTTGGTTTTTATTTTTTGTTTTGTCAAGTTTCTCCAGATTATGAGTTAGAAACATACACTGGACTAACATGAGCAATAGTACATACTAGAAAAGTAAAAATAAAGAGGATAGAATCATGTTTCTTTAAAAAAAAAAAAAGGTACTGTGGAAATGTAAAGAAAAAAATTAACAGAGATGGATCCAGGAACAGCCTATCCAGGAAGCCTATCCAGAGACTTCCTGTAGCCCTCATGTGATTATTACCACTCTGATGCTCCCCTTTAGTCTTAGTATTATCCTTATTTGAATGGGAATGCGACAGGGTTTTCATTTCTTTCTCTATTGACCTGTAGGTGAATCTTAGGCAAGAGCTTTGCTAGGTTCATGATTGGCCAGCCTTGTTACATTAGAGAAATCACACGTGGCCAGAAATCAAGCTATGATTAGAAGAGTGATCTCCTAGATGAATGACTTCAGCCAAAGAATGGAGGGTGAAGAATACCACAATTCCCATGGGAGCCAAACATGAGCCAGAAACCAGAGCAAGCTCTTCTCAGAGAAACAGTTCTGTGTGAGAAGGTACAGATGGGCCCATGCCTTCTCTTGGTGAGGTAGGAAAGAGACCCAGTGTGTATACACAAATATCATCTCCTTTATAGACACTACTAACAGATTGTGATTGTGCTCATGCTGCTACCTAGATACAAATAGATACAAATAGCTTAATTATACAAGACTTCAGATAGGAATACGAGTTGGTGAGGTATAATGGCACAATCCAAGAGAGCCTACAATCACGGGAGTGATTTTTATTTGTGCTATGTCCTGTTCACATAGGACTGTCCCTGAAAGGATGGAATAATGTGGGGGGAAAGTGTGCACACAAGTGTGTGCAGACCGTTCTGGAAGCAAACTATTGCATTGTTTATTGAAGTACGATGAATGCCAATATTAAAAGAGAATCTACAAGTTGAGATCTATCTGGTGACAGAGCCAGCTAAGTCTTGGAGACATATAAGAAGAGAAAAAAATCTCTGAGCTGGAGTAGAAAAGCCAATGTGAGACTGTAGACAGGGAAGAAATGCTTGAACAATAGACTGCATATTTGTAGATATGTGCACCAGGGTTTGTGTTACCAGAAAGTTGTGCCATGTAGAAAACTTTACAGATATCTGTGATTTGGGGGATGGCAAAACTACCCAAGAGGGTAGCAAAAAAGCCTTGCATGCCTTTGAGTTGAATAAAGACTTATGAAAGGAAAAGTTGTGTCTCCAGTAAGAGAGCAAGCCTCTGCTCTGCTTGCTTATGCAGATGCTGAAGTGGGGAAGTGGAGAGCATCCACAGTTAGGGTTAGTAGGCAAGGACAAGAGGGCATGGCCCTGGAGGAGAGATAAAGATGTGGTTTTGCACAGAGAGAGTTTATCCCATGAGACAGGACATTTCTGAGAAAAACAGGGAATGTTTTTTACAGATCCCTCCACAAGTAGAAAAGACATGAAGCAAAGAAACTTAATTTAGTAGGGAAAAAAGCAAACCAACCAAATGAATGACCTACAATATGGTATATGGTCTGTCGGGAATTGTGTGTGTGTGTGTGTGTGTGTGTGTGTGTGTGTGTATTTCCCAAGCTGTCTAAACCACCCCGGTTACAAAGATGAGGGTACCCCATTTGAAGTAGTGAAGAGAATGCAAAGTTCCAAAGAGCCTGAGACAGAGACCACACAAACTGAAATGGCTTCTTTGATGGCATCAGTATCTTCCTCAATAATCTAGACAGGGTTCTTGATTCTAGGATTACAGATTTCTGAATTCTTTGTCTAGGAGAAGGCCTGGAATTTTTGTTTCTCATGTGTGTCCTTATCATGTGCAAACTGCTCATCATAGGACACGTGAGTAACAGGATCAAGGTACCCGGGGACCAGTTAAACATCCACATTCCCAGACAAAGTTATGGAAATACTCATCCACCAGTTCAGAAGCAGAGGAACAAGGCCTTGCGATCTGCACTCCTAAGAAGTCTCCCCAAGTGAATCTGATAGAGCAAAGTGGGGAATCTCTGAATAATTTCTGTAATGCATGTGGGACAAATGGAACAGGAGACAGGTGCTCTGGGGAGAGTCATACAGTAGTGAGGTGATAGCCTGGGTCAGAGTAAAGGCCTTCTGTGAGTCCTTGGGAATGGGGAAAACAGCATTTTTGGGCAGTTTGATTTTTGGCAGTACTCACAGCATGATTTCCTCAACTCTGGCAGCTGTGCTGAGGCAGTCTCTCCTGACTGATGAAATGGGCATTCTATGACCCACATCCTCCTTGATAACTATTTACATCCAAATGCTGAGACGTTCATGTTTATCATAAGTGGACGTGGATCACTCTAAGCCTCTGAAGTCAACACTGGGGTTACACACAGGAATGGCCATTCCTGCTTTGAATATGGGTGCTAGAGATTAGAACCCAGGGCCTTATGCTAGCAGAGCAAGGGTTCTACCTCCAGAGACATCTCCTCCAGCCCCTTGAAGGGTTTTTTGAAAATAACTTCTAAAACCACAGGGGAAAGCAGCATTAGACAGAGATGAAGACCCCAGATTGTAGAGCCTGCCTGAGTTTATTGTTTCAGCATTTAAAATGTTCTAGATATTATAAACAGTCTGAAGATGATTTAAAGTACACAGGAGAGTATGCGATTATGGCAAGTGCTATACCATTTAGCATAAGGCATCCATGGATTTGGGTGCAAGCTAGGGATACTAGAACCAGTCTTCCATGGATCTTGAGGGCTGGCTGCCTGGTTACTATGATAGATATTACTTATATTAGACTAGTTTGCTCATCTTGTTCTGAACATTTGGGGGAAGAAAATCTATACTTTGAAAATAGTTGTTAGGCTTCTCAAGGAAAGTTCAGGCCTTATATCTTATGCTCCAGTGGAAGGGCGGAGGTCTATTGCTACAGCCACCTGAGGTGCCACAGACTTTCGGTGTGGAATAGGGTGGGGATGGATCGGCATGCAATTTTACTCTCAAGTAGTTGACATTCATTAGGCGGGTACTGAATGTTGGGAACCATGGGAGTGCTGACGATCCAAAGATACAGTTGCTGCTGTCTTGGATCTTGATTCGAGAAGAAAATAGATGTCACATGATATGGTTATTACATTCTCAGCACCCAGGTTTTAAGAGAATCAAGGAAAAGCAATCCTGATGTTCTTTGTGTCAACGGAAGCCACCTCACAAGGACATTACACCATTTTCTAAGATGGGTAACTGATGTTAATCTCAAAGCAAGTCCACAACAGCAACAAAATATACCCAGAAGCCCAGAATTCTGCACTGCTGACTATAATTTACTCATCATTTTATTTAAGCTGCACACTACCTACTAGAGGTAAAGGTAGCCATGGTATGACTTACAGTCAAGAAAATACTGGTTCAGAAAAGGTAGATCTTAGCCCAATTCATAGCTTCCAAGCTTATTACCCCTAATCTATATCCCCAACCCCCAAATAATACCTTTATTGTGTTACAGAGTAGAGGTAAGAAGCCAGGTCCACACTGTTTGTTAACTGTGTTTCCACTGATTGAGCCAAGCCTCGGGAAATGGAATGACAGTCTAGTGAATTCGATTCAGTTAAGAGAGTAAATCCGAAGGATTTCACCTTTAAAAGCCACAAACATATCTTGTGATACCTTAAAAATCACACCCTCATTGCAGAAGTCAGATTTTTATTATTCCTTGCACTGCAAGGCTACATTAAGTACACATGCTGGTGTTTGGGGTGGGAAGGGCAGGGACAGGAGCCTGTGCCTGTGATCACAGAAAACATCAAAATGGCATTTTCTTCCCCCAGCTTATTCAGAAGCTGACAGATGTTGCCGAAGAGTGTCAGAACACTCAGTTGAAGAAGCTGAAGGAGATCTGCGAGAAGTAAGCCTCCATCCCTTCACCTTTGGCCTCAATATACATGATTGCTTGAAATGCTGCTTGCTATTCCATTTGTCTGATATTTTTTCCCATTGTAAATTCAGAGAGAAGAAGGAATTAAAGAAGAAAATGGATAAGAAGAGGCAGGAGAAGATAACAGAAGCCAAGTCTAAAGACAAAAGCCAGATGGAAGAGTGAGTGGAAAGTAGTTCCTCCCTAACTGGGATAAGGAGCAGGTGTTCCCTGTCAGAGAACCAGTGTCTTAACCAAAGGTTCATAGTAAAGTCTCTCCTTGAATTAATCCGTTACATGATTCCTGCCTGAGTCACTGTTCTATTCCTGTGGAGAGACATCATGACCAAAGCAACTCATAGCAAAGGAAGAATTCCATTGTGCACTTGCTTACAGTTTCAGACAGTTAATCCGTTATCATCAAGGTGGAGGTATGAGGCATTCAAGTTGCTGGCACAGAAGCTGAAAGCTATATCTTGATTAAGGGGTGGGGCAAACTTGGGCTTTTGAAACCTCAAAGCCCACCCCTAGTGACAACCTTTCTTCAATGAGACCATGCCTCCTAATCCTAATCCTATCAAAAAGTTCTACTCCCTGGTTATTAAGCATTCAAACATATGAACCTATGGGGGCCAGTCCCATTCAAACCACTACAGTCTCCTTTGTGTTGTTTATATAGTGAGCTCTCAAGCAATGGCACTCTGGGCCTTTTAGAAAAAAAAAAAGGAAAGTGATCTCTTTGGGGAAATGACTAAATATTCATTTCTCAAGTTGTTAGACAACCTTGGGAGCATCTAATAAAAACAGGGCCTGTGCTTTGGGAGAGGCATGACCATTGCTACCCCCAAACACACAGAGACATACACAGACATACACACACACCAAGGTTTGACCTTTCTTTCAACAGCTATACAAAGATAGTAAAAACATAGATGTCTAAAGTTCCGGGTGGATTGGTATAATGATCTGTGGCTTATTTCCTTGTAGGGAGAAGACGGAGATGATCCGATCATACATCCAGGAGGTGGTGCAGTACATCAAGAGGGTATGTCTGTCCCCCCTTTCCTTTGCAAACACCACACACACAGTTGCCAGCCTCACTCTGAACTTCGAGGAGGAGAGCGGTACTTCCTCATACCTACTTGCCGCCAGCATCTGGCTGCTTTGTGATGCACTATATGGGTGCTCTTGTTCTGGCTGTTGACCACAGTATTCTAAAAGAGCTAAGTAAAATGTCTATAAAAACCAGTAGAGCAGAATTACTGCCTAAGTTTGGAACCCACCCCCAAAATGACACAAAAGATTGTTCCCCAAAGATCCCTTCACTGATACCAGTGATAAAGATTATGTCCACATCCAGATTAGTCCTTAAGCTTCTTTAAAATTTGTGTTATAGAAATGTTGAAGATTTTCAAAAATGTATGTCCACCAGTCACCATCCCACCCTGTCCTGTGTTCCCATCACCTAAGTTCAAAGGAAAATTTTGGCCAAGAATGCTAAATAATTGATACCACAGATCTGAAAAACTTTGGGGCTTGTTGTTGTTTCTTCTAACATGCATAAAAGTTTTATGTTGTTTTTTTGCTAAAGTGACTCTTCTCTTTTGGTAAATTTCTTACAGTTAGAGGAAGCACAAAGTAAAAGACAAGAAAAACTTGTGGAGAAACACAAGGAGATCCGCCAGCAGATCCTTGATGAGAAGCCCAAGGTAAATGGAGCTAAAAAAAAATTACAGGATGTCTAGACACATCTGGCTCATTTGCTTTCTATTCAGTAAAAGTAAAATCTCCTGGTTTCTGTAAGTACCTTGCACAGCATTTCCAGTCACTCCTTGAGCATAAAACTCAACCATTTTTGGTGATAGTAAAAATACAGCAGTATCCTGCAAGTACTCATCACCAACGACGTGTGTCTAAAAGGTGTGAGTACATGGGACCCTCTCTACAGATTTGGTTTCAGCTAGTCTGATATGTGTCTTGGGCAAGGGCATTTTAACTGAACCAACCAACTTTGTCTTGTAATGCTGTAACATCAGAGTTTGCCCAGCAGAGGACACTCTTCACCAAGATTACCCTGATCTTGACCCAATGAAGTCGTCCATAAAAACAAGGTGGGGAGGGCGGAGAAAAAGAGAAAAGCAAATCTCTTTGCCTCCCTATCAACAGCTGATCAGTGCTGTCCTTTAAAATTATATTACAGCTCAGACTGTAGCTCAGTGGTCCTGAGAGTAATCAGCATGTCCAACGTCCTAAGTCCAATCCAAAACAACAAATCAAAGCAGGGTGTTCTTGTGGCTTGTTGAAATCAGTTGTCTATGGACATGTAGTTGAAAAACCTATCCGTAAATCAAATATTTTCAGGTTGGCCAAAAACATCTCAGTTCTAGGACATTCTATCCATTTTGATTCATTGCTGAATGTTTTTCTGTCTCTTAAAACAAAATGGGCTTTCTAGGTCTTCCCAACATCGTAGCTATAGTTGAAAAAATACAGATTCTGGAAAGTATTGTCACTCCACCTGTTTATTGAATCTGCAAAACTCAAATGCTAGATTTATTTGTTTGTTTGTAGCACTCCAGGGATGGCTTCAGAGAGATTCCTTGTAGTTTGCTCTAGATATATTTTCACAGTTATTTATGTTCTTTAGCCGTCATGTTTGATATATGTGAGAGTCACTTAATATTTGTTATTCCTAAAGATTTCAGTCTTAGCAAGAATCAATAGTTACTTTGTACACTGTTAATTCTTAAGTTTCACCTGTAAATATACAATTCAAATCTTAGCCAGCTTCTCAGGGCACTTATGCTAATACAATGGGATACATTTTAGTATAACATTGAAAATTGCCACACACTCTCCCTTTCCTTGAATTGAGTTACCAACAGTCCCTAATGACCTAAAAATGTTAAGTGTAAAATTCCCAGAGTGAAGAATCCATGAAGTCTTAAAATGTACAACTTTCTAAGAAGCTGATGAATCGTTGAACCAATGTTTCAGTAACTCGGGTCTGCACTGGACCTGTGTACAGCATGGCCACAAAGTGGTCCTCTCTGGCATAGGGTCTGTGACCCCTTTTACCTAGTAATAGCTCCAAACCACAAGAGTAATAATATCAAGGAGTCTTTGAGCCTGCGGACACTCAAGGGCAGATTAGCTTTGGCTTTTTGTGGCTTAAAGGCATATTGGGGGGAAGGAGCACTGTATTTTATTTTCAGGATTGATCTCATTTAAGTACTCAAATATTTTAAATTTGACTCAGATTAGACTACAATTTAAGAAAAATATTAAGTTGTCAGAACTATATATATTCAGACCCATACAGTTTTGAGTTTGGTATCTGAAGTTGAATTTGTCACCACCTTGTATTCTGGTGTAATAAAATTTGTTTATGGTGAATCTCATAGCCAGTTTTAAACCTCTAAGAACCTTATTTATAACTAATAATATTTTCAGTTTTGTTTTGCTTTTTGAGTTTGTGTATGTTCAACATTGTAAATATTTTAGCCATAGACAAAACACAATGCATATATTTTAAAGTTATGCAATTTACTTTAAGTAATCCATAGATATTATATGTATGTTTATTCACAAATGTATAGGTATACATGTGTGTATGATATGGAGGCCAATGGCTAATTCCCCAGGTGGTATCCACATTTGTTGTCTGAGGTAGGGTCTCACATTAGCCTGAAACTTTCCAAGTAGACTAGATTCACTGGCTAGGGACCCAGGATCCATTTGCCATTCCTTCTCCATAGCTGGGATTATAAGGGAGTGGTACTATACATGTACCATACATATGTGTGTAGATTGAACTCATGTCCTCATGCTTTCAAGGCAAGAACTTTACTGACTGAGCTCCCTAGTCCTGTGTGTGTGTCTGTGTGTGTGGCACACACACACAGACACACACACACACACACACACACACACACGCATGTATATGTAAACTCAGGTTCCTTCAGTTTCAGCTTCCCCCGTGCTAGGAGTGTAGACCTATACTACCATGTATGTGACTGTTCTATGTCATCATAAATAAAATCAAGGTAAATTAGTTCCTTTTGAAGGAACTAACTAGAACTTCTTCACTGTACACAACCAAACATTAAAATGGCTAATAACTTTTGGCAATTTATCTGCCAAAGATAAATTTTACAGAAGATCAATTTCAATCTTCTGGGCATGCTCAAATGCATACATATTCCCATTAACATGGGAAATGAGGCTGAAAAACTGAGAGCTCATGGTTCATCTAGATTATATAGCAAGGCCACTTTCTATAACTAAGTAATAATTGTCATAAACAGTACCAACTTAATAAATGATATTATTACTGTTTGACCTGTGTCCTAATTCTAGGGGTAGGAGGACAGTTTCGGGCATACAGTAGATATTGTATTATTTGTTTTTCTGTTGTGATAAAACACCATGACCAAAGGCAACTCATAGAAAGGTTTATTTTGGTTTAGCATTGCAGAGAGAGAGAAATGTGGCCAAGAGTATGCAATGGCTAGGGAGACAGGGGTCAATTTGCTGGAGCACAGAACTGGATGAGTATATCTCTACCCACAGGCAGGAAACAGAGAAAGAGAGAACAGAAAGTGGGGTGAAGCTATATACCCTGAAAGGTCACCTCCAGTGATGTACCTTCACCAGCCAGGCTCCATTTCTTAAAAATTCCATAATCTACATAAACAGTGTTACCTGCTGGGATCAAGTGTTGAAATACATGAACCTAAAGGAGACATTTCTGATTCAAACCACATCAAGTGGGTAATCAGTTTGAGAATGGGTAGCCATTTCTAGGGATAGTTGGCCACTTCCAGGGATGGGAGGTCAGTTCCAGAGTTGGGTAGCTAGTTTAGTGATTCAGCAATATTATTGAGAATCGGCATTTCTAGAATTTCATTGTTGTTGCTTGCTGTCCCCAGGCCCTAAAGTCAGTGAAAGATGGCTCCCAAGCCCCCTCCCCTGCAGTGCAATTCAAAACCAGGATAGAAAACATCCTCATTATATTTCCTTCATGGGAGTGATGGAAACCTTTCAGAATGGCCTCCCACCACCCCATACCCACAAAGTAGATTTGTCTGCTCTGACACAATAATGGAGCCACATTCTAGTTCCTAAAAAATCCCAAGAAAAAAGTGTAATATTCATAACTGGCTTAGAGTGCCTAAGAATCATTCACAGAGATGGGAGGAGTTCAACTTTTTGGTTTTACAGTCACCAGAAACCTAAATGAAATTGATGCTTTCTCATTAAATAGTGAATAAATAGTAATTGGGGGTTGGTGAGCAGTTTATATTACAACTGTATATTTAGAAGCTTTTATCCCTTCTTTCTTGACTCCTTAGAAAGGACCTAAAGTGTTCCTCTGAGTTCTAAGGCATTCTCTTGTCTTTATTTCTTAGTGTAACTAAATACCATGATAAATTTGCTCTTTCGTCTGTGATGCTGGTCTTATGGCCATCTTGTAAGTGGATTTGAAGGAAGCCCTTGAAAACTGTTGGTTTCATGTCAAGATAAATCATTTGTTGAAGTGTGTTCTTTGAGCTTAAGAGTGTGTTTTCAGAGCTACTGCATTGATAATAAAATAAGTGAAGCCAGCCATGGTAGCGCACATCTGTAATCCCAGAACTTGGCAGGAAGAAGCAGGAGGATCAGACGTTTTCTAGGCCATCCTTGGCTACATATCAGGCTTGAAGCCATTTATATAAGACCCTGTCTCCAACAAGAAACAAAACAAAACAAATCGCATGTGGTAATATTGTAAGATATATAGCAAGTGAAAAAAATATTGATAACAACAGCTTTCTGCCACTGTGACACAATATCTGAAATAATTAACTTACGAAGAGAAAAGGTTTGGCTCATGAGCTCAGACGTGTACGTCCCTTTTGTTTGACCCTATTGCATCTATTGCATTGGGCCTTTCATAGCACAGCAGGCCATAGAGATAGAATATGGTGGAGGAATCATTTCATTCTTGGCAGCCAGAAATCAGAAACAGAACAGACCAGAGTCCTAATGTTTCCAAGGGCAAATTCTCACTAAGCTCATTTCTTGTCACTGGAGGTGCTTAGAAATAAATAATAATCCCTAATAATAATCCAGCAGTGGAGGAGTGTTCCTCTTTCTCCACATCCTCACCAACATCTGATATCTTTTGAGTTTTTAATCTTAGCCATTCTGACTGGTGTGAAGTGAAATCTCAGGATTGTTTTGATTTGCATTTCCCTAATGACTAATGATGTCGAACAGTTCTTAAGGTGTTCCTCAGCCATCCAAAGTTCTTCAGGTGAAAAGTCTTTGTTTAGCTCTGTACCCCATTTTTAATAGGGTTATTTGGTTTTCTGGAGTCTAACTTCTTGAGATCTTTGTATATATTGGATAGTAACCCTCTGTCGGATGTAGGGTTGATGAAGATCTTTTCCCAATTTATTGGTTGCCGATTTGTCCTTTGGACAGTGTCCTTTGCCTTACAGAAACTTTGTAATTTTATGAGATCCCATTTGTCAATTCTTGATCTTAGAGCATAAGCTATTGGTGTTCTGTTCAGGAACTTTCCCCCTGTGCCCATGTCCTCAAGGGTCTTCCACAGTTGGAAATCAGTCTGGCAGCTCCTCAGAAAACTGGGCACGACACTTCTGGAGGATCCTGCTATACCACTCCTGGGCATATACCCAGAGGATTCCCCAGCATGTAAGAAGGATAAATGTTCCACTATGTTCATAGCAGCCCTATTTATAATAGCCAGAAGCTGGAAAGAACCCAGATGTCCCTCAACGGAGGAATGGATACAAAAAAAGTGGTATATATACACAATGGAGTGCTCTTCAGCCATTAGAAACTATGAATTCTTCTGGGTATATTTCCAGGAGTGGTATGGCTGGGTCCTCTGGAGGTATCATGTTCAGTTTTCTGAGGAACCGCCAGACTGATTTCTAGAATGGTTGTACCAGCTTGCAGTCCCACCAGCAGTGGAGGAGTGTTCCTCTTTCTCCACATCCTCACCAACATCTGATATCTTTTGAGTTTTTAATCTTAGCCATTCTGATTGGTGTGAGGTGAAATCTCAGGGTTGTTTTGATTTGCATTTCTCTAATGACTAATGATGTTGAACATTTTTTAAGGTATTTCTCAGCCATCCAAATTTCTTCAGGTGAAAAGTCTTTGTTTAGCTCTGTACCCCATTTTTGGATAGGGTTATTTGGTTTTCTGGGGTCTAACTTCTTGAGTTCTTTGTATACATTCCCCAGCATGCAATAAGGATACATGTTCCACTATGTTCATAGCAGCCTTATTTATAATAGCCAGAAGCTGGAAAGAACCCAGATATCCCTCAACGGAAGAATGGATACAAAAAATGTGATATATATATATACAATGGAGTACTATTCAGCCATTAGAAACAATGAATTCATGAAATTCTTAGAGAAATGGATGGAGTTGGAGAACATCATACTAAGTGAGGTAACCCAGTCTCAAAAGAATACCCATGGTATGCAGTCACTGATAAGTGGATATTAGCCTAGAATCTTGGAACACCAAAGACACAATACACATACCAAATGATGTCTGACAAGAAGAAAGGAGTAGACACTGGTGCTGGAAAGGATCAAATCATCAGTGTAGGGGAATATAAGAACAGGGAAGAGGGAAGGCGTGGAAGAGGGAGCAGGGGGAGGGAAAAGAGCATATGGGACCTTTGGGGGGTAGGGAACCAGAAAAAGGGAAATGAATTGTAAATATAGAATATATCCAATTTTTAAAAAGTAAAAAAAAATAAACTATGAATTCATGAAATTCTTAGACAAATGGAAGGAGCTGGAGAACATCATCCTAAGTGAGGTAACCCAGTCTCAAAAGAACACTCATGGTATACACTCACTGATAAGCGGATATTAGCCTAGAAGACTGGAATACCTTAGACACAATACACATATCAAATGATGTCCAAGAAGAAGGAAGGAGTGGCCCCTGGTTCTGGAAAGGCTCAGTGCAGCAGTGTAGGGAAATACCAGAACAGGGAAGTGGGAAGGGGTGGATGGGAGAACAAGAGGGAGGGAAGAGGGCTTATGAGACTTTCGGGGAGGGAGGAGCCAGGAAAGGGGAAATCATTTGAAATGTAAATAAAGAATATATCGAATAAAAAATCTAAAAAAATAGAATCTGAAGTGCTAAAATATAATAATAATAATAATAATAATAATAATAATAATAATAATAAATGAGACAGGGTTATTATGCAGCTTACACCATCTTGTTGCTGGTCCTCCTGCCTTCACCTCCTCATTTCTGACTAAAGGTATGTGAGGTCCAACCCTAGCCAAGCCTCACTACTTAAATGTTCCTTGAACTCCTTATAGCACTTGGGCCATAGACCAAGCGTTTATTCATGGACCTCTGAGGGACACTTCAGGTCTAGACTTGCAAGTGGCAGTGAAAATCAGTGGAGGGAAATGGCAAGATCAGGTGTGGGATGCAAAGACCGACACTGAAACACTGGACAGCAAGTGTAGGTTAGGGAAGGCCAGGATGACTGAGTAGACCGAAATTTGCCTCTGACTGTCGGATATAGACTAGAAAAAGAGGAGCACTGCCTTTGAAATCATCCCTCTTCGCTGTGGTACTGGAAGGGCTTCAGAGCTTGACAATAAATATGACCAAAATGAATCAGGACAGCAACAAAAGTAAGGAGGAAAAACTTAGGGAAACAAAAACCATCAAGAGTAGTTATGAAACAGGTGCACCAAGTCAGGAAGAACAATGGCAGGGCAGACCGGGTTTATGACATCTAGAAATGTATAAACTGTCCTGAGTTTTTGAACAACAACTGGAGCTGACTATATAGCCATCAACCTTCACATGAAAACATGCCCAAATGTCACTGTTAGTTCTGGGATACATCAGTCCTTCTCAAAAAGGGGAGCAGAAAAAATTTCTAAGTAAAACCTGATGGTACACAATCACTTACTTATAGCAAAAATACCAATATATAACATCTCTCCTCCTTTTTCAGTGCCATTCTGTGTACTATTGAGTATAATAATTCACCACCCTTCATCTGCTTCATTTATGTGCAATAGGCACTTGCTGGTGTCCGCACTCCTGGTCTTAACATGGAGAGAGCTCTTTTTAGAACAGGCTTCTGTCCTTACCTACTATTTTGAGATGTTCTGAACTCTCGACTTATCTGTATAACTTTCTTCCTTGTTGATAAACAAATTCTTGTCTGTTAAAAGTAAAAGAAGCCTTAAAATTTATCATAAAGAAATTAGAAACAACAGTTGGTGAAAGTCAACAGTACTTCAATGGCAGTACATTTTACTAGCCCAATAGGGAAGAAGTTGCCTTGAAGAGTTTATGTAAAATAGAGCTTTGCAGAGGCTTCACTCAGCTGCAAACTCAGGCTCCTGATAAACTGGACTCCCCCTTGTCCTTACTAACCTGCAATAGAACATTCAAAGGAGAATATGGTTCCTCAGAACCAGCATCTTCATTCTTCACGGTCCCTGTTTGGTGGGGAGCAGATGATGGCCCCAGTCTGAAACCTTAATTTGGACTGCCTCACATTGCCACAGGTAGCAGACCCTGTGATAGGTGGAATTCGTTTTTTGTCTCCGTTCTAAATGAGCACACTGTGTGTGTTTTATTGGCATCTAACTTCTGAGAGCATTGCAAGAAAAATAAACAAATAAAATGGAGGTATGTGATCCTCAGAGGCAGTTTACATAAGAAATAAATATTTTGACCCTTGATTTGGCATAAGATCAAGTTGCCCAATGCGAAACCCATTGAGACTTATTAAGTTACAAACAATAGGCATTCTTAATAGACATTCAGTTCCTTCTCAACTGCTTCACTAAGCCCTTAAATGTATGTCTTCAATCGTATCTAAGATACATATGTTTGCAAACTTCAACCACAGAATCCGGAAGATGCTTGCAAGAACACTGTTCAGGCTTCCCACTTGGTGACATAATTGGTTTCCTCGGGATTTCTGTACCTGAGTTTCCCAAGCCAATTAGAAAGAATTAATGTATACAAAACATGTTGGAAGTGATTCAATAGCTCAGTTGACAATATCAAGCAGCCATGGCCAGTGTGGACATGAAAAACTACAAGTTATGATGGTATAGAGAGCCTTCTGCTCTTATTCCTAAATATTTGAAAGTGGATTATTTTAGCATGTTACCCTCAATCCATTGCAAATATCCAAATGTATATTGATCACTCTGTGGCGAATGGCTCTTGTTACAGGAATTGTCTTTTGACAGGACTTTTTAATGAACTGTCTGCCTGACAGCTAAAACAGTCAATAAATTTGTAATTTATTTATGTATTTATTTTTAGTCTGACACTTAATTTGTCTTTGATATTTCTTAGGCCATAGGTTTTCTGTTTTAATTCAGCTTATCATCAAGAGAGAATTCCAGGAAGCCTTAGGGCATTTTCGTTTATTTCTGAAAAACATTTAATCATGTAGCTACTGCCCCTCCCTTCCTACCCTGTCCCTCCTTTTTTTCTCAATCAGAGGAATATAGACTGATTTTCCTTATTTCCCCTCTAACATCTCTGTGGCAGAGTGAGTGACTCATCTCTGGTATGAAGTCAGTCATGCTAGAAACCACTGCTGATCTTTGAGATGTAACCGTGGGTACAGCTGGCATTTGCCCTGGTATTCACATGGAAAGGCTTAACTTGAGGATTTAAAGTTAGACTTTTCTTCTACTAATTCATTTGTACCTCCTCTAATCTTTGCCATTTGGTGGAAATGAATGGATTTTCCCTGCCAGTATCAATTAGAACTCCTCATGGGAGAATCCAAACTCCTGTGTGGGAACCAGCAGCTTTGGGCCACATTTCACCCGTGAAATTAATCCACACAGTAGGTTGGTTTTATCTGTTCTATATGAGGTTGTTTTTCATTTTGACCTATGCAAGATTTATCTTCTTAGAAGGAAAATATGGTTATTCTTTAGTTTCTTAAACATAAAACTGAAACATGTTACTTTCCTTCGGGAAGATAACAGGGAATTTGGGACCATTTTTTGTTTCCCTTTGTCCAATCTCAACTTGTTTTTGAGACTTGTTTTGATTATGAAGACTTTTTAAACTTAGAACAAATTTTAATACAAAAGCCTCAAAATCTCTTGTCAATACTCTAAAATACAGTAAAACTATCAACAAGTGTTATACAGCCCACTGGTACACAGTGAGAGGTTCCTTCAGTAAGAACAAAAGCTCTAACGAAGTTTCTGTCTAATTTTACACTATGTCCCATTTTTAGATATCCTTACTGAAGACACTGAAAGGTAACAGCATGAGAGGACCACAAGGACTTTCAAGCTCCTTAGGCAGGAGACTAGTGCATGCCTTGTCGTTGGTGTTCATTCAGTTTGTCTACACAGTCACAGCTTCCTTCCTGAACATTAAACATAAAATGCAGACAAAGGTGCTGGAGAAATGACTCAGCAGTTCAGAGTATTAACTGCTCTTCCAGAGATCTTGAGTTCAATTCCCATCAACACCTGATGGCTCACCACCATCTATAATGGGATCTGATGCCCTCTTTCTGGCATGTCTCAAGACAGCACCAGCATACTCATGTAAGATAGATAGATAGATAGATAGATAGATAGATAGATAGATAGATAGATAGATAAGGAAGGAGAGATAAAGAAACAAGAAAGAACAAAAGAAAGAACAAAAGAAAGAAAGAAAGAAAGAAAGAAAGAAAGAAAGAAAAAGGAAAAGAAAGAAAGGAAGAAAGAAAGAAAGAAAGAAAGAAAGAAAGAGAAAGAAATCTTGAAAAAGTGGACAAAAATCCACACCATCTTCCCTCTGCAATGATACTTTAACTGGGTATATAATTTTATGTTGGCAGTTACTTTCTGGTAGTTCATTGGGGATAAAATTCTGCTGCCTTTCTGCAACTATTAGTGTAGTTCTTTAGACATAATTTGTATTTCTTCCCTTTGACCTCATTTATAGTTTTTTGGTTGGGGGTATCTTTTTGCATCTTATACACTGTTTCTTCAATGTATCTATATGTTTAAAATGGCCAGACAGATAACTTTATAATGTATCTGTGTGTTTGAAGTGGTCAGACAGATAACTTTAATGTATTTGTGTAATTGAAATGGCCTGAAAGATAACTCTGTAATGTATCTGTGTGTTTGAAATGGCCAGACAGATAACTCTAATGGGTCTGTGTTTGAAATGGCCAGATAGATAACTGCCTAATGTATCTGTGTGTTTGAAGTAGTCAGACAAATCACTCTATAATGTATCTGTGTGTTTGAAATGTCCAGACAGATAACCCTGTAATGTGTCTGTGTGTTTGAAGTGGCCAGACAGATATCGCTAAAATGTATCTCTGTGTTTCAAATGACCAGACAGACAGCTCTAAAATGTATCTGTGTGTTTGAACTGACCAGACAGATAACATTATCTGTTCTGCCAGAACTCTCAGCAACCACTGTAGCAAACAATAGCATCTTCTTCTCAATGTATTCCTTAACTTCAGGGATTTTTATTCTGTGTGCAAGTGTGTGTGTGTGTGTGTGTGTGTGTGTGTATGTGTGTATGTGTGTGTGTGTATGCACACTTGTTTATTACACATGGCTGTGTAATATATATATTATATGTGTGTGTGTTCTCAGGTCAAATATACTATTACTCCATCTTTTCTCCCTTAACTTTAGTTAGGTTTTTTTTTCATCTTTTTGTTCTGTGCTTCCCTAAGATAGGTTTTTTCCTGAGCTTCTGTCTAATGCATTGATTCTATTCTAGTCACCCACTATGGTTTAAATCTTTACTTCCTTTCTATCTTTTTTCTGGATTTTCCCTTCCTAGAAATGAGGTGATGTGGGAATATACAGTTAGTTATACTGGGCAGAAGGCAGGAACTCCAGAGGGAATATACTCTACCTGCTAAGGAGATGGTCTTGAGTTATGGTTCTAAGTCTTCTCAGTAAACCTCAATTTAGCATCAAGAGCTTACTGATATGTTCCATGTTCCCACTCTCATACACACAAACAAACACCCTGCATACTCAGGGGTGGAAGCTTGGGGGCTTCTCTCCATTTCCTGTCCTGCATTTATGACATGGTGCATTATTTGCCTGCATTTTTCTACTACTAACTAGACTTAAAATGATCAGTATAGCTCTAATTTTCAAATACTCCTTTGTGATAAATGGGACAATTAACAGTATCATTACACATTGTAAACACCTTTAAAACAAAATGTATAAAAGTATAGTTGATATCTGAAAACCAGTACATGATTTTATTCACACCTTCGACCTTTGAAGGGGAATATGGTGAAATTCAAATCAAGAAAGACATTTAACTATTTATCCAAAGACCTTAAGAGTCTTCAAGTCCCTGGTAAATCAAAATGTGGGGACAGAAAGAAAGGACTTCCTAAAAGGGACGGTGTATGACTCTGTGTGAGAAAACTGCAGAAACTTCTGTTCAACACAGAAAAACAGCAGCTAACAATGAGTTAGCTCTATATCTGAGTTTCTCTATTTCTTGTGTTATGCCTTGAAAGCATTGGTATAACCAGTCAACCATGGGGGTCCTATTTACACATTTTATGTAAGCAAAAATCAGTCGGCACAAGTCTTCTGTGTTTATTCTATCATCAGTTGAATCTCAGAGTATGATAAGGAAGTTTTAGAATTTCTAATTGAAAGGGTCAAACAGTATTTCACTTACCACTCTGATTTAGGTAGAATCAGAGACCCCTAGGATTTGATGGGAGCAGAATGTATTAAGGCATCGAGTAATTGTTCAGTCTACTCACATTGGCCAAAGACAACATGGCCATGTCACTTGGATTTTAAAATGGTTTCCCTAGAGCTGTGTGACAATCACAACCTAGTCCTATCTTGGCAACAAGAGTTGAACAGTAAATTGAGTCACTTCTCTGTCCAAGGCCTCTGTCTCTCTCCCAATAAAGGTGTGCAAAGTCCAGCCCTTTCATTCTGGATCCTTCCTTCCTTTCTAAATGGCTCTACCATTGCTCAGGCCATATTGGCCTTTCTGCTGCGCCCCAACAAACAGCCTATCCTACTCTGGACTCCTGCATAGATTCTTTCTTCATACTCCAAGTGTTTAATGAACAACTCTTCTGAAGTTCAGGTCTCTCTCAAGTCACTGATCTTGAGGAGGCTCTGTGTGATCACTCTGTTTACATTTCAACCTGCCAAGATTGGAGAGATTGTTAAAAAGCATTTGCTGCTTTTCCAGAGGACCCAGGTTTAAATCCCAGCACCCGCATGGTGGCCCACAGCTGTTTGTAACCCCAGTTCCAGGGAACCCGCACTCTTTTCTGGCCTCTGTGGTCACTGGGCTCATATACGGTGTCCAGACATACACTGAGGTAAAACACCGAAACACATAAAGGTGAAAAAAATCTGAAACTTGTATACCACAATGACTTACATTTCTGGCCTTTTTTTCCCTCTATATTCTAGTCTGTGCTTCAGTGTACTGAGCCACACCTCACTCAGTCATAAACTTGTTTCCTGAATCTGATTGTCTTTCCCCAGTAGGTGACAAGCTGCAGGGGAACAAGAGCTTCTTCTACTTTCTCTACTTGTGCTTGCTGATGCCCAAGCTCTCTAAATACCCAAGAACAATGCCTGTCACATTCTTCCTGTTCAGTAAATAGTTTAAATTAATTTTTAATATAGAAAAGCTCATTAATTTGCATGCCAATTGGTTCATGAGCCATCATAATCTCAACATGGCTCCTGTTACCACATATAAGCTGCTGAAGGGAGTTCCAGTAATGATTTTTCACTCTTTTTTTTTTTTTTTTTTTTTTTTACGTAGAGAGATATTTAAATTAACTGAATTTAAGAACATTCTCTCTTTGCAAATGAAAAGTGGATCATTAAAAGTCAACTCCTTGGATCGGCTCATTCCAGTGGAAAGCTGTCAATCAGTCTCATCTCTCCTCAGGACTCTTGCTATAGTGGGATACAGGCAGCTATCTTCACATTCGGTATCTAATCCCTGGAGAGGATGGGGGAAAGCCAACAAGTCAATTAGCAGTGCGACTGTGGTTTTGGCAGTCTGGGTCCCATGCCACCCTGCAGGTGCTGAGGGAGGAGGGGGTGTTCAACTGCTACTCTGGATGGCACATCAAGGGACCAGCCAGACCTAAGTCGGAAACACCGGGTGGCTCAGAAAGCCAATTCCTCGACAGAGAAATGACAGCCTCCCTTCTTCTCCACACAGGGGGAAGGCTCCTCCTCAGTCTTGTCGGAAGGTGGCCATGAGGATCCCTCTGTTCCCCCCAACTTTACTCCCCCCAACCCTCAAGCCCTCAAGTGGTGAGCACCGTCCTTCTAGCCAGGTAGGACTGGGTGGGAGGGCCCTTTTGAGAGAAGGGTGGTGTGTGGCCATGCCCTGTGCAGGCAGCATGGACTTGCCTAGTTGGTCCTCACCCTCCCTCCTCCACAGTCCCTTCTGTTTCCTTCAGAGTTTCCAGCACATCTGGAATGCCTTCCTTGGACTTGCCTGTACACCTCTGGTGTTGCTTTCTCCATCTTTGCAATCTTTCCAACAAAGATAAACTCCCACCACCCTTTCCTCCTCTTTCTTCTGAAATTAGCTTCCCTTTTTAATCTTGCTTTTTTTTTCTTTCTTGCTCTTCAACTCTTCTTCCCAGTCTGAAAGTGTATTTTCCAGGGATTCCCACAAAACCCCTTCCCCACACAGCCCCTGCCCCAAGAGCACAAGAGCAGTCTCACGGTGAATCTTAACCTATTCTACTCTGCACCATAGTATTCCTTGTAAAAATTCTACAAAGTTAATTTCATTATTGCATGGCATTTGGAGTTAAGAGGGCAGCTCACCGCCCTGACTTCGGAGAAGCAAGAGTACTAGAGCAGATTGCACCCTTGCAGCAGGGATGCTGGGTCAGCAATGAGAGACTCCAGCAAACTGCAGGTTTGAACTTTGAACAGAGGAATTTAGCTTGCAGTTGTGTTGTAACAATCTATTTTATTCCGTAAACTAATCTGAAAACTGGTCTGTATCATTCCAGAAGGTGAGAATTTGGGAAGAGACATGAGATATCTTTGTGATTAAAGAAAGCCAAACTTCTAATAGCACAGCCTAGTTAATTATGACCAACAATATTTAACTGTATACTACAGAATAATTAGTAGAGAGGATTTTGAACACACACACACACACACACACACACACACACACACACCATAGTATGCTTTAAGTAATAGATACACCAATCAATTTGACTTTATGCACATATGCCATGTGTCTGTACTGAAATATTGTACTATAATCCATAGAAATACTGTAATTGGGAATTGATAGATTTAAAAAATATTTAAAATGTTTAAAATAATCTTTTTAAATAGCAAGATTCTTTTGGTGCTGACCAAATCTTCGTGTTGGTGAATTACTTGGGCATCCTATTAAGCATATATCCTGATCCAAGAGGTCTAGTTGGTAGATGAATTTGCCTTTCTAACCAGCTGTCCCTCATTTTCTGGGACCGTGATGTGACTGCCAGAGTTCTAGACATTCCTACATCCTGTGCCTTAAGCATACAGAAAAAGCTGCCTCTCAACTTGAATTTTGTTTTTATCTAATCATGAGCTTGGCCCTTTGATATCCTTATTTTCTCTTGATTTGTGATAGGGAAGGAGAGAGGAAGTGAGAAGGAGAGAGAGAGAGAGAGAGAGAGAGAGAGAGAGAGAGAGAGAGAGAACTAGAGATGACAGTCAGAGACAGAGAGACTGAGAGCATTTGAGGGCAAAGGTAGAGTTCATTCCTGAGGAAGAGGAAATCTGGTTTACACAGATTTTCATCTTGTACAGGCAACCCCCAAGTCCCCAAGGTAATTTAGAAACACCCTCCTCATTTGGATCTGAAGGTTAAGGCTGCTTTCTTGTGGGTTTGTTGCTGACTGGTGGTTTCCTTCTTTTCATGTGGAGGGGACCACAGCACTGTGTGGAGGTCAGAGGACTACTTGCAGGGGTTGATTCTTTCCTTCTACCCTGTGAGTCCCAGGAATCAAACCCAGGTCTGCTGTGGAAGTCAAGTGTCTTTAGCTGCTGAGCCACCTCATTGGGCTTTATTTTGAGAGCTATTTCGAGGCATTCTATGTGATGAGTAGAACTCTGGATTCTCTCCAAAGTTACAAATGACAGTGACCCTAAAAAGGCAGGACTTGAGCTTCATTTTCAAAGCCAATGCAAAGGGACTATGCATGCTATGCTTTGTCCTAGTATTCTGTTCAGCTTCTGATGGCCTCATTTACAACTTCATTCCCTTCTGAATAGCAGATGACCTTCCTGCCTGGCACACAGCAACAAAACAAGCAACCAAATAAACAGAGAGCCAAAATGATTTATCTATTAAAAGATTATTCCCATAATACCTGAACTTCCAAAAAAAAAAAAAAAAGGAAAATCTTTAATCACATTGTTAGTTTGCTCCCTTTAGCTGCTCAGAGACAAAGGGTGATGTAAAAATAAACCAACATCACACTGCTCGTGAAAAATAGGTCTCACTGCTCAATCAGAAAAAAAAACCAATTATAGTATTTTATAGTTAAAAAAATACAAATCGTTCTTACATAACAGTATATAAAAAGTCACTTTTTGTTCCAATTTTAATTTTCCCAAAAAGTTTTTTTTTTATTTTTCACCAAACACTTCTGTTTCCACATACCAACTAGAAAATTAGTAAATTAATTAAAGCTAGTAGTACACACAGCTTGTGATATGAAGAAGGTGGTTCCCAGGAGTACTTGTATGTAATACCTGAAGTTCATGTTTTTAAAATTGTGAGTGTACATTTGCATCATTGATGAAAAAACACACTGCTAGTTATTAGCTGGAATTCAATAGGCAGAGCTGGACAGATAAACAGATAAACCAGACTTCTAGTAATCCTTGTAAAGTCTCCTTTTAATTGTGAAAAATAACTGTTGAGCAAACTTCTAAGTAAAGGGCTTGGATCTTTTGTGTGGATGTAAATCATTAGGTGAGAAGCCTAAGGGGAGGAGAAGCTGGAGAGGTGGCTTAGCAGTCAGGAAAGCTCACTGCTCTGACAGAGGCCCCAAGTCTAGTTCCTAGCACCCATGATGTCACATAGCTCACAAATGCTGTCAACTCTACCTCCAAAGGATCTGACTTTTTCTTCTGGATTCCTGCAGCACAGCACTCACATATAATCATAATTAACATAATTAAAACAAAAGGAACCTTTTAAAAAGTTAAGCATCTATTAAAAGTCCCATTCCCCCAAATACTGAAGACATTACCTTGGGAAAATTCTTGGGTTTTTTTTGTTTTGTTTTTGGTTTGTTTTGTTTTGGTTTGGTTTTTTGAGACAGAGTTTCTCTGTATAGCCCTGGCTGTCCTGGAACTCACTCTGTAGATCAGGCTGGCCTCGAACTCAGAGATCCACCTGCCTCTGCCTCCCAAGTGCTGGGATTACAGGCGTGCGCCACCACTGCCCGGCTGGGAAAATTCATGTTAATGACAAGTCTTTATTAAGTGTCTGCTGTGTTCTAGACGTTGCCAGCAGGGAACATCAAAGGATAGAACACACAGCTCCTCTATGATTTGGCATATTAAAAGTCAGCTACCAGCAATAAAATGTATTTATCCTAATAATAGCATTCATCCATCCTGCACTGTTATCAAGACCTTCTGACCCTCTCACTTGTGCTGTCTTCTTGTTCTCTGTGGACTACACTTGAGGAACCTGAGTTGTGAGAGGGTCTGTGACCATCCTTCCCACTCCCCCCAGCCTCTCCCCCCTCCCCGCCTGTACTCACCTTTAGCATATGTGTGTAGGTACTGACTTCAAACCAGAGACCAAATGGATTTGGCTCCCTTGCCATCTCACTTTCTCCTTGGTAAAATCTGCTGCATCCCCAACACTCTATAAGCATCCTTGATAATTAACCTTTCTTCTGAAGTATCCTGGAAAGGGGCTAGTATGTTCTAGGAGCTGGCGTGTATACGGGGCTAGTGAATACCAGGAGCTAATGTGTACAAGGGGCTAGTGTATATGAAAGGATAGTTTGTAGGCTTTGCTATGGGCCTAGGGTTGTTTTGTTAAGCAATTGACTTTCATATATCCTTTGAAGTTATATTTATTATACCCTAGTTTCCCCCCTTAGGATACTAGAAAAGCTAAAGACCATCTTGAAAGAGAGACATCCCCTAGATTGTATTTAAGCATCCCTCACACAGCAGGAATGGGCTTCCCTGGAGTGTATGACCCCCTCAACCCACTCTTTTTCTCTGACAACAGAGGCAATTGGTTTACATTTAGAAAGATTTAAACAAGAAATAAAGGAATTTCTCTGAGAGCAAAGATGTCTAAACACTTAAAGGGCCCTCTAAGAGCTGCAATGTGTGTCTTTGAAGATCTTTAAATGTGGAAACAAGGAATCCTTTCACCAACAGAAAGTTCTGGAACCTTTCTGTGATCTCCTTTGAGTCCATGAAGGATATGATTAATTAAAGTTAGACGTTTACCTCTAAAATAATAGGCATGAGATTCAGAGAATTGAAGGTGTTGGAGGACTCATTAAAGAGCTGCATAAATATCATGCTGAAAGATTTAATGAGTCCATAGGGTCACTGATAGAGCAATGGAGCCTCGATGGCCTAGAAAAATAAATTAGAATCGATAGTGCTCCTCTAAGCTGACCACTGAGAGACGGAGTCTATAATTATATCTTAATGATGTATATTGGTGTTCTCATCCTGGAGAAAATGAAAATAGTTTGCTTTCAGTTTTGTACCCATCAACAATAAAATATCCGGTGTCTTTGCTTAGTTCTCTGTCCTATGGGAACTATGGTTCTTTTACAAAGCTATAGTTGGGTGAACAGTGTCCGTTGTTTACCTTAATTTATTCAACTAAAAGATGCCTAATACATAGCAGGCTTCGAGTTTTCAACTAAGAAAATAAAAAGGTGCCTGGCTGCCTTGTGTCCAGTGGATGATCGTCTACCACAGGGTAGTGTCCAGTAGGACTTTCTTCCAGTAACGAAAGATTGGAGTGTCTGTGTGGTCAGTGCAGTTTTTTGATTTATCAGCAACATGCTTAATTTCTAGTGTGTGGACCATCTGCCTACAAAGAATTTGCACTGGCACTATGTACTACAATTATCATTATAAAAAGATGTTTGTAAACTAAACGTGGTGGCTCAACCTGTAATCCCAGCACTTGGAAGGCTGAAGCAGGAAAATCACCGTAAGTTCAAAACAAGCCAAAACAATAAGCCATGGAAGTTGCCAATAGGGGGAGAGAACAAGCAGCGACTTGGGAAAACCAAAACTATAGGTGACATCTCCAAAATGGCAAGGTTTGAATTGAGATCCAGAGGACAAAGTTGAAATCTGAGGCAGAAAAGCAGACAGAAGGTAACGATCACAGCTTTAGAAAAAGCCATATACTGTTTCAGATCAGTCGTTTACCAAGACAAAGGAATAAGCACAATGCTGGCACTGACCTGTCACCATATAAAATTATCATTCATTTAGTCATTGGCAACTTTTTCTAAATGTTCCTTTGTATCATTTTCAGAATCCTAAAGTCCCAGTGAAGGAATCGAGGTCATGGGATTTCTCCTTCATTTGGCACATTCAAATAATGATATATTCTTCATAGCAGTTCTTAAGTGACAAAAAGTTACATCATTTTCATCCACTCTGGATATTTTATCAATAGGTTGAAAGCAACAATTAAAAATGGCTATAGACTAAAAAAAGCCATATATATGAGGAGCATCATGTTGGTTTTGGGGAGCTATGTATAGTCTCATTGTTTGTGTTGTATTCATGCACTCAGGAGTCTGTTACCAGGGAAAAAAAGCAGAATAGAGCTTCAAGAAAAAATTATTTCTCCTTGGGGGTCTATAACTCTAAAATCAAGGTATCTGTAGAGATGGTTTTGTGTACCACTTTTATTCCAGGCGTGAACAGACTTCCACTGTTATCACATGACCTTGCTTTGGTACAAACACAGGGCATGTCCCCTGATGTCTGTTTGTCCTCATCCCAAATATAGTTGCAATCCTGAGAACCAGGACTTCAGTATGAGATTTCAAGATGACACAGTTTAGATGGTATCACACATCATTCAATAAACAGATGTCTTCCCCATGATTTACTTTTCAGAGAAAAGGAAATGTATTGTTCATATGCAAGTCAAACTGTCACCTCTGTAGCTTCTGATAACTTTAGTTACTCTTTAAGAGTTATGTATCTATAAATAACACAGCATGCTAGAACATTGACAAGTGTAAAAACACTTAAACCAACATGCCAATTTCACACATGTCAAGTACATTATGCATTATTAAGCAAGCAGTAATTTCATTTTATTCTTTGAGGACAAACTCTCATACTAAATTCTATTTTTAAATTTTCCAGGGATTTTGTTTTGGTTGTTAAATATGGCTATTGTTATTTTTCATTGAGTAAATTTAGAAATAAATGAATCATATTAAAAGAAAAAATACCTAATACCCCAAAGTCAGCACTTACTGATTTGTAAAAAGTGTTCATCATTATCAAACTATACATTTAGGATCTGTATGGTGATTATAACAGTATTTTCCCCCAACCCTTGTGCAAAATCACCTATTTAATTGTTTAAAGTTGGATATTTTGTAAGAACTTATACCATGAGAAATACCAAGCTCTCTGAATAGGACACTCTTTCTAGAAAAGCCCCTTGTCACATGCCAGCACAGCACTGGCTTGAACTCTGTGGTTTTCCTAGAATTTATACAGAGTTCCCGCTGGAGCTTGCCACTGTAGAAAGATGATTATCCATGTTGTAATCTACTTCTGTTGCTCATAACACAATACAATGGCTACATGTGCTGTTAAGAGGCTTACTGCAGCTCATGGTTCTGATCTGAGGTCCAGAGGCCACATCAGATGATGACTTTCTTGCTGGCAAAGTTCCAAGGTAGCAAAGGGCATCACATGGTGAGAGACGGGGAATAAGCTTTTATAGCAACCCTGTTTTGTTTTCTTAAGAAAACTCATTAGTCCCCAAGTCACATGTGAGCATTAAGTCATTCACTAAGGCAGAACCCTGATTTCCTATTAAATGTCTCACCTTCTGCTTCTTAATATCTCAAAATAGAGATTATATCTCACCATGGGTTTCAAAATGGACAAATCATTCAAACCATAGCACCCATTCGTTATAAACAAAACAAGATTTCCTATTGAATCATATTACTTTTCACAGGCATATTATCCCAGAACAGGAAGACATAGAAGTGTCTTTTGAAATGATCATCTCCCAGGTAATCAGAAGGTATTATTTTAGGGGAAACAAGAGTTCCCTAAAATATAAGTTCAGTCTTGACAATAGTTATGTAACCCAGTCAGCAACATGTCTATATAAAACTTGTCTTGGCCATTGTTAACAATCCTCCCACTGCAGAGACTCAATTTTCTGATGGCTGATGCTAAGCCAAAGCTTTCCCAGTTCATGTTATAGAAGGTGCTGTTTCTGTTTCCATCTTCTAAAAGTCCTAATAATGTGGCAGGAAGTGAAGCTGAGTAGACCCTAAGGGAAGCAGCAGTGTGGGGATAAAATGACTTTCTTGTGGGAAGCATATCTCTCCAACCTCACCCTTCTGCATCATCTTCTACCAAGTCCGGAGTTGTTCAGACTTTGAAAAATGAGTTTACATTTAGAAGAGCTCATCTTCAATCTCTATTCGAAGCTAAGGCTAAGTCACAGTTGTGAGCTCTAAAATGTGAGGAATAGGGAGTTAAAATGACTTCTTCAAGGTCTGTAAGAACAGTTGGCAGCGCTAGCTGACCCATCTTGGCCCTGCTCCTGAGAATCACTCTGCAATGCATGTGTTTTCTGAGTAGAGCCCTGCTTATGATTTATGGTGTGATTATAAACATTACTTGAGGTACGTACAGGTGGAGGGGTTCAAGCAGAAATGATTAAATGATTTAAAATTTGTATCCTTGCTCCAAGTGAAATTTGTATGCTTAAAATACTGGTGGGGAAAGGGGAGAGTGGGGATCCCAGATCTACCCAAATTTATTTGTCAGGGTGCATAAAATTCTTCATGTATTTTGAAAAAAAGAGAGAGAACATTAAAAGTCTGGCAAAAAAAAAAGAAAACAGGAAGGAAAGACATAAGGGAAGGATCAGAAGGTGGGGGTGAGATCTAGAGTAATAGGGGAACTAGAGTAAAATCAGACATCAGCATGAAGAGAACTGCCCACTGTGTCCAAAGCTGCTCTGTCAGTATGCTTTCTGCTGCTACAACATGCTCTTCCAGAGTAGCTCACTGATGTGGAACAGAGTTTATTCAACTGATACTCCTGGAGGCTAAGAAGTCCCAGAATGCACCACCAGCATCGCTGAGCATCCACTAAGCCTATCTTGATGGGGCACACTGTAGCAGAGTCTTTACATGGCAAGATGGACGAAGTTGCCAGAGAGGTGGCTTGTATAACAAAGGTGCTCCTGTGACAACCTATCTGTCACTTCCCAAGTATCCCACCACTGACACTGGGACCAAATTTCCTGCTCTGAAAATGTGATTGATTGACTTCCTCAAACTATAGCCACAGAAGACTGTTCCTTGGGTTCAGTAGCCAAGACATTGTCAGTAGCTTTATTCATTTTGATCCGTCAGTGGACAGTAGAAATGGGATCTAGACGACACTGGAAGGACCAAGAGGAGGCAAGCAATGAAAGACAGCTCATCTGACATGCCTCTCGGAATTTTAACTGAAGAAAGATGAGTTCTACAAGAATAATGGGAGAACAGAATAAGGACACCCAGAGGCTAAGAAGTTAGTAAGTCCTTACAAGTTATAGTTGAGTGTAGTTTGACTCGAGGAAATAAAGGAGATGGTAAGCAAAGAAAAGGCCAAGGAATATGTTTTCATCTACCTTCATGGTAATCAGGAGAGCTTAGTGAGTATATAGGCAGGACTGTCATAAAATATAAGTTCAACCACCCCTGAAGACCCCACCTGAATGCTAGGTTGTTTGTTTTTGCTGTTTGGTGACAGTATTTACAACATGATCTCCTACAGCATAAAGTTCCATGCCAGCCTGGCTGCTCTACTGAGGCATCTACCCCACCCCCCAATAGGAGGCTAATGATGGTTGCAACAATTAGAATCCATTCCACCTCATAGTGGAGGGGAAACATTTCATACATAATAAATTATTGTTCTTTTTCCCATCGTAAGTTGTAGCTTTACACCTAAGGAGGAAATCTTCTAGGGATGGACGAAAATCTTAAAAAAAGAAGGTTCTCAGTGATGGAATACACATCCTGAAAAATAGGATTGTGAGATATTTCTCTGAGTTCTTTTAGAGCATTTCAGCCCAGAAGCCAGCTTGGGAGACCAGCCTTACTATTTCTGCAAAGACAGTGATGCCAGGGGCAAGGAATAGAGACTGAGAAGAGCCCAGGCTTTCCAACTGTAGACTTGGGTGTAGAAGGGAAGGGGCAGAAAATAGAGTAGAAGATGAGGTTTTGTGTGTGCCTCTCTGGGCAACAAACTGGAAAAAGTCTTGCCTGGTTCATAGCTCTGCAAATTCTGTGTGTCTCAGGAAGGCAGAGAAGTGTTATATGCCCCAGTCATGGGAAATGACATTCTGGGTGTGCTATCTGAAGCCTAGCAACAAGCACAAAAGGATCTATACAGTGATGGCTTGGTGATTCATGTCAGTTCCACAAGACCGTGGACTCACATGGTGAGTTCTACATGACTTTTCTGAGGTCAGGACATGAGAAACCCAGTAGGGAGGTGCTGGTCCTTAAGAGGATATAGGAGGAAGGTTTGCAGGTCAGAGCACTGCTCTTCTGTAAGATACACAGAGTTCTGCAACAGACTTACCCTCCATGTTGGAAAGGAAAGAAATGGGAGGGACAGCTTTTAACTCAAGAGACTGCCCACACAAGAAACAGGGCAACCACTTTTGTAGGGAGCAGAATTTCAGACCAACTAAGGAAATGGTCTGTTTCCTCTGTGAATGAGAAAGCGAATGTCTGCCTCTGTTCCCTCACTGGACCTGTGGCCCTCGCACCTTCAGTGACCATGTTTAGGGATATATCTGCAGTAACTGAAATCAAAGGCATGTCACAGCCAGGCAGTTCAGGGACTGTGCTAGGTGCAGTGAGCTACTTGAGTAACTGAAAGAGAATTGGTCACCTGGGAGATTGCTAACCTAATTTCAGACTAACTGGACACCATGTCCTCTCATGACCCAACACCTGTTGTGACAGACCTTTATAAAGAGGTGAATAACAAAGGCTTCATGACCACCTGGGTCGCTCGGGAACAAGAGCCATATGGCTTAGATGACACCAGCGTTTCCTTGATTTTTCTTTGAGTTTTCTCAACTGTGTGTATACAATCACAGAAAAGTTTGGCAGTATTTTAAGAAAACCCTTTTAAAATCTCCTATTTTGTAGAAAAAAGCATTCTCATTTCCACTGCTGAAAGACTTGAGTCTGCTGAGTAAAAGCCAGAATTTTCTTTCTTCAAGTTTTGTGGTGCTCAAGATTGACCCCAGTGCTAGGCAAACGCTGCATCTATTGCATCTATGACACACACACACACACACACACACACACACACACACACACACCCCAAATGCATAGTTAAAAACTGTTTCATCCTTAAAAGCTCAGAATATCTTAATAATATCAGCTCTAACATAAAATATTGCACACACAAACACCAACCCACTCATGGGGCCAGAAGGAAGCATTAGGAGGTGGTTAATATGCCTTAAAAATGAATAAATCAAATATTTCTATTAGAAAAAAAGTGGGCTGGCTCTTGACAACTGCTTTGTGGTTTTATTCCAGTAGTTGTCTGCTACTGCCCGAAAGATGGCGACACATGATGTCTGCCCCTGCCCGGGCCCAGTCATAGCAACACTTTGCATGTGACCTATGCACACTCCCTCTTCTCAGGCTTGGCTCTCACTTAAGCTCAGCCGGAAGTTCAAGACCTGCAATTTTTCCTTTGAATTCTGGGCCTAAGGGTTGACAGCTCACCCCACAACATTGTCATGTCTAAAATCTGTATGCAGTATTTAGCTCTTATTGGTGAAACTGAAACACCACAAAAGCTACTGTGTGAGATGTTCCAAGAGGCCAGGATGAAGAATAATGTGTGATGTCCTCAGCTGGGTTAGAGTTTGATCCTTGTCTGGATGCTGGCCTTTGGGGACATTCTTCATAAGTATTAAAGCTAACAGAATTGTGAGACCCAAAGGCTACACATTAAAACTGTCAACACCTAGATATCTATTCTTGTAAATAAAAGTCTTATTTATGGAGGAGTGAAAGAGACTGGGACTTTTTTCTTATCACTTGTAACTAACAAGCAGTTAATTTAAAAAGAAAAAAGTACCCCATCTCCAACAATCCATCTATCAATGCATCTACGAGATACACTTGAATATGTATTGATACCTCAGTATCCATGAGAAATTGCTTACAGGTCCACCCACAGGTACCAAAATCTATGGATGCTCATGTTTTTATATACAGTGACAAGGTATTAGCTTAGAATTGCACATTGCTTCCATCCTTCCATACACTTTAAATCACCTCCAACTCACTTTTACTTCCTAATGCAATGTGAATGCTGTGATGATAGATGTCATTGTCATTACTTGCAGATCACTGACATGAACAAACATTGACACATTGTCAGTACAAATCCAATTTTGTTTCAAACATTTCTGATCCATGATTCCATGATTTGGTTGAATCCATAAATACAGATCCCATGAGTGCAGAAGGCTGACTCATTGTTTGTGTGTGTGTGTGTGTGTGTGTGTGTGTGTGTGTGTGTATGAGAGTGGGGTGGGGTGGTGGTTGTGTAGACCTAAAGGTACAGCAGCTCATTGCTTTAGCACAAACTCTGATACAACATCTCTTTCAATACTTAGAACATACAACCAAGAAAACCACATTGTCATCAGTGCATGCTCTCTTTGAACGCTGTACAGTGTGTGGTACTTTTTATACTTGTCAGTCTGTCTAGACTCCCCACCCAACCATCAACCCCCCCCCCCATTTTCTCCAAACTGGCAGCCATTACGAGTATCCCTGCTGGCCCTGGAGGAAATGTGACTCGGACATTTAAGCAAAAGACAAAACCTGCCCCTGCCCTAATTGGTCACTTCATTCATTCTCATGAGCCTCAGTTTCCTAGACTGTGAAATGGGAAAACACTCGTCACAGTGGTGAGCTAAGAACCATTGAGGTGAGAAGGAAACGCTGCCTGGCCCCCGGTGAGAACTCCGGAGCCGCTCACTGCGCCTGCGCCTATGCCAGCACTCCTGGGAGATGGTGCTTGTGATCTATGCCCGAACTGTCTAAGCCAAGACTGTCCCCCTCAGACACAAATGTCACCCAGGCATCTTGAAAGCCTGAAGGCTTTGTCTCCTCAGAAGTGAGCTCTCTGGAGAATGCCTAGGATGATATAAAGGAGGCAGCAGACTCGGGAGCTACCCCATTAATACTAGATGACCAACTGGGCCTTTCTGCTTGGCTGTCCCCATACTCGCTATTCAAGTACAAAGCCTGGTATTTTAAAACTCCAGTCTCTTCTCCTTCCGATCAGCCTTTGCATCCCTGTTGCACAGGCATTAGATGAAAGGCTGAGGTCTGCAGCCAGCGATGTTTGTTCCAGTGGCGCTTTACCGTGACCTCTTTTATTCGCTTTTAACGGCTACAGGTTTATAGACACAGAGGGAGAGGGCAGCTTGTTAACCCAATACTGGATTGTGCGCCCCTGAGGGCTGTGCTTTCCTTTCTCCCGGCGTGCAGGGGTGCTCTCTCCTCAGCTTCACCCACTCTTTCTTAACAGAGACTTTCCCCACCGGACTTCTGCTCATATCTGGTATTTTTTTCTTTTTATTTAGTTAGCTAATTAATTTACTTTTTTACACTCCATACATACTCCCTCTGACTGTTCCAAATCCCATACCTCCTCCCCAAATCCTGTCTCCATGTGGATGTCCCCACCCACCACCCTACCTGACTTCTAAACTCCCTGGGGCCTCCAGTATCTTGAATGAACACAGACACGACTGTCTTCTACTGTATATGTGTTGGGGGCCTCACGTCAGCTTGTGTATGCTGCCTGTTTGGTGGTCCAGTGTTTAAGGGTCCAGATTAATTGAGATTGCTGGTCCTCCTACAGGGTCACCTTCTCCTCAGCTTCTTTCAGCCTTCCCTAGTTCAACACAAGGGGTCAGCTGCTTCTGTCCATTGGTTGGGTGTAAATATCTGCATCTGACTTTTTCAGCTGCTTGATGGATCTTCCAGAGTGCAGTCATGCTAGGTCCCTTTTTGAGAGCGCTCCATAGCCTCAGTAATAGTGTTCGGCCTTGGGACCGCCTCTTGAGCTGGGTCCCACCTTGGGCCTGTTGTTGGACCATCTTTACCTCAGGCTCCTCTCCATTTCCATCTCTGTAATTCTTTCAGACAGGAACAATTATTGGTCAGAGTTGTGACTGTGGGATGGCCCCCTTCTCTTGATGCACTGTCTTCCTGTTGGAGGTGGGCTCTATAAGTTCCCTCTTCCTACTGTCAGGCATTTTATCTAAGGTCCCTCCCTTTGAGTCCTGGGAGTCTCTTACCTCCCAGGCCTCTGGTGCATTCTGGAGGGTTCCCCCCCAACCTCCTATCTCCCGAGATTGCCCATTTCCCTTCTTTCTGCTGGCCCTCAGTTCTTTTCCCTCACGCAATACCAGATCATGTTCCCCACTCCCTGACCCCTTCCATGTTCCCTCCCAGGTTGCTCCCTCCCTCCCCACTTGTGATTGCTTTCATCTCCCTCCCAGTGGGACTGAGGCATCTAAACTATTGCTGTGCTCTTATTGACATAAAATATGCTGATGGGCTGGAATAATCTTAATTTATATTCTTCAAGGGGAGAAATAAAGGAGGTGTTGCTAGGCCTGCAATCCTAAGATAGCCTTCTGACCTAAGCAGAGCTAATATGTTGATTTACCAGAAAAAGAAAGAGGCCAGAGCAATCCGTTCATGGGGTTGTGAGGCCAGACTCAGGCCTGCAGTGTAGCTTACGGGCTTCTTGTCTGCACTGTAACTCTACTCCCCATTCTCCTTTCCCACGTACATTCCTTCTTGTGAGTTACAGTATACAGCATGGAGATTAGATATAGAAATATTTGACAAATTTATGTGTTCATCATAAAACACTGAAAGTATATAATATAAAGGAATTCAGTTATTGCCATGTATATGGATATATCCATATATATTTGGTATACTATAAAACAAACCATAAAATATAGACTAATATTATAGAACTGATATAGCGATTCTTCAGGAATCTTGTATAAGATATTTGAGAAGTGATACTTAATGATTCACCTAAAATGATGGTGAGACAGAAGAGACAAAAGATAAAGAAGAGCAGAAAAATGTATACAGAAGGTCACTAAATAATTAGAATACAAGCAAGTGGATGGGAGGTAACCTGGCCATATGTAGCTGCATGCCCAGGCTCAGGAGCCTAGGGGGAAGGTTGTCCAAAGAAGACCAAAGGATAAAAAATATCAGTGACCTATGATATGAAATGTTTCTGCAAAGGCACAGGTTGATGATAAGATTCAACATGCACGCGCAAGAAGAGCAGCAGCAAAAGTAAATCCATGTAAAGCCCCAAACCAGAAAAATCCATAATATCAAAAGCACGAGACAATTTCCAAACATTTCCAGAAAGAAAATGGCAGGTGACAAATGGAAAGCTAGCGTGGGGGTCAGCTTCTCTGTAGATAATGTGGAGGTGTGAAGAGCAAAAACCACATCGTCACAATTCTAAAGGGGTTTGCTGGAGAGCTCTGTGGCCAGACAAGCAGAAGAGTTGATTAAAAACATGTCCAGACACACGGAAATACCATCCAACCTATAAATGTAACTGAAATGTAAGACAAAGAATGTTTGGGCATGGATATGTAGACACAGATAAGCATGTGAATAAATAGAGAAGCCATGGGTGTTTGTTTACCAAACTTAAAACACGATTAATATGGAAAGGAAGTTGAGATTGGGTAGGGTGTCTTGGGTGCTACACATTAATATGGAAAGAAAATTGAGATTGAGTAGGGTGTCTTGGGTGCTACACAGCTCTTTATCTGTATTATTTGTTGCCTTGTTTTTCCAAAAATAGCATATTCATTCATTTTCTGCATGGTTTAAAATACTCTTAATTTAATGGAATCTATTGCTAGTAAAAGTATCTTTTAAGTGGGAGATGGTTGGATCCTAAACTTTCCCCCGGCTGTGCATCCGCATCCCCTTCTTCTACGGGCCCTCTTTCTATTTCTAGCTTTTCAAGCCTCCAATTCAGCCTAAAACACGCCATTATGATTCCTTGATGCTATCATGTTTCTGCTAATGAGCCCTTCAAGCTTGATTGGTTCCTAGTAGACTCAGTGGTGCTGAAGGACTCCTGAAGTCACGTGTTTCTCTCAACATAAAATTGCACATCTGTGGCTGGTGTGATCTATCCATACATAGGTTTTTGAGCAAACTTCAGTATATGTTTTTCATGCAAAAATTATAACTACCTGAATGCTAGTGAACATTAACTTTGTATGGTGACTACATCACCACTCCAGGAAATGGTTTGAGTTATGAAACCATCGAGAAAGAGAAAT
Organism: Apodemus agrarius; assembly: GCA_964023405.1. NCBI lineage: Eukaryota > Metazoa > Chordata > Mammalia > Rodentia > Muridae > Apodemus > Apodemus agrarius. Next base: position 45,172,694 of record OZ030008.1, on the reverse strand, counting down.
GGAGACAGTTAAAGCTTAGGGTGCATTAAAATGCGTCTGAAGACATCAACAGACAGAAAGAAGCAAGGGCTGCCCGAGAAGGTGCCTCCGAGTGGAAGCAATGCCCACAAAGCGGGGAAGCGTTCGCTGGCTTTCCCCTTGAGGTGTTTAGACAGAGGAAGAAAAGGCAGGGCAGCCAGCTTGAGGTGTCTCATAGAAATCCAGTTCCTAAATCCAGGACACTGAGGAGCCACGAAGGCTCTGACCATACATCAATTTAAAGGAAAACAAGAAAACTGTTACTATAAAGAATTTCAAGAAAATAGTATAGTCAAGGCATGACGTACCATGAAGAGAAAATGATTTTTTGAATTTGCTTGCTTGCTTGCTTGTTTTTCCCTGAGAAGCCATGATTTCTGACTGCTTCACACAGAAGCTGGAAGCCTGAATGCATACCACTTCCCAGACCCAGGATTTGATCTATGTGTATCTCACTTAGGACTGCTGGCTATAGTCTGTCTATAAAGGAATCAGTCTTTACGCCATACCTTACACTATTATTACAAGTATATAAACCTCCAAGACAAATCATCTCACCAAAGTGACCACACTGCATACAGCGACAGTCCCTGAGTACGAAGCACAGGAGCAGCTGAAGGTAGACAGAAGGCTACCGACAGAGATCTGGGAATTCTGAGAGACAGTACAGCAGGTGTGTGGAAGATTGATAATGTGAGCCATGAACTTAAATGAGGTTGAAGCAAACTTGAAACAAATTGATTTTCCATAAATGCAGAACACAGTTCTACATAAAATCCAATGCATAGTTGTAGTCAACAGATGGACCATTAATAAAATTACCATCATGTAGAAGAGTGTCAAAGACATGCAGAAATACAGTAGAGATACTAGGGGTTGTTACAGATTGAATGAGAAGAGGCAAGGGAATAAAAGCAGGAGAGGCTCTGAATACTTTGTCCTTAGAATTAATGAAGGACACAAACTCATAGAATCAGAATCATAAACAACATACTTTTTTTTTTAAAAAAATCTATATCCAGAGCCAACTTATTGAAATTCCAGAAACCCAAAATATCACTTAAGAACAGAAAACAATGAGGATGTTTTAAGCCTAGTCCAAAAACAAACAAAACAAAAAGAAACAAAAAACCAACCAGGATATGCACCATAGTAAAAATGGTGAATCTTAGTTCACTTACCAGCAGACCTTCGATAAGGAAACAGTCAGAAGAAGAATCACCACAGAGGGGAAGACTGAATGGCAACACCCAAGAGATAAATTAGCAAATGAATCTAAATAAACAGTGTCTGTGTAAGAAAATAATGATGGTTTGTGTGGTTAGGTGAGAGAAATAAAATGTGAAGCCACGCTTCATTCAAAAGAAGTTGATATTGAAACATGAGACCATGTGTTTGTTGTTCAGGAAGAGTGTGAAGACGTTAATTGGGATGGAAGTTAGTGGATACTGAAATTTTTCCTGAAAGAATAAAAAGTTTATAGCACCATAAATGGCAGCGCAGAAAAATCTGAGATTGAAAAACACAGGACAACAGAAAGCAGCAGAGAAAAGAAGGAGTAAGCAGAGAAGGAAAGGAAAGGATAAAAACATGAAGTAAGGTGATGAATTCAGACCCCAATGCATCATCAGTAATTGCAACATACACACAAGAGTCTACTGACAAATATTAAAGATTGTCATCTTGAACTTAAAAGAAAACAATCGTCAGCACTGCACTGCTTGAAAAGGATGTGTTAAGAGTCTAACAGTTTAGGGAAGTTATACATCAAAAGTAAAGAAAACTATGTCACACAAAACCTAACTGATTGAAACCAACAAGTAAAATGGATTTTAGGCTAAAATAAACACATACTGCTACAGAACAACCAACATCCAGTTGTCCAAGAGGACAGAAGGATTGGAATGGCATATGCGTGCCTATCGTATACTCTCAAAAGATGTGTGTTACCAACTCCAGCACTAGTCCATCCAGCTCTGTAGCTAAGATGTTCAGCACTCTTCTCTCGGGGACTGACACATGAAGCAGACTGAAAAAAAGAGATACTATTAGAGGACTAGAGTGATTGCACACAACTTGACAATTTACCAATGTGTGTGTGTGTGTGTGTGTGTGTGTGTGTGTGTAAATCCAATCAAAGCAAAGCATCAACCTTACCATTCCTATTAGGCCTAAATGTCTCTACTATCCCATACATGCAATATGCCAATTTGATTTTTGTTGAAGAAAGACTGACTTTGTAAATGTTGTGTGTCTATTCAAAACGTTTTCAGAAAAGTTAAGTTAATAAGTCCCATAGAAGGTAGCCTGGATGTCAAAGGGGGGTACACACACCAACTGCATGTTCATAAATAAACAGCAAGCACCTGGCATAACTTTTAACGGTTATAATGCCTTAGCAAATGTCCTATTCTGGCAATAATGCTAGCAGCAAATAATGAAAATTATGAACGAAATCTAACAGAACTAGCAAACATCAAACAAGCCTGATTATAACATTCTTATGAGTGCCAAGAGCCAACAGCACAAAAAGAGTTTGTCCTAGTTCATCTATAGATGAAATACAATGCCAAGAAAATTATCTCAGTACTTGTAGAATGTGCTAAGTAGATTCCCAAATGTGTATGAGAAATCAGCGATCTAAGTTAGGCAGTAATGAACTTTAAGGTAACTTTAAGCTTTAAAATGTTCTCACTTATGAAAATCACCAGTGTGGAACCTTAAAGATACTGATGGGTTCTTGGCACATTAAACACTGGCACCAAAAGTTACACATAAAGAACTGTACCCAGTGTGAAACTCTCTTTGACAGAGTTGACACTGGACATCAGCAGAGAACAGACCTTTTGTTCCGTGGTGTCAAGACTGTGGGTCATCAATATGAAGAAAATGTAAATGGATGTATGCCCAGCACAACATGAGAAAATCCACACCAACACAGCTTCAAGGCTTAAGTGTGAAGCATAAAGCTGTTAAATCTGTAGAAGATGATGTTCACTACTTTGTTCCTTATGGAAAAGGGAAGATTTCCTTACTGATACAGAAAAATTAATAAACCCCAAACTTGGACAACTATTGACAATTCTGTCTAAGCAAAAAGGGATATGTGTACTGCTCATAAAAATATACTTTGAAAGGTAGATATTGGTTATACATGAACCTTATTAGTTAGTATATATTATATAATGCTATGCATTATGCTAATATATCTAGTATTAGTATAGGTGAAATTCTTGTAAATGTAGAGATAATAGAAAAACATGCAAAAACTAAAGTCAGTATTTCTTATGTGGAGAGTCACAAATATACGAGCCTGGGTCCTTTCAGATTTTAGAATCCAAAGAAACTGTTAGATAAAACAATTAAATCTGAACTGAGATGACTTTAGTTTAATTTTAAAATGTTATTCTGGGAGCCAGCACTATCCTGAGGTCTGCGCTTGGTAGATCAACACTCTGACACATGGTCTCTTTCTAGAGATATATTTATATCCATCTGACATTGATGTATGTAGCCAGATGGCAAAGGACAGGTCAGGATCATTCAGCACAATGTATGACCTATTTACAGACCCAACAGCCTGTAGTTTAATACTTAAAAAGTATTCTGTACCTGGGTTGTTTTTCATTTTAAACATGAAATTCTATTGGTTGTTTTGCATGGCATGGATAATCTGATTGTTAGATACGGTTTCACCTAGCAAGATAATAAGATGCTAAGTCCATTCAGCAAATGAGTGATGGGTATTGTGGTGGTTTGAATATATCTAGCACAGGAAGTGGCACTATTAAGAGTCCTGTTGGAGTAGATGTGTCCTTGTTGGAGGAAGTGTATCACTGTGAGGGTAGGCTTTGAGACCCTCCTCCTAGCTGCCTGGAAAGACACAGTCTTCTGGAACAAGATGTAGAACCCTCACCTCCTCCAGTGCCAGGCCTGCCTGGATGTTGTCATTTTCCTGCCTTCATGATAATGGACTGAACCTCTGAACCTGTAAGCCAGCCCCAATTCAATGTTGGCTCTTATAAGAGTTGCCTTGGTCATGGTGTCTCTTAACAGCAATGAAAGCCTAAGACAGATGCCATTGCCAACCCAGTGAGATGCTAACAAAGCCACTGACAGCCAGCAATGCACACAAACACTGAAAGAGCATGCTGCTGACTTTGCTAATTCCCTATGAGCAAGCTAAAACAGTATCAACTCATTCCATATGATTGGTTGGGAACCTACTATAGGTCAGGGGCATGGGGGGAGGACAAAGAGATATGGTCCTTTATGGAGATTAGATGGAATAGACACAAATGAGGTATTTTCAGACACCACAAATGAAAGAAAGCAGAGAAAGGAGGCCAAGCTCCTTCTGTTGCTCAAGAGACTCTACATTTAGCAGAACTATGTTCCAACGAAGAAACTTTTGGCCATCTGGGGTCAGAGAGTAGGTACAGCCACTGTGCAGCTCATGGGGAAGTGGGAAGGTTTGAAGATGCCCACCAAAGAAGTTGATAAGCTCCATGCCTTCTGAGGAACTCAGGGGGAATTCAAGAAAGATAGCAGCTTAGTCTGAAGGAGTTATAATGAATCATCTCAACATAGTGAAAAATGCTAAAGAGGGCGACAAAGAAATACTCTATCTGCAGATGGTCCTTGCAGCATATCACCACACCGTGCCTACTGTCGTCTGCCTTTAAAAAAAAAAATCTTGATTCCTAAATGTCAAGTAGATGCGAAGAAAATAAAATATTCTGAGATCTAAAGGAGGATGTGGTAATAAACACCCACCAATCAATTTGTAATATCCTGTTTCTTTTCCTGGCTTCTCAGACACCAAGCAAAGACCTCAGGATAGTGCTTGCTTCCAGAATACTTTCAAAATCAAACCAAAAACATCACAGCATGGATTTAAATGATGGCAATAATGTTTTGTCTAGTATTTTGTTTGGACGCCCAAATATAAATGGACCCAGGCTCTGCTTCATTAATAAACATTTTATTGCCTTCTCACAAATCCAGAAGAAGTGAAGTTATATAGGACATAGAGGAGTATATGATAAAAACAACATGTAATCTTGAGGATACACACACACACACACACACACACACACACAATGAGGCATGTGCTCAGCTGGGCATTGGATTGTCATACAGCCATCCAAGTTGTTTTTCAAGACTTAGGGTGACTTCCGTAACATGCACAAGATATTGAGTTTAGTCCTCACAACCATAAGTAAATATGTAAATAAATAAATAGTAGAAATAAGGACTGGAGCTCCTAATTACAAACATTTATTTCATGACAGTTTTGTTCCCAAGAAGAATATAGAGAACACTAATGCACACAACAAAGAAAGATGAGCATCTCAAAGACTGATAGACAGTGTGAGATAAAGTGAGATCAAGGAACTGAGTAAAGAAGTCAGTTGGAACCAGTGAGTATGCCACTCAAAACCTGTGCATTATTCATCAGAAAGCACAGAAGCTGCCTGGTGACTGACTGAGCTTGTAGGTGCCATTGGCATTGTGACTTCCCAGTCTTAGGTACTACCATAGAGTCACTCAAAATCCTTGCTGCTTTCATTTAACCAAGCACACTTCTTAACCTCTCAAGAGATTGATTGTGCCCATTGTATTAATGCAACAAGAGCCATTAGCTGTATAAATCTAGATTGTGACAACAGAGGGGGACATGCAAAGCAGAACCCAGTGCTAAATTAGGGGCAAGGTGTAAAGAAAGGAAGTGGGGAAAGGATTGTCTGGCTCTCTGGCTGTGCAATTGAGGGGTGCAGAATTGCCAGAGACAACCAAGTGAGGACGAAGTAAGAGTGCTGTTGGACATCGTACGCTGGAGAAGCCTCAGCCATCTAAATTGTCATGTATAGTATGGCTAACTATACTTGTTCCAAAAGCAGTTTAAACATTAGTGATTTTGTGATTTTGTGTGTGAGTAGTCAGCGTCTCTGGATTTTGCTTGGAAGCACAGTATGCAGTACTGCCTGTGAATGGAGATTTCATCTGAAATGACCCGGGGTCGTATATTGTCGTTTACTTGGAAATGATCATGTTACACAGCTCAGATCTCATTTCCTAGATCACTTTTGAGGCTCATTACTACAAGCTGACTAAAGGGGATATAGGATTTTTTCTAAACCAATAATTGAGCAAACCCAAAAAATGTTGAACGTCATACCATATAATAGTTTTCATTATCCCATATTGTGTTTGCATAGATAATCAGTAGGAAGAGAAAGCACATGTCAAGGGACATTTTTTCCCCTCCTAATTATATTTTCCACAAGGCTCGATAGACAAAATGCAAAAGGCTGCATGGTGTGTACTCATGGATCAGCACTATGCTTTGGACATATACTCTAGCTTACACAGTGCACAATGTGTGCATGTGGTGCCACCCATGGTGTGCGTGCACAGGTATATACACAAGTGGTGGTCTCTGCAGTGGGAGTGGGAGTCCAAATGGAAGGAGTGTTGTTTGTAGGCCAAAGATGTGATCTTTTCTCAGTGATGTGAAAGAAGGCTATGCAGCTGTATTGTACAAAGGGGTAATCATGAACCATGCACAGCTGTTCAATCCATATTTAATTACAATTAAACAGCATTAAAACTCAGTTCCTTCTTCTTGTAATCCCTACTTCCCAGGCTTTACAGCCCTGTAGCTGGTGCACCCAGTCCTGCACTGTGACAGTGTACATCTTTTCTACCATCACAGGAAGTCTACTAGAAAATCAAACCCATGCTACTTCCTGTTTTTTCACAACCCGAGGTATAAAGAATGAGTTTTGGATTTTGAAATGATCGAAAACTGATCAAAAGAAGAATATTTTAGAACATATGAAATAACTTGAAACAGAAAAATTCAAAAGTTTTACTAAGCATAAGCATGCCCATTTCTTTATGTGTTGTCTGGGTTTTTATCTCCTGTACCAAATTGAACAATTGCTTCAGAGACAGTACAGTTTACAGAGTCAAAATATTTTCTGTGTGGTTCCCCTGAGGATAGCTTGCCAGCCCTGGAGCTAAAGGAAGGGAAATAGCAGTGTGACAAATTGTTTTAATAGACTATTCTGTGTAACTTAGGGAAATGAAACGAATGAAGAGAGCATTTCCAGAGCTATACTGATTTGCTTGCTGTGGGACATTTGCATTTTAGACTTTCCCAATGTGTGTCCCTGGCAATATAGCCTTTCTCATGCATGCCGAGGGCCTCCGAGAATCCTCAGCTATCTTTGTATCTCTGTGATTCTCAACAGCTCCTTTCTATTTATAGGTCACTGTCTTCTCTAGTGTCCAAAGTCCAATTAAGTTCTCTCAAAGGTTTGACAGGGGAATCTGCTGACCCTCCTGACAGCAAGGCCAATTATCTTCTCAACCTTCTCTTAAGAAAATGGTGAAGACAGGGATGATTAGTTTACTCGGGAGCTGATCTAAGCTAGCATTACTCTGAAGTCATCATTGCGATTTCTCTAGGCTAACCCCACTAATTAGGACATGCTATTCTTTATTGGGCTGAGCATAAGTACAGACCAGGAATTCGTTGATTTATTTCTGACAAAAAAATCTGTAGGGCTATTTTTGAAGATTTGTACAGACCCAGGGTTTCAGCTTCTACACTGTGATATTCCTGAATATCACTGTGCCATGATGAAGCACCCTAAAGGCTCCAACCCAGATGATTTCAAGAACATCAACAAATGAGAGAGGAACAGTTCTTCTTTTTTACCCTCACTTACAAGTAGTTTTTGGTTTGTTTGGATTGGTTTGATTTGGTTTGGTTTGATTTGATTTGGTTTGGTTTCCAATGCTTAGAAGTAGTTATTTAAGAAAAGATCTAATGTATGGCTTTGCCCAGTACTGATTCTTACTGCAGACTCCCCCAAACCTAAAAGAATTCACCTATGAGACAGAGAATCATTCTACACTTTCAGAATGCCTTTTTTAATAATGATGAACTCCAACTAATCACATGTGTACTGATATAGAAGCTTTGCTATCTGAAAGTCCCTTTGGAATGTATTCTAAAACTAAATGGGGCAGAAATAACCTAAGTAGTAGTCAATGGCAGAATATCACGGTGAATCTGTTGATATCTGCTGTTCATTTCCTTTAAGTGCTACATATGTTTGAGGAATTTTCTAATAAAATATTGGAGAAAAAGCCTCTAGAGAGACATTTTATTTAATCTTTAGATTCCTCAGTGTTTCCCTGAAGCATCACTGACTTCAAAGGAAAGCCTGAGATGCAGGGATTACTGCTCAAGATGTCTTGGATGTGGATCAAATTCAGACTCAAATGCAAATTCATCTCCGGCATATAGGTGACTAATGAAATCACCCTCCCTGTTCCATGCATTAGCCAATAGAAGGTTGTTCACAGTAATGCCCTGGTGCAAAGAAGACAGCTAAGAGCTTTGGCTTTGAGACTCTAAAGTGGCCTCCAGCCTGGTCCTTTCCGTCTTTCTGCATTGTTGGGTTCAGGACATCGTTGCGCAGCTTGGAAGACTCTGCTGCTGACTGAATGGAGCTGAGTCTCGCACATTCCACCTTGGGATGTGACCGATACCCCCATTCCATCCCTCAACAGTATCTAGAACCAGATAGATAGATTTACTAGAAACTATCATGAAACTAGACTGACTTTGATAAATGCTTCAGTTTCTGTTTTGTTTTCTATTTCTTTTTTCTTCTTGTTGTTGTTTTGCCTATATTCTTGTAAATGTGTTTTTAAGATGCTTATATTCTCAGGTGTCTGTGACTTAGAACTGGTGGACCAAAAACAAAACAAAAAAACAAAAAAAAAAAAAACAAAAAAAAAAACAAAAAAAGGAAGTGGGGGGTACTAACAAGAACAGGCCTAAATTCAGTGTGTTCGTCCTCTATCCTCTAGAAGTGAGGAAGTTCCATTTCTGAATGAAGTTTGGGACTTCTTTAAAGTTCAGTTATGGTTCGGAAGCGTAGGAAGTCCTTGGGCAGAGGACATCTGAGACAGGCTTTTGTGCTGCGTGACAACATTGCATAAAATGAAGACAAATAAGCTGATACAAAGAAAAGAGTAAACAGGGTCTCACTCCACCAGCCCATCCTTGTAACTAACCCACCTACACAAAGACTAAGGTCCCCACCTCGGTAAACCAATCACTGTGTTAGGCTCCATCTCCCAACCTTGCCACACTGGAGGTGACCAAACTACAGGAATGTATCTTGACAGGGCTTATATTTCAGCCCAGATTTCCCATGGGTATCACAGGGAATCCCAGAATTCCCTAAGCTTCAGGCACAGCCTTAGGAAGCAAGGCTGTTCTTCAGAGATGGAGCTCTGGAGTTAGTCTCTCCATCTGTTCACATGCAGATCAACGTACCAGAGATGGTTTCAGGCCACTGACCCACATATCCGCCTGTTAGGTGATAAACAGTTTCATCAGATTTCAGCAATGATCTTCTTGCTAAATTCTTATTTAAGACTCTCTGTCATCACCATACTTTTCTTTCTTATTGGATTATTCTGCCTGAGTTTACAGTGTCTCAGTGTTAGCAATGTAAAGTCAGATCATTGTAGCAGCAGGAGGCTGTACAACCTCAGGGCATATCTCAGACATCAGTTAGAATGTGGACAAAACACTACCAATTGCCTTTATTTGTTGTTATTTATTATTGTTGTTTTCTTGAAAGCTAAGTTCCATTTTTAAGTGTTCAACAAGCCATGCATTTTTAAAATTTACTTATTCTTCTCTTATGCATGTGGGTGTGTGTATGTACATGTGCCTGATGCCCACAGAAGCCAGAAGAGAATACTGGATTCCCTGGAATGGTAGCTACAAATGGCTCTGAGCTGCTATTTGTATGCTTGGAATTGAACCTGGGTCTTCTTCAAGAGCAGCAAATGCTCTTAACTGCTGAACTATCTCTCCAGCCCACCCCATTGTTTTGATTAATGAATTTTGAAAAATAAATTTCATAAATGCTTTACCATTATTTTCAGACAAATGGGGAGCTTCCCAGCATATTTAATAAATTGTGTAACACTTGGTTCTAAAACTTGTCTGAGGTAATACATTAAAGAAATTAAATTTCATTTCATTTTGAAGTATCATAATGCCAGGGAAATTTTAAGATATAGTCAAGGGCTATAGAGGCTAACACCAGGAAAAGCAGACAGCAGTCCTGGATGGAGGTCCTTTTGCATTGCCTTGTGCTTGACTGGTGATCTTGATGGCCACTGACATGTTACAAGCTCAACTGAAAACTGTTTACTTTCCGTAGATGTGAGCACATGCTGGTTCTGACTCTGAGAAGATTATTGGAATCCCTGTCATAAGATTAAAACCAAAAGTCTGACCCACAGATAACTGACTCCCTGTCTAAAGGCAACGTTTGATCTTGTTTTCAGTGCACAGCCTTGGGATAAAGATCTTTATTATGATAATTAACTGCCTCCCACTTTGCCAGGTGGATTAATCTGAGTACTTGAAGAACCCAAGAGTGTTAGTTAACTTGATGATAAAGATTCATTTCTTTAGAAAGCACCTCACAGCTGCCCTATTAACCATCATTAAATAGCAAGAAGTTGAGTGGACATCTCTCCCCGCCCCAAAGATATGTCTGCATCCCAATTTCCCATAGCTTGTGAATAGGAAATGGGAAATTCATATGGAAATAGGTTTTGATACACATGGCATGGTGTGGCACGGTGATTGTATGGAGGTAAGAGAATAACTTTTGCAAGTAGGCTCTCTCCTTTTGCTCTTATGTAGGTTTTCAGGATTGGACTCAGGTCATCAGGCTTATCCAGCAAGCATCTCTACCCTCTGAGCCATCATGCCTACCAGGGAGTGGCTTTTTGCCATCTTTTTGCTATTTTGTAAAACTCTCCACCCTTGTAATATCTCTCTCCTGAATCTCCTTGTCTAAAGTAGCTGACTGTAGTCTTTGAAGAGCTATGCTGTTCAAAGAACCTTATTAGGTTCTGCCCTGATATATGTATGAAGGTTTGCCACACACAAAGTGAAATAGCCCATGTTCATCATTGTAGCTATTAGACTGCCCTACATGGACACTGGTGAATCGAATCCATTTCTGGACTGTTTTTCAAGACCACTCATTGCAGATTTGCTGTGGAAAGGCTTCTGACTGCGTTTTGTAAATTGCCTTGATCATCTCTCCATAAATATCTTACCAGTCATACCTTATAGTACAGAAAATAGTCTAAAGCACATCTATCACATTCAAAGTAATTGGATCAGTGAATTTTAGCTGAGTCATAAGCGACCGCAACAATTTCATGATTTAAGTCAAGTTAAAGTGTTATTATGTCAATAACCATGGCGACTGGTTGGGGAATAGCTTCATCTATCTCTTTGAAAGCAGAAACAGTATGAATGATTTAACTATCTAGCCCAGATTTTTCAAAACCTGGTATCTACAGACTTCTTATGGCCTGTGCTCAAATGTAGGAAGTGGTCACTTCAATCACAATCCCCACAAATCAGCATGCTAGCACAGATTCAAGAAATGACAGAACAGATCCTAAAGCTTGGTATGAAGAGCTGGAAAATGAGTAAGCCCTTTCTTTTATACATGATTTTTCTACCTATTTTATGAAACAAGCTAGCATCATCAGAGAGGAGAGAACTTCAACTGAGGAAATGCCTCCATAAGATTGGGCTGGGGGAGGACAAGTCCAATCTTTTCTTAGTGAATTCTGTGGGAGGGCTCAGCCAAGTATGGGTAGTAGCATCCCTGTGCTGATGGTCCTGGGTGCTATAAGAAAGCAGACTGAGCAAGGCATGGGGAGCAAGCAAGTAATCAGCACTCCTCCATAGTCTCTGTCAGCTCCTGTCTTCAGGTTCCTGCCCTGTTTGAGTTCCAGCCTTGACTTCCTTCACTGATGGACTGTAATGTAAAACTGTAAACTTAAATAAACCCTTTCCATCCGGGATTGCTTTGGTCATGGTATTTTACCACAGCTATAGAAACCTAAGACAGAAGCAATGCTTAATTTTGTTTGTTCACTGAACTGGGCCACTGGGGGTCCAAACATTCAAACATTATTTGGGTGGCTCAGTTGGTCTCTTCCTAGATGATATTAACATCTGTAAATTGAGAGAAACAAATTGTCTTCCCATCAGTAAGCTAAAGATTTGGCAAGAACAGAAAAGGTGAGGTGAAGAAAATTCCTTTGCCCTGTCAGGCTGAGACAATTGATCTCTAGCCAGGGACCAGCCTTCTGATTCACTCTTGAACATCAGCTCATCTCAAGTCCCAAGCCTATTGATTTTTTTTTTTTTTTGGACTAGACCTCGTCACTTTGGTCCCCCTGGTTCTTGTGTCATTAGACCCATTTTGGAACTACACATTGGCTTCCTGAGATCACTAGCCTATTAATCACAGATCTTGAGACTTACTAGCCTCCATAACCACACAAGCCAATTTCTTAATAAAAAAAATCATTATCTGATCCTTCCATGAAAGTTATACAGAATGTGGGGTCCTTGCTAAAACTAAACATGACCATGTGGTTTGTAGGCATCTTAGAGCCAGCGTTAGAGGAACCTTAGAATGACATAAGCAGAATTTAATGAATTACTCTAATGATAGTTCAGCAGACCAGAATGCTAATCGAAATGCAGAAAGTAAAACCCAAGTTCAGGATGCATCAGGTAGGACTGATATCCCCGTTATCATTGAGGCATATGTGTTACATTCTGAAAAGATCTCAGTACATTTCGCCGAGCACCTGAAAATTTGAGCAAGGCTGAGTTCAAAAGTGATGGACTAATTAATTTGATGGGACAATTTTCAAAAGTATAACATGAAAGCTGTGTCATTGTTCTTACTTGCTGCTTCTAGTTAAGTTTATAGTGAGAAGCACAAGCAGAAAGAAGAATAGAAGGAAACAGAAAATGTGCACTGAGTCCTGGAAAGGAGCATGGCACATTAAAAGATGTAGGCAAAGCGAGCACCAACAAAACAGACATTGTTATTAAAACGAAAATGGCATTAGTAAGAAGCCACGTGCTTTCCCATCAAAATAAGAAGGTGTCTTGAGGGTGAGACTACCCACCCTTCAAGGTTTCAAAGATATGAAAGTTTCCTTTTTAAAAAGGGCTAGTTTAAAAGATGCTCTGCTGGAAATGACTAAGGAGGTATCTTTTATGTTTGCGCTGCTCAGGCACTCAACACAGTCATGGCCCATGTTGGTCCAGCCGTTTCTTGAGTTGGCAAAAGAACTTGACAGCATCTCATGACACAGGCTTCCCAACATGCAGAATGCAAGTTACAGGATTGTGTAGGCTTATGTTCAAAATTTTCAGCAAAGCTGGTAAAACTAGACTAAGAGCCTCAGACTAAGACTGAGACTGCGATCTCTCAGGAGTCCCTGAGAGGCTGATTCATGAATTTGTGAGGGGAAAGCCTGAGCTTCATAGGAGAACCCCCGGATGTGGAAGATTCAAGGAGCATGGGATATCTTCTGAGGAGAGCTGCTGTTACTGAGTAGAGTCTGTCCAAGAAAGAGTACACATGTGCTATAGACAACAGGATCTCAGGTGTAGGATTTCCCAAGCAGATTGGAGCTCGTATCACATCACCTTGTGCCTGAGATGATGGCCATGTGTCTACAGGAAATCATGGCTGCACGTCTGCTTTCCTTCATTCTTTTTTTGGTATCCTCTAATACTTCCTATGTAGACTGGGAATGTTTATGCTAGGCCATTGTATATTAGAAGAGCGTGATTTTCTTTTCAGTTTTACAGAAACTAACAGTTAAGAGTTTTCCTTGAGTCTCAGAAACTTGAACTTAGAAGTTTCGAATGGAGTTGAAATGGTGACAACGCTGGGAATTCTTGACATTGAACCAAACGCATTTTGCCTCAGAAGATGGCCATGTGGGTTATATGAGCAGCAGGCCTAGGGATTTAATATTCATCAGGGATTTAATGTGATATGTTATATCTCAATATATCTGGAAGATGGACATTATCACCATCCTCAACACACACACACTTACACACACCCCTACCTACCTATATCCTTAAAATGAAGAAATAGGAACACAGAGTCACAGTATACTAAGAGAATTAGGAATCAAACATAATTATAGAAAGTCTAGAGTTTATTTGTGTGTGTGAATACATGCGCATGCGTGCACGCACACACACACACACACACACACACACACACACACACGTTAGCCCCCCAAAAGCTGGAGTCTCTAACTCAGGTACATTTTAAAAGAGAGGGGGAGTGTGTGTGTGTGTGTGTGTGTGTGTGTGTGTGTGTGTTGAGGATGGTGATGCTTTTTTATCAAGAGGTGAAATTTCCATACATCACTCAAAAGATTCCCTCTTCACTAGCATGCACAAAACCCTGGGTTTAATCATCAGCTCCACATAAGCCAAGGCATACTTTTAATCCCAACATTTAGGAGATGAAGGCAGGAAGACCAGAAATTCAAGGTCACCCTTAGCCACGTAGTGAGACTGAGATGAACTTAATCCATGTAGGATCCTGTTTCAAAAAATTAAAAACAGGGACTGGAGAGATGGCAAAGCAGTTAAGAGCAACTGAGTGCTTTTCCAAAGGTCCTGAGTTCAATTTCCAGCAACCACATGGTGGCTCACAACCAACTGTAATGGGAATCTATGCCTATGTCTGAAGACAGCTATAGTGTACTCATAAATAAAATAAATAAATAAATTCTCTTTATCAAATATCATGTTTTCTCTACATACACAAAACAAACAAACAAACAAACTTGACAGTGAACAGACAGACCCTTGGAGATAAGGGTAACTTCTACAAGGTGTGCTGTATCTTGCTGCAAGCTTATGACAGTCAAAGTCTGAAAACTGTGGCTTCAACAGACAACAGTGGCTGCACACACACACACACACACACACACACACACACACACACCCATACCCCTACTGACCATCTCTCTCCGTCTATCTCCCTGTCTCCTTTCTTTCTCTCACTCTCTGCTTTCACTAAGTATCACAGACTGCCTTTCAGGATAGTTTTTAAACTCCAGGCTCCCAAATGCTGGCATTATAGGTAGAGAGACTCTGTGCCCAGTTTTGATTACTTTCATGATAAGCCTTGAAGAAGTTCAAGCTGGCCGACATTATTGAAGGCAATAGCACCAAAAACCTGCTATAAGAATAAGTTCAACCCAGGGCACTTGGTTTCGTTCTTCTTTTTTTCATTTGAAAGAGACTTCTTCAGACTGCATCTCATCAAGAATAACTGACCTGAGCAGCCTAGCATACTTCCAAATTTGAAAGAAGCTTGATTTTATATACAGACATGGCAGCTCACAACAATTCTAAATTCAAACATTGATTTCCACCATCATTTTCTGCGGCCACAGTTTATAGAAGTATATGTGTTATCTTATGAGGTAGCTTCTTTACAATACATTGAAGTATATATTTATTCATTTTAAGGAGCCATTTCTCAAACATTACAGTGTATTCCCATTACCGTAATTGCCATTAGTTGTGACTGCCTTTTAAAGAATAGTACCATTTATCATGACTGCTACACATACAGATGGTTTTCCCTTGTGGGAATGCTGAGACTAATTTGTTTGCCTCTTCCCCTTCTAAAACAGAGCCTCATTAAAAAGAAACTCAGGACAGTTGTAGTAATTGAGATCAACATTTTTCTTAATTCTGTGTTCAGTTAAATACCACATTGTCTCTGCCTTACCTGACCTGATAGGGGCCTCTTTAGCAACTGTATCTCAATACATTCATTCATTCATTCATTCATACATACATACATACATACATACATACATACATATTTATGATACATGTGTAATATATAGATACATAATTATATACCATATATATCAGTATGTATATATATATATATATATATTTCAGTATGTGGATAGATAGATAGATAGATAGATAGATAGATAGATATGTTAATATGTCCATGCAGCTCTGCTCTTATATTGTGCTAACATTAAAATTAGAATTCTACAGTGGCATGAAAAGATGTTCAGGTTGGACTGTTTGAACTCTACAGACCTGCTGATTGTGTTGTGGAGGGTGCCGGACTCTGTAGATCACATTCTCCAGTGACTCTGAGCTCATGATCTTGCCATGTGATTCACACTTGTGGAAACATCTTGAAGTCATTTTAAAGAAATTAACTCTTTTGGAGGGGCCTTAAGTTATTTCTTCAGTTTGGTGTAAAACACTGATTACTTGGTGTGTCTTTTGTTTGGGGTTAATAAGAGAGTAGATGCAAAGACAACATTGTTCAGCCTCGACTCTGGTTAATCTTAATGTATTTCACAACTTTGAAAGCGTCTTGGGGAGTGTGGCCATTGTTGCAAGCTAATATAATTAGGATAATACAAGGAAATAATGACATCAGCATAAATCAGAATGAGATTGAAAGCTGCAGATACCAGGCTGTCTAATATTCTGAAAAATGAAGTGTAGCAGGAAAGCTAATATGTAACTCAGAGATAAAGTGTGTTCTTACCGTATATAAGGTCCTAGGTTCAGTCACCAGTACCCCAATATTAAATAGTGGAAAAAATAAAAGCCTGGGAGAATTGTCAGAGTTAGCTTATGTTATCTCAGGAATAAGCAAGCTAGTCCTCAAGAATCCTTCCATAGACTTCTCACGATGACATCTTTAATGCAAATGTTTAATATTTGATCAATTGGAATAGTGTGTGTTATCCTTATATCAAATAAACACAGGTAAATATTATTGCTGTTTCTTTCCAATGACTCCAGTATTTAATTGGTTTAATCTAATCTTATATCTAGAAGTCCAGTTTTGTGTCAAGCCAGAATCTTATGTTGAGATGTTTTATATTAATTCATTTTGCATCATTGGAGCCAAATAAATTCAAAACATGAAGTTTTCTTTTAAATATATTTTAGGTTTTAAAATTTTTATGTGTATGGATGTTTGGCCTGTGTGTGTGTGTGTGTGTGTGTGTGTGTGTGTATGTATGTATGTATGTAGGTAGGTAGATAGGTAGGTAGGTAGGTAGGTAGGTAGGTAAGTAGGTACATAGGTAGGTAGATAGATGTATGGTATCCAAGAATGTCAGAAGAGGACATAGATCACCTAGAACTGGAATTAAAGATGCTTCTCAGCTCCCATATGAATGGTAGAAACCAAACCGAAGCTCTCTGGAAAAACAGCCAGTGCTTTTAAAGTATAATATATATATATCATATTTTATAGATTTTTAAATAAATTATATATGTACAAATTTATGTATGTATGTATGTATGTATGTATGTATGTGTATATATATTCAGGGAAAACATACACATAAACTTTTTTTTGGCTTTTTTTCCAAGAGTCAAAATAAAGTTTTTATTTTCTTTTTTTTCATGTTTCTCTTTAAAATTTTTTTATTTATTGAAGAGAAGTAAAGGGAAGTAAAAACACTTTATGATAAAATTAAAGATTTACATGGAATATGTTTCAGATAAACACATTACAATTGACAATTTTCATGGAAAATTAAGGAATAAAGTGGTAGACATGTAAAACATTGCTAAATTAATTGAAATATGGGATAGAAACATTTTATGATAGAATTGAAGATTTACATGGAAAATATTTCTGATAAAATTGTAAAAAAATGTAGAAAAACATGTTAGAATTGAAGATTATCATGGGAAATTTTATATAGATATGATAATGATAGGCATAAAAGTATTCCTAAGTTGATTAAAAGTGGAATTATAAACATTTTCTGATAAACTGGAAGATTTACAAGGAAAATACTTCTGATAAAATTGTAGAAATATATAGAAAAACATGTTAAAATTAAAGATTATCATGGAAATTATATAGATAAAATGATAGGCATAAAGATAATTCTGTTGATTGAAGGTGGAATTATAAACATTTTCAGATAAATTGAAGATTTACATGGAAAGTATTTCTGTTAAAATTCAAGAAATAAATAGACAAACTCGTTAAAATTGACTATTTCCTGGAAAAATTTACATTAAAAAATATTTGATGTAAAAACTCTAAATTAATTAAAGATGGAATTAGAAACATTTGTGATAAAATCAAAGATTTACATTGGAAACATTTCTGATAAAATAGAGGAAGTATATAGAAAGACATATTAAATTGAAGATTATCATGAAAAATAATGCAGATAAAATGGTAGACATAAAATAAATTACTAAATTAATTAAAAGGGGAATTACAAACATTTTCTGATAAAATTGAAGATTTACATGAGAAATATTTTGTTAGTCTATATCTTTTTATTGGGGAGTTGAGTCCATTGTTGTTAAGAGATATTAAAGAGTAGTGATTGTTGCTTCCTATTATTTTTGATGTTATTTTTATGTTTGTATGGGTATCTATTTTGGGGGTTGTTGGAAGAAGATTACTTTCTTTCTTTTTCTAGGGTGTAGTTTCCCTCTGTGTATTGGCATTTTCCATCAAGTATTTTTTGTAGGGTTGGATTTGTGGACAGATATTGTACAAATTTGTTTTTATCATGGAATATCTTGGTTTCTCCATATATGATGATTGAGAGTTTTGCTGGGTATAGTAGCCTGGGCTGGCATTTGTGCTCTCTTAGGGTCTGTATGACGTCTGCCCAGGATCTTCTAGCTTTCATAGTCTCTGGTGAGAAGTCTGGTGTGATTCTGATAGGTCTGCCTTTATAAGTTACTTGCCCTTTTTCCCTTACTGCTTTTAATATTCTTTCTTTGTTTAGTGAATTTGGTGTTTTGATTATTATGTGCCGGGAGGATTTTCTGTTCTGGTCCAGTCTGTTTGGAGTTCTGAAGGCTTCTTGTATGTTCATGGGCATCTCTTTCTCTAGGTTAGGGAAGTTTTCTTCTACAATTTTGTTGAAGAATTTACTGGGCCTTTAAGATATAAATCCTCGCTCACTTCTATACCTATAATGCTTAAGTTTGGTCTTCTCATTGTGTACTGGAGTTCCTGCATGTTTTGAGTTACTAAATTTATGCATTTTGCATTTTCTTTACCTGTTGAGTCAATGTTTTCTATGGTATCTTGAGCACCTGAGGTTCTTTCTTCTATCTCTTGTATTCTGTTGTTGATGCTTGCATCTATGATTCCTGAAGTCTTTCCAAGGTTTTCTATCTCCAGAGATCTCTTACTTTGTGATTTCTTTTTTGTTTCTACTTCCACTTTTAGATCCTGGATGGTATTGTTCAGTTCCTTTACTTGATTGTGTTTTCCTATAATTCTTTAAGGAATTTTTGTGCTTCTTCTTTAAGGGTTTCTGCCTGTTGACCCATGATCTCCTGTATTTCTTTAAGGAATTTTTGTGTTTCCGTTTACAGGTCTTTTACCTGTTGACCGATGTTCTGTATTTCTTTAAGGGAGTTATTTAAGTCTTTCTTGAATCCCTCTATCAGCATCATAAGATACAATTTTAAATCTAACTCTTGCTTTTCCAGTGTGTTGGCGTATCTGGGACTTGCTGTGGTGGGAGAACTGGGTTCTGATGTTGCCATGTGGCCTTGGTTTCTGTTGGTAGGGTTCTTGTGCTTGCCTTTTGTCATCTGGTGCTAGTTGGTATTCTTGTCTCTGGTTGGAGTTTGTTCCTCCTGTGAGCCTGTAAGCCTGTGTCCTTACTCCTCTGGGCTCAAAATTAAAAACACTGCTTGGAGATCTCACTCCCCTGGTGGGCTATGCACAGAAGACTGTGGAGTTTCCCTGGCTCCCAGGTGCAAATGGCAGCGGGCGGGAAGACTTCCTTCCCAGCTGCTCCAATGATCTTAGGCCCTGTGTGATCCTAGGTAGGTGGGTCCCCTCCAAAGAGGACACATAAACTTATACATATATAATTTATTTATAAATGTGTGTGTGTGTGTGTGCAGGCACACTACTTATTCACAGTGATCATGGAGGACAGAACCTGTCAGATTTATGGAACTGGAATTATAGAGAGCTTTAAGCTTTCATATGAGCACTGGGTACTGTGCTGAGTTAAGAAGCTAGTACTCTTAACTGTCGAGCCATCTATCCAGCTCCACATAAGGAGCTTTACTTATAGACTTTAGGGTGAAATTACTAGTGAGTAACAAATTACCAAAAACATGAAAGAAAAGGAAGTTATGTATTATACCTGTTAATTGATGTTAGCCTTTGTATTATTATATAAAAAAATCAGAAAACCAGAGATATACCTATGACTGCTTGAGTTTAGAGAATTAGCATGTTCCACTCATCCATGTTCCACCCATGTTGTGAAGACATGACTGTCTAGCATCATCTGGGCAGAATTGTGAAGATCTTCTACATTACAAATGCACAGAACATCTTGAAGGAAGTCAGAAGGATCTTTCTGGCCTTAGAAACTTTAATTTTCTGAAAATTAAAAAGTGCATTGGCCACCCAGTGGCCTGTATTTTTATGCTGGGACAAAAATCAAATAGTCAAGTGATAATATAGAGCAGTGGTACACAAACTTTCCATTGCCCCTAAAAATTGGGTACTTTTTCCTCACTCAAATCTTTTTTTTAATTTATGGAATTATTAGACTGATACCTATATTTATAAAAATGAAGATATTATATATATATTTCAATTGTGATAGAAAATAAAAATAGAAATTGGAAAAGTAACATTTAGTCTTATTTGTTAGTGCTTCAAAATACCTCACTGTTCCCAAGGTAAGAAAACACATTTGGACAGCTTCCATAATGAACATGTATGTTGGGACAGCTTCCATAGTAAATATGTGTGTTAGAACAGCCTCCATAATGAACACTTGTATTTGAACAGCCTTTATAATTTTCAGAATACTTGGTTTGACACTATGAAACAGAAATTGATAATCAAATATGAGCATTAGACTATTTTTAATTCCCGATTTTAATGGTTGCTACTGTCCCTCAAAATTTCCTCTTACAGATTTGAAATTCTAAATGGAAGAGGTATCCTCCACACCCCTGTGGTTACTACATCACACACCTTTTATTTAATCCTAGGCACCAATTTCAAAGGTTTGCTGGTATAAGTAATGATTAAGATTTTAGTACCCTGTGAATTCTGATACCTTTGAGTTCACAGTGATACCTTCCATACTTGAGGGAAAGGTCATTAGACACAGAAAAAGTAACTCTATATTTCAGACTCTATATTTCAAACAGTTCCTCGATGATCATAGAATGTAGGAGAGAGAGGAAAATCAAATCTGTCCGTTCCTTTTGCTCACCACTCCCGTGGCTGCTCACACTGTCCTTCTCTGTCACTTTGTAGAGGTTTGGTCCACCTAGTGACACGTGCTTGTTTAAAATAAGCAAACTAGCCTGTAAATCCTCTCAACCTAGGTATATGTAGAGTGAAAGTTATATAGCTGGGATCTACTGTATCAACAAGAGTACCGCTGTCCACCGTTCAAATCATAAGTGGAGATTTTCGCACATTTTCTAATGAAAGCAGCAGGACAAAGAACTAGAAAAGCACAGGAAATTTGAGTACCCCAGCTAACCAGTATTACATAATCACATGAGTAATGCACTACATTCAATGAGGGAATAATACACATTCAACTACACATTGACTTTACCAACATAGACTATAGATAAGGTCATAAAACAAGGCTCAAACCTTTAAGCTACTGAAGTCATGCTGAGGATATTCTTGGACCCAAGCTGAATAAGCTGGAGGCCAATAACCAGAAGAATACATAAAATCTGCAGGTGTTTGGAAGGCAGGCAGTAGTATGTTCAATAAATGCATGGGTCAGAAAAAAGAAAGCAAAATTAGAATTGGAACTTATATTGAACTGGATGAATATATAACTAACTAAATATATATTATATATAATACATGTCATATAATATATAGCATAATATATTATATAATATGTTTCATTATTTAATAATTATAATTATATTATAGTACAATATAATTCACTAACACATACAGAATGCAGCTTCTGAGTGCCTGTAGGAGAGTGTGGGACTTTACTCATGTCTAATATGATAGCACATGAGGACAGAATAGCACTCTACTCCAGTTCTAGCTCAAGAAACTAGAAAGGATGCCACATCTTAATGCCAGAGAGAGCAGAAAATAGGAGAAGCTGGGGAGGGGGGAAGCATAAAGCAGCAAAATGGAAAAAATTACAGAAAAAAAATCCATGAAGTTAGCAGTTTGCTTTGTGTGTCTGAAAAGATTAATAAAATTGATAACTCCGTCCCGCCGACTAACTTCTCTCCAGCTCATTTGGTTCATTGTGTCTGTTGCTCAGATACAAAGCATTTACTTCGAAGCTCCAATTTGCTAAACTTCTATCCAAGCCAATTTTCTTTTTATTATGCCAGAGTTTTTAAAGACTATTTTTCATCAGTTAAGTTGCATTATATGGTAAGAGGATAATTACAATAACCAAAGAGCCAAGGGAAAAAAAATGCTGAGGGGAGTGATACTGTGACCATGTAGAGCACAGTCTGACATTTAACATGTGTCTCTCCTCAGTCCTGAATAGACACTGAGAAGGAACGGATATCTTAATCATACTTTTAAATGAAAATGAACTCTGTTTTGCTCTTAAAAAGGCAGGATAACATGACCACAATGTCTTGTTTTTTGTTTGGTTGGGTTTTTTTTTCACATAGCTTGCCCAGTCTCCTTGGGGTAGGATGGGGGTCAGTATAACCCCATAATAATGCAACTCAGCAGGACGGTTTATACAGCCACAGTGCATCACACTCATGGTTTTAATGGCCTTAGCACTATGCTGGGAAAATCTTCTACTTAATGATTCTGACACTGTAAAGTGTATGCACATTGCCTGGAGTACATCAAAGCAAAGGTTTCAAATCCATATATCCGAGCAAGCTTTACAACAAACTCCACTTCTATCGTCCAACTGTGTAGCAAGTTCCAAGATGTCAAAGTTGCTGGACCATGGTCCCTTGCTACTACATTGGCCTCTTTCATATCCATAGGGTTACCGTCCAAGACCTTCAGAAGCTGTAGTACCACACCCTGTGATAAAATAAGAGATTGGCAACAGCAAGAATAAACAGAAATGTACTTGGTTTGTTCTATGTGAAGGGGAAAATTCTAAGTCAAAAGCCCCAACTAATGCTCTAAGCCATCCCATCAGGTGGTACACTATCTTGCTAGCAGTTACAAAGTGCAAATGTTCATGATGTGATGTTTTTAAGACTTGAAAGTTGAAGATAGGTCCAAACATGCATAGTGTGCCTGTTCTATGAATGGCAGTCAGCGGGAGCAACATAGAGCAGTCCATTTTAAGAAGTACACGACTCATCCAGAGCCCCAAGCTTCACCTTCATTGCCCTGTACCTATGGCTGATCCATCTTCCAATTTACTGCCAATTTCATTCTCCAGGCCAGGGCTGCCAACCTTAAGTTAACTATTGGAATCCAACCAGATCTGAGAAATACTGATTCCTGATCCTCCACCCCCAAATCTTCATGTAACAAGCTTGGCAAATAAGAATGGCTATTATAAATGTCCATGGGTGATTTTCATGTACAGCCAAGATTGAAGACTTCTAACTAAATTAGTCTGGGGACCACCCTTACAAGACTCCTAATCCAGCATCTTCAGAGATTCTGATTTAGGCAGAACCACCCATTTTCTACTATATTAGCTTCTTTCATATCCGAAGATACCTTCCAAAACCTCAGAAACTGCAGGCAGTGCCACACCTTATGATAAAGTAAACAATTTACAACAATAATAAACAGAATAATTATGGCAGTGTATTATAGTAAAACATATTTCATTGATTATAGATTTTGTGAGCTTTTTACACCTTTAGCTTTTAATTTAGTATCATCAGACTGCACTTGCCGAAAGACAAGTGAGACTCTCAAAAGAAAAACATGTGGATAAAGGGATATAGGGTATGCACAGGACATCAGTTAAGGAAGCCCTGAGCCCATGCTCTCCTTTCTGACACACTCTACTCTGCCCTTTAGTCCCCCTTGGAGTTAGACATAGGCAAAGTGACTGTAAGTTCTGCTATCAGGAATTCTTACCTAGGAAAGTAGACCTAGAAAGAGGCTTGGAAATAAGTAAGGGACTTTTGGCAACTGTGTTGGACTTTTTTTTTTTAAGTATTGACCAATTTTTCATCACTAGCTTGATGACCAATGCAGTTGATTTTGATCTACTTTTAGCCAGTTGATAGGGATCCAGTCCCTCAGGGCCTCTTCCAATTTAGTTGCAAGTGCAGTCCTGGAATCCCTGACTATACACTAGAACCCAGGTAGGTACTTCACTTATAGCTACCAGTTTTTAAAAACATAGAATGTCTTTTGGATTGTATTGCTGTGACAAGATATTTGAGACTGGATAATTCATTTTTAAAAAGTCAATTTCTCACAGTCTTGCAGGCTAGGAAGCCCACAATCAAGTCACCTGCAGATTTGCTCATTTAAAGCTGTCAACTTGCATAGGAGAAGGACACTGTGTCCTCAGGACTGAAGGCAGAACATTAAGAGAGCTGAAATATGCATGAATCCTTAATTCATACACAAAAAATTAACCAGACCCATCTATATGATTCATTGAACTTCTGTACATTGAAAATACATATTCAGTACAGAAGCTGTGAGGCATCCTTGTAATTTGCATTTTGGGTAACATGTATTTTATGTACTTATCCACCACTAAAAACAAAACAAAATCCATCTCCATCACAGAATTAGAACCAGAAAAACTGCTTAAAATTTGATATGTGATAATTTTATTCATTTGTAAGTTTTTTAATACAAGTTTATAAAGGTTTTTAAGCTCTTTTCTAATGTTCTCAATCTCCTTTCATGAAGGAGTCACCCATGGCCTTATCCTCTTGCAAAGACCCTACCTTAGTTTCTGTTTATGTAGTGCTGGCTTGTACACACTAGTTAGTGCTCATGAGTGAGCTGCACCCACAGCCCAGCCCTACTTCTTGCTACCATCACACTGGCCATTAAGTCTCAACCCTTGAATTTTGTAGAGGGCAAAGTCAAGAGAGAGCCCCAAGTACAGAAGCTGTCTGAGTTTTACCATCTCCAGTTCCCCCAATAAAAGATTAAAAGTTTCCAACTCTACTCACTTTGTTTTTCTCAAGATTAGCCCCATCTCAGACACTGTCCAGAGGCCTGATCCTAATACCCCCAATTAGCATCAAGTTATGATTGAAAGTACCCATTGTGATTAACAGAAGATAATCTTCTTACTCGGAAGGTCCTGAGGATTATAAGAGCTATATTCTGGGCACTTGGGACAAAGACCAAATATTATATTATATCATGCTTGGACATCTCTAAAAAGTAAAACTCAGTCATGGGGCCTAGGCCAGTCCATCCATATGAAATTAATTTATGGAATAGGGCCAGAGGAACCGATGAGAGTCCAGAGAATCACGCTTATAGCTTACAGTGACAGTCTGGATGGGCCCTGTGCGCCTAATGTTAACTGTTTTCTCTAGTTGTCCTGCTATACCTAAGGAATCCTTGGGTAAACACAGTCTGCAAGAGAAGCAGAGCTAAAGAATAGCTTCTCTTTCTCCTTTTTGCCTGACACTTCCCAGTTCTCGGCAGAGCCTGGCAGCTAGCTGCAAGCAATGCCAAACTAGGAATTTGTCACGCTTCTCCAGATGGATCATGTTTGGGGGCTTGGAAGCCAAATACTTAGTCTGCAAACATTTTATCCCAGGAGAAAATGACTGTAGGCCCCAAAGGCAAATGGGAGGAAGACTTCCTGGCTGCATTTTCTGTGCCTCTGAGTTCTTTCTGTTAGAACATCCATTGCCATATTCTTACAAATAAAGAAGTCAAACATTTCAGTGGGATCTGCCTCTATCTGGGTTTACTCCAAAAAGTAAGTCCTACCTTGTGATTTTGAAATAACAATGTACCTTATTAATTCAGTTCTCGCTACCTGCCCATAGGAACTATCTCTGGATATCACTCACAACATCTGGAAGGTTGCCTTGACATCCTCATTTTACGCTGAGTTTAGGGGGGTAAGGACTAACCACTGGTCAAGCTCATATGTCTGTTCACCCCCCAGAGTTATCAACGAAGAGACCCACTTACCCTACAATTTAACTCTCTAAGCCCCAACTTAAAATCACCTCTTTAAAGCACTCACAAACATGGCAGTTTTCAATCTGGAGCTGTGTAACTCTGAGCATGTTTTCCTTTCCTTGAGCAAAAGGGATAACACTACACAAAACCTAACCATCTGTCATGGACAAATCAGACCCCTTTAACCTCACTGTAAACCTAGACACTAAAAATTATCCACAGGCACATTTTTTTTATTTCTCCTGTCAGAGCCAGGAAGTGTGTTCAGGAATTGGGTGGAGGGCTGTGTCCACTTATATAACTGTGCCAATATTGCTTGTGAATTGTGGGTATACAGCAGCATCCAGAGGCAACCATGTTTGAGAATACAGGCAAGATGTCCTTTACTTGGTCAGGAAAAGACTGGGAAAGCTTCAGTGGTTCTCAACCTAAGGATCTGAGACGTGGGAACATAAATTCCCCTTCTCCTGTGCCCTGAATGTCTTTGAGCCTCTAGAGTCCATGTTGAAATGAAACCCACAATGCAACA
Organism: Apodemus agrarius; assembly: GCA_964023405.1. Taxonomy (NCBI): domain Eukaryota; kingdom Metazoa; phylum Chordata; class Mammalia; order Rodentia; family Muridae; genus Apodemus; species Apodemus agrarius. Next base: position 45,146,090 of record OZ030008.1, on the reverse strand, counting down.
GTGCCAACTCTTTAAGAACAGATTAGTACCCTTCTAAGGACTTGAGGCACCCTGTCCTTTTTATTCTTTCTCCTTGGACGACAATGGAAAGGTACAACCCAGGAAGCAGGGAGAAGCCCTTTCCAAATACTGGCTCTGCTGACATCCTGGATCTAGAACCTCCTGTTCTCCAGAGCTATAGGAATGAATTTATAGGTTATCAATTGCCCACTGTAAGGTATTTATTATAGCCACATTGTAAGGTATTTGTTGAGGCACAGCATTTTCCAGGAACCTGACACTGACAAGACTATTCCAGCCCATCTGTAAACCGCAAGTTTCAATCTGATGACCTGATTGCAATAACCTCTAAACATAATCTGTGTAGTACACATATCAGCATGGCATTGCACCTTATTTTACCTATCTTAGAAGATTTCTTTACCAAAAAACAAAAAACAAAAAACAAAAGAGCCATGGTCCCTTGCTTCTTTTGGAATACAAGAAGACCACACTTAGTCTATGTTACTACCACTTCCCTGTAAAGGGGCTCATATCCTCCATTTGTCCACAGTTGCCCTGCTCCTGTGGTCTCTGGCCACCAACTCCATTACCATTTGACTCTCATCCCTCACCTGTTTTCTTTCTGCAAATTTCATCACTGTTACTTTCCTGCAGTTTAAAGACCCTAAGGGTTATGATTTATGTATTTGCTTATATAAACCTTTCTTCAGTGGGCCACACTAAAACACAAATAGTCATTTCTTCAGGATCTATAATAGGCTGCAAAACAACACAGAGTGATCATTCCAACTTGAGTCCCTAAGGGCCTTATTCTGGATAGCAGTGGGATGCTCTTTGCCTACCAAGTCCATTATATGATTCCAGTCCACAGTGCCTTAGATTTTAAGTTGACGGGAATTCCAAGGCTATGTAGGTTCATGCCATGCTAGTCTGTCTTGGTCATCGGAGTTAATGCTACCTACCAGATGTCACAGTCCTGGGCATTCATCCTCTTTCCCTTCCTTTCTGTTTTATGCTTCTTTGCTGCTTCCTACCTATTCTGTCATCTCATTCATATTGAGGCTATGAAGTGTCACTACTAAATTATGGTTAGTGTCATTAGTGAATATCTTCTCATTAGGTCTCCCCAAAGCAGCAAGAACAATCATTTCTGAGCCCCTAATTATAGACCTTGAGAAAAATCTCCTGTTGATCCAAGTATAGTGGCTGTCTCCTATAATCCCAACTCTGGGAAGGCAGGACGATCAGGAATTCATGTCTAGCCTCAGCTATATAGAGATCTGAAACCAGCTTGAACTTCTTGAGACATTATCTCAAAAATAGTCATTAATTAATTAATTACAAAAGAGATTCTCACTATTACAGAGAGCTCCTCTTTATCAATTGTAAAGCAATCCTCCAAGACAGTGCTGCGGAAATGAAGTTAACTGTATTCAGTGTGGTTCTAACACTGGCCGTGATCGGTGACATTATCTCTCAGGGTCTGACTTAAGGACCTCATCCCAGAAAGTAGTGCAGAACTGGCCATATGCTGGTGTTCTCAGGCTAAGTTTACAGTCCTGGGAAATGTGTTCTCGCCACTCCCTTGTCATCAGTGGAGGGTTAGTCACAGACATAGAATAAGAGATGTGTGAGCAGGCACCCAAGTGTGCCCATTCTAGGATAGATTAGTTGGGTGTGAGAAGTACCACTTTTGCATCCAAAGACATGAAAGTACCAGTAATCATCAGACATCTGCGAGCACTGTTTGAGCTCTGATTTCATGTCTCTCTACACAGGGTTCCTATTCTCCTATAATAACAGTCATTCCTGCCTCCTCAGGGATATCTATTGTAATGGTATAGAAACACAGGAAACAGAAAATTGCATCTAGCCAGCCCTGGGGAACCCAGGATTTATAGGAGTGAGCTTTTATCACTTCCACCGTCTGGTGGTCAGAAGTTTCACTGTGTCAGTGTATTTGAAAAACTTCTCAAGAATACACACACACTATACCACACCACACACCACACATATACCAAACACATACACACACCACATACACATACCACACACATACACACACTATATAACACAAACATAATACACACACAAAATACACACATAACATCACACACACATAACACACATTACATACACACATAACATCACACACACACATACAAACACACAGACACACACACACACACACACACACACGTTTCATTCAGGCAATGATGGGAATCCAACAGTCCACTCAACACTAATTTGTTACAGATAGAATACGTGGGTCTACATGTCATAGTCTGGATTAAACTCTATTTAGTGAGTGGTTTCCTTTATCCCGATATGGCCAAGAACCATAATTGAGCAGATGTACAGAATGGACAGCCCCAGTAAGGGCAGCAAAGTAAGCGAAACAATACAGGGTGGCTATGTCCGTAGTAATGGTAGTGGAGTTGTTGACACTCCCTAGCAGAGAAAGCTGGAGAGGTCTCCCATGAGACCTTTACCTGGAGCTCTATCTCTTAACTCCTGCTGTCACCAGCTGTGTGGTCTTATGTGGGAGCTAAAATACACAGGAGATGAACCATTTTTGTTTTGTTTTAATTTTTAATAATTTTATTAGATATTTTCTTTATTTACATTTCAAATGTTATCCTTTCTTCGTTTCCCCTCCAAAAACCTCCTATCTTTCCCCCTTCCCCCTGCTCATTAACCCACCCACTCCTGCTTCCCTGACCTCGCATTTCCCTACCCTGGGGCAGTGAGCCTTCATGAGTCTAAGGGCTTCTTCTCTCAGTGATGTCTGACCAGGCCATCCTCTGCTACCCATGTGGATGGAGCCATGGGTCCCTCTGTGTGTACTTTTTGATTGGTGGTTAAGTCACTGTGAGCTCTGGGGGTACTGGTTGGTTCATATTGTTCCTCCTATGGAGCTGTAAACCCCCTTCAGTTCCTTGGGTCCTTTCTCTATCTCCTCCATTGGGGACCTTGTGCTCAGTCCAATGGCTGGCTGAGAGCATCCCCCTCTGTATTTGCCAGACTCTGGTAGAGCCTCTCAGGAAACAGCTACATCAGGCTCCTGTCAGCAAACACTTGTTGCCATCCATAATAGTGTCTGTGTTTGGTAACTGTATATGGGATGGATCCCCATGTGGGACAGTCTCTGGATGGCCTTTCCTTGATCGGCAGGTGAGCTGTGCATATTCTTGTAAAAGGCCTTTGCCCACAGTCCTAAAGAGTAACCTCAATGAGTTCACTGGCTCACCAAGCAGGACGAAGGTAGAATCACTTCTTTGGTGTGCCGGTGTCCTATCTAGGGTGAGTAGATCCTTGTTAACATCGCCCCCAGCAAGCAGCACAGGACTCTGAGGTTGGAGATGCTGAGCCAGGAGAGATCTCTCAAATCCAGAGTTCAAGACCAGCCTGGCCAAAATAATGAGAACTCGTCTCCAGTAAGAGGGGATAGGAAGGGCCCAAATAGCAACTCCAACGTAAGAAAATATCGAAACATATGCATATTAATGATTTTCAAAAACAGCGCATGCAAGAGGAAAGATAATGCGTGTTTCTCTGACTGAACTCTAAACATGTATTGGCCAGGAGTATGAAACATGAGAAGTATTTTAATACATGCTTTCACCACTAGAGGGCAAGAACGACCCCACAATGCAGGGCTTTTCAGGATCCATAGTCAAAAATGATTAATCACGGGGAGGCCAAAACAAGTCTGAGAGAAAAAGGAAACAAGAACGGATGAGCATGCAAATGAAAAATCAACAAGTATGAACTTGAGCTTCCCAGGACACGGCGAGTTGTGAAGAAGATGCCAGCTCCCAAACACTTCCCACCCTCCCTTTCACTCCCCAGGCTTTCCAAGTCCCATTCCACAGTCCTCTCCAGCACTCACTGGCGAGGGACTAGATCAGATAGACCCAGGCGGTGGGGCTCTTCTCAGCACAGCAAGAGGCTTGGTGATCAGAAAGGCAAAGACTCTTATAAAATCGTCACAGCTCCTGTGGCCCTGTGCCAGACACGGGGGCTCCCTGACTTCTTTCCTCAAGGAATCTTCCAGAAAAACCGCAGCATTTACTGAAATAAACGCGCTGGTGGGAGAGGTGGCTCTTAGGGACACCTCTTCTCTCTCCCCACCCTCTACCATGGCTTAGCCCCTTCCATCCTCCCCAAGACTTAATAAAGCTTACAGAAAGATTCCAGACCAGAGATGTGTTGTGTTTTGGGAGAAGGAGGTAAGGAAGGGAAATTCATTATGAAGCCTGTTGCCTTTAAACTATTTATAATAAATTTCCACTAGAAAAGAGCCTTTGGCAGACAATCATTTTCTTCTGCTGCAGCATGACCAAATACAGTAAGTATTCAAAATGAAAAACTGAAAGCCAGGAAGAGGAGCCTACAGCGGGAGCGGGCTGTTTTCAGACCTCACACTAGCGAATGACAAACCAGGAGAGGAGCCGCGCCCCACACCCAGTATTTCCCCCTTTTTGCTGCTCTGGAGGTCTAGGAAGCCTTCACCGTTAGCCAAGACTCCTTCCTGCTTCACCTTAATTTTCCTCGCATAATTTTAAATACAGATCATGTCTACAGCGCAGCAATTAATGGATAGCCTAAAGACTTATTATTTCCAACTAATTGATATGTAGGAAAAGTTTAAATAACATAACAGGGATAGGGAAAATTTGAAATGATGTGTGCTCGGTACATTTAGAGTTTGTTGAAGGTAGCAAAAACACCTGATTAATAAAGGATGTGACCTAAGATAGAACTGACACAGGACTCCCCCCTTAATGTTTGTGAACATATGGTTGGAGAGGGGGCTCAAAAATCACAAAATGGAGTCAGGATGTTGGGAGGCAGGTTCTCTCCCGCTCACCCCCGGCCTCCGTTCTAAGATGTCTCACCAGAGAAATGGAGTTGAGACTGTATTTTGAACAATGCTGTTAGTAAGGAGGAAGAAATAAGAAAAAGAGGCCAGCATTTCCATCCTCAGTTTTTTTTTTTTTTTTTTGTTCTCTGTTAGCACCAGCTGGAGGTGGAAGTCTCCAAAGTCAAGTTTACCTAGTTGCAGTAGACCCTACCCTCAAATGACCACCACCTCCAGACCCAAGGTCCCAGGAAAATAATGCAATGAATCATATTGCTGGCAAACTAGAAAATAATTTCCCATTCCACATTTCAGCAAGTTTAATTAGAGAGTTAAGGACACTTCACTGAAAAAGGAACCCTTTCCAAGTAAAGAAACCGTTGTAAGGAATGGATGACACTGTGATGTTAGACAAAGACAATGCTTTAGCCATCCCATTGCAGCAGAGACTGATGTTGTATAAAGATGACACTTTAACCACCAGCATCTTAGAAGGAGATAGGTCACCTTCCAACCAGAAACCACGGAGGGAAAAGTACTTCTGAAATGTATTTACTTTCATATAATATTTATCTTTTTGGTTCACTTTTGAGACAAGGCCTCACTACCTTCTCAGACTAACCTTCATTCAACTTGGGAGCCTCTGTTCCTACCCTCCTAAGTAGTTGGGCTTACAGGTGTGTGCCAACATGCCTGGATCTTCAAAGAAGAGCTACACCAAATCCCTGGTGCAAAACACTTAAACTTCTAAGTCCTTTGTCCTTCCAAGTGTAAAATCTCCACATGGACTGGCGACTTTTCAGAATTCACTAGTTCTATTTTTCTACTTCTTTGGTTTTGTTTTTGAGGCAGTCTTCTGCCCACAGGTAGTTCAGACTGACTTCAAACTCTCCGTGGAACTGAGGGTGATCCTCCTTCCTTCTCCTTCATTCTCCACCTGAGGCTCCTAAGGTCAGGTGACAGGCCTGCTCTACCACACCCAGCTCTAACTCCATACTTCACGACATATATATTCATATGCTACATTTTAAGAATTTGAAAAAAACTTATTTAACAACATTCCCTTCTTGTTATCTTGTGAAAGATCCTATTAGTATATTTCTAATATATTATATTCCTATAAAAATTTACAACACAAATCTCCCTTTTCTTATCTCTCTTCTCTCTCTGTCTCTCCTCCTTTCTGTCTTTCCACTTTCAGCCCTCCAAGATTACCAGGAATTTGAATCTTGTTTGTGCAATTCATATACTTTTTAAATTCACTTAGGTTTTTTTTATATCACATGTACATGCCTTTCTATAACATTATATAGTTTTGGATATTGAGTTTTAGGGTGTGTGTGTGTGTGTGTGTGTGTGTGTGTGTGTGTGTCTATGTCTGTGTGTCTGTGTGTGTTGCTTCAGTTGAATCAAATGGCATCCTTTAACATTAGAAGTACTGTCCTAAAGTATGATAATGTATAGTAAAGTATATTGATAAATATTATATGTAACCTTCTTACAATTTTCACTTTAAAATGTGCACATATACTCTTCAAAGCCATTCTAGAGCCTTTGGAGCTGCACTAGTTACAATAGCTCAGAACTAGAACTAACTAGCCCAATGGCTATCACCTGGGCCAGGCTGAGATAAAATGTGACTGGTTCACAAGATTGAAATCTAGTCTACCAAAAAGAATGTATACGCCATAGTGGCACACAACAAGATGTGGCAGCCAGACAGGTGAAATACTGAGCTATGGGACCCAATTACAATACTACACTGTTTCTATGATGCTTCCTTTCTTTATATGGGTGCTGATTACATGGGTATGTTCACTTGTCAGACAACACTCATAACCCACGGAGATGCTGCATTCGTTAGTTGTTGTTGCTAAATAACAAATAGCATTTCAAACACTGGTGTAAAGTAAGAAATAGACACTATTTCTCATGAACTGGTGATATAGAAAAATCTGGTCTTAGGGCTTCTTGTTGGTGTACACAGCATGGCCCCTCCTTCCAATTATACCATAGCAGGTTTTACAAGGTTTCAAAATGGCCTTCCTTACAACAGCCTGGTTTTGTTTGTTTTGTTTCATTTTGGTTTTTCTATTTTTAAATAGTCTCTCACATTGTCCAGCAAGTCCACACTTATTCAAATGCTGATGTCAAAGATGTATGAGAAAGAGAAAGAACTTGAGGCCTCTTGAACAGGCCTCAGGACTGAGCAATGTTACTCATGTTGTATCCAAAGCATCACAGATGGGATTAACAGATAGTGGTGTTTTATACATCAATCACTCTTACTTATGATAAACACATCTTTTTCTATGTATATAAGAAAATTTTAATAAAGTAAAGTATGTCTGTACCTGTTGAATGTGATTCGAGTTGTTTTCACATCCATACAGCTTTCTATGTCATGATCACATTATAGTTACTTATCCCTTCTCTTTGAATTTTAGTGATTTTCAAGAGCTTGCTGTAAAGAGAAGATCTGTTATTATTATACATTTACAGTGTGGTGGTTTGAACAGCTATGGCCCCATAGACTCCAGTGTTTGAATGCTTGGTCCATAGGGAGTGGCACTATTAGGAGGTGTGGCCTTGTTGGAATAAACATGGCTGTGTTGGAGGAAGTGTGTCACAATGGGGGATGGGCTTTGAGGTCTTCCATGCTCAAACTACACCTAGTATGGCAAGCAGTCTCCTTCTGACTTTGGATAATGATGTAGTACTCTTAGCTCCTTCTCCAGCACTGTGTTTGCCTGAATGCTGCCGTGTCCCCCACCATGATGATGATTAATGGACTAAATCTTTGAAACTGTCAGCCACTGCAATTAAATGTTTTCCTTTATAAAAGTTGCCTTGGTCATGGTGTCTTTTCATAGTAATAAAACCCTAACTAAGATATACGGTATCTCCTAAGATGTATACCCTGTATGAGTTGTACCTAGTATATCATTGCTGTGCCTTTGGGGATGTGACTCTTCAGGTTTAGAGATAAGGGTGAACCATCTTCCAAAGTACCTTTAAGACACTGAATTTCCTTCACTGGTGTGTGGAAAACCCTGCTGATTTCGACACTTGCCATGGTTGATTTTTAAATGGCACTTCTTATTTTTCTATTTTTTATTTTTAACTTTCTCTTTGTTGTTTTCATTTGCTGACCAGTGAAAACAGTGATCCTTTTTTTTTTTTCATTTATTATTGGTTTGGTTCTGGCTAAATGTATTCCTTCTTATGCAAACACCTTTGTTAGGTTGCTTTGTTGCTTGTAATAACTCTTTATAGAGCTTAAAGCTGCTTTTGTCGCATGTGTTCATTGCTAACATCTCTGTCCTGTTTGCACGTAGTTTCTCACTTTATTGAAGATTAAATTTGCGTTTAATTGACAAACTTTCCTAATTTAACTGTACTGAGGCATCTCAAAGCAAAGACTGAAATATATTAACATATCTAAAATATCCCAACTTTTAGTTAGGCTTTTAAATCATGGAAGTAGCACGTGGAAAAAGAAAGAATGATAGAAGGATGTGGTCCCACTGTGACGTAAGAGACAGTAAAGAAGAGGTGGAGTGGGTCCCTCTGTGACCTAGGGCTTTCAAAACCATCTTGACCTATGGCCTCCTATGAACTCCTAAGGTTCCCAGAGTTTCCCAGTAACATCAAATTAAGGGCCAAAGCTTAACACAGCCCTTTCAAGAGCAATTTTTGGGTCTTTATTCACTGGAATCTTATAATTCTTTTTTCTTCCCTATAAGAAAAGTCTGAAGTCCTTAGGAGTTTGCTTTCTCAAATGTGTTTTAAACAGCTTTAAGGCATCATTTTTTTTTGTTTTGTTTTTTTGAGACAGGGTTTCTCCATGTAGTCCTGGCTGTCCTGGCACTCACTCTGTAGAGCAGGCTGGCCTCGAACTCAGAAATCCATCTGCCTCTGCCTCCCAAGTGCTGGGATTCCAGGCGTGCGCCACCATGCCCAGCCTTTTTAAGGCATCATTTTTATACTTCCTATTTTTGAACTGTCTTTTGAGCCCTCTTGTAAATTCAATCCAGCCACACCTATACTCCTCATTTCTAAATCCCACCAGTAAACACATTCACATCTCCGTGGCCTGCTCTTGTCTGCAAGCGATTATAGTAATGTTTTTCTGTGCTCATTATAAAATATTTACATATGTGCTCGTACTTGGTAATAGTGTCTAGATACCTGAGTCTCAGAGTTGAATTGCTCTGACAAGTCACGAGAATAATTGGAAAGAACATTTATTTTGGGCATCAGACCCTGATGTTGTGTAGAAACGGAAAATTTTAAGTGAAAATGACAGATCAAGGATAGCCCTTGCTAGAATAATGCAGAGATCATGTGAATCTGGATGGTAGAAGGCTGTACAAGTCCCACTGAGAGTCGTGGATCCTTTGCATACTTTAGGCTATCTACAGTGTAGATGTCCAGGGCCATGTGGTTCTCTACAATACCTTCCAGATGATGTGCTCAGGCATTTTAGTGTGGACTCCATGGGGTTTCTTGTTGTAGCACTGCATGAAACTATTACCGTAGTACAAACAGTGTATGTATAACTTTCAGTGTGTATGTGTCGGGGAGGGGTTACTTAACAAGTGATCAAATAAACATATCCTAATTAATAGTAGGTTTTAAAAATAAGAACTTATTTTAAAAGGGACTTTAGTAAGCAAAAGAGCCCACTCCCTTTTCCCAGTTCCCGGTGTCAGGGTAGTATGGCCTGGAGATTGGAGATTAGAGTGTCAGAAAAACAAGGGCAGCAGAATCATAGCTCGGAAGAGTTCTTCTGTAACCTGCTACTGTGTTTCCTTTCTGAGACATAATTCAGTGTCTCAGATTGTCACCAGGGCAAGAACACTAGCAACTATGCCTGAAGTCACAAAGATGGCAGCCAGTCTGTCCCTTGTTGACTAATCCATCTTCCCCACAGATTCTCCTGGGAAAGAAGGGCATGTTCCAGTCAGTTCACCCAGCACTAAAGTCATCACTTAGGAGTGAGCTTGCTCACGTTGGGTTCTAATTCATCATAATAAAATAAACAAACACACCTGAATACCTCACAAATCGCAGTGTTCATGAGTAGGAAGCCATTGACAAGGGCATGCTTTCCATTTAACCCTTCGGGCCCACGTTAATAAAACTAACAATTCTGTTCAAACTTTTGTACCTAAACTTTCCATAAGAATGTGACTTCCTGATGGTTTAGTTTTGGATATTTAAAAAAAAAAACTCTCTTCCCAACTATGAGATGCTATTTGGATATTTCTTGTTGAAGACATTTATTCCAATATAGCCTCTCTCAGTCTCTTAGAGCAAGTTAATTATCCTCCTGGATGGCAGGGAATTCAGCTGAGTAATTGCCTACTAGAAGGTGTATAACCTGAGAAAGAGCAGAAACAGGAGAGGGAAGGGAAAAGACACACCAAATTACCCCTTGCTAATACCTTTTCTACTAAGATGATCTCTATCCGCTTGCTCTCCCTTGCACTTTTACTTTGTCGAGTAACTTCCACCAGTAAAGGGAAGAGAACACCAAATCAGTTCTTTTTCTGACTAAAATCCAAAGGGCTTCATTTTAAATCAGGGCTTATGTTTTTATCAGCAGCATTTTGATTTGAAAATGTTGATACTGCTGGCTCATAAGAATGAAATTAAACAAGGCAAACAAGTTTAATATGTGCATTGTGTGCATGGGATGTGATCAAGGAAGAGAAGATGTTAACAAGGAGTAATGGACTCAAGCTCTTCAAAGCGAGAACAAGGGCTCCTTCATTTATTGATACAGTAGGTCCTTTTCTTTGAAAGGAAATATTTGTGGTCAAAAGAAAGGCAGCTAAAAGGAAAAAGTCAATGAATGTTTAATTGGTTGAAGATGTTGAAAATATGACTGTAACAGCTAGATAGTGTAAAATAAAAGCCTTTTAAGTGTACATTGTGTCTGCGGCATCAGTATTTGATTGTTGTTTAGTGTGAAATCTGTTTTCTTGAACAGAAGAAGTTATTTATCAGTGCAGTAACAAATTACATGTGCAAAACTTCGGTCTTGTTTTGGCAGGACACACTGCTTTCGAACATGCTCTTATGCTGCACAAACTTTATTTATATAAACGTAGAACATAATCTTTCTTGACAATTTTTCCTCTGACTTTAAATGTTATGTAACATTTGGCCCTGGGACCAATTGGAATTTTCCTTTATCTGTCTATCCCATACATTGCTGGAGGAATATATGGGAAAGGGTTCGTGTTAGCACTTACTGGCCGTGTTCCAACCACAGCCCATCAGGTCATCATGAGCATGAATTACTCTCTCAACAACCCACAAAAATTCAAGAATTTTAAACAGGTTTTGAAAACCCTGAATACGTTTTTTAACTTTCTGCTAACTAATATAAAACACCCTGGGTCAAAAAAAAATATCCCATGATAAAGCAGAGACTAATAACCTAATCAATCATAAAAATTATTATGCATAATGGTTATGTGACACATAAATGCCCCTCAGAAGATGAAGCAACATAATTCCTATAAATTTGAATCCTTCTTATAAGTCACAGTAGGTCTCACTGCACATCCCTGGCTGGTCTGGTCATCCTCCTGCCTCCTTTCCCTGAGTTCCTGGGATTACAGGAATGCATTATTATACTTCGCCCCACTCAAGCCACTCTTCCTCTCATGGTCATTTAGAATGTAACAGAAATGAAAATGAAAGTGACCCAGTGGGCTTGTACTGACCTTAAGTGGCTGTCATTTAGAAAATAATGTAAGGGAACCAGCATTCCATGATAACCATTACCGTGATCTTGAGTAATTACTTCCCTGTGGTGGCATGGACAGGTGATTACTCATTCCTTCCTTGCCTGGGTGTACATCTTGGCATGGTACTTGTCAGTATATCACAGTATTGTTTTGGATATGACATTTCCTCACTAATCTGGGGAATCTGTAAGGTCAAGGCTATTTCTTGTTACTATCCCTATCTTGTCCCTTGTGTCACAGTGCCAGGTACAGAGAAGTACACTTTTAAAATCTGGCTGTATGAGCTAATCAGGAAATGTATTAGGTAGTGAAGGGGAAAAATAGACGTAAAGTGTAAGCAGAAAATGAACCACAGGTCAGGGCTTACTGTCTACTTCCAAGCACATGCTATATATAATGTGAAACTATGTTGGCTCTCACAATGCTGTGATTAACTGAATACAGGACAGGTTTAGTGAAACCCAGTAGACTTTCTGTCACCAGTAAGATGAATCATGGCTTTCTTGTGCTGCTATTTACCATGCTTAAATCCAGGGTTCCTCAGAAAGGATTTTAATCCTCTGCATTGAGAAATTTACAGAACCCCACACACACACCAAGTTTTTGAGGCTTATTCATTATATGGACACTTAATAAGGTAGCTGCAAAACAGTAAGCTTTTGTTTTTTATCTCTACCTTTTTACCCAAGCAGGAAAAAAAAGGACGGGTGTTTTAAAATTGATTTACAATAGAACTAAACTGAAATCACCTGACCTGTGGTTATGAAATTAGCTTCACTACAGTCATAAACCATAGATACTATATATTTTAGCCCCTGGTGGAAGAAAGGGGCAATTTTTCCCATTTCTATAGTTTCCTTGTAAAAGAAAAAAAAATGATAAAGATTGATGTGAAGTAATAATGTCCCTGGGTTTCATAACACCAGTTCTTTCTTATAGCCATGGAGTAGCTTTAAAGTAGTCAAGATTTACAGTTGACATTATTCTCTAATTCTTACTTTAAATTCAGAATAAGCAAAAAGGCCTACAGCAACTTTAGGAGTCATCCTTATGTTATAAAGATTGGCCAGTAAAGGAGAATCATGAATAGGAGAAACATTTATAATATCTTGGGGGTATATTCAGCATTTTATTAATTTCAACATAAATAAGACAATTTAAATTATGTGTGTAAGAATGTATCCATAGACTACTAGCTGCTATGACAAACAGTACCAAAACTGGCTTCATAGAATGGAGCAGCCAGGCATGAGTGTTCGCAGTTGACCATCTTTCTACCTTGTGGTTCAGAATATCAGGTTCCTTTTATGCTGTGGGTCACATGCTAGAGCCACATTGGCAAATGTTTTAAAACATAGTGGTGCCCCTATGTGCCTTTTTTAAAAAATTAATATATTTTGATCCTTTTAAATAACCCATTATCTTGTCTGGCTTCATTCTTCCTTTGTTTCCCTTCCTCTACCTCCAAGCCCAGTTTCTATTTTCTTGTACTTTCTCTGTTTTTTACTTTAATTATTATAGTTACATGAATATGTATATATAAATATATGAACAAAACATGCTGAGTCTATTTAGCATTGCTCATATGTATTTAGGGCAGACCATTTGGTATTGGATAACCTACCATGGTTTGATCCCCAGAGAAGACTGATTCTCCCTCTCTAAGCAATAATTAATTGCCCATAATTCTTCATTTAGCAGCAGAGCCTTATGAGAGTTCACCATCCATGTTGGCCTGTCAAACTAGTATTGTCATTGCTCAGGTCTTGTTTTGACTAACATATTGTTAATATTTTATAGGTGCACCTTCCCTGTTCTATAGAGAAGGCACTGTCTCTCAGTATATACCTTGGTCTTCTGACTCTTACAGTTACCACTCCCTCTATATGTGCTCCCTAATAATCAGGATTGGTAAGCCCAGACTCAGTTGTTCTCTGCATTTTGAACATTTGTGGCTTTCTGTCAGCTTCCAAAAAAAAAAAAAAAAAGCTTCATTGATGAGAGCTACACTTACTTGTGCTGTATAAGGATAAGTATTTAGGTTATAGTTAAAAGCTATGTTAGCTTAGGAAAGTGACAGCAGTAGATACTCTAGAGTCCATGACTTCATCAGTAATGGGTAGTTGGCTACGTTTACATTGTCAGGCCTGAATTCTCTCCTGTTGACTGGGTCTTATTTTCACTAGACAGTTATTGGCTACTTCCAGGATATAACAGCCACTATAATACCTTCAGGTATATTGCCATAATGGTTTTTATTGTGTAGTGTAGATATCACAGCTAGGTATAAATATTGGCAGTTTTTCTTCCTTGGCAGCTTGCTTAGCACCTTATGTATATGAATGCTAGACCACAGGAAGGAGGCTTTCAGGTGAGATTCATCTCACACCCTGAAAGTCCTATACTCAAAGTATGTGGTGTCTTTAATAGGGAAATACCTTCAAATTCTAATAAGTAACAAAATCAACACCAATCATCTCTATTGCCCTGTAAGGAGGAGTTTTAGACTTCCCTGACCAAAACTCAAGAGAAAGTTTCTCATGTCTAGTACTGAAATTTCTAATAAAAAGACTTATTCTTACTCTCATGAGAACATCTAATATGGAATTTTAGGTAAAGAGAAAATAAAATGTTTTCTGTGGCCTTTTCAAGCATCTTCAGTATTAACTTTCCCTTCCCCTTTCAGTGAATTGTATCCCTTCTCTCTCCCCAGCTAAACCCTCTCATGTTTCTTACTCCCTCTCCATAGGGTCTACCACCTGCTATTCCTCTATCTCAAGCTTCTGCTCTCTCCCTCCATCCCCACAATTTCTCTCTGCTCTCCTGGTTTCTGCAGCTACTTCAGATTTGCACTCATATCTGAAGCTTAGAACTAGGAACCACAAATAAGAGTGAACATAGAGCTGTCTTTATGTATCTGAGTTGCTACAGTCAATAAATGTCATTATAAAAATTTGCAGGTTAATAATAAAGAAATCTTTAAACAGTGAGATTAGCCAGACCCCAACTCTGTACATCTCTGTGAACTTCTAATTAGAATTGTCAACATGTTCCTGGGTTAGACACTTCCAGCTAGATATGGCAGATACCAAAGAAAATGATAAAAAAAATTCAATAGAGGCCCACCCCTGCATGAAGAGGTCCTGCTGAGTAAGATAGCCATCTTTCACCTTCATAGGCAAACACATATAGTACATTACCCAGATTCCCTACAAATTATATGTTGACCTGCTTCATGATTTGTGAATTTCTAAGTTAGAGTCCAAAGCTGAAAAATCAGAATTAATACAAAAATCAGTATTTTTGTCTTTTCTTTTGAAAAAAAAAAATCAAATAACACACTTGGGCACGTATTTCACTGTACTATAATCTGGTCAGAAATACCGGTGACTACCATTGACAACCCAGATATGTCTTCTGTGTTCACCACAATTTCCACTTCTTCAGCCCCTCCTCTTCACACTGGCTCAGTTTCAGTTTGCTGTTCCTGACACATCCTATCATCATTTTCGACTTCACCTTGTGTGGAGATTTTAGGCCCAGGGCAATCAGAGTCCTTCAAATGCCTAGGAAAACAGTATCCAGCTCCCTTTTAAATCAACTTGTAAATGGTCAACCCTAAACCCCGGCAATTTAAGCAGGAGATATAAACATTATGCTTAGGAGTTACTGTATATAATTAGGACACACTCACTCCCTAAGCACCAAAATCAATTATCCGGATAAAACCCTAGGACAGCTTACCACTCTTGAAATATACACTTAGGAAAAAGAAAAACCAAAACTAATTTTAGGTGATCAAGAGGACAGTCCTTGGGGACAATCTGAGTTCATTCTAGGACATATGACAGAGCCTCCCTCTTGTTTTCTAAATGCTCAGGCTGAGTCAAGACAATGGTTGGGCTGAGACTGGGCTCTTACTATGCTGTCTGGGTCCTAAAAGGAGCCAGCATCAAAGCATGCACAGATGAAGAGATTCTGACCTGAGCTGGGGGCCACAGTAGGGCAGGTCCCTTCTCTGTGAAAAGCCTTCAGGGAACCCAAGACTCACTGGGGATGTTCCAACAAGACTCAGCTTATTTGAACTAGCTGTCTTCACGGTCTATAGCAGGGGCTTGTTTTGAAAGTTGATCCATGTAGGAATTAAATTCAGAGAGCGAATTTAATCCTTCCTCTTGGTAGAAAAGCAATAGCTGCTCAATCTAGAATCAACCTTTGATTAGTCTTTTAGTCCTTACAACTTTCTAAGATCATCGTGGGGTTTGTATGTTTAAAGGTAGGTTTCCTCTGCATGTTCTCTTTTCCTGTCCCTCTAGAGAGCATAAGTCATGATCTGTGAACATGCTCTGGCTCCTCTCCGTTAGGTAAATAAGGTGTTACGAACTAGTAACAACAAGTAGTAGTCAGCCAAGCCTTTCACATGACTTTGGTATATGTCAAAATTTCCAGTTTTAATTTTTTTTTTGGGGGGGTCTTTATTTGTCAGTAAAGAATATATCATCTTAAAGTTGCATGCTTTAAGTTACATACACAAAGTCTGTTGTCCTTTTATTTTCTTTTTCAAAAAGTGCATTTATATGGGTTCAAACAGTTTGTGGAATGCATCTAGAGTCACATGCAAAAGGAAGATCCTGGCTGGATTCAAGGCTCCTTAGTGACACAGCACTAAGGACTAGGAAAGAATTGTAAAAGTTCATCATCCAAAAAGCTCTATGGCTCTCTCATGGTCTTTTTAAATATTTTAATCAAGAAATACAACACCATTTCTCCACAGATCATAAAGCTTCTATCCCTTGTTACTTTGTCCAATATCTAATTCACAACTTCATGTTATTTTTCAGACTACAGTGATAGCTCAGTTCAGTTACGCTGGAGTTAGTATGTTGTTCTCTGTGAAAAGCTCTGAGAACAGTAAGCACTTGACGAATTGCAATTATTGCTATCATTATATTACCATAATTCTTTTTTCCGGGTCTGTGTTTTCTTGGTTATTAGCACTTTGCCAGATTGTTTATAGTTAGAAATACTTTCCCTTTTCAACTATGATTTTTTCCTTTATTCCAGTTTTCCATTTGCTTGCCCTTTCTTATAGTCCCTGGCTCTTTACAGAAATAGTCAAATCAAATTAAACTCATAATGCCAAACAGAAGAACAGCCAGCCCAGCAAGTAAACAGGCTCTAAAAACTGAAGAATCATGCAGGGAGAGTGGAAAGCCATCAGCTTCTAAACAAGACAGACACAGAAATGCCCAGTGAAGGATGAGAAACAGACTGGGCTGAAGGCACATGGTTAGGAGTCATTATTTTCTATAAAATCCTACTCTGTGTTACAAGGCCCAAGGTTGAGAAGAATGCCACCTTGTCCTTCCCTAGAGTTGCTTTTCAGTGAAAGACTCCCAATTTATCTTAAAAGGGCAATTTTGAAATCCTAGACACTCAAGGAAAGCATATTGAAATGATTTACTAGTCTCCCCTTGGCACAGATCGTTTCCGGGGTCTATAGTAAGGGCTTCACCAGGAACAATAGGGATGGAGCCTGCATTAGAAGGCAAGAATTTAGTTAGGTTCAAATCGTGATTCTTTTCTAAGTCACCTGGGTGGAAAGCTTCTGTTCATTCATTTCATGAATGATAGGACTTAAAAAAAAATGTGCTGAAGCTTTATTTTACCTCCAGATTACAAATTAATTCTCTTAAGCTGCCTTAGACCAAAATACAAGTCTTCAAATATATAGACTGGAGATTTGGCACTTTAGGTATAATCATAATGTCCCATTAAACAAGTTGTATTTGGAGTGCTTATCAGAATTGAAATTATTTTTCTTACTTGTGTTTATTCTTAGCTCTAATAGATGACAGTTGAGTCTAAAGAAATCACCCACTGAAATAAAGAAAACTGCCAGGCCTCAATTGCAGGGCCCTATAAGAGAATAGTATCCTTGAGTGAAACCAAAACTCCCAAGGCCTGGAACTTGGGGGAATTCCCAAGTTAGGATAAAGTAATTTGCTGAGGTCTCCATCACTGCCTTAAACTGTAGTAGAGGTTGCTTCTAGATGTTGAATGGCTAGAATATGGATATACATACATAAATGTGTGTGTGTGTGTGTGTATGTGTGTGTGTGTAGAGAGAGAGAGAGAGAGAGACAGACAGACAGACAGACAGACAGACAGACACATATATGAGAAAAGTCATTAAAGTCATTAGGAAATGTGATTAACAATGCTGTACCAAAGACACCAATCACTCTAGCATTCAATAACAGTCACTGAACTCACAACTTTGTAAGAGTTAGCTCCTTGTGCCTGAGCCTAGCTAGCTCAGTTCATTACAGGTCAGGTAGGTGTCTCCATGGCTTCTGTGTGTATTTGCTTTGCATATCTGGGTGTCTGTTCCAAGTTGAACAGTCAGTCTAGGCCATGTCTCACCTTCCACCATATCCCAGGGTATGGCAGAAGAGCTATAATAAAAACTAAATGAGGCTTTCTCCATGTTTCTGCTTAGGCCATAACTGATAACATAGGATTGGTGAAAACAAATCACATAGCCTTCCTATTGAAAGACATGCAAAAATACATACTGTGCCTTTAATGTGAGGAACTTAGCTATAGTCAAAGGTTATAAAAACAAAAATGAATGGAAATGCCCAGCCAGTCTTCCAGTCGTCTGCCGCAGAAGAGAACTGACTGGATTGTGGCACTCCCTTGCCACCAGTGAGCCCTATATTCTTAGAAACCACTAACTACTTTGGGTCGCAGGTTTGCACTTAGTAAAAGGAAAGGGTTTGACTATATAATTGCAAAAGTCCCTTTCCAAGACTTTGAAATCTTGTATGATTTGACTGCATAATTGCTAACATTCCTTTCCAAGGTTTCTGCAGTAATCTCTAGGCGCCTTGAGATACGTGCAAAAGAAAATGTGAAAGGCATATCAAAGCTCAGAAGTCTAATGTATGGGCTCTGTGGAGGAATACTAAGAATACTGTCTAAGGAGGGGTGTGTTTAGATGGGGCCAGTGAAGAAGGGATGGAGGCGGAGCTCAGAGGAAAAGGAACCAGAACTCTCTTGTGCTCTTCATCAAATGAAGAGCAAACCTCCTCTGTTATTTAAAGAGGAGTGCACACATAGGAGCTATGCCCTATGCAAAGGTACGTTAGGGACTGCACTGGAAAAAAACCCATCACATGATGCCTAAGTTCTGTTTTCTTTCTTTTATTCCCTTACTATCTGGGTCAGCTTGGTGTTCTGTCCACTTTATCCTCGGCTCCTCATCTTTCCTTCTGCCTTTAGCATCCTCTATCCTGCCTTTCCCTGTGTTTTCCAGTGAACACTCTGACACACCAACCCTAAGGTCCAGAGGTCTATAATGGAGAGATTTACCAGACAGAGGGAGAGAATCCAACAGGAGAAGACTGCCTGAACACCATTGTCAAAACTGGTGTTACACAAAGTATGATCAGACCAGCAACATCTGCATCATCTAAGAGCTGGTCAGAAATGCAATTTTTCACCACCCATTGTAGATCTAGTGTTTCTGAGCCCAAACCTAACAAACCCTAGTTCTTTTGTTTGTACGTTAACTGTAGGGAAGGGCTAAAGCTTACTGACAGTATCTCTTTTTACGTAGTATTTTTTTTTAAATGATCCGCCTCAACTACACAATATGCACAGATCATTAGTGATCTAGAGCTAATTCCCTATGAGGGAAACACATGAAGGTTGCATTTTTATATATTGCAGCATACTCAAAGCCTAAGAATCAGTTATTTGTACACACATGGCACACATTTAGGTGGGGCACCAAAAAGGGAATTTAAGCGAGAGACTTGTATGTCTGGTAAATGTTGTTTATTATTTGTTGTACAGAAAAGGGAGCACACTGGGAGCTTCCACCCCTGGATATAATAATGACAAGGGTACTGACAGATCCTGTGAGACCCAAATTTTAGCTCTAAACTCTTCAAAAGAATATTTCCAGTGTCACTTTAAAGCCACAATCTAGGTTTCATTGCCAACCCACACATCCTATCCTGGTCTGTGGCATCCCTTCTCTCAATATCTTCTTTTCTCTATATATATTCTTATATATATATAACAATATATATTGTTCTTACCTTGAAAAGATTTTGAGTTCTTTCTACCCCATAGCATCAAACCATTAAAAATATTACATGTTGACAAATGTATCAAAATCAACAATAAACCAGAATCTAGCCCAAAAAACGAAGTTCAGGAAGAATCATGATCACATTTCTTTGAGCAAGGAGCCACTCAAGACCAGGCCACACAGCAGGCAGGGTACCAAATGAGTTTGTGTACAGATCCTGCTTTTTATCTTCTTTCAGAAATAAGGTTCAACACTGATTCATTACTAAGCAATCACAATGTGCAAAACATAGTCTCATTTAAACCTTTTAACAGCACCCAGAGGAAATCAGTATAGTAATCTTCCTTTTATTTTTGAGACAATTGAAGAGTCAGTGAGATGTATGAGTGAGGGAAAAGCATTTGCCTCACAAGCTTGATGACCTCAGTCCAATCCCCAGAACCCAGAATAGAAGAGATAAGACACATATATGTTCTAGCATAATAAATAAAATTAAAATTAGATATGAGACAATTGAAACTCCAGCAGCTTAAATGAACTTCCCAAGGTCAGTTTTGTCTAATGGACACATTTGACACCAGTTTAGTTAAGAGTCTCATCTAGCTTCTGAATTATCCTTTGTGTGAACTTCTGGCAACCATGCCCTGGCTTCCTTGTGAGCCCTTTACAATAAGCCTTATTGCCAGCAAATGTTTGCTTATGAGATGAAAGTTAATTAATTTTATTGCTTATAGCAAATGTAGCTACTTGGGAAATTCTGGCAAAAATAAATGTACCATGCTCATCCCCCTGATTAAAAAAAAAAAATACACTTGGACTTATCTTGTAAATTCACTGTATTCTCCCACATTGGCATGAAATGTGTTTTATTTCTTTTCTCTTCTTTTTAAACCCAGAAGTCTTTTGTTCTTCTAATTTCTTTATTTCATATCCCAAGTATTTCCTGTTTGACCTAGAAATGCACTGATCATCAAGTTGCTCCTTCTTTAGCTTTCTGTTGCCAATGGCAACCTTGAGTTACAAGGTCCAACATAAACAGAATCTCCCTAGGCATGTCTGTGACTCTCAACTTTAGTTCATGGTCAATGGTACCTGCTTGTCTGTGTGGCTCACTCCTGGCCTGCGTTATGAGGGAATCCAACTTGCCTGGATTTGATGTTTCACTGCTCAGCCTCACAGGTTACAACAGTTGCTGAACGGTTAGCTTCTGCCTCAGTTTACTGACACTGGATCCCTTATTCATATCAGTAATTTGAACTGGAAGCTGTACTCATTCGTTTTTTATTGTTGATTCTGATTTCCAAATATCTTGGCAAACATATGTCCTCCCTAGACCATCTGAATCACTTTGTCTTTGCCTATACTCGTTTTAGTCATTCTCATCTGTAGGCTAGAGATCTTTGACCTTACAGAGCGAATGCTTCTCACCCATCCTGCCCCAGCACAGAAGCCCGATCCTGAAGGATGAAGATTCTCCTCTGCTACCCATGGAGCCTCTTCCTGTGGAGGGCTTTTCTTATTTTCATGATTTAGGGGTTTTCCTATACTCAAACCTAGCTAGAATTTTCAGCAAGCATCATTGTTCTGTTTTATTTAGTGTTTCTCAGTGTTTGGATACAAAAAGGCATTTCTCATGGACCCATCCATATTGATTCAAGGTTTCATGGAAACTTATTCTAAGAAAACTTAGAAAAAAAACAATTAAAAAAAAACAGAGTGGTGAGTATACAGATACAGTCTGCTTTTTCCCACATGCTACTTTTTGAATGATCCTCCCTTAACCTGACTGGCCTCACTCTGCACTTTTCTAAAAATTCATGAACTTATTCTAAATATAAGACAGGGCTTTACAAGGTGGCTCAGGATAAATCTGAAACTCTCCATTCTGTGAATGTACTTTGGGAAGGGTGTGTGTGTGTGTGTGTGTGTGTGTGTGTGTGTGTGTTGTTTTGAATATCCATTTATTCAACTGATGAAGTTTAAGCCAGAGAACTACAGTCTTTGCAATGGTCATCGATTATATCACACACCCAGAGTTTTACCTTTTTCTATTTATTTTTTTAAACGGATATTAGATTCGTTTTCACTTTAGAAAGACATTTTTGTGCCAGATAATGTAATCACATAACCATGAAAGTGGAAAATAGAAGAAATAAAACTACTCTCAAGATCCCCACACAATTCATGTTCTTATATTTCCTTTGAAAGGAGCTCTTGGTTTTTATATTTTCTCATATTCACAGGAGATGCATGCAAGTCTAGGTGGACTTTACAGTTATTTTAACAGTTGTGACATTTTTCATACCACCACTGTTTCTCTGCTTTCAGATCCATTTATTAATTTGCACTTACTTGGATATATTACATGTTATTAAGTAGAACCCTTTCACAGAAATACTTGTGTTTGAGTGACTTTTAGTTTCTTTGCTAATTTGTTTTACTATTTTCCCTTTTCTTTAGTAATAAATTTCAAAATGTTTTATACAAAATACTAAATATAACTACCTCTGAAACAAGAAAAGATATGATAATATAAGAGGGTTAAAAGGGGGCTGGAGAGATGGCTTAATAGCTAAGAAAACTGACTGGTCTTCCACAGGACCCTGATTCCATTCCCACAACTCACACAGCCATTTACTGTCTATAACTCCAAGATCTGACACCCTCACACAGACATACATGTAGGCGAACACCAGTATACATAAAATATAATTATGGATATAGATAGGTAGATAGGTAGGTAGGTAGATAGATAGATAGATAGATAGATAGATAGATTATCAGGGAAAGAATTTTAACTAAATATGGTAGCTACTACTGGTGAAAAAGAGAGAATAAACTACCCTAAAAGATCTAACTACCATAGAGAACAAACTACCTGCGCATCTATCAAAGGTATCACAACTTTGTATGTTAAAGACATACAAAGGAATAGGGAACTATTCTTAGTTGAACATATTTTGGGAATAAAAAGAACCTTGTAAAAATTGGAATGCCACATTGTTATTTCAATGATCATAATATTGAAACTTTCTTCATAATTGACATAAAGCATGGAGGTAAACACAATAATACAGTCATGTCTTAAGGTTTTAGTGCTGTGAACAGATACCATGACCAAGGCAAGTCTTATAAAGGACAACATCTAGTTGGGGCTGGTTTACAAGATCAGAGGTTCAGTCCATCGACAGGATGTGAGCAGGGTGGCATCTAGGCAGGCATGATGTAGGCAGAGCTGAGAGTAAGTATTACATCTTCATCTTAAGGCTGCTAATAGAAGACTGGCTTCACGGCAGCTAGGATGAGGGCCTTAAAGGCCACATCCACAGTAACACACCTACTCCAACAAGGCCACACCTTCTAATAGTGCCACTCCTTGAGCCAAGCGTATACAAACCATCATGAATCAGAAGGCAAAAGTTTTAGTGTAAGAAAAAATAAGTTAGGCAGAAACTGTATATAATGCCGTATTTAAAATTGACGGGTGGCATGGTGCTGTGCTTGCCATGCCAGCACTTAGGTCTGAAGTGACCGAAAGAACGCGGGTTCAAGACCAGTCTGGTTGACATAGTGAGTTCCAATCCTGCTTGGGCTACCTAGCATGACTCTCAAAAGCAAAAGCAAATAAAATCATTTATTTGAAATAGCAGTATGTATCAATAACTTTCCAAGTGTATTTTCTAGCCATGCTGTGAGGCAGCCTGTGCTTGGTGATTGAAAGCAGCAAGCACCTCCAGGATCCAGAGCTGGCTTTGTTAAAGCTCTCATGGGAGGAACCAGAGCTTCCTCAGAAAACTGCTTCTTCAGAAGTGTCTGGGCATCTCTCTCTCTCTCTCTCTCAATTAAATACCCCCAAATCAAAAAGGACATTCTAATGCACTTCAGAGCCAGCCTGAAAGGGTCTCCTCAACCACACACCAAACATAATGAGCTTTGATATAAACAAACAGAAAGCACAAAACTGTTAGAACTGAATAAAATCCAAGGAATAAGATGAATTGTCTGCATTTATTTGGGGAAAGAGACACAGAAAGCAGTGGGAGGGGGATGGACCCGACAAGAAGGTAGAGAAAGAGGAGGAGAAATAATGTAACTAAAAAAAATTATTACTCTCACAATTTCTTATTCAGACAATTTGTAATTAAAGAAAACAGAAAGAAGCCTTTAACTTTTGCCTTGCCTTCAGGGAGTTTAGTGCAGGTCAGGAGTCATTGGTAAACACAGGCCGCTTTGCTTTTTGAGGCAGGGTTTTCCTGTTCATTAACAAAGAATACCAACTAAACATAAAATTGTTAGAAATCACCATCTACCTCCAATGAAGAATAAAGAATTACTAGTTATAAAAGAAATTATGGAGGAAACTTCATACAGATCTATAATTTGACCTCACAGCATAACTGCCTATTGAAATGGAAAAAAATTTTTTTTTGCAAATTCAAGGTGCAGCAGTTAGCAAGCTATCTAGGTCTCAAATATCATCATTGGTAATAAACCCGACTCATTCTGACATCCACAAACATGTAGTAATAGGAACTAAAAACAAATACCCGCTTAGCATTCTTGCCAAATCAAATGTTTAAGTTCCATATAATGAAATCTATAGTCAGCTTTTAGTTTTCAAGAGCCAACTTAAAAGGCACTGCAAGCAACTAACCATACAAACTCAGAATGTGTGTGTTCAGTAAGGAAACTAGACAAGACTTCGAAGATCTAAGACCGTAATAAATACCTGAAATGGGAAAGACAAGAAAGATAGAACAAAACAGTGATACAATTAATAATCGGTTCCTGAAACTGATTAAGATGCTGCCATTATGTAAGAAAATTCCTAGCCGGGTGGTGGTGGCACACGCCTGTAATCCCAGCACTCTGGGAGGCAGAGGCAGGCAGATTTCTGAGTTCGAGGCCAGCCTAGTCTACAGAGTGAGTTCCAGGCCAGCCAGGGCTATACAAAGAAACCCTGTCTCAAAAAAAAAAATTCCAAAAAAAAAAAAAAAGAAGAAGAAGAAAAGAAAAGAAAGAAAAGAAAGAAAGAAAGAAAGAAAGAAAGAAAGAAAATGTCCTTATTTTCAGGTGTTCATGTCTAAACAGTTTCCAACAGTTCTGCAGATACTTAGAGAAAAATAATAGAAAATGCGTGTTTTAGCAAAAAAAAAAAAAAAAAAAAGTAAGATTATTTACAGATATTGACACTGGGCTCTGTTTTCATCTCCACCATTGTTCATTTATTTTGCCTCTACAGTCACCATCATAATGCTTTGAACATCCTTAGCCTCACGACGGTAAGCCAAATTCCATAAGGTGGACTTACCCAATCAAAGGCTATGTATGCTGTCCTTTTCTTTCTTTGCTTTTTGTTAATTTGTTTTTGTCTTAAACTACTTTGGGGATTTTTTTTTTAATATAAAGAGGTACTTGTAACACAAAATAAGTGTAAGTAAAAGCTGTCTCCCAGGGACAGGGACACAGGGCAGCTTTGGGCAATCAGGCCTTAATCCCGTATCCAGAATGATCTTGAACTCATGCCCAGGTGACTCTCTAGCTCAGGTTTGGGAAGCCAAGACTACAGCTCCAGCTTCTGCCACAGCACACAGTTAATGCTGTCTGCCTGGCACATAAACATGCTGGCTTCAGACCTCTTGGAGCCTAGAAAGTTAACAGCCTCTCATGCAGAACACTGGGAAATCCAGTTTCTGAGGATCTGCCCAGCTTCACCGAGAGGTCATTTATAGCACAAAAATCTGTAGGAAGCAGAGAAGGACGTGCTTTTTCTGCTTGGTGGTGTGGGATGTGGTGAAGATGGTAGCAGCCGCTGTCACCTTGCTCTCCCGCCATCCCAATCACGTCTGAGGTGACCTCAAACCTCGGGCTTTCCATCCTCACATTAAAGCAGAATCTGAGAGGAAACAGCCTGGTTGGGACTTCGGGGCCCATTCTGTCTTCAGATGTGACAAAGCAGTAGCTGTCCTCACACCGCTTCACTGCGGTTGAGCCCACCTGTAAGGGTCAAGCTCCTGCTCCAGGGAGGCCAGCCCCTGAAGGGGACATCAGGAGGAAGCACACTCAACGCTAGGTGGACCCACCTGCTTTCCTTCCTACAGATAATGCCAAATGACTGCCCAGTGTCAGGAAACGTCTTTGGGCTGACAAATATTGCTTTGTTTGACGCCTGACCAAAAGTCAGAAACTCTCCCAGGAACATTTTCAGTTTCTGGGTTTGGTCGCTGTTGTTGTTGCTGCTGCTGTTTGTTTCTTTTTGGTTTTGTTTTTTCTCAAAAAACAAGAATCTGACAAGCCTGACCGAGAACCTCTCTTTAGTTGGATTGCGTCTTCTCTAGTCCCACCCCTTCTTCTCCATCTTACACAGCCTGCTTCTCTCACTTGCCTGACTTTCTCCACCTATGTAATCAACAGTGCTTGAGCTGTACTAGCTCTAGCTGGATGGGGCTTTCTGGGAATAGCTCCAGAAAAAAAAAATATATGTATATACATATATACATACATATGTATGTTTTTTAACAAGGAACAAATCACTAGTTTATAAGAAGTGTAAAAGAAAAATTTCCAACTGCACATATAATAGTAAATACAATTTTAAAATTAGCTTCTTAATAATTGTATGACTTTTCTAAAGAATAGCATATATGGCATTTCATCTAAACCGTAAGGTAGTGACCTAGTTTAGAATGCAATAAAAATCTTCTTCTACCTCATGATAAGAGGAAAAGTCCAGGATAGTTATGACTTAGCCACAATTAGGTCAATGATTACAAACTGTTAAGCATCATTATTAAAATTAAATTATCAAAATTAAGTCTTTACAGGAATCAAATTACCAACATCCTTAAGAAGTGTTGGCTGATTGTTTGGCATTTCCTCGTGTTTCTTTTTCTTTTTAATAATGAGGATGATGAGGATGAGGATGATGAGTCATTCTGAAATTGCATAGTGTCTTATACAACATCTTAGGAGAGACTGTTTGCTAGGTCAGGTTCAACACACCCGTAGTTGAAGGTCCACCCATCAAACCTAAATAAGAATAGCCATCTTCTGCGGCCACGGTGCACACTCCTGTGCTGTTCTTCCTTTCCTTAGTTTGCTTGGAACTGAAACTAATCACAAGCTTGCTGGATTGAAGGCTGTGAGCGGATGGTGCAGCTGCTGGTAATACAGCAGACCTGTCATCCGGGTGAGATGTCACCCTGGCAAACAACGGAGCTGCTATGCAAACCATGATTTCTTCTGAATTGTTGGGGCAGCGTGGGATGAAAGGACAAATGTTTTCTTCTCTCTCTCTCTCTCTCTCTCTCTCTCTATATATATATATATATATATACACACACACACACACACACACACACACACACACACAAGAACATACAAGGACATACTAGACTAGTCTTGTATGTTTTTGAGAGGAGAGAAAGATAATTTTGAATACCCAGGCTGAACCATTTTTTTTCACACTCCATTTGATACATGTGTTGGGGGAAGTCTTTCAGCAAGATCCAGAATTCACTATCTGCCATCCTTCCAGTTCCTTTGCCTTTTAGGAATTGTAACAGTTTTTATTTGGAAAGGTAATACACTGTCTATACCATGCAACCCTTCAGGAAGGCCTGATCCCATACTCCACAGAAATTAACCTTTCTGCCATACAGTGCAGAGGGGAAAGCACAGGAAGGAGAGACCACACGAGGACCACAGATAACTGTCATTCTTGCTGAGTGTGTCGTAGATTTACAGGAACTTTCTGTATTTCAACACTTTGGGAGTTTTAACAGTTGCAGAGCTGATTAGACATAGATATAAACACTAAATAGCTAAGACTTGGCAGACTATCTCTGATCTAAAGAAACAGTGAAGGAACTAAGCTATTTATTAGATGTTGTCAAATGGCTAGCAGTAGCCCTGAGGATTGACTTCCCAGTAGAAGGTCCCCAGAGTCAAGGTCAAGCCTGAGAGGCTTCACCTGTTGTTGCGGATGGAGGATATACAGCCAGGATATGGCCAAAGGAGACCTGGGGCCTTAAAGAGAAGATAATCAGCGTAAGTGATGAGAGCTAGCTAGAAGTATTGGTATCAGGCAGAACAACCGAGAATGCAGAGGCTAGACCCACCCCTACCTCCCGAGCGAGAGCCCAGGCCAAGCCCCCACACGGTCTGTGCACATCGGAAAGCAGACAAGCACCCAAATCACTTTCAGATCTTAAGAACTCTCTGGGTTTTGTTTGTTTGTCTGTATTTTGTTTTTTAAACTCACTGTGTAGCTCAGGCTAGCCTTGTTCCAGTGGTGATCCTCCTGCCTCATCCACCCAGGCACTGTTAAAACGAGTTGCCTCAAGGCTAATGGGGGAGGGGGGCAGCAAAGAAGCATTGTCTCCAGGGTATTTTAAATCTGGAGTTTCCTTTGGTCTCCGACCACAGGGCCTTCTTGTAAGCAGTCCTCACTGCTCCAAACACCCTCACCTGCTCATGAGAAAGTGCTTTACAACCACTTTATTTCTAAGGCAACTGTGTACGTCTGTATGTGAAGAAAGTGTTCCTTGACGGTAAAAAGGTCTTGTGATTTTCCAAGGCATAAAACAGATAAAACAGATGACATTTAAGAAGTCACTGTAGCACTTTAAAATATAAATAAAAACAGCAGTGAGAAAGGAAATAAAGAAGTGATTTTTTTAAAAGAACTCACAGCAAAAGTTGATGTTGTTAATGTATGGGGTTCATTTGAAAGAAAAAAAAAAAAAAAAAAAAAAAAACCTCACCAAGCGCCTCTTTAAAGCAGTAGTTCTCAGCCGATGGATCCTGACCCCTTTCTCTGGTGGTCAAATGACCTTTTACGCAGGCATGGTATATCAGATGTCTTGTGTATCAGAGACTTAGATTACAATATTCATAACAGTAGTAAAACTACAATCATGAAGCCCCAATGAAATAATTTTATGTGAGGAACTGTGTTAAACAGTCTCGGCCTGAGGAAGGTTGAGAACCACTACAATGGACTTGAGCTATAGACCAGTGGGGTTTGCTTAGCATGCAAGAGGTCTGTAAAAAACCAAAAGTACTCACTGAATAAACAAACTAGAAACAGTCTTAGTTTGCCAGCCTCAAGCTGAAGCCCTGCTGCTGACATTACTCAATCCCTGAGCGTACGAATTCCAATCACCATGTACTACTTCTGTAAACTTTTCCAAGTGTGTGCGAGTGTGTTTAGAACTGAGTTTATTTGTCTTCGTCCAAGTCCTTAGGCCTGTTACACCACATGACCATGGCTTGCTTTTCAGCTGGGAACGAGTGGGGCGCGCTAGTACACTGTTACTCATCTTCACTGTGGCTGACCTGTGAATGGCATGCTAAGTCCATTCGACCTTACCGTGCCCTTCACACAGCTCTGGGAAGGAGTGTCGGTTATGGGTGAGTTGAGAAATATGAACGACCTCAACCTTTTTCCTCTCTTGATGTCTCTCAGCTGCAGATGGAGCTGGAGCAAGAGTACCAAGACAAGTTCAAAAGACTGCCCCTGGAGATTCTGGAGTTCGTGCAAGAAGCCATGAAAGGGAAGATCAGTGAGGATAGCAACCACGCCTCTGCCCCTCCCTCCCTGGCCTCAGACACTGCGAAGGTGAAGCTCAAGTCTCCCTCCAGTGAGGAGGTAGAAGGAGAGAACCCAGGAAGAGAGTTTGATACTCCTCTGTGATGTCCCTGCCAGGCCTTCCAGATCTGCACGGCTGCTTGAACTCCATCAGACTCTAATGATAAAGATCACTGCCCAGGCCATCTTCCTAAGAGACATCCCTTAGCCTGAAATCCACACCAAAGGGAGAGTTCCAGAGGATCCGCGTGAAGGTCCCATACCCCGGTCCCATGTGTCATGTGGAAACTATTGCCAGTCTTAGAGAGAAGGGTGCATGTATGCAGGATTTTTTTTTCTTTTCGTTCTAATAGTAAATTAAAAGCAGGCAGCTCCCAGGCTCCGTGGAATATGTAACGAAGGACAATGTCTTCTTTGAAGGAAGCTAGAGCCCATGTCTTCATTTGAAGCCCCGGTGTACAGTATTTCAAAGTAAAAGAAGTGGTTTGAGAAGTGCATAGCACCATTTAACACTATGATCATTTCTCTCTCGGCGTCATTTCCCTAACTGCCCCGCAATTCCATGTTTTCAAGTTAACGTGTATAGTGAATTGTTTGATTCTTTGCTTTGCAGGCACTGGTGGCTTGCCGTTTGCTAATTTATTTATCACAGAGGCATCTGTATTTGCTATTGACATGGCTTTATTAGATACCATAGTGACTCATATAAGCTGGTTTCTTTTATAAAATAAAAAAAAAAAATCACATGATTGTATCATTTCCCAGTGAAGCCATTTCACGTTTAGCAATATGGGTTGTATATTTGGCTGCATGCCTTTTGGTATCTATCAGTTGTTGGCCTGAAGCTGTCAAAACAGCTACAACAGGTCTGCTCTGTTGAGTCAGGATTTCAGCCAGACTGAACAGGATCCAGCGGGCTATTTTATTGTCAGATACTTTTTGTGGTTCGTTTATTTTTACTGTAGAAAGGAAGATAGAATATTTATCTAAATGCACATGTATAAATGATACACATTATCTCCATGTATATAGTACATGTATGCAGCCAGCCATATAAATGCACACACATACATACGCATGAGTGTAAATGTGTGTTTATTAATTGGCAGTGACCCAAATCTCTTCCATAAGATTTAAAAGCAAGTTCAGGGATACATGGACAGAGAAGAAGTGGGTCAAATATATGTTATATGGATAATTAAATTATATGGAAATGCTAAGAATCAGTTTATGGAGTCATTGATGCAACTTGAGGTAGTCTTAGAATTTAGAAAATGAATTTACTAAAAAATTATGGAGGATCAAAAATTGGATTTTAAGTATCAGACTTTGAGCTTGTTTTAATGGTCAGAATATGCAAAAATGCATAGGAAATAGAGTGCAAATGTATTACTACTATATTCAATAAATTTTAACTGAGTCATTTCAATTTTATTCTGATAGTAATAAAGCTCTGGTTATATTTTAGTTTGTATATTTACTTCACTTAGTTATGTCTTTTTTTAATTCTTATTTTATTCTAAGGTGAATAAGAGAAACAAATTATATCATGCTAAAGCTAATAAAATCATTGTTAAAGGGTCTTAAGAAATAATATTATATAGAAAAAATATGCTTTAGAGAGTGGGACAAAGAACACTAAAGCCCAGCAATGACAATGTCCATGGCTTCATTTTATTTTAAAGTGAACCTGTCTGCTTATAATTTAGCAAAACAAAGAACAGTTGTGTCCTGAAATTTTGTGTTTCAAGAATTTAATATTTTTCTGGAAATGATTTTATTTAACTTTAAGCAATAACTAGGACCATAATTAAGTTTTAATCAAAATGAAGGCTTGCTTCAAACACCATGAAAATGTTTGATTACACACACACACACACACACACACACACACACACACACACCTACTGAGACATAAGGGAAAAACTACATCCTCTTCAGAGATGATTGTATTTTATCTGAAGGATCAAGAGTGTTAATCAGTCACTTACTAAAACTTATCTTCCACTGAAGAGAGATCTCTTGTGAACCAGTCAACTTTTGCACTTTGAAGAAAAGGCATTGCTCAGAAGGAAGTGAGAACGGTCCGAATGGAATGCCGAATTTTACAAACACGGTCACAGACTGTTGGAAATTGGAGAAGAGTGAATGGATAACAGGATGCGAAACCAAACACAGTGGTGGTTATTGCAGAACGTTGGATTGCATCATATTCCATATAGTGACTGAGGTTGAATAACCTTGACTTTCAAATCCTGTTTTGGTAGTTGGACTTCATTATCTTGGTGATTCTAGTCATTTTACAATGTTTTGTATCTGGTCATTTACTGTAATCACGTTTTTTTATATCTGTACAGTGACATTTTGCAGTTGTGGGGTAGTGTGTAACACTGTGCATCCTGCATCATCAAAACTACTACCGTGATACTATCCATTGATAATATTAATATTACTTGAAAATAGACAAAGGTAAAGAAAAGGGGTCTATATGATGTGCGGTTTTGTGCCTTTATGTATTTGCCTTGTTCTTCGTTGAATGTGTGAAATTCTGTACTGTGGTTTTTCCTAGAGTAGAGAGTAGAGTCGTGCATTAAAATAGGCTGTATCCCTGACACCTTTAAACTACTGAGAATAACATGATTGGGCTGTGTAAATCAGTGTTCAGAGAGTTCTGATGACATGCCATGTGCTTCGGTTTCTAACATTTCAGATCTGCCATATATTAATGAATACTCCTGTAATAGATAAGCAGTCATTAATTACGTTCCAAAAGAAAGGACCATTGCTTGCATTCCTTTGAATTTAATGTTGCCCTTGTGTACTGTGTTAATACTGTTCGTAGTGGATTGAGCATTGTGACTTCCACCTTTTAAGAAGAGAGAAAGAGAGAGAAGGCAAAGTATTTGATGCTCTTAAAATGTACATATTTGGGTTCTTCTATCTCAAATTATTTAAAATGCGTAATTCACATTTTTGTAATCATTCTATGCAATTTTGTGGCATGATGTTTCTTCCACTTGTAATTTTATGTGCTTTCATCACACAAAAAATTGTCCAAAGGAAACAATAAAAATTTCTTAACACAGCCCAGCTGGACCTTCTTAGAGTCACAGCCCACTTTACAGGGAGGTCAGTGACAATGAGCATGATGCTAGCCTTCAGGGTGTAATGCCCACCTTACACAGCACACCAGCGTCCAGGCAGACTAAACTCTGTGGTACTGTGCAGATGGCACAGCTGTGACTCCTGTCATCCCATGCCTGCTCTCCATGAATGGCTGGTCACTTGTTATTCCCTCCATGACGAAGACTCTTCTTCTTTTCTCTTGGTCATCCTTTTTTTTCCTCCCTTTCCTCCTAACGTAAGAAAGGCAAAGCAACTGATTTTTGACAAATTATGGAAATGAGAAGAACAGTGGTGCAACTTACAAGCTTTTTAATGAAACATGTAGTTTGCAACATTGGTGGGAAAGGGAAGGTACATGCGAGTTCTCTGTCTGGGTCATGAAGGCACCCCAAATGCAGCATACCTGTTATCTCTTGCTATGCAGTAGGGGACTCCAACTGATCTCTTGTCTGTTACAGACTTAGGGGATGGAGACAGGAATCCAAATAGAGGAGGGTGGAGGATTGCCTGCTTCTGTTTACCTGCAATGCCTGGGGTAGAGCCTCCGGGTTTGACTTTAGACACCCATATATGGAGTGGTGCATCAGCTGAGAGACTCTGGGGCTCTAGGCTAGAAGACTATAGTGCCTTCACCGTAGCCTGAGCTTTCTTACTGTGAAGTAGCTGGAATCCAATAGTAAGTCTTCTGTGACAGCCATGAAAGAATGGGGAAACATCTTTATGACGACACGAGGAAGTCATGTGTGTTCTTGCACACTGTATACACTGGTGCTGTCACAAGCTCTTGCCCAGATTCACAGTGAGGAACCATGTAGGCCAGAGTTTTGGTCTCTGAAGATCATAATAGTTAGGGAAAAAATAACCATAACCACAAAGCTGTCTTTAGCCAATACAGTCTACATATGCACTGTGCATCCAGCAGAATATGGTGGCATTCCAACTCCTTTGTTCTCTTCACCAGTGAAAAGAGAACTATTACTCCAGTTGCCCAAAGCATAACATTGATATTGGTGGTTTGTCTTGGTTCTTGTTGTCCTTGTTGTTTTGTGTTTTTTTAATTTGACTCAAATTTCATGTATTCAGGCTAGCCTCAAACTCCCTATGTGAGGAAGGATAGCCTCGACTGCCTCATCATCCTGCTTCCACCTGCCAAGTGCTGGGATTATAATCCAAGTACTGTACCGCCACAAGTTTATATAGTGCTAGACATGAAACCAATGGCTTTGTGTGTGCTAGAGCAAGCACTATCAACCAAACTACATTCCCAGACCTAAGATTATGTTTGATATATCTTCTCCCTTATCCCTTTCCCAAGAAATTGCCAATTCAGGATAGTCAGCATGGATTGACTCATGATAACTCATGCTTGTTTGCTTTCTGTCACTGTGCCCATTCATGAGTGTAGCTGCCATTATCTCCCACCTGTCCAAGTTCTCATAACCCATTGTCAGCCATGTGACCCTCTCCCCATGCTATTGCTTGACTAGCAATGTCAAAGTCCAAAGGAGATGGAAAGCCTTTAAATGGTCTCTGCTGTCTCCAGAATAAACACCAATCCCTCAGTGGATGTCTGAGATCTTAAACTAGGTGCTTCCACCAGACACCCCTAGTTAGCAGTGTCCTATCCATCTCCCTCTAACCTGAGGCCCTATCTCACTCAATGGGCTCCAAATGCTCTTCCCTAGACTCATAGAGTGTCCTTTTCCTTCTCCTTCACTTACATGCCCCACTCTCAGGCAGATGCTGTGCCTTACAAGTCAGTCCTCCCACTCACCACATGTGTTCAGTGGACTAATAGTATTGTGTTTGTGGTGAATATGTCAATTTGTTCACCTAGCTATTATCTCAAAGGTGAAAGAAAAGCAAACAACTCCTATCTAAATAGGAGATGACATCCACTCAAACCTCAATGTTTCTCTACTTCCTGAATTAGCAACATGTTAAAATACAACAAGCAAAAAGACTGGAATCTGTGTCGCTGTGTATATGTTCTTTATCAGTGATCAAAACCTGTGTCAGTCCCACGGTGTCTTTGAGTCAAGGCAGTAACCTTCAAATACAGAATAGTTTCTGGTTGAAAGAAGTCAGTCTCTGGTTACTAAGTTCTGAGACATTGGTTGGAAAAATTATGCTCATTTTGCATCTCAGGGGTACAAGTCAGCCTCTTTGTCTCAAGAAAACCCTCAGGAGCCTCCCCCCATTTTTATTTCCTATTTTTATTGACAGTGATTGATTTCTCACTTAGTATATCCTGATTGTGGTTTCTGTTCCTCCCAGTTCCTCTCTAGCTCCTTCCATCCTATTCCACTGCATTTCTGTCTCATTAGAAAATAATGGGCTTACACCCCGTTTCCTCGAATAATGGACCCAGTGCTACCTTCTTTCCATATCTAATAGGATAAAACAACGGTCACATCGAAGCTTGACAACACAAACCTACAGAAGGAAAAGAATCCAACAGAAGGCACAAGAATCAGAGACCCATTCATTGGCACATTCAAGAATCTCATTAAAAACACTTAACTGGAAGCCATAATAGATATACAGAGGACCTGGTACAGTCCTGTGCGGGTCCTATGCATGCTCCCTCAGTCACTCTGAGTTCGTATGAGCTTTACTCATGTTGATTTAGAGTGCCTTGTTTTCATGGTGTCCTTCCATTCCCACTGGCTCTTATGTTCTTTCATCTCCTTCTTCCAAGAGGTTCCC
Source organism: Apodemus agrarius (assembly GCA_964023405.1). Classification (NCBI taxonomy): domain Eukaryota; kingdom Metazoa; phylum Chordata; class Mammalia; order Rodentia; family Muridae; genus Apodemus; species Apodemus agrarius. The sequence goes on along the minus strand of OZ030008.1, from coordinate 45,110,928 downwards.
TGAGCTGTGAGGGGAGGGATTTAATGGAGAAATTACATTTAGGACTGAGTGTTCCAAGGTCTCTCTCAGCATAATGTCCATCTGTATTTGTTCCCATCTGCTGCGGGAGGAAGCTTCTGTGATGATGGCTGAGCAAGGCACTGGTCTATGAGTACAGCAGAATGTCATTAGGAGTCATTTTATCACTACTTCTTTTTTTCAAAGACTAGTGGTATTTGGTTTTCCTCAGTTGGTTCTATCTCATGGAGTATGCTTTCCATAAATCAGATTTTGGTTGGTTACCCCCATAAGCTATGTTCCACAATTACCCTAGCAAATCCTGCAAGCAGGACACCACTGTAGATCAAAACATTTGTGGCTGGCTTGGTGTTTACTTTTCTCCTTGGTAGTGTGCAGAATACCTTCCTGTACCAAATACACGAGAACATAGGGAAGAAGGCTCTATGTAGTCACCAGCTGACCACATTCAGCAATAGGGCCATGCTGTCAATTTGTGGAAAGAAACCTATAGTCTTTGCAGTGGTCTTGAATGCATAGAGATTCCTCCAGGGCCCCTTTGGCCAACAACTCAATTAAATGTAACCCAGTCCTAGTACTGGAAACTTTGGTGGCAAGAAATGGCCAGGTGAGACTCTGAGTCCCCTGTTATTTGATGATTTCATTTCGGTTGTCTTCATATGTTTATATACTTTAGGAAATTTCTACTGTATTAGGTTTCCATACTACCCCTCAAATGCCCCTCAGTTTTAGCTGTCTCTCCCTATATTCTGTCCTCTGCCCCTCTCCACTTGATCTTCCTGTTCCAGTCCTCCCATTCATCCATAATTATGTATAATATTTCCCTTTCCTAATGAGGTCTCTCTGTATCTTGTAGTATCTAACTCTATACCTAGCCTCTATGATTCTATGGATTATATCTTGGTTTTAATTGACTTATCAACTAATATATAAGCAAATGCATATCATATTTGTCTTTCTGAGTCTAGGTTATGTCATTCAGAATGGTTTTTTTTTCTAGTTCCATCCATTGGCCTGTGGATTTGACAAATTTTTTATTAGATATATTCTTTATTTACATTTCAAATATTATGCCCCCTCCCAAAAATCCCCTAACCTATCTCCCCTCTCCCTGTTCATCAATCCACCCACTTCCACCTCCCTGTCCTGGCTTTCCCCTACACTTCAGCATCGAGCCTTCTCAGGACCAAGGGCCTCCCCTCCCTTTGATGTCCAACACAGCCATTCTCTGGTACATATGCATCTGGAGCCAGGGTCCCTTCATGTGTTCTTTTCCTTGATGGTTTAGTCCCTGGGAGTTTTGAGGGTACTGGGTGGCTCATATAATGCTGTTTTGTTTAACTGCTGAATAATACTGAATTGTAAATATACCACACTGTCTGTATCTATTCTTGTGTTGAAGAACATGTGGGTTGTTTCCAATTTCTGGCTATTATGAATGGAGCAGCAATGAACATGGTTGAGCAAGTAAGTACTTTGTTGTAGGATAAAGCATCCTTTGGGTATGTGCCCAAATATATAGCTGGATCTTGAGGTAGTTCCTATCTTCCTGGGGAACTGCCACGCCAATTTCCATAGTGGATGTATACAAGTTTACACTCCCACTAGCAATGGATGACTGTTCCCTTTCTCCACATTCTTGCCAGCATGTACTGCCACTAGTTTTATTGATTGTAGCCATTCTGACAGGTGTAAGATAAGTATTTCAGAGTAGTTTTGATTTGTTTTTCTTTGATAGCTAAGAATGTTAAGCATTTTTTAAGCATTTCTCAGACATTTGAGTTTCCTCTATTGAGAATTCTGTTAAGATATATATCCCATTTTAAATTGGATTACTTGTTTTATTGATATTTAGCTTCCTGAGTTTTTTATATATTTTGGATATTAGTCTTCTATTGGATGTGTAGTCGATAAAAATATTTTACCATTTTGTAAGGTGTGCTGTGTCGAAATTTCAGTGTCCTTTGCCATGCAGAAGTGTCTCAGTTTCATGATATCCCATTTATTAATTGTTGATCTTAGTGCCTGTACTAATGGTGTTCTGTACAGAAAGTCTTTTTCTTGTACAAATGAGTTTAGCCTACTTCCCACTTCTCTTCTATCAGGCTCAGTGTATCTGGTTTTATGTTGAGGTCTTTGGTCCATTTGTTGTCTTTTGTGCAGGGTGATATTTATGGATCTACTTGGATTCTTTTTCTACATCATGCAGCCATCCAGTTTGACCAGCACCATTAGTTGTAGGTGCTGTCTTTTTCCAAGTGTTGGTTTCTGGCTTCTTTATCAAAAACAGGTTTCCATGAGGGTGTGGATTCATATCTAGGTATTCAATTCCATCCCATTGACCTACATATTTTTTGTTTCAGTACCATGCTGTTTTTATTACTATGGCTTCATAGTACTACTTGAAATCAATAATGGTGATATCACAAACAGTTCTTTTATTATTGATGATTATTATAGCTATTCTGTTTGTTTGTTTGTTTTCCACATGAAGCTTAAAATTGACTTTTCAAGACCTGTGAAGAACTATGTTGGAATTTTTATGGTTTTTTCATTTAATGTGTAGATTGTTGTTGGTAGAATGACTATTTTTACTAAATTAATCCTTACTGTACAGGAGCATGGGAGGTCTTTCCATCTTCTTGATATCGTCTTCAATTTATTTCTTCAATGACTTGAGGGTTTTTTTTTCAATCATACAATTCTTTCACTTGCTTGGTTATATTTATCTCAACATATTTTATATTTTTGATACTGTTGTATAAGGTGTTTCTTCTCCTGATTTCTTTCTCAGTTTGTCATTTGTATATAGAAAATTTAATGAGTTTTTAAAATTAATTTTGTATCCAGCTCCTTTCCTAAAAGAGTTTATCAGCTGTGTAGGAGTTTCCTCATAGAATTTTTGGGTCACTTATATATATATACTATCAAATTATCTGCAAATAAAGATACATCGACTTCCTCCTTTCTAATTTGTATCCCCTTGACCTCCTTCAGTTGTGTTATTGCTATAGCTAAGACTTCAAGTTCTATATTGAAAAGGTATGTAGAGAGTGGACGATCTTGTCTTGTTCTTGATTTTAGTGGAATTGCTTTGAGTTTCCATATAAGTTGATGTTGACTATGGGCTTGCTGTAAACTGCCTTTATTTTATTGAGGTCCCTTGTATTCCTGAACTCACCAAAACTTTTATCACGAAAGGGTGTTGGACTTTGTCAAAGGCCCGAAACCATTCTTAACCAGTGATAATTGTGTCCAGTCACTTCATCACCCTCTGAATATTTAATTTTCTCATAATATCTTTATTGAGTGTGATTCACATATCATAATGTTCACTGTTTCATAGTACATGCTTCATTGGTTTTAAGTGTAGTTACTGTGTTTCTCATTAACCATTATTCCTAACTCCA